>JAJGMV010000002.1:1200000-1800000 GCA_021527685.1 Aphanomyces euteiches
TGACTAATCGATCAGCTTGGGCAACATTGCGCGAGAGGAAGACGCTGCACTCAACAGATTTGTCCTCACATGGACTTGAATCGTGGTAAATATCGAGCATCTCTATCATCTTTGCTTGTACATTCTTTGTGGCAGATTCCAGAAGTCCTCCAGCAGGCAAGTATGGCTCTGGCGGTTCAACATACGACGACGAGCCGACAAGCGTCATGGGCTTTTCAATCTTCACCATCGATCCAGAATGGCGATCCATAGATCCATGCCTGGACAATCGATTCTGCGGCGACGTGAGATCTTCGTCATCAAAGTCTATCGAGTTGGACAACGAGCGAGCCGACACTGGCGGACTTCCATTGGACGTTTCTGAATTCGTGCTCGTAGAGCGCCCAAAGAAACTACTAGTCATGGACGTGACAGACTTCATGCCCGAAAAGGCAACGCTCTTTCGCTTCACGGCATCTCGAATCGCTCCAATCTTGTCGGGTAGAGAGGCTGGCATCATGTTCCTCCTGCAAAGACGAAAACTTCAAAGGGAGCAGTCAAGCATGAAATGCTTTCTCTCTTCCCAATAAAAATATCTCATCAATTGTATACAACTTCTTTCACTTTCGGTGGTTTCTTTTTTAATTATACCTTGATTGACTACCACAGTCGTCAATCGATGGAAACCTCTACTGACGACGACTTTGACCAGGATATCATGTCCTGTAGATCAAGAATATTCTATGGGTGTTAATATAGTTACTCCATCTTCACTTCTTCGACTTGTTTCTGCTGTCTTTCTTCCTCACAAGCTCAGCTGAGATTTGCACTGCGTCCAGCTGGAGCATTTTTCCACCATCTTCTCCACCGCGCACTTGAGAAGATTGAGGAATGCAATGTTCTTCTCTCGTCAGTTACAACGACTGAGCCTTTATTATGAACCATAAACTGCGTAGAACATGGCCTGGATCAATGCTATTTTGTATTTGGGAAAATTCCTGGAGCTCGCCAAGTAGATCAGCGAGGTGTCGTCGAGAAAATGGTATGTCAGTCGAGAGGAAAGAAAGGTTCTTCGACCTTGTTCGTCGATCGTGGTCGCCGTCGCTGTTCATGACGGCATGACTTCATTGGATAGGAGGGAAAAGTCCACTTTTAACAAGCTTTTTGTATAGTGTCAATGAAACACACAACGAAATGTACCATGATATCATACTCTTTCAAACGCTTTCATTCAAAATAAATATGCTTCCATACTATACCCAAGTCAAATTGAATATGCAAAATTGTATATAAGTGTGTCGATCTTTACCTTGCAAAGTTGTCTGTCGAAGTTTTGATACATCGAGGTGTGGCCCCACGAGAAACAAGCTGTCACATGACATAATTTATAAGCTTAAACTGCAGAAAGTCTCGAGAAAAGCCCATGTAGCACTATGCACGACGAGCTACTTGAAACATCATAACCCTTGGATGGCTCAGTCATCGGGATAATAGGGAAAGACTTTGAAGTTTGAGAGCGATTCCATCAATTTGCCATTGGCGTCATAATGGGCAACATAGTAGCAGCTGTCGCAAAAGAACATGGGATCATCCAGAGCCATCGGGTCGTCAAACGTAATATACTTGGCTGCGTGAACTTGACATGCCTAAAATTTCGCCAAAGGTCAGATCAATTTGCTAGTAAGACGACCAGGCATTTTTGGTGCTGAATATTCTTGGAAAGGCGAATTGGATATTGCTCAACACGACGCTCGTCCATGTCGTGAAGCAGCCGAATGTTGCGCACGTAAACCCAGTGTTCACAATTGCCAATGTGAACATACAGGTAAGCTTCGTGCAACTTGAGGTGCAAGTCATTTAGTGTCGTACATTCCATACTCAAGGATGGTTTGTCGAAACCTAGAAAAGATGTCAGCAATGATGGGGGGGCGGGGGGGGGGACCTGGGTATGTCTCGTGGAGAGAGGGATGCTTCATCAGCCATCGCCGAACTTCCTGTGAGTAGTCCAAGTAGTCGTCATCTCGCTGGTCGATCATGACAGTGCCGCCCATGTACAGCATCTTGGAACGTAGGCCGTATTCCTTCAAATACTGCTGATCTCGACAGTAAATGGCATCGACAAATTCCGTCAACGGTTGAGAGCCTCGAAGGAGCATCAATTGGTTCTTTTTGACTGCATGAGATGGGTGCATGACCTCGATCAAGTACAATGAATCTTCTGGAATATCGTCTGCAGCCTACTAAGTCTTGAATCACACGAGACATCAACAGATTGCACACCTCGGCGGTAGCATTGGCCGCGGATCGATTTGCAAACATCCATCCCGGAAAAGGGGGATTTTCGACTGTGCCTTTGCGCGTACGAGGGTATTTCTCAAGAAACTAATGGTGGATGTGATCAAACACTGATGCTCAAGACTTTACGTACCTGTTGGACTTCAGGACATGGCAATCGTGCTGCTATACATTCTTCTTCCGTGAGCAGAGAGCGAAAGATTTGTTGGATGTGTTGCTCTTGAGGCGTTAAATTGCCATCTTTGAGTGCAATCCGTGCAAACTCTTGAGTCGATGCCCGTTGCTCATTGAGTTTAAGCATTTCCACGGCAGCGACTGGATTAATGCGATCCCAAGCAATCAGAGCTTTGTCAATCGACGCTTGGATAGCGTCCTGTGTACTTGGCAGTCGAATGTCATCGACACTGATGTCTACATCATCGGCATCGTCGTCATTCCAGTCGAAGGATGGGAATACTGTGTGCAGCGGGCCAGAGTGGTCATTTTCATCCATGGTTGTAGTATTTATTTTATTTTTGAAGAATTTCTATTGGAAAAAATTGTAATTTGGCAACATGTCGGTGCCGACGACCTTGGTTGTCGTCGTAATGGCGCTTCTAGCCCACATGAGCGTGTCAGTCCGGACGAAATTTAATCACCGATTTGTCTACAAAGATTTCCTGGACTCTGTGCTCAACAGTGAAGGCATGGCGAATCGATGGAACACAAGAAGTCCCATTGAAGAGTTTGGCATGGAAGTTGGCTCCGAAGTTATCTTGACTGTTGATCATGCCGACGCTCCAGTCACCTTTTCGCTCTATAACTATCGGCAATGGGAACTGTATCGCTCGTTAGTTTTTGACGTCACGTCATTGGAAGGATACAAGGAAAGTCTCGCACTGACATGTTTCCACCCTTCGACAGCTCGAATTGTATTCAACCCAGCAAAAGACGCTCCCAATACGACCTACAAACTTCAAATTGGACTTGCGAGTCAATACACGCTTCAAGTCCAAAGCTGCACTAGTGAAAACAATCAAGTTAATGTGCGTCCCCTCGAAATGGGACAGAATTTTGACCGTCGATAGGCATCGATCTCAATGGTAAACATGGGATGGGATAATACTCTAAGCGAGCACATGGGCGTTGAAGAGCTCGGCTTAATTCCGATCTATTCTGGTAAATTCTATCACTCTCAGCTTTAAAGTGAGCAATTATGCCGTAGTGCTTGTTGTCACGTATGCCCTTGGAGCAATTTCTTGGATATACGACTGTTTGAAGAAGCGTCACTACTCTTCGGTAATTTTGGCAAAAGAAATTGCCTCACATTTTCCTAGGGCATTAATCTCGTATTTGCCGCAAGCCTTGTTGCAGAGACCGTTCACTGCCTGAGCAAGGTTTCTAATCTCCGAGCTGAAAAATCACTGACCATTCGTAGCTTGCATATTATCGAGCGTTCAGTGTTGATGGAAACGAACATTCAGTGTACGCAAAGTTCCGAGATATTAGCGAAAGTGTGAGCAATGTGATATTTCTGGCATTCTTGATGCTCTGCTCGTTGGGCTGGTCATGGACTCGGCGATACCTCAATTCACAAGAACGGCGCTTTTTTTCCGTCTTGTTTGCAATGTACCTCACTGTAGCTCTGATCAAAGCTTCATGCGACCCCAAGCTACAAATGTGCCAAGCATATATGGTAATTGCACGCACAAGACATCTTTTAATTTTTCTTATAGTTGACCGAGTACGCTTTGAAGAGTCTGATGTTGTTGGGCATTATCATTGCACTCAATTACAGCATTTCACGACTGCATGTCAAACTAGATGGTACACGGTGGCAAGGTGACAAAATACCTAAACTCTATGCTCGTCTGGAACTCTTGCGGTACTAAACCAGGTCAAAATATGTGGTTAATTGACTTGTAGGCAATTTCGTTGGAGTTTCTTGGTGTATTTGCTCCTCCCCAGTTTTGTTCTGATATTCAACGTATCAATATCTCGATGCTCCAAGCTCATGATATGTTTTAGATTGGAGTGATCAATCCCCCAGGCACGTGGAAGTTTTTCTGGGTGAGTTGCCTCGTTGAAGAGCTCATTATGTTTGGCATTTACTGTCACATGGCTTATGCCCTTCGGCCGATCTCCCCAGAGTTGTATCAAATGGTATCTGTCGTTGTAGTAAATCCCTCCCTCATATTTGTATAGATTTGCAAATCTGAGCCGTCAACGTCAGATTGACAACATTAATAATAACGTCGTCATTATAGGTTTAGTTCGTTGGGTTTAAACAGCAAGGTGGAG
This sequence comes from Aphanomyces euteiches, assembly GCA_021527685.1. Classification (NCBI taxonomy): domain Eukaryota; phylum Oomycota; class Saprolegniomycetes; order Saprolegniales; family Verrucalvaceae; genus Aphanomyces; species Aphanomyces euteiches. Next base: position 1,204,555 of record JAJGMV010000002.1, read on the forward strand.
GATATTCGCCGTCGTAAGCTGTTCTCTTGCAGCTGTGAGATCGAATGGCAGCGATTTGTCGTAAGAAACTTGCATTTGAAGACTCCTGAGAATGGCATGTCGGATTCGCCACTCCACAGAGCACGGACATCAGCAATGTCTTTGGCATCCAACGCTGTTTCAGATAGAGTTCCTTCTCCACTGTGACTGAGCTGGAGCAAATATGATGCCACGTAGCGCTGGTCATGCTCAGCCAAATTTAACTCGTATATTCCACAAGGCGAAATTGGATTGAAGACCTGAGTCGTGGTTAATCACACTCACCCTTTGATCGAATATCTACCTGAACAATTCCAACGCGATCAATGAGTTTCTTGCGACTGTAGCTGTCCAAGACACTGAGCGCATCGTTAAAATTCACTTCGTCGACAATTCTGCCGAGAAGAATGACAAAAACTTCGAGCCGCACGACAACATTATTGATCTTCTCGTATGGACTAAAGTGTTCCATGAGGCGCTGAGCATGGCGTGAGGTAAAGTAATATCTATTCAAAGTCAGCGATTTTCTGTGAAAGCAACGAACCTGTTGGATATCGCACGAAGACCAACAAGTTTCATGTCTGGAATCGCTTTGAATTCTTTAAAGAATTGTTCAAATGCAGTGTCCGTCAAGGCGATGGCGCCATGAGGTGGTCGTCTTGTCACGACAAAGTCAAATTCGAGGACTCCAAACCGCGGCAGCGACCACGACGCATCAAATACAATTGGTTTGTGGTTGTACCTACGATGGCATTCGCTCCAGCTTGGTTTCTCGTAATGATTTTTACCTTGCATTGCGAAAACCATTGTGCGTGCCATGCTGGGAAACATCAGGTAGCTTGTTTGCTTGTCGAAATTTACGATCTCTCGCATTTGCATCGATGAGGCAGAGCATAATACGCCGATCGACAAAGTTGGACATGTTGAGACGGTAAAACCCAGTGGGGTTGGAAGGATTGAACGCAATCCACTTGTCGAGCTTTTGTTCCACGTAACCCTGTTCTATCTGGGATAGTTCGGTCAAACCGACCAAGACTGTGATGTCTCCGCAAACGTCAATCTTCCCATCGTTATCTTTGTCTTCGAAGAAAACGCCATCAATCGGACCTGGAGATCCCATGTAGGTTTCGGAATCAATGGTGTGGTGTGCTGAATTCGAAATGCGTGGAATGAGAGCAGCAGCTGCAGACGCCTTCTCAGACTGACACGTTGGGCTGTCAAAGAGCTTGAGAAGAGCGTTAGCTTGCTGCACGGTGACGCAGAATCCATCGGCGAGGATTTTAATCATGGTCATTTTCTTGAGATCATCTAATGCAAACGATGTACCAATTAGATGTTTGAGTCGTTGGAATTGAGGCTCCTTGAGATGGAGATCAAGGCAAGTTTCCTCGTCCTGGGTCGCTAAGAAAGCAAGCACTCCGCTCGTGGGCACTTGGCCTTTCTCTGCTTTGGAATTTGGTGGCAAAGGGAGCATTCCCTTGGTCAGTGTAAATGGCCGGCCATCATGGAGGACATTCGAGAGCACAAGACGGTTCTCGGCATACATTGTCAGGATTTCTTTGAGAACGAAGACGTCGCTCCGGTCTGCCAGGTTGAGCGCATACGGCCCAGTGCAATACGTGTGGCTGTAAATATACTCTTGGATGTCAATGTTACAGTCAGCAATTTCCCATTCACATTTCATGGAAGCAGTGGCCATGGCGTACAAAATGGCTTCAACTCCTGCAGTTCCAATCGGATTGCTTCCAACATTGAGCCACTCCAAAGTTGTATTTCGCGTACAAACGTCCACAAAGACAAAGATGGATCGACCCTTTATGTGATTGTTACTGATATTGAGCCGCCGGAGTGTCTTGTTCTCGAGTAAACTTGTTGCCAGTTGAATGTCGGCACCACCGGAATTTCCCAACGAATTGTCGGACAGTATCAGCTCCACGAGAGTATTATTCTCCACCATAGCGCCCACCAAGTGACAAGCAGGGTCGCCACGAATTTGATTCCAGCTCAAGTCGAGTCTTGTGAGTGAGCTCTTGACACGAAGAAGCTCACCCAATATCGTAGCTGAATGGAAGACTTTGTTGTGGCTCAAGTTGAGCGCCTGAAGCGTACACCGTTTCAGTAGCGCTCTGACGAGTGCTGTCACACTGCGGTCGCCCAGGTTGTTGTTACTCAAATTCAGCACTTGCAGATGCAGCGACGCGTTGTCAAGCACAGCGTTGAGCTTCATGTAACCTTTCACACCTACCTTGTTGTGGGACAAGTTGAGCTCGACGAGTTCATCCTTGACAACTCCCTTCACAACTGCAGCTGAACCTTGGCCAGTCATGCCTGCATCAATCATCGACACAGCAGTCACGTTGACTGGTAGGAGTTCGAGTGCGTCACCCATCGCCTCAGCGCGTTTATCTCCGAGAAAATAGTTGGAAAAGTTCAGATGCCCTTTGTCTGTATATCGCGGCGCGGGTTGCTTGTCAAGCCTCAAATCAAAAACTGGAAGAGGCAGCAGGGACTCGTTTTCACATCGGCGAATATACCGGCCACGAGATGAGTCCGGGCGACGTGCTTGGTTCGCTCCAGTCGCGTAAATCTCCCAAAATTTGCTCCCAACATCTTCGCCAAGAAAGTCAGCAGCTGATGGCCCAGCGTATGGGATCGAATCCTCGATATTTTCCATTTCAATGTTTGTCTGGTCGGCAGGGCCAGCTAGCCTCGCGGTCTCAACGTCATTTCGTTCGTTTGGCTCGTCAAGATTGTCATCTTCAACGGGTGAATTTGAGTCGGAAGCATCAACTATCGAGGTGTCCATCGATGATCGCATGGACTTGAACTCTGGATGGTGAATGCACGCCGAGAGGCGGCGTGAAACTTTGTTGAGTCTGACGCGAGGAGATTTGGGGTTTCGTCGAGGAGGTACCAAGAGTGAAGCAACAGCGAGAAGTTTGGCTGAGGCACGGCGGTCTAAGTGTGGATGGTCTTCGGCATTTTTGCGAGGAGACATCGTTTCTGGTGCTTTAGGCTCTAAACTTGCTGTATCGGACGCTTTCCATGACCATAAGTTTGACCGGGGGAATGCATTGCGTTTCTTTCGGTGGTTGGGGCTCAGCGTTGGGAGCTCAACACTCCGAAGATTTTGTGTAGCCGAGGCATCGCTCTCGCGATCCATCTTGACCTTCACGCTCTTTTAAAATTGATGCCTGACCATCCTAAAAATAAACAAAACATTGTTCCCCGTGGTCAATGACCACTCCAGCTTGCTCATTAGTTATATTGGCAGCCTCGACTAGGAAATTGTAGAGTTTTAGGGCATGTAAAGTCATTCATATTGTGGTCAGTGCTAGTCTAGGAACGACAAAAATGCTCTCACTTGCTACCAAGTGCTGTACTCCGGAGTCCGTAAAACTTTTGTGACGTGGCAGGCTATCTGTTGAGGTTTTGGTGTGATCGTGGAAATCCGGATAAATATCCGGAAGTTCGTGAGGTGGGCACAAAACCGGTTGAATGAACGCTTTTCTCTTGCGGACTTAAGAAATATATGAAATAAAAAATAGCATAATTAGAACAAATGATCCATCGGGTAGTCAATGTCAGGAGAATTCAGAGCAACCGAAGAGCAGCATGGATGGCCCTGACCAGTGGATCGATAGCTTGCGCTCCGGCAAGATTTTGACGGAGCTACAATTGAAAACAGTATGCGAGATGGTCAAGGACGTGTTGATCGAAGAGTCCAATGTCCAATTGGTCTCCAGTCCCGTCACGGTGTGTGGTGACATCCATGGACAGTTTTATGATCTCATGGAGTTGTTCCGCAATGGGGGAGAACTCCCATCGACCAACTATATCTTTATGGTAAGATCCACTCCGCAAGCACAAGAAAGTTCTAATTTATGCAGGGGGATTTCGTAGACCGTGGACACAATAGTGTGGAAACGTTTGAAATGCTCTTGTGTCTGAAAGCTAGGTCGCGACGTGGTTTTGCTCCTTGGAGGCCTAAAATTTGTGTAGATATCCAGACCGCATTACCTTGTTGCGAGGCAACCATGAAAGCAGGCAAGTCACACAGGTATTTCCTCTCATTGCTCAGAACCCCTCATTAATTTGGTTGAAAGGTTTACGGCTTTTATGAAGAATGCGTCCGTAAATACGGCAATGCCAACCCTTGGAAGTATTGTACAGACGTGTTTGACTACCTCAATTTGGCTGCTGTAAATCGTTTTGTATCCTGTTCCACAAAGACTGACTGCATCATTTAGGTCATTGATGGCAAAATCTTGTGTGTTCATGGTGGTTTATCTCCCGAAATCCGCACATTGGATCAAATTCGTACGATTGAACGACAGCAAGAAATCCCACACGAAGGCGCATTTTCCGATCTGATGTGGTCAGACCCAGAAGACATCGAAGCATGGGCCATGAGTCCTCGTGGCGCAGGTTTCTTGTTCGGATGGAAGGTTACTCAAGAGGTATTATTTCTCTTGTCGTGTCTTGGTTCAAGTTTGTCTAGTTTAATCACCTCAACGGTCTTGAACTTATCTGTCGTGCACATCAACTTGTCCAGGAAGGTTACAGCTACATGTTTCCCGACAAGAACCTCGTCACGGTATGGTCTGCTCCAAACTACTGCTATCGTGTCGGCAACGTTGCGGCGATCCTCCAATTTGACGAGCACTTGAACCGAGACTTCAAAATCTTTCGTGAAGTGCCAGAATCCTCGGAGCATTTGTCCCACCGTGCCGCTGTGCCGTACTTTTTGTAGACGACATTAAACTCTCCTCTTGATATCTCCATAAAACTTTGCATTCCTCTTTTATGTGATCGGGGCAACATGAACAACTTGTGCTGAAGTCATTGTGGCGGTTCGTACCGAATACGAAAAGTTCCAGCCATATCTAACACGATGTCTTAAAAATCAAACTGGAAAACAGAGAATACCCTGCGCCACCGTACTCGCCTTGAGGGTTTAAGCAAACAATGCCTCCTTTAAATAATGGAACCTTGGCAGCTATACGTCTTAATGCGTTCTCGCATGCATCTTTGGGCTACAAAGATGTTAGTTCGAGTTTCTCGCGAAACTCCAACGTGAATGCCATTGCCCATGTCTTGGACTGCCTGTAAATCTACTGTCAGCTCCATGGAGACAGATTCTACCGGCATACTTGGTATGAAGGTAAAAAGCGCATCATCACATCGCCATCGCCTGTCGCTGCGGCAGCTCCTCGTTCGTTGTCTGCATAAGCCCCAGCTCCAGGCAACGGAGCATCACCGACTCGCCTGAAAATTAGCCCCGGATCGACATTACAAATCTGTACCCTTGAATCTTATGGTTCGCTCCATTTGAACTCGTGCCAACTAAAATGTGTGAGCAAATGCAAACTATATCAATTACAAACCTGCAATATGACCAACAGAGTTGAGGGCTATCATACCGATTGTGTCGTGATTATCCTTATTAATGGAGTTTCTTGCTTCTTGATTATTTTCACTCCAATCACTAGGAGGAAGAGGCTCGTATGGCGGGCATGATGTATCTTGGCCTCGAACGTTCTTGTAGTAATTGGGCTGGCAATGATTTGTTGTCCATTGTGCGAATAGTTTCGCAGAATACGGAGTCGTGAGAGATTCTTCTCTGAATCCCATCATTTTTGCAAACGCCAAGGCACCATTGCCAGCAAGGATAGAGTGTGATGAATGGTCCATGACTTTCCGAGCGACCCGAATCGCATCTTTGACTCGGCGCAAATATGCAACAGATCCCATCGATTGATCACGTCCATCCATGATCATAGCATCTAGCGTCGTTTCTCCCGTTGCATCAGGGCTGCCACCATATCCAACTGTAAAGTCGCATTGCTGGATCTAAGAGGACATTAGAAGTTCTTGCACATGCACAACAATCTCAACCTCACAAATGTTGCAACCACCTTCTATTGCGTCCAAAGCCGACTTTCCTGTTGTCAACAGAATATGAAACGCTTCATTCGTTGCATTTGTGAATGGCCATGTATTTATGACGACCTGTGAGGGGACAGTGAAGCGTGGGCCAAACACGACTTCGCGACTTCCACCGAGCATCATCCCAGTCATTGCCATTTTTGGTCTGACAAATATCTTTGATCATCTGGATAATATGACTCAACCGGATAATTTGTATCAACCGGATAATTGGTCGCTATTGTGGCAGAGTTGAAAGTTGAGATCTTCAGTGCTGACGCAGCAACTTTGAGCATTGAGCTCGGGAAATCCAAAAGCTCTTGACGCAAATTGCGACATCATTTGACAACAACATTTAGTGATCTTATAGGAATGCCCACACATGTATTACGTTGTTAAATATGGTTTGTATAAATAATGGACTTCGCCATTCAGGTCTCGACAAGGGCAATAAAAGACTGAAACGCAGCATCAATATCACCTTTGTGTTGTGATAGACAACGTTGAGCCTTGGGAATCATGCTTGGCTGAAATCCCACAACTTCATTGTATGTTGAGAATGCTTGGAGGATTTGGCACAAGGCTCCCTTTGATGAAGGGGGAACGCAACATTTCATGACACGTTCCTCGATGATAGGATACAATGGACATTCGCCACAAGGACACAAGTAGTCCGAAACGACCAAGCCCATGTCTGATCGCACGTGAACGACTTGGTCTACGTTTGAAAACGCGGATTCATCGCCCCAGAAGTCCCAGTCGGAGATTTCAGAGGAGCAGTCGGTGTCACTATCAGCCGGAGAAATTGAGGTATCCTTTTTTGATTTCTTGGCAAAAGCAGGATCCTCCTCTTGGTCATTCGATTGCATCGAAGGCGATACACCTTCTGCTGTGTCAATAACAATAGATGACAATTTGATATATGTGTTTTCCACAGTCGTTTCTGTTCTTCGGATTGTGCAAAATATAAATTCCAGCAAAAGTCCCAGAAGAGCTTGGCGTAAAGACTCAAGAGCCACAATGATCGTGACAATTGCAAAGATGAGTGGATGCTCGCGTCGCTCACAAGTTGCAGGGTATGTCATACCAAGTCAATTGAAAAGTGATGTCAAATCCAAAAAGGCAGTCACTCAAACTTTTTCCATTGATTTCGCAATATAATTGGTTGTCAACATTTTGTGGCAATTTGACTGGCTATTAGATTATCCAGATGGACGACTGAAAACACTCCAGTGACAACTGACAAGCTGCACCAAAGCTCCGAGGCACGATTGTGCCTCGAACTTTCGATACTTCCGCCTACTGCTGCATTGTAAGAGAGAACAGAATATATTGAGATGTTGGGAACTGATGTCAGGAGAGTTCAAGTAACGTTAGGCGAACTTGCTCGACGAATCAGCAAGGAGGTGTGTGATGGGCTTGACACCTGACTTATTCCGAGCATTCCACAGCCTCGGAGGAATTTTTTATCTCAGGAGCGAGAGCAATTCCTTCATAACAGGAATGACACTCCTGTTTTATCTGGATTCAGTCCTCTTATGAAGGAGTGTGCCTTTGTTAGTACCGACTGCAGCTTGCACGCCCCTGTTAACATTAGAACCGACTCCAGTCCATAGCATTGGAATTGGCGTAAATGCTGGCGCGAAGCAGTTTAGCCGCAAAGGAAATTCCAAACAATCATCTCCCGTTTCCGCCATTCATTCCTTCATAACAGGAAGGAATCCAGATGAAACAGGTGTGTTATTCCTGTTACGAAGGAATTGCTCCAGGAGCGATGTTTGAGGCCAAAACGGGAAGAACTTTTCCAAGAGACTGCAACCAACGCTTCACGGGCATTTCTTGACGAGGAGCGAACGCAAGACAATTTGCTTCACCTTGTCGCCATCCACACTTTAAGTCAATTGACCAACGTGTTGTGCTTAAAACAACGAGGATATATAGGCGTTTGTGGATTGTCATCATCTGAATGTCATTTTCACACGGTCAATTCATTTAGACTGCATATTATTAATAAAATATGCAGTGTACAAAGTTCAATGGCAAGTATCCCTTCCTGGACAATAGCTGCTGCAAGAATGCGATGGAGTAGATTACTATGAACGTTAATAGTAATCTACTCCATCACATTCCATGGGGTTACGTTAATAGTATACGTGGATCGACGCACAGGACAGAACCGACCCAAAATCGACCCTATTGGTCAATATACTAACTTTCGAAATTTTTACAAATCAAAACATTTCAACGATCTGGGGCCAATTTCTTCATACTTCGAAGTACATGGAATGACAGTCCTCTTTCGATCTGTTATTGTGATTTCCGTCCAAATTTGCCAATTTCCGGCGATATTTCCAATCGCCTGGAAATCGTCCGGACAAAATGATTGGCTAAAAATAATTTTATTATCAATTGATTGGCTAAAAACTGACTTAAGTTTACTCCCATGTCAACTGGCAACTCGAAAATTCGTGCCAACCAAAGTGACACACTCTTTATTCCTTTTCAATTGGACAAATATTCTTCAATACTACCAATGAAATGTTCTTATGCCCATGGTTCAAGTTCATCCATTTAATACAGAGATGATAAACACTGACGTTGTGTGGTTGCGGCTGCCAAATCTATTCAATGCACCTCGAGTCCATTCAAAATGGCGCGAAACACAAAAAACAAGGATGTTAGGTCATTCAATAATACCTTCCGTTATGATGCACTTGACTAACAGTTGTGTCAGGCATAATCACGGGTTCAACGATAGTTTCGTCTCACCCCCTTGATAAAATCACAGTGTGCATATTTTTCTGAATACCGCCAAGCAAACGACACCAGTGTGATTCACAAAAGTACCATTTTCTTGGTGATGCTTGGCTAAATATGCTGGTATGTTTCAATGGAGGGGTGGCATAGCCCTCGGTTAATAAATAATAAATGGGTACATGATTTACTTCATGTTATCCAGGGTTAGATTCTAAATTTTCAACGTATTGCTTGGCAGATTCCATTCATGAACATGTCGGCATCGGAGTTCCTTTGAAAACACCATGATCGCCACATGTACTCGTCGATATACTCAGGGATAACATCCCTAAACATACCACGCATCATTTTTAAGAACCTTTTGATACGGATTTCCCACAAACCAGACATTGGCAAAACTACATTTATACTAATTCTATTTCTTTAAAAAATCATGTAGTTATTTTAGATCGATATAACGTTTAATACACACAGCAGACAAAAAAAATATATGTCCTATCATGATCGGATAATATAATTATTGTTTGGCGTTGCTTTTGGGGGTGAGGATGCGGTCAATGCCCCCAACATCCAGTGGCTGTGATGTAGACATAGGAACATTTGCACTTCAAAGTGTCTTGGCAACATTCGGCCTCACCGGTCGGCCAGCGCAGACTTGACCCGCGAGAAGAAGCGCTCACACAAGGTGGATGTTGCAGAATAACTCTGTCTGAATGTATCCGGAGGATAGTTGTTGGTGTTGACGCTATTAGAGAGCTTGGAATAATTAACATCCGTCTCGCATACATCACCATCATGCTTCAGATGAGCAACACTGCTGCGCTCGGCTTGATGCAAGGCCGCAGTGTTCTTCATCTGAATCTTGACAATGGCGGATTCGAAGTCGGGACATTGGAGAATATCCGCATAAGCGGGTACTTTTCCGGACATTTCCGGAAACATATCCAAAATTTTGTCAAAGCAAGATCTCACATCTTTCATTGTGATTTTCTCCTGCAGTTTGAACGTGACATCATCAAGCAAGGACAGGTTGCTGTATAGCTTGAACAAGGCATCGTCTTGCGGCTTCGTCGGCAACACAAGATCGACATCCGAGTCTTGGAGTTGCCGTAGATGCTCTCGTATTTCCACGTAGCGCTTCATCCTGTTGAACGAACTGCTCCAGCGAGTGGAGTTCCGCGTCTTCGCGGCGAGGTGAGTCATATGCCGGAGTTTGGCACCAGGTATCGAGTAAGTTAGAGGCTTCATGATATTGGTAACAAAGTCTAATAAAGGATCAAATTTTTCCAAATATGACTTCACTGCCAAATCGAATGGATGGCTTGCACAGCCAATGATGGGAACACCAACTTGTCTAGCAAAGGCAAAATTTGTCGAACAGTTGTCGATAATTTCTACAAGATTGTTCCATCATTTACCATAGAGATCGAGGACATAATCAGAGAAGACCTTGTGTGCATGAGCCGATTGCGAGCCATTGTCATTCCTCGGCGACAAAGCGAGCAAGTAGCGGTAATATCCAGATGATTCGGATAATCGTTTGTTTCCGGAAAATCCGGATATCAAGTCCCTTTTCGTGGTCAAGGATCAAGCGTTCGTCTCATGCGGAACGGAGTACTGTAGTAAGCTTCAAAAGAAGAATTGCAAGAATCTGGTAGAGTACATCTAGAAGATACGTCATATTTGTACTGAAGTGTGAGAGTGCCAAAGATTAGTCTCACTTTGCAATTACTAGTAGTTTCATTCAAGCAAGTGAGTTATGCGGACAAAACATACACCAACAACCAATAACACCCAATCTACGCCTCGTAAAAGCTGAAACTCTAGTCGACATTATCCGGTGCCGGATAATACAGCCAATCCTGAAGGCGTTTTTTTACTTTCGTCCATACTCACATAGTGTGAGTGGGCAAACTCAAACAGACCGTATTGAAGCGTAAAAATGTAATCCTCTGAATCTTGATTGCCTTCCAAAAACAATAACTTGGTTTTTCCAATGCTTGAAAAGCCTCCCCACTATGGCATTTTGAACAACAATCGTCGTTGCACTAAGTGTTGTGCTATCGTGTTGAACAACGGCATTGTTGTTCAATCTTTGTCTAACACATGTTATATTATAAATGTATTGTGTTCATTATGCGCTAGATTGTGTTATTAGTGTTATAACTCTTGAAAGGCCTTTCATGAAGTGTGTTGGCGTCACATGCCTGGAGCATCTCCGCAGGCGGTGGCTATGGCTAAAATTATTAACAGAGTTGATTGGCGTGTGTCTTTAAAATCATAGCATCGGACCCACTTCATTCATCCATCGCTCACAATACAATGTGGCGCAAGTATATTCACCGAACAAGTTGATTTGATGATTACGACGAACACTTTTCATTGGCACTTTGACTCCTGACGTTTAGGTGAAGCGAAGAGATGTCGGCTCAGTGCTTAGCAAAGAGGTAAATCGCGATAGAGCTTCGGTCATGCTCGCAGCTCTTGGTTGCAAACAGTCCCCAGTTTACCTCTTTATTAAAACTTATATCGTGTGTAATATTATTCTTGTAACTAGTATTAATTTTGACAGTGACGAAGATATAAAATGTATGAGACCTTCGAAATTACATATCTTTATTTATTATATCCCGATATAAAGTTTGAGGTAGTGATGAACAACACGTTGAACAAACAATTTGGTGCGTTGTTCTACAAAATGATTTCTTGTTGTACAACCAACCATACTCCCCACACCATGACGCTGGGACCGCAAAATTTTTGGGCAGAACGAAGCATCTGGGTCGCGCAGAAAGGGTGTCACAACGTTTCTGCGCGACCCACATACTCACAGATCTGCTTAACGCTGATTTGGTTTTTGAAAAGGGCCAAAATTTGCACACGCTCCACTTCGTCGAGGTGTGTTCCTACTTGGCATTTTCTTGGACTTGCGGGTTTCGAATACGACTGACTTGTCCGTTGCGCGCGAAATTTACAAGTGGATCCGCGCCAACACACCTACATCGTCAGCCAATAAATGGAGTCTTCAGCTTTTGTTTTCATTATAAATTAAATTCATTGGTTGAAAAGATTTCAAAAGAAAAAGCTATGCCCTATACTTTCTGCGCGCGCACTATACTGTGCGAAATGTGGTGTGAATAATGATTCTATCGAATTGCGAGGTCGATGGCGTGGACAAAAGAAACAAGTTGATACGTAAACTTAGGCTTGGGAACAATATAATCTTTTGTTATCTTCCTCTCGCTGACAATCCCGATAGACTATCTTGCGAAGGATGTGTCAGACGGTAGGTTATCTTTTGTAGAAAGGAAGATATGATTATCATGGCCGATTATCGAGGCTCCGGCTAGAGTCGCTGAGGGGCTAAGATCTAATTATTTTTAATTTATTGTTGTTGTTTCTTTTGTTGTGTTGCGTGTAGTGATTAACCACCATTGTGCGAGTGTAAAAGCAACTTCTAGTCACCAGGGGGCATGAGTAGAATGATTCAACTTTACAAGTCCCCCCCATCCTTCACGGTGGAGAAAATCCTGCGGTGGTTCCGTACGGTACTTTAACACTATTTCAAAACTTTCTCGGGTAACAATACTATTTCTGAATACAACTTCTAATTCCAAATCTCGAGGAGGTGAATCCGCCCGAATTTCAAAATCACCGCACATGTGAAGCTTCAAAATTATTGACATCAGGTACAAAGCTCACAATCTCCATATTTACTGAATGACATTCTTAGGCTTAACATGAAAAATGAAAATTGATTATTGTTCATATGCAGATAACGTGTTCAAAGTCCAATAGCCTGAGTTAGCGCGAAGGAATATGATCATTTCAAAGTTCATCGGCGACCTGTGCTCCTATAATTGGTCAATATCCCCTTGGCAACGCTGAATAATCGTTTGACAATGTTGCTTCTTGGCAATACAAAGCAAAGATTCACATACTAGTCACAGAGATCATCTTGCGTCGCTTAGCAGACAGGAGCTGCTCAGCAAAGTTCATTTCGCGACGTGTACCTTCATCACGGTCATTGTCTTCAGAAGTAGGTTTGAGAAAACGTTCGATACACAGCGCCTGGCCCGCAGTAAGAAAGTTTTCTTGACCATTGAGAGCGTGTATAGTAGCAGCATCAAAATCCGGGTAGCGTACGATTGCATTGTCCGAGTCAAGATGGGCCATGGATGGGTATTTTGCCAAAGTACCATCAAACAACGTGCGGGCGTCGGCAAGATCAATACCGTCGGTATGGAGCTTCATTGTCACCGTTTCGAACTCTTCGAGATGCTGGATCAGCGCCTTTACACGCTGGACTTGAGTTCGAGAAAGCATAAACTCATTAATTGATTCCATTTCATCCAATGCAGGAAGCAGCTCCAAAGAGCGAGATACCATATTGAACGTTGGGGACCAGCGTGTCACATTGCAGCGCACTAGAGACAAGTCAGTCAACTGACGAAGTTGTCGCATTATGTGCAGACGCTTCAAATGGCCTATGAGGTCGTTGATCGCCGTCAGTTCCTCTTCAAACGGAAGCAGCCACCGCTTGACTGCCAGGTTAAACTTATGCGAATAGCATCCAATCAACGGAACTCCACACAACCGGGCAATAGAGCCATTGGTGCTGCAATTGTCTCCAACAAAGAAAGCAACGTTGTCCATGGATTTCCCATAAATTTTGAGTGTTTCGCGGCTGAAATTGGCATGGGCTGGTGCATCCAGTCTGCCGTCGTCCAAGAGAGGTGCCAACGCTAGAAGCGGTGCCTCCTTCTTATCAAGGCATTGAAATGAAGCGAAAATGGCCGTGTAGTGCGTCGTACCGTCGGTCCATCCATCGAAGCAGAGACCAAAGCATTCAGGGATTCGGAAGCAATTTTTACTTTCGACAGCCAGTGTGAGATGTTGCATTGCACGTTTGAGTGTTTTTGTGCAACTTGGTTTCAAAGCCGACATCTTTCGGGTTTCTTCGTTCTCCACAGAGGAAAAAGGCTGATTGGTTTCAACAATCCAACGAACCCAGCGAGCAACATTGGTGGCAGTGGTATTAATGAAGCCGTGACTCTCGAGGGTAATTGTTGGGTCTCGACGTGCAAGTTCGTATTTGAGACGATAGTCTTCGTGTTTCGAGTCAAGGTGACTATACAAGTTGCTGTATCCAGAGCCGCTCGGTCTGGTTCTTGTAGTGTTGCATATCTTGCACTTATAGCCCGTTCAGGACATTTTTGTGAAGTAGAAGGCGATTAGATCACGTGGCGGCATGGAGACAGGGAATATTGTCAAATGTGAACGATATGTACAAGTATCGAGGATCACTTTGATAAATAATCGGTGGCTAACAGCCGAGTCAGATAAATTATCGGCAAGATCAATTAGATACTAGTAATATTTTTAATAAGATATATTTTTCCCAAGCCTGCGTATATTGATGTTGAACGATCTTATCCTAACGCTCAAGTTGCTGCAAGTCTGACTGGTCCCTCTGGGGCTGTAAGATATTGCTTGGTTGAGCCTGAGTGTTTCTCCCATGAATTCTTGTTGACACGAATTGCACCGAATGCGAGTCGATTATTGTGTCCAGAGCTTGCTGGGATTCAAGCCTTGCCACTCCTTTATTCCTTTCAGTGTGTACGCCCAATGGATAGAGCGTTCCCGCTCTTGCCCGACATTTTGATGTCAAGGATCCGTCAAGCTGTTGCTGAAATACCAAATCTGACTCTAGATGAGTCGTCACCACAAGTCGTCTCTAGTGTGGATGTTAGTGTGACTAGCGCAGACGGATCAGCGAGTACCGCAATAATGGAGTCACTATGTGCACAAGACTCAAGCAGCGATTTAAAGAAGTTCACGCACAATTTCAGAATGATTTCGAGTCTATTCGAAGCACTGTGAAATCGGATTTCCACCGTTTACATACATCTCTCCAAAGGATTGCGTCTATGCCGAGTGGGCATGGCCACCTAAACAACGACCCACACCACGAACGCGATTGTAAGCCAAGCTGTCGAAACGTCCTCTTAATCTGTATGGACTCTGGAAAGAATATGAGTTCGGCCTTGCAGGATCCATACCTGCAAAAAAATTTAGCGAAAAGGAACGCAGGGCCGTCAAGTTTACCTTTTGCTTCCGATCCAAGCTCTAGAGACTCGTGGAGGCCATGTTGAAACATGGATATACCAGCGACATGGCTATAGATGCTGTCTATGCGAAGTTTGGTCGGTCCAAGTCAGTTTTAGCTATCCTAACTGAGTTGTGGAGGTCCAAACTCACGGCTACCTACTTCTGAGCTCTCGTTCATGCAGTCGATGAATAAATCATGTAATTCCAACCAATCGTGCATGGTAGGATTGTCAGTGTGATTTCTGTCAGTGCGGTCATGATATGTGCCTCGATGCTGTGTATGGCTTCGCGGCAAGAAAATCGCAAAAACAACTGGACATGCCTCTTTCTTCAGTTAAAACTATTCTTCTCACGAATAAAAACTCTCACCAAAGTGATGTCCTGCCACGCTCTGGTCGTCCACATGTAATGATGGCTGGTGACGACCGCGAGATCTATCGCGAAGTCATGAAAAATTGACGCCTTGTGCCAACTTTTAAAATTGGTCGGAAATCCGTTATGGTCTAAGGGGCTATGAACTACAATGGAGTTGGAATGCTTTGTTTCTGTGAAGGAAATACGAAATCTGGTGACTATATCGACCTTTTGGAAGAGGAACTGCAGGATAATTTTGCAGAACTCGACTTACCGGTCGATTTTCACTTTCAACAGGATAATGCGTCTATTCCTAAGGCGAAGATTGTCCTCGATTTATTGGAAAACTCCTCGAAGCCCTGATCTTAACTCCATTGAGCATATATGTACGGGAGTGGATTGAACGTCGAATTTCCATGGCTCCACCTTCTTCGATTGATGCCTTGAAGAAAAGAATTTGTCGACTGTGGAATGATATTCCTATTGATTCTATCCACAACATTGAATCAATACCTGACGGTATTGCTGATGTCGTTGCTGCTCAGGGAGGCTCAACCAAGTATTAAACTGTAATACACGTTGCATTCTTGTTGAATCAGTCTTAGGGGGTGCATACTATTGACAGTGGTACTATTATGAGTTCCACTTGCCGCTTCCTTCTATCCGAGTTTCTGACTGTGATGGCTAGTTTGGTGTATCCACGTCACCACGGAGCATCGATTGAGCTGCTCTCCACCTCAAATCGGTGAGTGAATCTTTTGATAAATGACAAAATGCAAAAAATGTGGGGGGTGCATACTTATGAGTGCTAATGTAGATCGAACACAAGCGGTCATCCATCCAACCATTCTCCTGAGCAGCATATATATAGGGTTCAGGATATGTTGGCACATCATTGGCCTCGATCATTCCACAAGCCTTTCCTTCACAATGAATAGAAGTGGTAGCTCGGCATCTGTGTACTTTGAGTAATCATCACGTCTTCAACAAACCATCAGCTCGGATCGACAGGACAACAGATATGCGCTCGGAGTGACAGGATGCTTTATTCAACTTGGACAATTGGCCAACATCTGCGTACATTTTGCCAGGCGGCATGTCAAAGTATACACCTGTCTTTTCTGCGTTGAGGATTTGGGATCGTGGATATTCCGAATATTTCGAGCAGAAGTGGGCAGCGTAATCATGCCAACTCGTCGAGGATACTTTGAATAATATTGCCTGGACAGGGCACTCGCTGTGTGAAACGATGACGCTCACAGAAGCGACGAAGGTGTCTGTTCATGGAATCGTTTATCGTGACTCTTCTTTGTTGTGATGTAGGTCGTCAACCGTGCCCGCTCATTCTTTTTCATCTAACGTAAGAGACACACGAAGGTACAGCTCATTGGCACGCCTTGCGCGCGTGAACTCGAAAAGTTCCTGCTCGAAAGGGATGATAGGTGTTCTCCCTTGACTCCCATGGTTGTTCTCTTGCCATTGTGCCTCGACTGCTCGATCTTCTCCTCCCTTAAGCGCCACGTACACCAAGTTGAGCGATCCTTTCGTTAGACAGAAGTCATAACCAGTGGTTTCATTGTTAACGTGGAATTTTTGAACAAGTTCCTTGCGGTCACGGTTACTGTACCTACGGTATTGTCCCCTCATGGCGTCGATTGATTCGTGATTCTCGTCGCGATTCAAAATTTGAAATCCACCAAGAAAATGTGAACATTTATAGACTCTATATTAGCCAATCAAAAGTCATTAATCAATTTCGGGATAATTAAATTATGCAGTACTACTTATGCCGAATTTTCTGTCCATCACTCTACCCAAACCTCAAGGAAAGATCTGTGTGACGTCCAATCCAAACAACAAAAACCGAATTTTTGACTACGACGGCGTGTCTGGGCGACCGAAGAAACAACGAAGAGAAATGCCCAAATTAGCAGGCTGGCAAAACTTTGCCGTTGCTAGCGAATCGATTAAGTGACATCATCGGTCGTCAAGTTTTCGCGAGTCCAAGGATTGGGAAGACATATGGAACGACATTGCTACATCACAGAACATAGAAACCACTGCGATTGCAATAGCGGCAATGCCATTGTCATCGTCTTTTTTTGTGCTGCGAAACTGAAGTGAATGGCGTGTGAACAGTCTGTCTCGACTTTATTCGTGTGCATTCCCAAGTTAAACTGCATTTCATTTCAATTTAATCGTGGATTAACTGACTTGTCAATTGTATCCTGTGACACGTTAGTTTCGAATTAAACGAGGTCTTATAGACTCAGCCACTAGTTCAGTCATTCCCTGTGGACCTTGTCGCCACAAATTCGTTATATGGTGCTGACTTTTGTTTCAACAAGATGGAGCGTCTATCAATCGTTCGAAGGAGACTACTGCGTTTCTGGCAAGCCAAAATGTCAATCATTTTCATCACCCTGCGCTGTCGCCGATCTAAATCCCATCGAAAACTTATGCGGAATCCTGGCACGTGTAGTATATGATGAAAGTAAGCAATATCAGTCATTGATTGAGCTCAAAACAGCGGTCAAGCGTAAATGGGAGAAAATTGCTCTCAGCTCGCTTGAAAATCTTGTTGCGAGCATACCACGACGCTGTATTCTTGTAGAGGCATTACTAAGTATAAGAGATAGTTTAATCATGTCTAATGCAATTGTTTGCCATCATTTGTCAATGTCCTATACTTTCTGCGCTCTCAAATCTCGTGATGTTGTTCCTTCGCACGCTCTCTGTAAACTAAGATTCTGAGTGATGACATTTCTTTTCGAGTCTGAAGCTTCTTCATATGAAATCTACGACCGTTCTTGGCTAACACAAAGTGATTTGAACTTCTGTGAGAAAGTGAGCGTGTCCTATACTTTCTGCGCGCATTGTATGTTGCCGCACCTTTTCTTATACTATGAGTGCCAAGCAAACCAGCAACAATCTTTTGAAATTGCTGCTTTCCAAAGAGAGGTTGAGCAATGATCGGGCGTTTCTTTCACCATCAACACCACTTCCCAAGAGGAAAACATTGTCGTCGGAGTGATATCAAGAAGCTCGATGTATATGTCCAAATGCAGAATGGGGCAAAGACGATCGTCCATAGGAGCCAGAATTGGTTGATGGGGAGCTTCACGCTCTTGAGTGATATTTTTGAACCATCGCATTTGACATAGTATAGTGGACATTTGACTTGGGTTGAACGACAAATTCTCGAACTTTAGCTTCATCATATCATCGACTCGACCGATGAGATGCCATTTCAGTGTGATGGTGCATCCCAGACGATACCGCTCGGCGGTTTTATAGCCATCTTTCGTTCGAGCAATGTAGAGAGCCTTAAGAAATTCGCTAAACTCAATCGGTTTTCAGGATTGTGACTCAACTTCCTGCTTTCTCACCTCGGACATCATCACCAACTTTATAATGTCGTTCACAATGATCAACCGTGTCGGATTTCCCTCACGTCGGATGTTATCCGACGGCTGCATTTGCCGCGGCATGAAGGTGCTCCGTTTCTTTGTCATTGACTTGAGAGTGCTACAGCGGGTATGGACTGGTAAGCTTCCTGGTGATGGATGCACCGTCCCAAATGCTTCAAGATTGAAATACTGACGTAATTTTTCAAACGTGGTGTTGACAAGATTCATACTGGAGAAGGTTGGATCGCGAAGCTCGTCAGATCGCCCGAGGAAGTTTAAAATGCGCTAGAGCTCTGCCATGTTTGACTTACTTTTCAGCATGCCTATTTGTGATATTAGGTGAGAGAAGTGTGATATTAAATGCCCCAAATGCTGCCAGTATTTTATCCTATCGATTTAGCACCCCCCCACATCTCGATCTAATTTGAAGTGTCAGGGAGGTGAAATTTTCTCGAAATTTACTAGGGGGACTGAGTTTTGAGAGCCACAATACATGCGGCGACTCATTTCAAACAACCTCAATGACTGGTTTGTCATTCTGATGACAACCGGAAGTGCCACGCGTCAGAGTTGTCGCATGATTAGACCGGTCAAGCAAGCATCAGTGTTGTCAAATCCTTGCTTCCTAATTCTAACAGCCGTTGCTATACTCTCGACGTGAGTATAATGGGTTCAAGGGAATGGTTGCTAGAAACCTACGAGCAAGAATTTGATGTTATGATGGCAAAATTACAACAGCGAATCCCATACAAAGGATCATAGTAAGGGCTAGTTCCAAGTAAATTTGAAAATAGACTCAAAATCAGTTCCATGTTCAAACTCTCTAATACTTTTGTTTGTCATGTCATTGGTCAATACTATTATGCACTCCGATTCACTGTGTTTAAACTCATGTCATCAGAGCCAGCAACGAAGACTGCGAGTCGAAGAGAATGCAAGGCACGGACAATAAAGGACCCTTAATAGCAAGGTATCTCCACGCAATCCAAGATAGACAGACTTTGTGATTGGAGCATTTTTCATAGTCACTGAGGAACACATACAATGGCTGAAAGGAGGAACACTTTCAACGGATAGTAGGTGCGTCAGGCTCTATCAGACGATTATCACCTCTCTGACCTGATAAAGTCAAAATGGAAATTCTACCAGACGGGGGCGATTTTGATTGGCTGCGTATGAGTTTTAGTTTACATACTATATAGGACTTGGAGCTGGTCCTAAAGACAACACTCAACCGAGGTATTAATTTATTTAGTATCTGAGGCTCTTCAAAAATCAATAACTGTCCATAATCAAGCTTTTGCCATAATCACAAATTGCGTAGAGAATGCACTTACTTTGCAGTGATATACTTCTATTAATAGTATTGGGTATTTTTACAACTATAAATTTGCTTTTGGCACAATTACAAATTGCACGGAGAATGTAGTTACTTTGTAGTGAGATTTGATGTTTTTAATTGCGAAATTAGAATTGTCCATAATCAAGCTTTTGGCATAATCACAAATTGCACAGAGAAAATACTCTGCGAAAAGGGCGAGGACTTGAGGATTTGAAAATAAATCATCTTTCGAACAGGTGAGTCAAATTTTATTAATATTAATAGTACTGTAGCTCAATCGACTACTAATAGTAGGGTGGAGGGAATCGGCACTTTGGCATTTGCACGCACGTGTAAACACGTGTAAACACGTGCAAGTGTAAAACACCAACACGTGTGAACCTCCACCCTAACTAATAGTACTCCTCTTACCTGCACTTGGCCCAAATCAAGGAGATCGAAATTGCATTCATCGTCATATGCGGAGTATAAAAGCTTCGCGCACCCAGATGACGCAATCAGGTGTGATCAAATCCTGCCTAAAATTCTCTATTTTCAATAAAAAAAACTAGGTTTCCATACGATTTGCAATATTAAAATGAACAATTTATTTTTTTCGACATGTGGAGACACCAGCTTCACACAGGTTCAACTATTTCATTGGTGGAAGGCACGGGAAATACTCGTCAGCAATTGGACAAAATATAAAATCATTCTGATTGGCTTATTTTTCTCTCGCTTTGGAAGGGCCAGCGTCGACTTCCTCCGATTTCGACTCGGACAACTCAAGTTGCGATGAGCTTCAAGGTGGACGAAGACTGGGAAGAATGGACGCCGGAGAAAGGATCTTTCCTTAACCACATGATTGCGGGTTCTGCTGCTGGCGTTGTTGAGCACTGCTCGATATTTCCTATCGATACTATCAAGGTCTGAGCCACTCTAATGAATGGCGTACAAATGCGTATAGACCCACATGCAATGTCAAAGATGCCCAGTGAACAACGGAGCCATTCAAATGTCGGCGTTCCAAACTGCCTCCAAGTTGATTGCTCAAGATGGCCCGATGCGATTGTTCCGTGGCGTGAGCACAATGCTAGGGGCCAGTTTACCAGCTCATGCGCTGTATTTTTCAGTGTTTGAGGCCTGCAAGAAGGCATTCGGTGCCGATAGCCCCGATCACACCCCTATTCAGTCGGGTAAGACCTTGATTTATCTTCGCCTTTTCGCTTAGCATTCATTATAGGTGCTGCCGGTGTAATTGCGACCGTCACGCATGACCTAGTCATGACACCTATGGATGTATGCCAACTTGAGTCTTCTGTCAACTTGATGTTTTCATTAGGTTATCAAGCAGCGCTTGCAATTGGGCTACTATTCTGGCGTGTTCGATTGCATGAAGACGGTAACTTTCAAATATTTGAATTGATCTTAATGGTGGTGTAGATGATCCGCACGGAGGGGCTGCATGCCTTATATATCAGCTTTCCCACGACTCTCTTCATGAACTTGCCCTACAGGTATGGCCACATATCATGCAAGCATCGCTCAGCTAAACTTAGTATGATCATGGTCACAACCAATGAATCCATGAAGAAATTGTTGAATCCATCCGGTGAAATAAACGTCGGTGCGTACGTTATGTCGGGTGTGATTGCTGGCGCTGTGGTACGCCTACATTTACCTTTCTTGATCTTAATTCTTGCCCAGGCTGGCGCAGTGACGAATCCTTTGGATGTGGTCAAGACTCGACTTCAAACCCAATTACTCCTGCTCGACGAAACCCTCACCTGTGGTGGAAAGGTGGGTGGCGCAAAGAATTGCGACCAGGTGCGCCAACTAAGCGCATTCGTGCATTTCTTGACTCATATATGATGTAGCAGTTGCTCAAGAAAGGCGCACCAAAGATGCAATACAGCGGCCTGGCTGATGCCTTCAACCAGATTTACAAGCAAGAGGGCGTTCCTGGTTTCTTCCGTGGTGTTGGACCTCGCGTGTGTGTGCACGCTCCATCGGTTGCCGTGTCATGGACTACTTTTGAAGTACTGAAAAAACTTCTTGGGGAATAGACAGCATGATTGATTTTTGGTGGACTATATATATTTGGAACTTGTAAACTCGGTGCCCCCGTTGAATGTCTAGACATCAGCAGGACAAAGCGTCGACCGATGGCGCAAAGGAGACTCTCGCACAAAATCAATCTACCGTAATCACCAATGAGATCAGATTTGAGATAAGACGTCGAGCACACATACCATTTTATTCAGCAATGGGTTGTCACGTCCAAGCTCAGTAAAATATTTTCGAGCTTCTTCGGCTCGTGCAAGGCGGGTTACATGTTCTTCCAAGGGTAGCGGTGGAGCAAAGTGGTTCCCATGGACATTGTAAATATAGCGGTACGTTTGGAGCATATCTTTGATGACGGAACGGGATGTCTAGACACAATGTTCAGGAGAATTCGGTAGAGATTCAATTCTGACCTGCATACGACGTAGACCCACAAGGTTTAATCCGATCAATCTGGCTCGATTGCCAAGCACCAACCTTCAGGAAGTTCATTGGACAATCAAGAGCCAAATTTACCCATAGGGAAGCACATCACCATCGACGGCACTTTTTCCACCGATCATAGCCAAGCTAGGTACGAATGGAACTTCAACTTAGCTACGCGCGAAAATTTACCTGCCGATGCTCACAAATTGCTTGATCCCGACTTGTCCACCGACAATTGCAAAGTCGTCGATAGAAACGTGCCCAGCCAAACAAACCTATGATGAAGTCAATCTCCTTTGCAAATAGGTTAGTGTACATTGTTCGATAGAACGACTCGAGAGCCCACTTGGCTGTCGTGGCCGATGTGCACTCCTGCAAGAATCTGTGGAAGGTCACTAAAAGAAATGATTTGTGAGCTTACCCAGCATCCATCCCCAACTCTTGTTGTGCCTGCATCAGAACTTGTGCCGCAATTGATTGTGACGTGCTCTCTAGCCTCTCTATCAGATATGACAGTCTATAGGAGCAAGCACCTGATGAGGTTGTTTTTGCCAATGACCAGTGAAGATGGTCCACCATCAACGTGCTTCTTGTCTTGCGGAGGACCGCCAATACACCCGAATGGAAACAATATCGTGTTTTCGCCAATTGTCGTCACACCCTCGACAACAACATGCGACTTTAAGACGACGTTGTCGTGCAGGACGACGTCTACAGTCGGTCATAATTGACCCACAATGCACGAATTACCTGGTCCAACAACACAATACGGGCCAATTTGAACTCCATATCCTAGCGACGCATTCGGATGAACCACCGCGGTGTGATGAATCTCCCTAACGAAGATTTAGTCTGGTTCTGTGCATCATGATTGCGCATGTGCCTTGACCGCGGCGTGAAGTCTGATGGAACTTGCGAAGGACTCTAGCAAGCACCTCAGACACATTTTAATGCACCACTTACTGCAATATGATCCAAGTACTCCTGGATTGGCTCAATATTTGCCGACGGAAGCGACGACAAGTTGCGCCTCAACACTGGGCGCCATTTCCTCACGAACATCATTCCAATTGTCCAATCAATACAAAGTGAAGGCAAAAATCCGGATAAAATTAGTATGAACCGGAAACGTCAAGCTTTCAAAAAGCCTCCGAACATTTTCACCAGCTTGTCATAGAATCACAGCCGCAGCGGCATTCAGTAACTCCATCGACTGATTGTTTCCTTGAGGAAAGTGACATCCCCAATACACACGAACACAATGTCAAGGTATCGCATCACGGACGCAATGCCAACACTTTCAAGTTGGAATCCCATCGTGACAGTCCATTGCCCAATGAAGCCTCTCACACCGCGCATGAACTATGCCGATTGCGAGTGAATATTGATCATTCAAGTGTTGGAATAAAGTGCCTTGGCATGAGGAAGTGTTTGAAGATTCGAGTTGATTGTACAGTGTGCAGTTGATTGGCGTCGATTGATCTGATCACCAAACAAAAAATGAATCTATTCACGCGCCATCTTTGAAACCATGTATCTCCATCGGTGTGGAGGTCACCTGCCGGCGTGCAGAGTACGAGTCTTTGTGAATGTTAATGTCGTTATACTACGTAGTAATTATTACTGCTACGCGAAGCTTTGCTATATGGTTGTGTGTTTGAAGCCGTGGTTCCCCACGTTTCCACAATTGCCCTTTGGAGTATGGTAATTGCAATCAGAGGAGAGCCAGGGTATGCAAATTGTACGCACATACACAAGCTAGCATTCAAAGCCATCTCTCTCAAATCGAAGACTTTCTTCACGAGATCACAGTGAACTTTTCATCTAGGCAAGACGTTGACCGGCATATTGGTGGCACATTCATACAGATACGTTGAGCGTAGAGCTCCAGCTGCTGGATCATGTCTTCGAGCTCTGTCAATTCTTCGTCCACTTCATCGATGGCTTGCATGCGGTCTTGAAATAAGATCTCTACAGCGCTCGTGTTAGAACCGATTGAAATACAAAAGACAGGTACCAGATTCCTTGAGCTGTTTTGAGAAGAGGGCGACATTGGCGCTTTCAGTCGCCATCTTGTCATACCTGTCGTGAATCGCATGCATAACTTTATCCACGAGTTTTGTTCGTTCAATCGCACCTGGCAACGTAAATCTCAGGGCTTGCAATACATACACACACATACCTTCCAGCTCAACGCCAATATACTCGCAGATACTATCCGTGACGCGAGTCGTAAGCTCTAGGACGCGATCATCCGGCGCTGCCATCAACTTTGCTACCGTTGGGTGAAGTAGATAGTCCCAGTAAGGTGTAGCTCGCCTCACAAAGTGCGCCTCCGTTAATTTCGCCCGCCTGAAGCCAGATCGCAACTCACACAATTGAAATGTCCTTCCTCGAGATACGGATATGGAACACCCACAAGCCGCAGAGATATGTATCCATGATTGAATTAACATTCTTGGTCAATCTATTAAGCATTTATTGCTCAAGCCAAGTAGTCGAACTGCTGGTACTTGGCATAGAATGAACCAGGAGCATGGCATTCCCACAGATGCGGTTTGTTTCCAATGTACGAGCCCATGTCAAGGCAAAAGCCGACGTGTGTGTTGTGTCGAAGCTGTTTGGAGTCAGGGTCGTATGTCCACTTCTGGTTGCCGTTGTTTTCATCGCAAGCCCACATGTGAACCGTGGCGCCGTTGAATGTGGCGTTGGCATCAAGGCATTTCTGAAGTGACTCGCTGCGCAGAATGCCTTTGTCATGCATGAATATCCACTTGCTATCTTGTGGAACCATATCAATGTTGGCAAACCAGCCATGCTTAAATTCGATCGGTTCGTCGCCGGCCACAGAGAGAGCACGGTCCTTGGATTGGGTCACCAGGGCAACATTCTTCATCTCATTGGCGATAGAAAAGTCTTGACGGTCGTTTTCGTCGCAGTGCCACGCGTCAAGGTATTTGTCCGAGCGATCGGCGTCGAGGCACATGTTGTACACTTCATGCTTCAATCGTTTGCCAGAGAAGATCCATTTTTGATTGTTGTTATGAGGGTCACAGGCATACAAATGGACTTTGAGGCGACCACCTTCCCAAAATCCATCCAGGCATTCGTTGCGTCGCTGGCAGATGACTTGGTGTGTCGCGCTGTCATACCTCCATCGGTCGTTGACATCATCAGATTCACCCTTCATCAACACACCAGAATCGCCACGAACAACTCGGTTGCCCGACGTGGCAATCTTAAATGGCATCTTGAGGCGTGGGTTGGATGGAGGGCGTTTCCACACGTCAAATTTGTATTGTCCATTTGGGTACGCCAGGCCGAAATAATCTTCAAACAATGTAGCGGGATCCCAAGACTTGCTCGGATTATCGTGAAACATGAAATACATGGGATGTGGACCGCCATTGCCAGCTGCAATCCAGTCTTGGACGTCCCAAAAGTGTTTGATCGCACCCTCTAAACTTGCTCGGTGATTGCGAAAGGGTCCACCGCCTTCTGAGGGCCATCCTGTTTCGGTCAGCATGACCTTGCTGCCAAAGAGCCTGACCATGTTGCTCCATCGTCGGTCCAAATGTGGAATAAAGTTGTTGATTGTGGATTGGTCCCATGGGTCAAAGAATGAATAGATGTTGGCGCCGATGATATCGCAAACTTCGGCCAGTTCCGGGTGTTGTAGCCAGTCGCCATCAGTTTGAACTGTGCCAACAGGTATGTGTTCAAGGCCTGGGGTGCTTTTAATTCGCTGTTTCGCTTTGAGAAGGAGGGACCTCATGGCTGTGACGTTCCAACCATTGCTCAGGTCTTCATTGCCAATGAAAATGCCACGGACAATGTTAGGATGGCGTCGTGCACCTTCAATCGCAGCGTCGAGGTCAATTTCAAACAACTTGCTTCGAATCCAAACTCCTGCATAGATGGGGACACTGTGCCTCGCAGCGACATCAATTACGTTGGGTCCATTCTGCGGTACAATGTTTTCAGTCACCATCTCGATAGTAAAGTTGTTTTGTGTTTGGTACGTTCGCACGGCGTCAAAGCGCTTCTGCATGATAACAAAGTGTTCGTCCATCTTCTTAAAGTCGTAAGTGTCATAGCAAATCCCCAACGCCTGCACGAGAGCACTCGTGCTGAGCGTGGCAGCTACCGCCAGACCCAGACCTAGCATGGACCAGCAAAATATGAAATGCTACATCGCCTTCAAAAGGAGCTTCCTCCACAACCCACCGACTGAAGCGCTAAACTCATGCATACAAAATCCAAGCTTATTTAAATGACGGATTAGGCCATTTGTTGGTTGAAAGGTGTGATAGCGACGACAGCATACTGAAGGATATGACTCATGTGTTTTACCTTAAAATCCGTCGTGACGACGAATATTTTATTGTATGATATGATGCATTTGGTCGTCGTTTGCTCGCCAGCGCCTTTCATAGTGCAGTGTATGTTGGAGGCGAACCGAGAGCCAAGAAAGTGTGGCGACGCCGCGCTGACACACAAGTAAAGTCCATTCATCGTATTAGTAATGAGAAAGCGCTTGTCTTGCACGAAGCGACAGTGTATGTGGAGGCTTTTTCGGAGCATCCTCGGACGTGGAAAGAGTCTTTTGAACAATCTGTGATGG
Organism: Aphanomyces euteiches; assembly: GCA_021527685.1. Taxonomy (NCBI): domain Eukaryota; phylum Oomycota; class Saprolegniomycetes; order Saprolegniales; family Verrucalvaceae; genus Aphanomyces; species Aphanomyces euteiches. The sequence continues at coordinate 1,231,568 of JAJGMV010000002.1, forward strand.
GTGCGTTAAGGGCATCTCCAACGGTAGAACTGTATCCAGAGCGGGAAAATAGCGGTATACCGTCTTAATACCGATGCTGTATTCTATTTATGGTTCACCCCAGTAGCAAAACGGTAAATCACGAGAAGCACATGGAGTCGTGGCGCAAGTCCTTGCAAGATGCTATTGCCTCGTGGAGCGACGATGATGAACTAGTTGTCACCCAGTTCTCACCAAAGTCACGTCGCCATGGAGGATCCATTCCTGGCAGACGAACAGTCCAGCGAGACCGCGAGCACGCCCATATCCGTCTCTTCAACGAGTACTTCTCGGAGTCCCCGGTGTATGATGAAAACAGGTTTAGACGACGATTTCGCATGAGGTGGAGTATTCATCATTTGTACATGGCTGATGCATTTACACGTAGTCGCTCTCTGTTTAACCGCGTGATGGAGGGTGTGATTTTACAAGACGAATTCTTTACGCAACGCAGTGACGATGCTGGTCGCATAGGACTTTCTCCACTACAAAAGTGTGTCGCGGCTTTGCGAATGCTGTGTTATGGGCTAGCAGCCGATGCGGTCGACGAATACATTAAGATTCGTGAAAGCACAGCGATGGAGTCGTTCAAGGTAAACGGAAGCAACCAAATCGTAGTCATCATTATGTTAGAGGTTCAACGCTGCCATTGTTGATCATTTTGGCTTACAATACGAACGAGAGCCAACAGCCTTGGATGTTCAAAAGTGCTTATCAGGAAATTCACAACGAGGCTTTCCAGGGATGTTTGGCTCTCTGGATTGTACGCATTTAAACTGGGACAAATGCCCTGTTGCGCTACAAGGTCAATATCAAGACCGATCAAGAAAGCGTTCTATAGTCATGGAGGCTGTCACTGGCCCTGACCTATGCATTTGGCATTCATACATAGGACTCCCTGGGTCAAACAGTGACATCAATGTACTTGATCGATCACCACTTATAGAAAAACTACTGCGTGGTGTGGCTCCTTACTGCCAGTACAACATCAATGCCTCGACTTACACAATGTCGTACTTACTAGTAGATGGGATCTATCCCAACTGGCTGATTTTTATGAATACAATATCACAGCCGCAGGGCGAGAAGCACAGGTTGTATTCTAAAATGCAAGAAGCAGTACGTAAGGATGTCGAGCGTGGCTTTGGTGTCCTGCAGTCACGCTTTGCTGTTTTGAAATTTTTCTGCAGACTTTGAGATATCGAAGACATTGTTTTGATGTGGCGCGCTTGTGTGATCTTACACAACATGATAATCGAAGATGAGCGCACCCCCATCGACATTGAAAGCCAGAGTGAATTGAACGAGACAGCCTACATCAGCGAAAGATACGTTCAGTGCCAGAGCCCAACGTTTCAGAGTTTGTTGGCATCGCTCAACGAAGCCCAGGACAATGCAGCTTACTTACGTCTGCGAAATGACTTCGTGGAGCATTTGTGGAAGCATCATAGAACAGATCAATGAATTGTTGATACACACGAGTAAAATATAGAATAAGCATTGAGTTCATATCTAAACAACCTGCTCCTCTGAATCAGACAATGCAATGGCATCATTGGCATTGTCATGCTGGGCTCTTTTGCCTCGCTTTACTTTGGCAAGACTCGCAGCTTGTTGCAGAGCAATATATTCTTGAGCAGCTTCATTTAGAATTGGCTTCTTGCTACCTGTTGTTTCTGAGCGCTTCATAAAGAGGGCGTGTGCCCTCTCGATAACCAAAGATTCGTTTGGTCCCGCCACTTCACCACTTGACAATGTTGACCTTGCCATGGCGACGCAACCAACAAATTTGTTGCATTGATCAACGATTGGAGCCCATCTGGAGGAGAGGGATCTTGCCGACCGGTTCTTTCCAGTCGAGTGGAGATTGAAGTCAGCCTCGATTCTGGCCCAAATTGATCGGACTTTTGTCCCGAGCCCTTGACGCTATCTTCAGCAATATGAATCCACGATCGGGCAAGCTGGCAGTCTTCGTCTTGGGTGAAGTTTGCACCCCGAGAGGATGCAGACGGACGGGACATTGATTTTTTTATTGTGAGATGGCAACATCCGTGAAGTAGTTTGATTGGCTCATCAATTATAAAGAAAATTGTATTGTATAGTCTAAGTAAATGAAATACCGTTTTGGCGTTTGGAACGCCAAATCCGACGTTCCGTGGGCTGATTTTACCGTTCACGGAACATTCAGTTCTGTCGTTGGGGTGCACAAACCGGAACAATTTGCGATACAAAGCGGTATAATAGCGTTACCGTTCTGCCGTTGGAGATGGTCTAAGGGAACCCAGACAAGAAGTGCATCGAATAGCTCAATTTCTAGATCTTTCCGACGAATCTGCTGATGTTTGTGCAGCGAGTGGCTGGACAAAGCCACCACAGTTGACGAGACAAACCCTCGACACTTTTTATATCATCTCAACAGTATAAAAACAGACGTGGGGATTTGAACCACATCCGTTCAACCAGCTCGTTCTCAGTCCTGGCGGTTTGTACGAGCGCCTTTTGAAGCTACACGGTTTGAACGTCTTTCAAAGAGCCTTTTCAAGTATTATTGCGTCAGTGTACAAAGCGGAGACAACAACAAAAATGAATGTGTTGGCACAGATTTGTCGATTGACTGACGTTAGTTTTGGCAGCGGTCGGATCTGTTGCGCGGATGACATCATCGTTGTTCCAGATCCAACCAAAAAGATTCCATCACGAGAACCTTGACAAGGCACTTCACAGCTGACCTGAGTTGGAGCATCAAACTTCGTTTCAAGAAGCTTCACACTTCATGGCTCGCTTGATGGAGCAGGAATTGCCATCGTTTCCCGTGTGTCACATATCCATGACCAAGAGCCGTTCAGTCCTCTTTCGGCCTGGGCAGATTCGAAATGCAGATCAGGTTCATACAAAGAGGCTGATATGTGTCGACTGGGCCTGTGCTAGTGCGTAGCGTGTTTATTCAAGCAGATTTATCGGCTGAAACAGTGCGATCGTTTCGGAGACTGGTTTCATTGCCAACAAAGTGTCATGAACATGTTTTCCTCATCAATTTGGACTGGCCAATCAATGTGTTGATTTTTAACCAATCAAAACGCTTTAATTCAAAGTACTCTTTTTGAATGATCACAGCGAGAAAGATCGCCGCAACATCGGCACTAACTTACTGTTTCCATAAGCTGTGCCTTTTGCCGTGTTTGATGCACCAAGTGCGGCACTGAATTAATCTTCGTACCAGGGGAACAAATGAGAAAAGGACATTGAACACACTATTGCAGTCAAATCGACAAGAGAGTCGGAACGTGGGTGAAATTCGAGTCAATAGAACTTGAATGCCATTGTTTGGCACGAGAAGCCAAGGTGATTCTAAAAGCATGGAAAGCAATACACTGATCCGACGTGGCAATCCCCTTGAGAATTTACCTTGGGGACATTCAACCGATGAAGACATTGCTAATGAGCGAGCCCCGAAAAATATCCACCGTCCACTGACCACTCCCATCGTTTCACATAGTTTTTGAACACCTCTTTTTTGCCATTTGTTCGATTTTATTTAAAAATACAAGGGAAACCTGGGTCAAGGTGTCAGCCATCACATCCTTTTCTTACCGCCTTCCTACCTCTTTAATCCCGCTCAATTGCCGACGAGCCAGCCAGGGTCTAGCTGTTACGATGCTCTTGAATGATGTGTAGAGCCCATTGGGGGATCGTGAAGCATTCCGATCAGGGTCTTCTTCAACTTTGTTGAGATTTCACTCTATTCAGTAGCACTCAGCTAATTTTAAACATAAAATTGCTTTGACTTGACTTGAGTATGGAAAGGCGCCAAATTGATTCCAAGAAATTGTGGAAGCCAGAAAAATCTCGCGCAATTGGTTGCGTGCCGTCACTGAAGTGGTACGACAAGTCGAATGAGCTCGCCAAGTAATGTAAGTTGGGGAATCATGGAAATGAATGTATACCTCCCGCTCATCGGCGTCTCCATGGTGGCGTCGGGCATCTCGATCTTCACAGCGTTTGATCGCAGCGACATCCGACGGTCTGCCGTTCAGTACTGCACATATTCGGTCTTTTGCTGCGACTTTCTGTGGGCGTTGTTCAGGTTCGTGCTCTATCTCCTTGGATCGATCAATGGCAAGCTTCCGTCGCCCAATTCGGGCAACCGACAAGTGACAGACTTGAACGAGGCCATTGTCATTGGTGAAGCCATCTTCACCGTCGCCGGCGATCTCTTCATAGTCGCGTCTTCAATTTGGATTGCCTTGTCTGCTTACGAAATGCAGCGCGTCGTGACGCACACATTGACTCGGCCTGAAGAACAAGAACGGCGCACCATTCTCACGTACGAGATCACCATTTACGTGCCATTGGCAATCATGCTGCTGCTTTTCAGTCTCGGGCCAGTCTCAAAGAAGGACATTGGGACAGCAACCACATGCCTCATGGTCAGCTTGTATCTCGTGGTTTGGTCACTTTTCCTAGCCGTGCTGTACCTGCCGTTTTCTTTCTGCAAGATCTACTCCGTAAGACAGAACCGAGCTGGCTTCTTTGATCATTCTCTTGAGCACATCTACCGACGCCTACGAATCCTTCTCATTGTATATGCTTGTACGACAATACCGACATCCGTCGTAAGTCTCGCGGCTGAAATGAACACGGATCCGCACGTACTGGGTCCACATACGAATTCAATCTTCTTTGCGACCAATTGCCTATTTTACCTCACAGGGCTATTTAATGCGTTCTCGATCGGTGGAAGTGTACTTTGCTGCCTTCGTTGCCTCCGTCCAGTCATGCCTCGAGAGCTCCACGAAGAACTCATGGCTGGTGGCCGATCGTCCTATGCCATGATGACTTCGCAAAATTCAACTTCACCGCCAGATCACCTCCCAGTCTTTGTCTGCACGGACATCGAAGGTTCCACTTTACTCTGGTCTCGATTGCCTGGTCCAATGACTACTGCTCAGTCTCTTCATGACGGTGAGAATCGCTTTCTTAGTGCGTTGTGTTTATGCTCATGTAGATTGCATGCGTCTTCACTTGTCAACGTATAACGGATACGAGATAACAACGGCCGGTGATGCCTTTCAGCTCGCATTCCACACCGTCACTGAAGCCATTTCATACTGCATGACAATTCAGCTCAAGCTTATGGATGAGCCGTGGCCGAAAGAATTGGATGATTTCATGTGCGCGAAGAATGTTACTGATATGTTTGGTCGGCCACTTTTTCGTGGTTTACGAGTGCGGATGGCAATTCACTTTGGCGACGGCGATATCATTCGACAAATCCATCCAACAACTGGTAAATGGACGTATGTTGGTCTACCTGAGCTCGTTGCCCGCGAAATTGGCGACAGTGGCCTTGGCGGCCAAATCCTCATCTCGAATGCGACGCGTGATCGATACGTTAAAGAGACGCATGAATGGCCTAAGCCTGCCAAGAAAGACAAGCGAATTCTGAACCACGAACGCGATTTCTTCTTCCGCGATGCACCAAGCTGCTCCATTGGCGACCTCAACATCGTCGTCCCCATGTCTGAAGTCGTTCCCTATTTATTACGCTCTCGCTTTACGAACAACCGCGCCAAGCCGATTCATTTGTTTACGTAGTGTGTGTTACCTCTATCCTATTTATTATAACTTCTGTGTCATCGTCGACTCTGTGAGAAAACGTTTCATTGAAACTGTACAGTGAAACCGTCACGCCTAGCTAAGAAAAGATCATAACGGCTCGAAGTGGGTACATGCTCAGAGAAATGCCCGGGATGAATCTTCACCTGTCCATGCGGCGGTCGTCTGCGTCGCATCCATCGACATGTAGCAACGTATCGAGCGACAAAATGATGGCCCATCTTGATAATCCCGACGCGTTTCGCCAATTTGACCTCAATCATGCAGCATGTTTGACAAAACGCGGCAAGACTATCCACCACGTTGTCTTGCGAGTCTTTATTATTGCCGATGGTATGCAAGAGAGAGTTCTGTTGAGATTGAGGACTTGTAGGCTATGTGTTCTACTTCAAGAATGCTGCCGCGACGCAACCGAGTGGCTTGCTACCGATTGACGGCTCCGAGTACAAACTACACAAGTACCAAGTGAGCCCACACTTATACAATTCGTGTTTTGAACTGCGCACACCGCTAAGATCATGGGGTCTGACAAAGATTAACGATGTGATTCTAACTTTTGACTAGGAAGTGTGGTGCTGCATTACCACGGATGCTCCGAGAGCGACGTCCAGGACATTGTCCATCAGCTTGAAACTGCAGGCTCCAAACGAGTTCGCGATACATTTACGGAGCCTTCGGCAGCTTGTCCCGCCACCACAGAAGAAGAGGAAGAAAAACTTGAATCCCCAACGTCTGCACCCAAAGAAGCATGCCCGTCGACACCTTCCTCGGACAGAATCACAACACAGTCGACATTCACATCTATCATGTCGTCTGACGTGGCCTTGGCTGAATCGCCGCTTTGCCAAATTCACCACATCGACAAACGGGGACTCAAAGTGCCTCTCCTCGATCTTACTTGGACTGAGCTCCACGAAGAATATCCCGACATGTGTAAAGCCCTTGGTCTTCCTCTTGATGATTCTCATGGCTCTGACAAAACGCTCGATATCTCGACTGACTTGTGTCATGACTTATGTACCAACGGCACGATTGTTCGTCCGTGGGGGACTCTCTCGATGGAGACTGCTACAAGTCATGGCTTCAGATCTAGTTTGTCATCGTCAATGTCTTTTGCATCAGAGAATGACGTTGGCTCCTCTACTGTTCACTTGGAAACATCTTCAATCGTCACTGCTCCTGCTGCCGTCTCTCCACTTGCTAGTCCTTCACCCGAAGAAACATCACCGCAGGAAGACTCAACATCGAGGCGACGCATAAGTCGTCGATCGTCAGTCCATCGAAAGGTTGGCATATCTCGTGAGACCTCGTTGGTTATTAGCTCTGGCATTGTGCTTCCTCCAAAAGCCATTCCCGACGTAAAGCTCATTCAGGCCATTTCTCTTGCCGAGAGCTACAGTGGTGGCTTCTCCCTTCGGCAGTACACTCCTCTCAAGATCATTGGCAAAGGAGGCTTTGGGCAAGTCATGGTGGCGAGGCACAACCTGACGCACCAGATATTCGCCATCAAGACCATGAACAAGCATACTTTGACGACGCAAAATCAAGTGGCGCATACCAAAGCCGAGCGAAATGTGCTCATCAAGTGCTACAACCATCCCTTCATCGTCAAGCTCCACGCGGCATTTCAAACAATCGATCATCTCCACATGGTGCTAGAATTCTGCCCAGGTGGTGAGCTTTTCTTTCATCTTTCCAAGGCTAGCAGGTTTTCGGAGTCGCAAACAGCGTTCTACGCTGCCGAGGTGAATCAACCGTTGTCGATCCGTCTGAAAGTGGTGGCATCTTGTAGATCTTTCTTGCGCTCGACCATCTCCATGCTCATGCCATTATCTACCGAGATCTCAAACCTGAAAATGTGCTTTTGGATCGCGATGGGCATGTACGATTGGCAGACTTTGGGTTGTCCAAGGAGAATGTGAGTGAAAGGAAGCTGGCGGCTACATTTTGCGGCTCTGCTGAGTACATTTCACCTGAAGTGCTTGAACTCGCCGACGCTACGTGCGATGATTCAGCGCCAGTCCTCGGTGGATATGACAAAGGTGTCGATCTATGGGCATTAGGCTGTCTCATTTTTGAGCTTCTCACTGGACTGCCGCCGTTTTACTCTGGTAAATGCCGCACGGAACTTTACGCGAAGATTAAAGAAGGCTACGTGGATTTCCCGCCCTACCTTTCAGCAGACGCCAAAGATGTCGTGTCACGGCTCTTGAATCCGAATCCTCGCGAGCGTCTTGGGTATAAAGACCCGAACGAGCTCAAGTCGCACGCATTTTTCATGGACAAAGTCACCGACTGGGACAAGTTAATGGCGAGGGAAGTTATGCCACCGATGCAGCCTCCCACGGGTGAGTATATGAATTTTGACGACGCCTTCACATCAATTCCGCTCGACAAGCAAGTCCTCGAAGACATGGCTGAGTTTACCAAACGCAATACAATGGAGCATCAACTCTTTGACAATTACAACTGGGCACCTGAAGGCGGCACAGTACCAAATGCCAGTTAGTATATTTATGCAGGGTGAATGTGTCGTGGTGTATTAGCTTCTTTACTTCCACAATTTATTGATCGACATGTTTTGTTCCGAGTCCTTCTTCATGACTTTGGAGACAGCCATTTCGAAGTCTTCTTGTGTCACGTGGACGCGGCGTTCTCGGAGTGCAAACATACCAGCTTCAGTACACACGGCCTAGGAAAATAATGATAAATATACCAAGTTCACATGTAAAAAGCTCGGATACCTTGCATTCTGCGCCAGACGACGTGGGCATCTTTTCAGCAATCACTTTCAAGTTGATGCCACGCAAAAGATTCATACGACGCGAGTGAATGCGCATGATATCAATGCGAGACTACAATACGACTGTTAAAGAGGATAGAATACTCGAGTTGACTTACCGCTTCCGTTGGGTTGGGGAACTCAATCTTGCGATCAATACGACCTGGTCGCAATAGAGCGGCATCCAATATGTCAATACGATTCGTCGCCATGATAACTTTGATGTTTTGTGCAGGTTCGAACCCATCCAACTGATTGAGCAATTCCAACATGGTTCGCTGAACTTCAGAGTCACCGCCACCTTCCATACGAGAACTACCGATGGAATCGATTTCATCCATGAAAATTATTGATGGAGCAGCTTCACGGGCCATCACGAAGAGTTCACGCACCATACGAGAACCTTCACCAATGTACTTCTGCACCAATTCAGCACCAGACACACGAATAAATGTGCAGTCCGTATGGTGAGCCACGGCCCTTGCCAACAAAGTCTTCCCTGTACCTGGTGGGCCATACAGCAGTACACCCTTTGGCTGAGCAACACCTAGTGCGTCGAAGAGCTCCGGGTGCTTAATGGGCAACTCAATGACTTCTTTGATTTCGCGGATTTGTTTGTCGAGACCACCGATCATGTCGTAAGTCGAGTCGGGCACCTTTTCCACCTTCATCAAACTGACAAGAGGATCCACTTTCGTCGGCAGAATTTTGTGCAAAACATAACTATCGTTTCGCAATGCAACGCGAGTGTTGGGTGTGCACTTGGTAATATCGATCGTTTTGTCCACATCAACAACGTACTTGCCTTCGGGGTTGACTTTTACAAGGACTTTCGACTTGCCCATTTGCTTGACCACTTCACCAACATAAGATCCAGGTTCTTGAAGCAATTGCAGCTCCTCACGCAGCAATCGAACTAGACAGAACAGATACACTGTCAGAGAACACTTGTCGGCCTCACAATACCTTTCGAATTGAGCTCATTTCGCTGCGCTTGGAGGCGTCTCAAGTTCATTGTCTTGTCTCGAACTGTCAGCTCCAGTTGCTCAATCTTCTGGCGGTAATAGCTTGTCAAGCCCTCCGATCCATCTCCGTTGTTGGCCATCTTCAAAGCTGGGGTGCAGATCGACCAAATCTTGCAATTGGTGTCTTCGTCTGATTTTGACAGGTTTTGACGGGGGATTTTGACAAGTTTTGTCGAAGCGAACTTTATCGAATATAGTGCATCTCAACGTTTGTATGCTCTAATAATCGCACTTAATTAACCGAATGTCCATGGAATCGTCCCAGTCGTGCAGGTTCCAGAAGAGAAGGAATCACCATGATTGAAGTTATCCTGAACGATCGATTGGGAAAGAAGATCCGCGTAAAGTGCAATGAAGACGACACAGTAGGAGACCTGAAGAAACTGGTTGCAGCACAAGTTGGCACGCGCCCCGAAAAGATTCGCATTCAGAAATGGTACACCATCTACAAGGATCACATCACATTGGAAGACTATGAAATCCACGACGGCATGGGCCTGGAATTGTACTACACATAGACAATACGTTGGCTAATCCATTTGTTGTTGCCTTCACTCTTGTAGTTGTAATTTGGCGTGCGTCTTGCAAGTTGAGAAAGCTGATCATTGCCTGACCAGCCCATCAATTTATTCGAGACTGACCTATAGACTTTGTTTGCAGTGACGACTCAGAGACTAGGACTACCAGGTCTTGCTTGTTCTCTGCAATACAGGGCCCGACAGACTTGACAATTCATTTTTCAATCGTTCGAGATGAAAGCAAGTGCGATTTCCCTCCTTATCACCACGGCAAGTTTGGTTCAAGCTCAAAGAGTACAATCTATCTTGCAACGAACTACCCAAGCACCTGTTGCACATGAACAAGCTGTGCCTGTCGATACCGGTATACACACAAGCTACAGCTACGAACACGGTCGTCAAGATACAACAAGTGGTCACTCTGCGACTGGGAATGGTGCTTGGGGGCCGGCAAATGGCATATTTGGCGCAGAGTACAGTCCAGTTGGATCTGTTGGAACGTCTCCTCTTTCATCCTCTGGTATGTTGCGCGCCTCGTTGCCCAGTAGCAGTGGAATGGAAACCCTTGGAACTCTAAACAATGCTTTGCCAATGGGATATGCTGCTGCTCCCAACGTTGGTAGCAACATACTTTATTAGCTCACATATCTCAACGTAGCTTACCCTCCTGACGCATCAGCGATATTCCAGAGGATAAAACTCGTAATTAATCTCCGTGCTTTGCTTGAATCGGTTGATCTTAATTGTCAATCTTGACTTTGGAGGCATAACGTCAACCTCTTTGTTCTCATGTTGAATTATCAGAGATCGCCCCAAATGCATCCACTTGAAACTCTTTCGGTGCTAAGGATGAAGTAGTCATTGCATACACGGCCCTTGCATTTTGTTTTGATGCGAGGAGTCTTGAAAAGTTTTAGGATAGCGGTAGTGATGATTCAGCATTTTCATTGACACTTGGCACTATTTTACTTTACGTTTGGCAACTCTATCATACATTTTGAACATGTATCTTTTACGCATATCATCTTTAACTACCCTTATGCATGCTAGAGCGATTGTAGAGCGCACTGGCGCCTCTGAATGATGGAGAACCACATTCAATGGAGTTGTTGGTGATCAAGTGCGTTGCTTGTTTTATCCCCCAAAGTTGAAGATATAATGTTTAAGAGTTTTCTGTGACATACTTTTATTAATTTTGACAGATCAAACCTTTCCTCTCCATTCAAATTTCATTTTTACAAAGATGAAGCGCGCAAGTGAAACGCTCGCGTCCAAGAAGAAGTCTCGTAATGAATACGAGAATACTGTCTCGATGGAGGATGAGGCAGAAGAAGATTTGGTCTTTGAAGATCCTTATGGTGATGACCTCGAAGACGAAGAAATGGTCTCGGAAGAAGAAGAGATTATCGATGACAATGACGAGGATGGCGATGAAAACGACATGGACGTCGATTCTGGCAATCGACCACCACTTCAAGATGACGATGATGAAGAAGAAGCTCCAACAAAAGTGTGGCTGCCCAATGTTGAAAAGCTGGGTGCTGATGAAGTCTTGGACTACGATGCTTCAGCTTATGATCTTTATTACGCAATGACTGCTGAATGGCCAGCTTTGAGTTTGGACATCGTCAAGGACAACCTCGGTGCTGTCCGCACTAAAGTAGCCCATCAACGGCATCATGATGTCTCATCTATTCTTGTAGTTTCCAATGACGATCTACGTTGTAACAGGATCGCAAGCTGCCAAAGCTGCTGACAACAAGATCACAGTCATGAAAATGTCAGAATTACACAAGACCAAGCACAGCGAAGGTACTCTGCTCGAGTCTTGTTTATTCTTAAATTTGGCATAGATTCTGATGACTCGGATGGTGAAGATGACGATGATGCTGAGGAGGGCGATCCCGTCCTCGAATCTCGCACAATTGACCATCGTGGTGGTGTCAACCGTATTCGCGTCATGCCTCAAAGCTCGAATATCGTTGCAACCTGGGCAGATACGAAGCGTGTGCACATCTACGATATTGCCAAGCAATTGCAATCCCTGGATGGCAAGAATCCTGCGGGAATGAGCTCACAGGCGCCACCAGTCTTCACGTTTACGGGTCACGCTGACGAAGGGTTTGCTATGGACTGGTCACCAGTCACGGCAGGCTCTCTCCTCACTGGTGACTGCTCCAAGTATATCTACCACTGGGTCAACAACGGCGGGTCGTGGGCAGTTGACAAAGTTCCATTTACCGGCCACACTGCGTCTGTAGAAGATATCCAATGGAGTCCAACCGAAGCTTCAGTCTTTGCATCGTGCTCGGCTGATAAGACGGTTCGCATTTGGGATATTCGTACAAAGGCTCGCTCGATGTTGGACGTTGTTGCCCATGACCAAGATGTGAATGTGATCACATGGAACAGGTTTGTCCTACCGTTGGCCAAACTCGAGTCCTAAATTGCAATTTCCAGGAACGTCACGCATTTGATGGCTTCAGGATCGGACGATGGATCTTTCAAGATTTGGGACTTCCGAAAATTCCAAGCGTGAGTGATATAGAAACACATTCGTCCTCTGAAAACGTGATTAGTGATAGCCCAGTGGCTCATTTCCGCTACCACACAGCGCCCGTGACGTCGATTGAATGGCATCCTACCGATGAATCCATGTTGGCTGTGTCGGGAGCTGACAACCAAATTTCTATTTGGGATATGTCAGTCGAAGAAGATACAGAAGCCGCTGCGGCGAACACTTCGAAGCTCGATGTGCCTCCTCAACTCCTCTTTATCCACCAAGGACAAACTGATATCAAGGAACTGCACTTCCATCCTCAATGTCCTGGCCTCTTGGTCAGTACAGCCGCGGATGGATTCAATGTTTTCAAACCTGCCAATATTTCCTAAATTAGTTGTACTGCTTCCCTTGCTTGTGCACGTCTTATTCTCGCTGCCTTCATGGTATATCTCTGTGTCACACCCCATTGCAACTTTGAAAATATGGTTTTGCCATGAGCACATACATACTGTATTCCCCTTGCTTCCTTTCTACCTGAAGCCTTCCCCCTACTTTATGCTGAAGTAGGAATTGTGGGAGTACAACTGCCATCAACCCGTTAACTCAATTCAGGTTTACCCTGAACATTCGACAGTTTGATTCTTGGAAATGGTTCGCCTCCCAGTGGATTCGGTAGGGTGGGGCATGGTGAAGGGTTTCCCCTGGTGGCCGCTCTATGTCTTGGATCCAGACAAACTAAAGCCAACTCTGGAAGGTTTGCTTGAGAATTACTGGAGCGACTCTTTGACTTGTGGCGTTTTAGTGAAGTCGGCAAGTCACCAAGATCTTCTCGATCGAGCTAAAGCCTCCCGCACTCAAATGATCGTTTACTATTTTGGCTCGTATGATTTGTGGGTGCCCTATTTGACGTTTCGTGACTAACAAATTATGCCAGTGGATTGCACTCACCAAGCGAGCTTATGCCTTGGATTCATTCATTGCATGACTGGTATATTGCAGGCTATCCGCCCTGTACTTGCATTGACATCAGTGTTGCCGAGCAGTTATCTCTAGCATATCGAGAAGCCACGGTGAGAGCACTCATAATGGACTTAAAATGTTAGTTTCGGTAGGATTTCATGGAAACTGACCCACAAGACAGGATATTGCCGTACATGACGCCTTTGGACTACGATCGAGATGCTTTTCGTTGTGTGTCCCTAAGAGCATCGAAGTCAACCAATAGAGCTTTGTCCACCAAACAAGAACATAAAACGACGAAAACAGTCTCCAGAAGTCAGCATCCAAGTATTCGAATGCCAACGAGGCCGCGAACTCGTTCGTCAACCACTGCTGAACTTGTTGCTCTGAGCGAAATTGTAATACCTAGTATACTTGTGCCACGGTCCAAGCCGTCAAAACAACTAAAACCGAGCCTAATGAGGCACAAAGCCCAAGAGCTCGTGGGCGTGGGCAACACAGTTCATCCGTCACCACAGTACCACTGCAAAGTCGAGTCAAGTATCAATAGCTCCGAAGTGGCGATACCAACAACTACGTACGATTGACCGTGCGAATTTTAATGGACGGACTGCTTGCATTGTAGGGATAATTTGCAGCCACGAGGAGCGAAGAGAAAACAAAACGACGACGAAGTAATACCAGCAGCGACGGAACAAAATGGCAGTCAACCGAATTCAGATGTTGGCGAAGAGAAACGAGTCCCAGTGAATTCTGTGGCATGGGCGAAGGCTCTTGACGGTCCTTGGTTACCAGTGTTTGTGTGCGATCCGACGATATTGAGCCCCGACGTACAGAATTTGGGTGTGTCATCCTCGCACAAAAATAGTCAAACGGGCATTAGGACGTATTAACGATCGCGCGCTGCAAATCGCCATGGCGTATCCTAACTACTTTTCAGTGCTTTACTACTTTGGAACTGGGCACTTGTAAGCTGTCCTTCATACCAGATCTCTTGCTGACTCTTCTTGTAGTGGCATTTTGAAATCAACGGGCAAGTCAAAGGAATGGCGTTGTCCTGACCACGAGTCATTTGTTTCGCGTCAAGATCTTCTCAGCGATGAGCAGCGACATAGTTTGGCGAATGCTGTAAAATACGCTGAAGTATGCACTCCTGATGCTTCCCATTTTGAGCTTTGCATATGCTAGATGTTTCTCGCGTCAAAGTTCGACATCCCATACGACTCTGAAGATTGGCACCCAGAAGTTTACGACGCAGACGAAGAGGAAACGAAAGAAGTGGAAATTGCCGAGTGTGATATTGTCGCTACTCCTAAAGATTCAACCAAAGAGCTAAATAATTCGCCTAGCGATTCGTTAGAAGGTCAAACAACTGCTTGCGATGACACACCGGAAGCTCCAACGAGACAAACCGAGACAACAGCACAAGTGCCATCGACACCCGCACAATCAGTGTCACGTCCTCCAAACCAGCAACGATCGAAAATTGACCTTCCTCCATATTTGATGATCCCTCTCGTGAGTGAGTCGACGTTAACCTCGAACGAATATGTTGTGTGGGCAAAGCGCAAGAATTTCCCTTGGTGGCCTGGTTATGTCTGCAATCCCTTGAAGCTTCGTGGAGATCTTCACTATTTGGGTACGAACATCTTTTCAGCAGTGAATGACATTTTCTCGTCAGGAAACAAGCACAAACGAGCGTTGGATATTACGAAGACCAACCCAGACGTGTTCAAGCTGGTGTACTTGTTTGGATTGCATGAATTGTAAGTTACCTTTGTAAATCGTAGCTCATTTGAGTTTAGTGAGCGTCTACATGCAACACGCCACAACAACTTGAAGCCGTGGAATGGTCCAGATCACGAAAGCCTCGTTCGTGGTCCTCCCCCCGTCGAGGCTACATATTCAAAACGTGTGCGTGAGCAGTTCAAAATTGCAGTGGACCAAGTTCATGTTCGTAACAGTTGATTCTTTTCTTCCAACTTCTCGTAGGATTTTCTTGAAGCCAACGTCAAAGATCGTCTTTTGCCGTATACAACTCCGTCCGATTTAGATTGCGTCAATTTACAACCGCCTGAAATGAAAGATGTGCCCATGAACTGTCTGGTGTGGGCATTGTCGATCGGTTATCCATGGCTCCCAGCGTTTGTACACAACCCAAAAACCGGCGGTCCCATGGAGCATGGTCAGTCTTAGCAAAGATTAAAAATTTGAATTAGCCTTGGTTAGGTCAAGTATCTGCAGGATTGCTCAAGAGAGCCAAAACTGAAAAAGGATGGCTTGTGTATTGTTTTGGCTTGAATTGTTTGTAAGTTGGTTGAAAATGAGCCCTCACCCTTATATATATGTAGCCGCTTTCACACTGTTCGAGGCACGATCAAGCTTTGGAAGTGCCCAGAATATGAAATTTTTATGCAAGGCTATGGTGAAGCCTCTGCACTCGAGCTCGATGCATGGGAAACTTTTATTACTGCTATCAAGGAAGTCAAGGTGTGCAAAAGCAAAAGTTATCTTTTGAACTCCTGTGAGTAGACTTTTGAAAACTCGATTGCTCAAAATGGCGATACTGCGGGAATTATTCCATCTTTTTTCCACGAAGTCGAGCACTCGAATAAAATGAAAGACGAGGTCAAGGAAATCGACGACTCGCCAATGCCGACGACGGAGACCACCTCGGAGTGTAAGATAACATATCCTGCTTTCAGAAATTCACGCTCGAATCCCTAAGTAGGCGGTGAAACAACAACATCGAGCGGCAAGACGAGCCTAGCTGAGAAACTAAAATGCTCTGACGATTTCAAGTACAATCCTCGTCAACAACAACAATTACAAGGTACAAAATGAGCATAATGCATATATTTTTTAAACTTAAATTCTAGAGCTGCTAGAAGCCGCGAAAAACGACGCTAAGCGCAAGGGATCCTTTGAAACTACGGACAGAACCATGAGGACGAAATTATGGATGCCGTCTTCGATATATTCTGCTTCTGAAAGTGACGCTTAATGAATCCTTCACTTAACTTTGATTGACATTCCGGTTATTTTCTATTTTATACGGAATTATGAAGGTGCCATCAACATTGGCGTCGTTGGCGGTCCCGGCTGCTTGCTTTGTGGCCGGCTACGTCGCTCATTACATCCTAAATCGCAAGCCACGAGCATCCTCTCGCTATCACCTTGATCCTACACTTGCATGCTTGACCAAGCACCAATCGCCCATCACCCAGACTTCAACGTGGATCAACTTGGGTCTGTGGACATCAGATGACCTCTCGTTTCCCGCTGCTTGCGAGCAGCTAGCTTTGCGATTGGGACAAGCAGCCAGGCTAAGTGCTCTTGACTCTGTGCTGGATGTTGGCTGTGGTCGTGGAGACCAATGTGTGCTGTGGCACGACCATTTCAAGGTGGCTCAAACTGCTGGCATTGACATTACCCCCGAGCATGTTGCCAGCGCCAAGCTCTTGGTGGAACAAAGACATCTCTCTTCCTCAATCGAGATCCACCATGCTTCAGTGGCGGATTTGCTCACTCTTGACGTTATCAAGACGAAGAACGTGACGAAGATCCTCTCCTGTGATGCAGCTTACCACTTCACTACTCGAATGGATTTCTTCGCCAATGCATTTGCTCTGCTCCAAGCTGGAGGCATGCTAGCTCTCATCGATATCGTCGTCTCTGAAGAAGTCTTGAGCTGGAAAGGTCTCGACCACATTCAACTGCGAGGACTCTGCTCCATGGCGAGCATTCCATTTGAGAACTTGAGGACACCAGCGCAATATCAAGCCGACCTTGAGTCGGCTGGCTTTGTCAACGTTCAGATCGAAGCGCTGCATGAAGTAGCATCGGGCTTTGCGTCGTTTGTTGCGCGACAGAGTCATCAATTGGGTGAATGGAGCCTTGGTGCGGACTTTGAGAAGTTTGAAATGGTTGGAGCCGTGCTAGCAGCTTGTGCCCAACATAAATACATGCATTTCGTAGTCGCGACGGGTGAAAAGCCAAAGTAAATCGTGCTAATTATCATGAAGTGCACATGAGACGTTCGGCAACGGCGTCTGCTTGGACAATTCGTGGAATCTTTCGGCTAAGTCCATGTACGGCTGGCATCTTTGCGCATGAGTCATGGCAGCGCGGCCGCTAGAACTTGGAAGGACCCAAACTTCACAAGTTGGAGGAAGAGGCCAGTCGGGTGGTAAATCGCTTGGATCTTGCTTGCCATTGCGAATCGCCTAGTCGGCCATCCTTAGTTATAAAAGTTATGAGGGCGTACGTCAGTCAATGGAGGATCAAAGAGGAACGAATACTGTCGTTTGCCAGAAAACGCAACGAGAAGTGGACCGTGTGCGTATGGATTCGAGCATTTCTCTGCGCCACTGGAGCCGTGGAGTTGGGATGCGACGCGGTTCAAGTGCTGGCGCATTCGATTGTAAAATTCTTGTTTCCACTCGTGCACTAAAGTTACGATGAGAGATTGTGTACAATTATCAAATGATGAACGTACTGATCTTCTTCTTGTAGATAGCAGCATCGTTGCCTGGCTAGGAAGGCATAAGCTAAACGCGGCAACGATAGGAATACCTCGTGGCCCAAGTCGGAAAAACCAATGCCAAGCACATGTGGCATCCTATTTTGATCAAAGAGCGTCCAATCTTTCGGCAAGACGCCATTCCAAGTATACTGTTGAAATTCGCCCGCCAGGAGCTTCCAGAACCGATTTGTTGGATTGCTACGACGTGTCAATGCTCACAAGCGAGAGGAATGCGAGGGAAAACCTGTAAGAATAGCCACCTAGAATACAACAAGCGTCACTTGCCTGTTGTCAGTGATGTCACGTACTCTCCCATGCATGGTCGGATGGATTGTGGCCGACTATCAAGAGACGGAGTGGCTGGTCAGGATGATGCACGCATTCCTTCACTTGCTCAAAGCATTCGTCGCAAATGCTATGGTATCGCTCTTGCCACTTGCGCCGTGGTCCCTTCTTGGCTTTCTTGACTTGCTTCACTTCTTGGACGACGGTCGTTGCCGTCTTGCGCTTCGACACGCTGATCGCCTCCTCCGCTGGGCCTTCAGTTGAAGCCACTGCAGCGGCGGCGTCGCTGCTGCTGTCGTCGAAGCGGAATTGGTTGAACATGCCCACAACGCCAATGAGGCAGTTTGTCGTTGCAATTTAAACGAATGACGATCTTTCTTTGAGTGATGCTCATGAACCTTTGTTCACATTGCCTTTGATCCGACGCCAGCATTGTTTGGCTCTCCATTATCTACAGCTTAAGGCTCTCCAATACAGCGAAGAACGACGAAGCAACGCTAATTGGCGGAGGTAGTCTCATATTGTTCATGGAAAATCTTGCCTTCTGCCTATATTACATGAGAGGAAGCGTACGCTATTTGTGTACTTGGCTGCACTTGAAAGGCGATCGTTGTTGATTTTATCGGTCAGTGGTTTTCTAGAGCTAGAGCTCGTTAGGACCGGCAAATCCAGGCAAACGAGCCACATCACCGTGGCTTTGAAAGTCCTAGTCATGCTGGTCAACAAGACAAAGAATCAAATGCATACCAAGGCTTCAGTCATCGCGACGTCAAAGCTAGCAAAACGATCGTCGGGAACCAAGCACGACTCGATACAACCCATAGAAAGTTCGTCGTGGTGCTCGCTCCCCCAAGGACGAATCGTTCCTCGGGTACGATGGTTTGCACTACTCACGAGGTTAAAATTGATATCAAATTGTCAAAGCTACAAGCTGCGGTGACCAAAGTAGTAAACAAGCCATCGGCTGGTAGGATATGACCATGCTAAGCTGACCATGACTTGCGTTTCCCCGCCTACGTGCACTCATGTTACAATTGCCAACGAGTTTGGATTCCTTACATGCCCCAGTGACCTTGTCAGGGTTGCAGAGGATCGCTGGCATCCAAGGATAGCCCTTCGTGAGCGCCCACACCAAGCCCTCCGACGGCATGGGTGGAACTGGCGGCAGGGGCAGCGTTTTGTCCATGTCGGACGGAATCATATAAGGTAAAACTCGATGAGGGTTGCCTTCTTTGCTCATGAACATCTAGAATATCAACTCAATTCCATGATGAAGACGCCGTGGGTCACCTCGGCTTCGGCCATGGCGAATGCAAATTCATTTTGGAGTTTGATAGGCCAATCTGACTGAGAGGACGGCGATGCGAAGGAATCATGACGGTGACTTCCCCATGTCTGCACTGTGTTGACGCCGTTTAGAACACTACAATTCGTCAGAAAGACAGCCAAAGTTCACTGAGACTTACAATCTGTACTCGCCAAAGTAATACAAGAGTCTGCACTTTTCAGGATTTTCCACGGCCCTCGCCAAGAGAGGAGAATGGTCGCTACCTATGACTAGAATGAAAAAAGCCATGGGGAAGACAGTACCGAGGAAGTATAAATCGTTGCGTAGCCTTGAAACATCGCAAATATACGCTGGCCACCACGGACAGTCTTTCCGTTTCCCCCACACCACGGCGGAATTTGAAGTCCATGGTAAATTTAAATCATTCCGCCGTGGAATATCATCCAGAAGCCTTTTGAAAGTGCGTCATGGAGTCTCCACCGGTTCTTTCAGCCGCCTGCGAATAGATCGTGGAATCGTCGTCCATCGAGACGATTCACACTCTGACGTGTACGGCAACGCCATTTCTCGCTTGGAATTCACGAATGCAATGAATGCCTAAAAGACAGCTCAGTGGTTTTCACCTTGTTAATTGCATATCACCTCGGCGTCTTCTAGTGGAGAAGGGATCAAATGTTGCAACGTTGCACGACAAGCACTAGCAAAAGCGTCGTGGTCTGGACAATTCCATCGCATAACTTCGCAATTTGCAGACAAAACGCCACTAAATCAAAATCAGCCGCCAGAATCGTCAGTGTCAACTTACAGCTTCCATTGGCCAAAATAATACACGACGCGGAAAACGTAGGGCGAGGCTTTGACCAAATCTAGCGTTTGGATTGAGATTTCACCTACAACAACGAGATAATTCAGCTACCACAGACAGCAATCATACCAAGAGAATGTGATTCACGGTCCAGTTGCCAAGGATTGCACACGAAGACTGGCATCCATGGCTTTGACCGCGACTTGGCCCATGCTAGCGTCTCATGGGGCACTCGAGTAGGATCCTCAGGGGCCAAGTCTTCCGTTGTAATTGATGGCAAGGTCCTCAGAGCGACCAAGGCATCCAACATGAACTCCTACAACTATGAGATTGACTGGGAAGTTTGCACGAACCTTTGCTTCCCGAAGGCCTTTGACTAGAGCCACGAGCACATTGGCATTCCGCAAGTCTTTGGGATATCCGCGTTCATATTTGCTGTGCTTCGGGCCTCGCCACGGTCGAATATTGTTGTTTTCCTGCAGTCCGCTACAAAAACACAAAGTAAGAATGGAAATGCTTTCGAGAAGTACATTGTGCGGCGCCCAAAGTAGTAGACCAAGCGGTTTTTACGAGGATTTGCAAGTGCAAATTTCAAATCTTCAGCGTGGGTGTCGCCTAATCATTTGATAATTGATTCAGGCATCCAAGGAAGTATACCAAAGTAGTGCAGTGATGGGTTGAGCTTTGTGGGGTCGAAGACGTACACGGGGAGCCAGGGGAAACCACTCGGTTGAGCCCAGCCCAAGGACTCAAATGGTACACTTGAAGGGGGAAATTGTGTTCTTGAGGGCTCTGAAGAGCCACTTCGTTGGGATCTTGGTGGAGACTGCGCTGGTGATCCACTCGTGTCCTCCGACGGCACATCAAGGTATGGCGGCAGTTGACTGTTGGGATCATTTGCCAAATAATCCTAGCATTGGCAAGATCAAGCAAATTCGTTCCGGCAGCTTACCTCGACTTCTGACAGCGCGAGAGTGAATAATAACACGTACTTCATCTCGAGAGATGCTGAAGGAGGATAAATTCCAACAAACGTTGAATGGTCTCGGCCGCCCCACGACTTCATTTGCGACTCGGGGTGGATTCCACTACAAGAAGCAATCGTGAATACAATTGATAATGGCAAGACTTGCAAATTGTGCGTGCCAAAGTAGTAGACTACGTGGTGCGACCATTTGGATCTCCTGGCTTTAGCTAATAATGCGACCACGCCCTGATCTAGCATTGGTTTAGAGTTACAAAAAGTTGCCAAGCTGACCCAAGTGAGGCATTTCGTTTTTCAAGCTGAAGGGATCGCAGACGTAGGCTGGCCACCACGGATAACCTTTCGTGAAAGCCCACACAAGTGTGTCGTTCTCGACCATCTGACTAATTCACAACTGCCAAGTAAAATAACTAAAATACCAACTGTAGCGTTGGCCTCAGGGGAAGAATTAATCATTCTACAGTTTGAAAAGTCAAGGGGGCAATTCTGTTTTACGTACACACCGCTTTGGAACATTCCTTCGCATCAATTGCAATAACAGCATCAAGAGGGCAGTGAGAGTTTGGGACCACTACTGCTGTCGCCTAAGTTTTCTGTTCGTTTGTCAGTCTCTCCAAGATTTTGAACGGACTCACACTTTGTATGGGCACCGCTATGAGCCCCAGAATTGCTCGTAGAGCAATTGGCGTCAGAGAACGAGAAATGCCAATGGGACTTTTTTGTATCTGCAAGGTTCCATCTCGTGTCATGAGTTGCAATTTACTCAAGTCAAGCGAAAGGTTTAACCCGACATGACTGCGATGCTCAAAATGGCACGCATACTTTGCCCTGGCACCAACTTTGTAAAAAACCTAGATTGGGCGATTATTCTATAGTCTAATGAGTACTTGATGGTCCCGATGAATTATACTATTATAGGCATGAATTACGCAAATAGCCCGAGACTTGTTTTTTGGCGGCAAGAGTTTCTTTCCTTGAAACAACTCATCTTACCTTCCTGGAGGGCAGTCGAATTTCCAATAAATACATCTAGACATTGCAAGACTACAATAGCTGACAGAGGCGGCGTCTGAGTATAAAATATGTTGGGACAAGATTTGTTAGGTCGAGAAGAAGGCAACACAACAATGGAGAGTCTCTGTAATCACGGAAAAGTCGAAAACAAATATCTTCAGGGGACAAGATCGTATCTGACGATAGAGATGCATGTCATTTGTGTCTTCTTCGCGGAAGCAGCATTCCCAATATTGGTAATTGAAGTCAAATCTTCTTGATGTGCCAAATGCACGACAACTAATCGAATTTGATCGCTTTACAGCAGTTCAAGAAATGCAGCAGCGCTCAAAAGCAAATTTTTCAAACTACGTAGTCACAGTAGTGCAAGACGCAAAAATAATTATGTACCATCCTCTTGTGGGTTTTGTTTTTAGTTGCTGACTCTCGGCCAAGCCAGAATTCATAAGGCAAAGTTCAGCAAGTCAAAGATGCTATCAGGCAAAGTGAAATCTCCGATTTTTCTCACGAAATAAATTTTCCTCATCAACTGCTGAGCCCTCACAAGCTCTTGGGAACATCATGTGTTTCACAAGCTCCACAGTTCTTTGGAACTATCAAATGTAATGTCACAAGAGACACAAACGCATCTTTCAAACGTAGCAAAATAGTTCTACCAAACGATTGTCCCTCAATTTAGGCTAGAATATGCGATTGTGGCAGGAGCTGTTTTGACATTGCATCAATATCCTCCAACCTCTCTTTTATGTTGAGACCCATTCGATCTCGACAACCACTTGGACGTTCAAATGGCAATGTCTCTGTCTCACCAAGACGTATCAATATGATCTTGCTGAACTTGGACGACTCCATGTTGCTATTTGGAATTCCTACCGCTATGTGCACCAACAAGTCGCATTGGACCATCACGAGTTGGGTCCTATTCCCCTGGCGTGGCGATTAAGCGTAGAAGATTTTGATCCGTTCTTCCTAGCTGTGGCTCCATACTTGCCAGCCACGATTCATCCAAATGTTCCCTACACTGATGCCACAAACTATAACATCGGTGTCACAATCTACTGAATACAAAGAGACCCAGATTCCTCAAAGTCATGGCGGCTTGATCTGCGTCAAAACTTTCTTGAGACTGCATTCAAAACCAGCAGTTTTTGCTAGTGTGAATCCACATTGAATAATTCATGGGGAATTTTGTACACTTCTTCGGCTGGTGAAAATGAAATGTTGTCTTGAACGAACATCATGCTAAATAGTCTCGTTCGCTGGCAAAATCTCCCCATAAGTGATTACCTGTCGTTGCCATCTCTTTTGTTCGTTCGGATTTCAACGGCGATACCATATTTCCATTTCAAACCAATTCATTCATAACAGTTTCACCACACGACAGAGGGTTGACAATTTTGTACCCATTGGAACTGCTTGCTACCATGACCATACTACACTGTAGAAATGAAACTTTATCGGCAAGTATGCAGGTTGCAACTTGATGACATAAACACATTTATCTTGGAGTAACCTTTGCGGATAGCTTGTTGTCACATTTCCAACACGTAGCTCTTGCTCTTTTAATAACTGTTGTGGATTTGAAGGTTGTGACTGATGATACACTTGTGTAGATACCCGGTATACTCCATGCAGGAAGGAAATGAAGACAACCGACACAGGCAAATTGTGAAGGTTAGGACCTCACATCACTCCGAGCTAGCATACCACAGTCAGTAAAAGTATTGTCAAGAGGATATTTCGGAGAAAATTCAAGGCCTAGCCACAGCATTCGAAAATTGCGCCCAGCTAAATGCAGTGGTTGACTATCATAATTGAACAATACAGACTAAATATTATCCTTATGACTCTCCTGAGAATGGTTTAGTTGCATCACTGCTCTCCAAAAAATCCTAGACGCGAATTACTCATTGAATTTGACGCTCAATACCTTGGCTTCCTGAATAGCTTGCGCTAATGAAGCGGAGTCTTCGTTGCCCTGCATTGCAACTTTCGCCAAGAATGCGTCATGATCATCGCAATTCCAGGCTTTTAATGATTTTGCCGGGAGAATTTCTCTGTACATTGGATTCTTAGAACTGAGCTACTTTAAAAAACCATACCGTTTCTGTGTCACAAAATGGACAACTTCGACGTCTGTGACTTCTTGTTTGCTCGAAGTATCAATGTACACGGGCCACCAGCAATCACTATTTAGCTCCACCCAGGCGACAGACGTTACAGCTGAATCTTTTCCTGGTTTGTCAAGGATTGATGTAGCATGGGTTTCAGCAAAGATTTTTGGCACGGGCTGGGCTGTCGGCGACTGCTTCCCCAGAAGTTGGTACGACGATTCGATCATCACACCCTCATTGTCCTTGATGTTACTCGGTTCGTTCACTTGTAAATACGCAGATTTCAATTCGATCACTTCACTGCTGTCTTCGTCCACTGTACGGCTATCAAAAATTTTGCTTGTATCCTCCTTGTCCTTTCCAGAGTTTTCCGATGTCGATTCAACTCCGTCATTTTTCACTTCTGAAGTTGGGGCGTCTTCAGATTTATTTCCGTTCTGCTTGTCAAGTTGCGAGTAAGCCGACTTCATTATAATTACACTGGCTTCGTCCTCCTCAACTATAGAAGAGATATTTGCTTTGCACAAGACAGACGTCTGACTTACTTTCAATTGTCTCTGATTGAAGGGATTGGATATTGACATTCTCAGGTGACGCTCTCGCGGGACTTGTAGATATAGCTTCAGAAAAGACACCAGTGGTCTCTGTGATGTCAGCTCCAGAATACGAGGAATATACAATTGGTTCCTCTTTGACAGCGACAGAATCATCCCGGTCTCTTGAGCTATGGGGAACTATTTCTTGGATGTCTATGTCTCCAGATTCATTTTCTTTCAATTCTGACATGACAAGTTGAGATATTTCGGTTGCTTGTCGTACATTACCTTGAAGGATTTGTCGTTGTGATTGATTATACTTGAAGTCATCGGGCACAAGGGTGTCTCGTTGACCAGATAACACAGATGGCCTCGCCGTGTTCGACAACTTAGCAACTGAAGATTTTGCTTCATCATCAGTCTCCGTGTCTTCATCTATACAAATTTGATAATAGTTGCAAATGACGTACACAAACCTGAAGGATGACCACCAGAGCTACTGCTACTGTCAATTCTTCGACCAAAGGCATATCGAACGGGAATTCGTAGCTTTCCAGGAGCTTGCTTGGCCTTCCCACCTTCTTTTGAGGTAGAGACCAAACTGTCGAGAGAAATGTCCACTCCCTCCAATGACAGCGGGTCCTTTTTAGGAGTGGATTCAGGGGAAGAAGTGAGGTCAATGGGTTCAGAACAGTTGGTAGGATGTGGAAGTGGAGAGTCCATGTCCGACAACACCATTCCAGGCAATATTCGAGTACTTGGATCTGCCGAGGCAAAAGCCTACAATATCACGACGTTTACAAGAGCAGAATTGAGGTTGTACTGAGTACCTTGGCTTCTTGTATAGCCGACTTAAACTCCGCCCATGCATCCTCATCTACGAGTAGTGTTTCTGCGTAGCCATCGACGAAGTTGTCATATTCTTCACATCGCCAAGGTTTGATCGTTCCGCGGGTTTTATGAAGACCACTACAAAGGTAATCAAATGGAAAATAATATTTCATGCTCACAATGTATGGGCACCGAAGTAATAAACGATCCAGCACTCATCAGGATTTGCTCTAGCTTTTTCGAGGAATTTTTTGTGGCTGCTTCCTAGGATAACTTAAGCTAGTCGGAATGTTTCAAAAAGCACCCAAATGGAAAAGTTGCCCTCGAAGCTTATGTGGATCACACACATACGCTGGCATCCATGGATATCCAGATGAAAGTGCCCAAACCATGTCACCAAGTGGAATAGAAGTAGGTGGCGGAGGTTTCAGACTCAAGTCCATGTCTGTTGGCACCATATATGGCAATAGCCGCATAGAATCATCTTCATTTTCAAAAGCCTATTGACGAATAAAAATTCCAAACTTTGTTGTGGATTTTTGTACCTCTACTTCCTTGATTGCGCTTTTGAATTCCTCGAACACTTCAGGGTATGTCGCATTCATCGTGAATGGAAATCCACCAATTAGTGTTTTGTGATCGGGGCAATTCCATGGCTTGAGACTATTCATTTTACTGCCTGTTGGTTTGGATGAGTCAATGTGGTGGAGACCACTATATGAATAAGGTAAACGTGATAATATTTTACGAGGCATCACGTACAAGTTGTGCGACCCGAAATAATACACGACTTTGCACACAGTTGGATTTTGCTTTGCCTTTTCCAAATATGCTTGGTGACCATTGCCTACAAAAGGATTCAATTCTGGCAGTTTAAAATATTTACCAAGTAATACTAAATCGTTCCGCAATTTACTTGGTTCGCAAACATAGCTAGGCCACCACGGGTATCCACTTATTTTTGCCCAAGCTAAGCATGCATTGGACGTCCAAGTAGATGATTTTGTAGGGGTAAAGGGTGTTTCAACATGAGTAGGAGAGCTTTTGGAAGGACGACCACGCTGTTTCACATGACGTCCACCAGTTGTGTTTGTAGACGTTACCATAACACGCGGTATTGCAACGTTTACCGGTTTTGGGGTTTTTGCTTCGCTTTGAGACTTTGCTGCAGGAGGAGGTTGATTTTTGGGTGGGATTTCAGGTTGCGGTAGTTTATTTTGCCAGTGTGGTAGGCGAGTGTCCTCCGAGCTCGATTCATACGGGTAAGGGAAGTCATACCGGTCAGTTGCAATAAATGCCTACAAGTATTAAGCAATAAACCATACACATGTTCATACTTTAGTATCCCGAACAGCAGCGAGTACTTTGTCAATATGCTCCGCCTTTTTCTGGTCGTCAACGTTGGGAACAGGGCGTCCTTGGGTAAATTGTTCATGTTCTGGACAGTTCCACCATTTCACAATTCCTTCAGACTTCAGTATACCACTAACGAGAAATCATTCACAAAACCAGATAGAAAGTCGTACAAATTCCGTGAGCCGAAATAGTACACAATGCGATAATGCTCGGGATTTTCCTTGGCAATTTCAATGGCTCGCTCATTGATACGACCTGATTTTCATGGTCAGGATAACTGGCATGAT
This sequence comes from Aphanomyces euteiches, assembly GCA_021527685.1. NCBI lineage: Eukaryota > Oomycota > Saprolegniomycetes > Saprolegniales > Verrucalvaceae > Aphanomyces > Aphanomyces euteiches. Next base: position 1,259,016 of record JAJGMV010000002.1, read on the forward strand.
ATATCGTACCTAAGTCGTGTCGAGAAGGATTTAAGAGTGACGGATCACAGAGAAACACTGGAAGCCACAGTGCTTCTCCTGACTTGGCCCACACAATAGAGTTTTGAGGAATCGATTGTGAAATGGTTCGCGAAACAATGTCGGACTCGACCATTTGAGGAAGCAATCTTGTGTAAGCATCTTTTCCAAAATAGTTCTACAAAGTAAATATTTCAGTCGGAGAGAGTTGTTTGAAAAATATACCATAGCATCCCGTACAGCTTTTCTTAAATCCCTATAAGACCTGTTGCTTGACATTGTGAAACTTGGGTGGCCTTGAACAAAAAGCTCTTGCTCTTGACAATTCCATGGGACGACGTTTTGCTTGCAAATGTCACTAAATCGAGTTTTTCAGGAATATAATGTGAAAATCGTTGTACAATGTGCATGAACCAAATAAGTACACCAGTCGGAGGTCAGTTGGATACTTCTTCACAGTTGCTAATGCTGTCTCGTGGCGGTTTCCTATGATGTAGAATAGTGAATAAACATGTTTTAAGCCTATCGTTCTCACCAAGGAGTTGCAACGACGGCTTTAACCGATTTGGATCGCAAATGTAAACTGGCCACCAGGGAGTAGAGCTATTCATCCTCGCCCACGCCACCGAGTCGTACGGAATCTCGTTGATACTGACTTGATATATCGAGTTTTTCTCAGTTAATTGTGATGGTTGTAGTGGCTTGGATTCTTTTGAAATTACTGGTGAAGAAGGAATTTGTCGACCAAATTGAGTGGAGGGGCTTCGGAGGGAATCCGAATTGTGTTGGTGGCTGTTTCGAGAAGTCGACATGTCTGAGTTGACGATTGGTGCAGTTGTTACTACGGAATGACTCTTTCTTGTAGTTTGTCCATCTTTGGATGGGATGTATATCTGACCACGAGATTGAACGCTTTGAAATGTCAGCGGTGCTCTTGCAAGATTTTGTTTTTCTTTCGTCTGTTCAGGTCTTGGGAGTTTACGCAGGCGCTTTGGCTGGGGCGATTTTGGGATCGAATCTGTCATATCACTCGAGGTACGCTTTCGTTCATTTGATGAATGTGTCACATCCGAATAGCTCGCCTCTTTCTTCGTGGCTCGACTGCCGACTGGCGGAACGGTTGATTTTCCTTTTCCTTTACCAGAGTGAGTGGACATATCTTTATCCTTCATGGCCTTTCTCTTGCCGTCATGATAATCATGAGTGCGACTTGAATTGTTGATGCTCCTCATGTCCTTATTTGATTTTTTGGTTTCAACTGCTTCGTTTATTTCTTCGGTGCGTAGTCGATGATATACTGTCGAAAAATCATATTCATCCTCTTCTGCGAAGCATGGTAAAATACGGTTTGACGGTGCAGCCGCACAGAATTCCTGATATATATTGTAAAAACATTCGGGAAAATCAGAGACACCTCAATTTCTTCCAATACATCAGTTGCATCGGGTGTGGCCTGGCGCATTTCAGCCTCGAAAGAAGCATGTTCCTGGCATTTCCAGGGCTTGATCATTTGGGGAAAGCGTCGCAAGCCACTACGGAGCATTTAGAAAAATTAGTGACATACTGTACAAGTTATGAGAGCCAAAAAAATACAAAATTCGCTTGAGCTTTGGTTCGTTTCGCGCCTCATTGACCATAGGTCCATGTTTATTTCCTTTTTAAATATTGAGTGAGGTGTATAAACAATTTCAAATTTCAGCTACCCAGTAGAGTCAAATCTGTTTTCAACTTAAATGGATTACAGATGTAAGCAGGCCTCCACACGTTGATTTGAAGCATTGCCCATACAATACAATCAAAATCTGCATCAGCATTGACATCTTCGCGAGTTTCTTCGTTGTCATTCATTGCATCCATTCCATTGTCAATTGACATACGCTCATCGGACTCGCCTTCGTCATTATCAAGAAGCAAGGGTAACGTGGAAATCTCGAGGTCAGATGGAACCATCTTTGGCAGCAAGCGCTGGGAGGGTTTGGCTTTTATAAATGCCTGGATAAAAGTGGATAATGTTGTGACGAAAACAACGCACCTCAACTTCCTTCATAGCAGTTTCGAATTTAGCATACATTACTGTATTCACAACTCGCCAGTCTCGACTCGTTTGGTGTGCAAACAGGCTGCGCGGCATTCTATTCAAAAGGTGTGTATGGTCGGAACCGTTCCACATGCGAAGTTTTCCTTTTGTCTTATGCAAAACACTATGGATATATGCGGCGTTAAGTTACATGAGGAAAAAAGATTTATACAAATCGTGAGCACCAAAGTGATACACAATCCGATGAGAAGAGGTATTTTGCTTCGCTATTTCAAGAATAGAAGCGTGTTTATTTCCTACTCATTTATCGTTAACGTGTTTGAGCAATTCCTTACCCAAATTCCGCATATTTGATTTCAAAACACTTGGGTCGCATACATATACAGGCATCCAAGGATATCCGTCTCGCAATGCCCAAGCAAGAGAATTCAAGGGAATAATAGGCTGGGAAGGAGCTTCTGCTCTAAGGTCTAAGTCGTGGGAGGCAATGTATGGTAAGACTCCAGTCCTGGAATATTCCTGAGAGCATTGTCACACTAGTAATTCGATTAGGGGCACTAACCATGGCCTCTGACATGGCATTCGTAAATTCTTCAATTTCGTCTTTTGAACTCCCTGGCATAGGTTGTGCTCGGAGGCGATCTTGTTTCTCAGGACAGTTCCATTGTTTTAGCTCCTCTGCTTTTTGTAGACCGCTAGAAATTCGTAAGATTGAGCATCACAATTGATTTGGTACAAGATATATCTTCCAAGAAAATAAATCAAACGAAGTTCTCTGGGGCTGTTCTTCACTCGCAACAATTGAACTAAATGTCCACCACCTACACCCAAAATACATCAACAAAAATCATGAATTCCTGTCGTACCCAAAATGTGTAAGTTATCTCGAAGCGCATCAGGATCACAAACGTACACAGGCCACCATGGTTGATCCGGAGGTTTAAACCATGCCAGACAACCTACTGAATCAAGAAGCGATGTTTCCATCATCGACAGGGGCATTTTGACGTCATCATGGTGCATCCGACCACATTGATAATATAAATGATTTGAGGTGGCAGCTGCAGGTCCAATGTCACCGATATCTAATAGCGGAAGCAGTCTCGTTGACTCATCAGCATTGACATAGTCCTAGGGCAACTTTTTTCAAAGCCCTAAACTTTTGGATTTATTACCTTTACTTCTTGCAATGCTTTGGCCAATGTGACGAACAATATTTCGTTTTTAAGATTCTTTGGACTTCCTTTGACAAAAGTACGGTGGTCAGGACCATGCCAAGGCTTGACCATATTGTTCGGTCGCAACACTCTATTCTCCATAAGCAAAATTAAAATTCGGGAACCCTACATTTCATGCAATCCAAAGACGTAGACAAGCCGATATGAATTCGGTCGCAATGTGGCCTGCCGTAAATCGTCGGCATGCTTGTCACCTACAAGCGAGATATATTTCGAAGGCGTTGATACGTTTAATGAACCTAGCTGCCGTAAATTTGGCCGAACAGTTTGCGGGTCGAGTACGAATATGGGCAACCAGGGATATCCTTCCTTATAACCCCAGCCTAAAGAATTGTAGGGCACAACGGGCTTGGGTGGTGCTTGAAGCTTCTTGTTCAAATCCCAAGGCTCCAAGAAGGGCAACTTAGGATTTCCATCTTTGCCTGTAAAACATTCCTACACGACATTGTTCTATTTAAGCTTTCATGAGATGCCATACGTTTGCTTCAGCCATAGCAGCAGCAAATTCCTCTCGAAGGTCTGGGCGATTGTCAAACATGGAATTTGGACATCCATCAGCATAAATCTCTCTGTCTACGCAGTCCCAAGGTTTGAGCTTTGTTGCAAGGAGGCCACTGTGGATGATGATCAGATTGCCCAAATTTATACACACGTACAATACATATCGACCGAGATAATATACCAGACGATGCTCATCAGGTTCCTTCTTCGCTCGAGTCAAAATGTTCACATGGTTGCTACCTACAAGATGCTAAACTTGTGATATTCACTGAGGAACTACCGAGGTGATGTAGATCAGGCCGCAATAAATCAGGATCACAAACGTAAACTGGCCACCATGGGTATCCACGCGGTCGGACCCAGGCCAACGAATTATATGGAACATCAGGAGTATGATGAGAATCAGCGATGTCGAAGCGGTCTGATTGTGATGGGCGGGAAATGGATGGTGGTGCTGGCATGAATGTCTGCATTTCCTTAGTTGGTTCTTGAAAGGGAACGTCATCGTCTTCATCCGAGTCGACCAAGTCTATCACAACGGCACTCGGTGGTTCAATACTTGGGTCTAAATCGGATGGAATCATGTATGGCAGAGTTCTCTCTTTCTTGTCTGTGATGAGATAGTCCTAAAGATATGTTTAATCGAGTTTTCTGATGGCTCTTACCTCTGCTTCTCTTATGGCATGCGAAAAGAGCTGGATAATGTCCATCTCAAGGCAAGAGGATGAAGGATAGCCTGCCATCAATACTGGATGATCCTTTCCGCCCCAAACTTTGAGCTGTGTCGACGAATGCAACCCACTACAAGTGTGCATAATAAGGCAATGCCATCGACAGTCATATTCCACGTACAAGTCATGCGAGCCAAAGTAGTAGACGATGCGATATTTGTTGGACTCTTTCTTTGCTTTTTCCAGAATATCACGGTGCGCCGACCCTGTGTTCGACAATTAGAAAACCGTTCACAGACTCAACGCCATACCCAAATGATACAAGTTTGGACGCAGTTTATGTGGATCAATTACATACAGAGGCCACCAAGGATAGCCCTTGAGAAGGCCCCATGCGACGTTATTCACGGCAACGAGTACCATCGTTGGAGAGATCTTTGTGTAGCACCAACTTGACTGTCATACCGTTGGTTTCAATGACATATGCGTTTTATTCAGTTTAAACGGACTTTATTTAAATTTTTGATTTGAAATGGTCCAGTACAGAGGATTTAACGCAAATAGTCTAATGTTTACCGCCTACGTTTTGTGCCCTGTCTTTTTATATTTTAAATATTGAATAATTAAATAAGCAACAGGAAGACAAAGCTCAGATGAGCCAAACCTCAGGCACAATGACACCTTGCGGGAGCGCTGCTTTGTCTCAACGAGCTTCCGATGTGATTCAAACTTCTTCGGTCGCATGGGCGATGGATGTGAAATCTCAAGTCTGGTGGCCTGTGTATATTTGCAAGACGGTTGAACGCAACGAACGAGGTAAAATTCCATCAGTGTCCTTAAGCAGAAGGACAAACAAACATCTCGTAGAAAACCATACAGAAGAAACGTATCTTGTCTATCAGTTTGGAATCCACACCTTGTATGAGTCGAACACCGATGTAGCTCTCTGATCGAATGAATAGTTACTCAGTTCCATTGGCACATGTCAAGCCTTGGTGTTGTGACGAGCGTTATTTATTCACCCATGCTCAAGCAATCCTCGCTCAACTGCCTCAAGCTCTCGTCGTATTTGCCAGTGCACTCTCAGAGGCTAATGTTATGTGCCTTGTTTATTTACGTGACTAGGATTTTCAGGAAAAATATCAGTCGGTTGGCAACAAGCATCCATGGTTGAAAAGTGAGTTGAGTGAAATCCGTCCTATTTGTGCAACAGTTATCATTGAAAGATCTCAGAAGAACCACCCTGTAAACGGCGACATTGTCGAGTTTGTCGAGGAAAGGAATACTGAAGACTTTCCAATCCTCCATGATACTGGAACTCGACTTTTAGATGTTCGACTTCGTCGTGCACCGCCTTTAAGTCCAGTCACTATGCCAAAATCCTTGTTCAAACGTGGCTTCAAGCATCGAAGAAGAGCATCACTTGATGCTATAGATGAAAGAGTCAAACAAATGGATTTCTTGCTGGAAACACAGAAACGTAAACTACCCAAGAATGGATTCAACGAGGCGAAATCGCTAAAAAAGAATTGGAAACTATGGGCTGAGTGTGGTCAAAGTCAAGGTGAGTCGGTGAATATCTCGCATGCTTTGCCCACCGTTATTTTGCAAAGCGATGTTTCTGGAAAGGCAGTTTTCGAAGGAGACCAGCGTTTTGTTTCAGAAACAGAGCGCCAATTTGGTGCAACTGGAAACTTGTTATCTCATTCGACAATCGACAAGCCTTGTGGGGCTGCGTCTTATTTACCCATATCTCAGAATATTCCAAGAAGTGACGTCGAGCACAACGTCGTCAAATCAATCGAAACCGCTAATGAGAAAGACGCACGACTCACAACTTTGCACCAAGCAACGGGTGACTCTACTTCAACTCCTACTAATGGCATGTCGACAACGACAGCTCCAGTCGCCACACCACAATTAACCAACCAGGACGCTGAATCTGTTGCAATCGAGTGCACAGAACAAGCCGATGCTCATGTGAAGAACACATACAATGTTTCATCCACCATGCCATCAATTGTAAGGCATTTACATCAGCCGAACAATTCATTCATCACACCGCCCAATGGAAGTGTTGCAACAACCTCTAACATCGATGATGGAACGTCCGGCTCTAGTGAATTGAAATCTTTGACCGACGATTCTGCATCCAAGTTTCTTTATGAACCAGGCAAGGATACTTTTTTGCCTTTACTAAACCTGGCTCGTTGGGTCTGCGATTACAGTCACTTACAGTTACTGGTTTTGTCGATGCCACCTCTCCTGCGGCCACCTGTGGTAAAATCGCTGTGGGTGATGTTATTGTAGCTCTTAATGGACAACCGATCTTTAGCTTGCACGAGTTCACACGTGTTGTAAAGAGCAATACCCGACCAATATTTTTGACCTTTCGGCGATCGAAGCCACCTTCGAGAGCAAAAAATCTGCAACCATCAATAGTCCAAGGCAGTGTCTTCGCAAAGCCTTTGAAAATAGTCGAAAACAGAATCAAGATGGATGCGATCGAAAATACGGCCAATACTTGTGTCGGAAAGTCTGCCTCAGCAACTAAAACGAAGATTGGACGATCCCAAAGTCCCTCAATCTCCGATATTAATGAGAGCAATATGGATGATGCGCAAATGGATGACTTACCTAAAACCAAGCATTTGCCAACAACATCATTGAGGGTGGATTCTCGGTCCGGTGCGGAGTTGAATCAAATCGATGGTGCTACCGAAACTGAGCCGAGCGACGACGAGTCAAGCAATCACATATCATCTCCTCAGAGGTCGCCGTCAGATCTTTCAACCCAAACTGAGACCGGCAGTCCATCAGACACAGAAAGTGAATCAGAAGATCGCATCAATAGCGTCGATCCAGTTGAGCCAGCTGAAGAGCAGGAGTGCCTATCACAGACAATAGTGAAGGAGGCTAAAATACTCGACGATACCGGTTGTTTCAAAATTTTGAATAAAATTATTATATTATTCTGTACTTGGATTTTTGGAATGTCAAGATGTCAGCCAGCAGCGAGGCAGTTCCAACAGGGACAATGGAGGAAGAGATGGAAATTAGAGGACTCGTTACACAAACTGTGGCATGGCTACGCCTAGAAGATGACCGATTATGGTGGCCCGTCTTACTGTGCAGTCCACGTCGGATTGAGTTCGTCAGTGGAAGCAGTCCAGGTATTCCACTTGAAAAATCGCTGCTTCATGATTGATTAGAGGACAGCGACAACAAAGGTGACAATCACGCAATGATCGTGTATCAATTTGGACGACACGTATTGTACTTATCGTCACACAGACGAGGAATCACATAATGCATCAACTTGTAGCCATCGACGGCATGTTCAAACGAAAGTACGAGAATGGAGAGGTCCTGATCACGTCCGAATGGCACATGGTCAGCCGCGAATTGCATCAAAACGTACGAGCGCAATCATGTGGATATTTTCAGAAGCGATCAAAGAAGCAGAGGTAGAGAACGAAATCTCGTGTGCTCACGACGTTCGTAGGACTTTATGTCAACTTTACACGAAGTGAATCACGCATCTCCATTAGTGAACCTTCACATTCCTCATTTAAAGCGAATTGCAAATGCCAAGGCCACTGTTAAAGACTGTTGGTGTCGTCTATGCGCCGCACAGACAATCGATCGTTGCACGGCTTTCACTCACTCCCTCACAAAACTTTACGGTCCTCTGAAACAACTTGCAATCGCTGTTGTCGAAGGTGACGAAAGTGGCCTATCAGTGCCTTTTTCAGGTCTTCACCACGCGATGGTTATCTGTGCGTTTGCAATAGTTCTCAGTGACGCTTTGGCTGAGCATAGCACCAACCTCATGGACTTGATGCATCATTGTGGTCACGCTCTGATATGGGCTATTGATGGCGTGGCAGTTCCAGATCTCCAGAATGATGTGATGTCAGCATGTCAGTCGTTTGTGGAGAATCACTTGATTCCAGCAGCCTCGCACTCAAACGTAGTGAAAACCATTGCTGCTTTCTTTACCCAGACAAATTACCTCGCAGAGAAACCATGGTACCCTGACATGCAACGAGTTGCGACTGGCCTCGACCACTCTCTCGTGAGCAAACTCCACAGTATTTCACCCACTCTCGTGGAGGAGATGCGTCTTCTGGACGAATTGCGCCATCGGCTAGAAGATCGAATGGCGGAGTACACTGTTGACTGGCCTGGTCTCCGAGCTGTCACGTATGACGTAGCCTTCCAAGCCGGCCCGCTTGGTATTACATTCTTTGAGGAAGAAGATTCCATTCGTGTGAAGGCGCTGGATCCACAGGGCCAAGGTCAAGCAAGCAATCAAGTTTCAGTAGGTGACTTTGTCGTCGCGATCAATGGACTGTCCACAAAACTTATTGGAGCAAATGGAGTTCTCGCTGCTGCTGTGGCTGCTCCCGTTATTATCACGTTTGAGCGTATGACATGCCTGGCCCATCCACAGGGCAGAAAAGACCCAAGATTAAACAAAGCCAATGTGGCGGTACGAGATGTACAGGTTTCCGTACGTGGCCGAAGAGAAGACGAAAACGAGTCGCCGCTTGAGCCGCTGGCGTTCTGCTTCCACGTTGAACCTTGAAGTTCAAAGTGTTCAATGTTGAAAGGATTCGACTTTTCATTTATTTAGTAAACATAAATGATCGAGAGATTGGCAGTTTACGTTAACTTTACCTACTTGACTGAAGCTACAATGAGTTCTCTTTCTTGACAGAGATCAATCCTCAATCAATCAGTCAGGACTAATTTACATGTAGTCGTGATCTCTTATCGCTATAACTGACTCCACAGAAAACTGGTCATGACGCTACAAAGTATTCACATTAACGTTATGACAAGTTTACCACTGTACGTAAAGCCCATGAAAATTTAACACCTTTTAATGAAAAATCATAAAAATTACCCCAAATTTAGAAAGACACATCTTGATAGAAGTTGACTTGAAATTCTGAAGTGACATTGAAATAGATAATTTGACAGAACAGAGCACCTCGACTTCGTGCACAACTGTCGCGAACTCTTGGGCATAGGATGATCCAAGTGGGCAACAACAAGAGTAATGCGCAACGCACCGAGCTGAACAAAGCGAGGACGCAATTCAAGATGGAAGCCCTTGAAAAGGAGACACGTATTTCGTGTTTTCAAACAGGTGTTGCAGCCAAGCGTGCCAATGAATCCAAGGAACACTATCTTCATTTGGGCAACATCAGCTTTAACATTTCAGCGACAAATATTATTGAGTTCTTCACCATGAAAGGCATTTACTCGATTGACCGATGCGAAATTCAAACCACTTCAAATGGAAGATCGAAGGGTGTTGCAAGCCTGATTATCTCAAGCGAAGGGGACGTTGATAGAGTTTTGGCTCTGGATGGTGAAGTATTAAACGGCCGAAATCTGCGCATCAAAAAAGACTTCAAGCCCAGATTACGGCGTACGGTGCTCAATGAGTCAGTCGCACGATGGCCTGGCAACTCATTAATTGTTGGAACTCTCTTAAAGGCGACAGGTGCGAAATATTCGTGCACTTCTACTAACAAAACCTAATGCAGACGACTTCTCACCACGCTGGAAGTATTCATCTGCAATTACGCTGGAATTAGATGGACGAAACTCTCGGCAATTGGCACTGGAATTGGGATCCACATATCGCCTCGAATTTAAGGTAAGCTACAAATAGCACAATATCTTAAGTGTCTTTCTTCAACAGGTTTGGGATGTCGTACGGTTCTGTGTCCATGCAATCCAAAACCAAAGTCATCGTTGTGTGTTATGGATGCACATCGATCGTCCACCTTTTTGTTATAAAGAGGAGGATTTTATGGCGGGTTTATTTGGTGATGCCACTGAGCAGAGTGTCTCGACAATTCTGAGAGGTTTGATGTCGTTGCATTTGTGGGAAAGAAGACCTCAAATGTCTTTTCGTGACAGTTGGGTCCGAACAACCGATCCATCCAAGAAATCCGTCTTTGGTCACTGCTTCACGTACGTTATGGAGCTTCAGACATCTCCTGAGACTGTGATTCAAACTATGCGTGATTTTGGTATTGTTGCCCCCAAATGCACCCACACGAAGAATCATTTGTCGCTCGTCGACGTGGATTACAGCTGGAGTGGTTTGGATGATTCATTGTTTGATCGTATTGCTTGGCCCATTCGGTATGCTCTGCAAGTGCTCGTGACACAAAGAAAACTCGAATTCAACCCTTCTTCTGCAACTCATATTGTTAATTTATGCAGGGGAAGCCACTTTTCCTCAGCAGAATTGGCCGAGCGCATTATTTCGCTTCGTGTTCTCCCGCGGGGTGAAGTGTATTCTAAACTTCTTGGGGTATTTACTGATCACCGTCGAAGTCGTCTCCGACCACCACTTGATGGTTTTGTGCCGATGGTTCGACGAGTGCTTGTGACGCCACTTCGAGTACTTCCTGATGCTCCTGAACCTGACATGGCAAACCGTGTTCTCCGCTCGTTTCAATCACATCTCGACCGATTTGTCCGTGTGACGTTTGTCGATGAAAACTACGCTTCAATTTTTAATGTGAATCGATCGCAGGATGTGTTTAACCACATTCGTGACATCATTCACAATGGCCTTGTTCTTGCTGGAGACAAATTTGAATTTCTTGCTTACTCCAACAGCCAGCTCCGATCGCAAAGTTGTTGGTTCTTCAAAACTGCATTGCCTGGAGAGAAATATGTGCCATCAATCGAAAGAATACGACAGTCCCTTGGTAATTTCAGTCATATTTCCGTGGCGGGAAGACGTGCTGCACGACTGGGTCAAGCATTTAGCTCAACGACAGCAACACTCAAAGTGCCTCATTCACGAACTCTCGTTAATAACGATGTGATTCGCAACGACTTTGTATTTTCAGATGGCGTGGGTTTTATTTCCCCAGATGTTGCTGACCTAATGGCTTCAAAAATGCGACTCAGTTGGTCGCCTTCGGCATTTCAAATCCGATACGGAGGAGCAAAAGGCGTTGTGTCAGTCATGCAAACACTACCGGGGATTGACATGGTCTTACGTCCAAGTATGATCAAATTTCAATCGACGTTTGACGATGTGGAGGTATGTTGTGTCGCATCGGCGCTTCCATTCTACCTGAACATTCAAATAATACCCTTGTTAAGCTGTCGAGGTGTTGAGGATAAATGTTTCCTTGCGCTGCTGAATTCCATGTTGGAATCATTGGCTAAATGCACCCACGAAATTGACCAAGCTGTCACGTTATTTGAAAAGCATGAGTCAGCTGCCCCTGCATTGCGCATGCTTCGAGCAGGCGTCACTTTGAAGGACCGTCATTTGTATGAATGGGTCAACGCGCTACGTACTCGCCTTATTATGGATGTACAACTAAAGGCTCGCATCTTGGTCCCGAATGGACTTTCGCTTATCGGCGTCCTGGATGAAACATTCCAACTCCCTGCAAACACAGTGTTTTTCCAGACACGCTCATCGCAATTCTCGCTTCCCCCTGTCGGTGCTGAAGTTGCAGTGGGACGGTCACCTTGCCTTCATCCTGGAGACATTCGTGTCTTACGACGTGCTGATATCCCAGCATTGCGGCACCTGTATGATGTTCTTGTATTTTCGTCCCAAGGAGAGCGCCCAAACCCCAACATGATGTCTGGAGGTGATTTAGATGGTGATCGATATTTTGTGTTCTGGGAACCAAGTCTTATGCCAAAGGAAGACTTTGAACCGATGCAGTACGATCCACCAGTGCAACAAGTAAAAAAAGCTGCAGACGACCATGTAAGTACTCTATTTGAGAATGCCTGTAAATGAACCTTCAGGCGATGGGGGACTTTTTTGTGGACTTTATGCAAAACGACAATTTAGGGCAATTGTCGAATGCGCACGTGGTTCTTGCCGACCTTCAAATAGAAGGTGCAAAATCGAAGGAATGCTTGGAACTTGCGCAGCTTTGCTCTGTCGCGGTTGATTTTGCCAAGACAGGTGTGCCAGCAATCATACCAAGACATTTGCTTCCTCGAGCGTATCCCGACTTTATGGAGAACGTACACAAACCATCGTACGAGTCGACGAAAGAACTTGGGAAGCTCTATCGAATCTCAACTAAAGTACACTGGGATGATTATATACCCCCTGAATTGGGGGCGTACGATGAGCGGCTCGTGGTACCAGGCTACGAAGAGTATCTTGACGACGCAGACCAACAGTGCTATGACTATTCGACGGAGCTGTGGACTTTAGCATGCAAATACGAGATTGATGCAGAAATTGAGCTTGTCTCAGGCTACGTGCGAAAGTTGTCGCGCCAAGTTTGTCGATCCAGAGGCAAAAAAATGCGTGAGGATGTGCTGGAGCGACTCAAACACACGGTGCTTCAAATCAAGAAAACTTATGAAAACAATTTTTGGCTTGAATTTGATAACAACCGAGATGACCCACGCGCTTTGAAGAAAGCTTCAGCTTGGTACTACACAGCGTACACCTACACGTGGGAAAACAATGATCCTCCCTACCTAAGTTTTGGCTGGCTTGCGCTTGATCCAATGTGTCGACTCGTTGAGCAAGTCCGCAAAACGGATGCTGCCACAAAAGCTCCATAATGGACTTTAAACATGGATGCTAAACTTCGGTTCGTAATTATTAGTTGAACTTTACTATTGATCACGTTTGCCTCTATCATATTTTTTTACCGTTTAGATTTGGTCAATCAAGTCATCTTCGATATGCTGACATCACGCCAAGCACATACGAATTACGTGTGATAATTAGTCAATTTTCTTGCCAAGGTCACGACTACAAGAGTGAGGACAATAGAGAGTTCGACTGGAAATGGGCATTATTAGACTTTATCTGAGCCTTTAAATTTCGTAAAAATGAATTAGAAACGTAGGGCACGGTGAGGTTTGAGCACCTCAATTCTCAGAAGCCTTGGAACTGGAGGTGAACGGCTAATCTGTACCAGTACCATTAAGAAACCAAGCTCTGTTTCATTTAAACTTATTGGAGTGCAACTTAAAAATTGTTACGATGGTGCTTTCTAAAGATAATGACACATTTATTCAGGACCAGAAGAGTAGATATCTAAAGTCGCGCTTCAATCCATGCAGCTACATCGTCCAGGAATGGCTGCACGAACTCTTCAGGTTCTTGAACAACATTGTGCTCGCCTCCCGGGTACTTGATAAACCTTTTGTCTTTGGATGCTGCAGTGGGAAAGAATCTAAATTAGGCATATAAATTGGCAATTGTCTCCAAATGCGTACCTCTCTGAGCCTTCGATGGCACATACACGATCACCTTCACCGTGAATTAAGCAAAACGGTGCGTCTATCTTGTGGCCGTTGTCTTGAATGTGCTGCAGAGCATTCGCAATCGCCAGAGCAGTGCCAAGACGCAGACAGCCACCATAGAAGAGTGGATCTGCCAGCTTGGACCGTTCAACTTCCTTTTCTACGGCTTTGCTATTGCTGCGAGGCCCGTGGGGACGCATGAATGGTAGTTTGGGAACAGCTTTTGCAGCAAGACGAAGAAAGCCCTCTACGAAAGCCGGTGGACGCATTCCCTTGGCTAACAAAACGGGCGGTGCCTGCAACACAGATCCATCAATGAGACCAGGTCGTGCTTTAAGCAAAGTATGAAGAAGGATCAAACCGCCCATCGACCTATGATTGCACATGAGAGGCAACGTCAGACGTCATTTTCTTACGTTCCAAGGACGAAGACCTTCTGGCCTGGGAACTTCACCCGAGTGGACTCAAGGAATGTCAATGCATCGAAAACGTAGTCGGCAAAGTCAGTAATGAAGCCCAGTCGACCTGAGCTACGACCAAAACCCCGGAAGTCCAATGCACCAACAATGTATCCACGGCGAAGCATGTCTTCATACATCACGGTGAGTCGACCTCCATGGGCGTTGATTCCATGAAAGTAAACAACAACGGCTTTTGGCGACGACGTCTTTGGAAAGTAGTATTGCGTGTATACTCGAACATTGCCTGGTTGCAAGATTGTGCCAGCTTCATGCTTGAACTCAGCTTGCAGAGCTGCTTCTTCCGCTAAAGGCGCAGCAAGGAGTCGCTCAGGCACGTCCTCATGTCCAGGGCCAAAGAGATAAACAAGCACAGCGAGCGGTACAGCAATAGCACTGACTGCTGCTACGGCGACCCACAGCATGTTTGAATCTGTCGACGAAACGTTGTTGCGCATTCGGGACAAACCCTTCAACCCTGAGCTTTTAAACCCCACCTACAACCCTCGGAACTAAACCCTTCCACCCCCAATCTTCGACAGATGGCGATCCGGAAGCTCAAAGCTCGCGGTATCGGCCGCTTGGAGCTCCTAAATTGGCTGAATGAGTTCCTAGAGACCGATTACACCAAGGTATGCCACCTCTAGATGAGGGCACTGAAGTCTCGCTCCATTAGATCGAGCATTTGGCGGATGGCATTGCATACTGTCAAGTGTTTGATGTGCTCTACCCTGGTAAAGTCCCTCTGCAGAACGTCAACTTCCACGCGCAATACGAGCCAGAATGCGAACGTAACCTAAAAATTCTCCAGAAGACTTTTGAGACCTGTGGAATCCAAAAGGTACCCGAAGCACATCTACAAGTCTCACTGGAAATCCGCCAGGAAGTCGCCATTAAGAAACTTGTGAAAGGAGTATTTCAGGAACACTTTGAGTTTCTCCACTGGGTACATGACTATGTCCACCGTACGTATCCTGATGCAGTGCGAACAAGTCACGCATTTGAGCGCCGAGAACGACTCGTGCAGAAAGCGGCCGATGGCACGTTTGCAAATTTGAACTTGATTCCGAAGTTTAGCATGCGCAATGTATGGCCAGACCTACGATCCCCAAGGCCTCATTCTAACTTCAGGGGATATATCGCAAGAGTCTCAACCAAGTTCTCCTTCAGCAGGATGAAGTCAGCGAACATCCACCATCAATTGAAGCCCAAAATGAGCCCCAACATGCAAGTCCACCCGAAGCCATTGAGAGTGCCGATCATGCTGTGAAAGCACAGGCAACACCTCAGTTTGGGTTTGTGGACTACTTAGTCGTGGCTATCACGCGCATGATAGTCATTCGTGGCAACACACTATTGAAGCCAAAGGCATTGCCACCAAAGCTTTCAACAGTATGCAAGGCACGACTACTGACGTCAAGCCACGAAAGACAAAAGTGCAAGTGCGACCTGAAAAGGCAAAGTCCCACAAAGCAACTGAAGGCCTCCTGAAGCAGCTCGTACTTTCATCACCTCGTTCAATCTTTTGACG
Organism: Aphanomyces euteiches; assembly: GCA_021527685.1. Lineage (NCBI taxonomy): Eukaryota > Oomycota > Saprolegniomycetes > Saprolegniales > Verrucalvaceae > Aphanomyces > Aphanomyces euteiches. The sequence continues at coordinate 1,274,753 of JAJGMV010000002.1, forward strand.
TTTCAGTGTAGACGACACCTTTAGAAGCAGAGCTCCACGGGCGAATTCAAGATCTCGTAAGTCCCTTTCAATGCAAGGTCCTTCGGTAGCTAAATTATTCCAGGACAACTTACAAGTGGAAGTGTCGGCATTGTTGACTGAGCGCAAATATTACTCGGACATCCTGCGCGAAATCGAGGTATGTACCTCTTCCACCAAAACTACTGATTGAAAAACCATGGCAGCACTTATGCCAGCAAGTCGACGACCAAGACGATACCGCTAATACAGCAAAAGCGGTTGTGCTTGGTATTTTAGCTGAGCCATTAAAGGAGCTGCCTTTGATAGACAACTGTAACTGAAGGTTTGATGATATCTTTGCGATATATTCCGGGGGTGCAGGGGTTATACGGGGTGTAGGGGTTTTGAAGGACGACCAACGCCACATGATATGCTTGAGTCTCACGTCGTCGCGCTCTGCCTTTTCAGCGAACATGGAGCGTGTGACACAATCACATCCATCGCGCCCCTGAGACACCATGAAGACCGCCTTTGTAGTCGCTGCGACGGCGTGGACTCTTGCTCAAGGTCAAAACGCAGACGTTGTCGACGCGCTGAAGTGCCAGAATACGTCGGGCCCGTTTTCGAACTCACTGACGCGTGGCCAGTTTGCCACGTCAACATACTTTGATTGCTTTCGACCGCAAGAGCAAATGCTTGGCTTTATGGACGCCATGATGGGCATCATGCCACGCGAGATGGTGACCAAGTTTAACATCTCGACGACGTTCCTCGGCCGACAGATCCCAGCGTACAAAATCTCGGCCGGAGGCAATAAATCGACGGTGCTTGTGTTGAGCCTTCACCATGCACGAGAATGGATCAGTGGAGCTGCTGCCGTTTACTCTGTAGCCACGCTTCTCGACGACTGGACGAACAACTCCAGCAATTCAACATTATCACGGTTTAACTCGCTCTATGACTGGGTCTTTGTTCCTATTGTCAACCTTGACGGCTATATCACGACATGGACAACTGAAGAGCGCTTACGTCGTAAGAATATGAACCCTCTGGACATAACGATCCCGTACGACGCCACTAGAGATATCAGTCAATCTGGCGTCGATCTCAACCGCAACTATGGCCCAGCCGAGTATTTCAACCTCGAGCCAGCTGCAAAGTCCAACTTATCTTATCCTGGACCATATCCATTCAGCGAGCCCGAAAGTAAGGGCATCCATACATGGCTCCAGGCAAATCCACAGGTCATTGGGGCTCTCGACATTCACAGCTATGCTGGTATGCTTCTGACTCCATTTGGTGATGTTCCTTCTGGCCCTGATGCCCCATTCGACGCCAAATTCACCACACTCGGTCAAAACATGCAAAGTGCAATTCTGCGCGAAACTGGAACATTGTATCCGACTCAACCAGAATACAAGCTGTACATGGCATACGGAACCTTCACAGACTACTTCTTTCGCATCTATGGCAAGCCCACAGTGACGTTTGAAATTAAAGGCAAGAGCTTCATTGTGTCCCCGACCAGTATTCGCAATGGCGGAGATCATCTAGTCTCGGCTCTGAAGGCATTTTCGAATGGACTTGCTACCTTCATGGCTGACTTGCCACCTACAACTCCCACGCCAGCAGTTACAACCGCCCCTGGAGGATCAAAAACAAGCAGCGCCATGGCCTCAGCTCTTTCAGCCTGCTTTGTTGTCGTGGCAATGTTGATGGAGCTTGTAATATCATAGCCATCGCCTACGGCATTGACGGGCGACTACAAATAAACTGAACTCCATAACTCGAAACTCTGGTTTAAGGCAAGACGCGAAATTGCATTGTACAAGTCATGGACGTCAATTTTAGAGAACTTTGAATATCATGACGACGGAATGATATTCATTGTACAAGTCATGGACGTCAATTTTAGAGAACTTTGAATATCATGACGACGGAATGAATGAAATGTTTGCCACAATAGCGATAACGCACCTTGGGCTATAATTTTGTGATTGTAGCTATTATTGCCCTGGCGATTCCTCAGTCGAAAGGACATTTGATGAGCCAGGGCAAACAAGTACTGTAATATCTTGGAGAGCCACCTTCTTGATGAGCATGCCGGATAAAGGTGATCTATCTTTCCGGACAGCCATCTGATTGCCCAAAAAGATTGGAAAAGCGCAAGAAAGGCGCCAACTTGCGTCGATCCTCCCCGCTGATGGAGCCTCTCCGTTGGCTCCAATGACGTCTCAAGAGAGAATGCAACTCCGACCAGGTGGGATATGACATGGATGAAGGAGACGATGACGATAGGAATGACTTGTGTGGTCCCTGCTGGTTCTGTTGTGTGCTGACAAGGTGGCCATGTGTATGATCGACAACAGTGTCGAGATATACATAGCACTGATGTCGATGATACACATGGCAACCTTTTACTATGGTGTCGCTTTCAGGCGTTGTGGTTCCTCGTCCAACGTCTCATGGGAGAATTCAGAATTTCCATTTCAACGCACGGGATCATTTTCGAATTCGACCTCCCTACGATGAACACGCTGTTTTCTAAGGTCCGTTGGCCGTCTGTCCTCTCGGTGGGTCTCACGAAGCGTAGATTGCCGCCTGCCGACGTGCGCGTAAATTGATAAGCATCTAATTTGAACTAATGTATAATTTGACTGATTATCTCGACTAATATTGAGCTGGAACAGGATTGGCCAGATTCTTTGGCCAGGAAAGAGGGAATCACCAGCACGGGCAACAATGGGTAGAACCGCGGCCCACGCGACGATTGAGCACTAATTGCTTTGTCTGTAGTTCAAATCAAGGCTCACGAATTGCGCTCCAAGACCAAGTCGGAATTGCTCGCTCAACTTGATGATCTTCAACAAGAATTGGCTCAGGTATGACCGAGTTGTAGCGCGATCAAGTTGTTCAATGTGGGGTAGCTCCGTGTGGCCAAGGTGACCGGTGGTGCTGCTTCCAAGCTCGCCAAGATCAAGATCGTCCGCCGATCGATTGCGCGTGTGTTGACTGTGTACAACCAAACCCAAAAAGCTCGCCTCCGCGAAAAGTTGGGCCAAGGCAAGCACGTCCCTGTCGACCTTCGCGCCAAGAAGACCCGTGCCATCCGTCGTGCTTTGACTAAGGAAGAACGCTCGATCAAGACGTTGAAGCAACAAAAGAAGGAAGCTTACTTCCCCAAGCGTCGCTTTGCCTTGAAGGCTTAAGCAGCCTATCTTTTCACTTGTTTCAAGATAGGTTGGCCTTAAACGTCGATTTCCTCACGCCAAGCATTTTCTTCTTCGTTCGCATGATACGCTCTCGTGCCAATCTACAGTTGGAAGCATACACAAAACAGTGACTCCTGCAAGTCTTCATTCAACTTTCAGATAAAATTCCCAACCATTCACAGCCTACATTTTTGGGCACCGATACAGCTCAGGCATGACCGATAGTTGCAGCCTGTTCATGGCGTACTGTTTTTTCCATATTCTTGATCGATTTCTTGATCCTTACGCCTGTGTTTCACGTATCCGCCACCGGCGACATGCTGATCAATGTACGTGCCGTGCCGTAGTAATACATGAGCAATCTCCCCGGCAACAAGGCCACTGACAAGGCATATTGATCTATTTTTGGGCTTTGGTCATTTCATCTTCGGTAAGAAAGCCTCCATACTGAATTTCCTCGCTTGTCTAATCCATAAACCAGTCGTCATCACAAAAATCTTTCTACTTTGCTATCGTACTCTCAAGCGAACTATTCCAACATGTCAGCCGTTTGATAGTTGCATACAAACAAGGCGGGAAAGACAGCGATGTTGCCACCATTGCCGAGCTTCACAGTCATTTTCTGGGGTGAATATAGCTGGTCGGGACTCATCCATTGCAATGTGCCAACAAAGATTTGAATGTTTAAATTCTTTGTTAGCAAAGATTGAGTAGTACGACTGAGTCCAAAATCAGCAACAGCCTCTTGGACAGCCACTAAAACGTTTGCACCTTTTAAATCCCCATGGATGACCCCTGCGTTATGGAGGGGCATTCGATACACCATCAAGACGAATTTTTCAGGGTGCGTGTTCACACTCCAACCAGTGTCAAAATAAACGGCCGTGTCGCTATGCTTTCATTTCCTTGCATATAATTCTTTCGTGGCCAGCAGAGTTGGCAATATTGATTGTGTGATTATGTTTCACGGCAATTTCTCGAGATACACCTGGCATGCATATCTTGCATTGAATTTTTTATCATGCCGAGAATTTTGACATGGAAATCAATGTACTAAATCAATATCAAGAAACGGAGCACCATGTTGAATAAACATTTGGGCAACACAGCATCATCACGTGAAGAACGGGAGGATTTATTAAAATCCCAACTCCTGTTGATTTCTGTTTTAGTGATTGCCATGATTTTCACAGCACATTTGTATTTTTGTCTGTGTTTGATCATAAAACATCGCGATTTACCGTAAGAAAGGTGAGCCAAAAAGTTGTTTAACTTTATGCACTCGCATTTATATTTACTTGATTCTACATACCACTTACTCTTTAACTAATATTTCCCGAACCACCGACATTTTCTGGACATCGGTAGTCTTCAGGCATGGCATATCGCTGTAATTTGTTGAAAGCAAACTGCTTTTTTCCGGTGTTCTTGAGCGCATTTTCAATTCGAACACCCTTGCTGCGCATGGCAGCAACTGTTGGGGCAAATTTGTCAAAACCCATGCCATGATATTTCATGAGCAAACGACCTTGTTCCAGTGTCACAGACATGGCGGTGCGATCCTTGGCACTCTTACAAATAGTCACGCGGCCACCTCCCATCTCTCGACACAGGTCTGAGCTCTTTGTAAGAATATCTGTGCGTTTTGTCTTGACCAAACTGGAGGCAGCTTCTTCAACCGAGGAACGAAGGGTGCTGAGAAGCTTGTCTACTTCGTCCTCACGTGCAAACCCTCCATCTGCAACATCTTGTGGTGTCTACAACATTAAATTGAGTTCGTCAGATGATAATTGCACTATTTTACCTGAAGGCGAATCCAGCTGATATATCGCCGTGAGTACTCTTCGACTGGCTGTAAGTTCTTGATGTTGATCGTATCTTGGAGCTCAGTTTTAGCGCGCTCAGTGTTGTTGGCAATGGTTTGCATTTCGTTAATGCCTTGAGTAAACAGCACAGGGAACACTGAAATTTCACCACCATTCGCGAGACGCTGTGGCAGCTCGAAGTCGCCACACTGAACTTGAAGAGTGACAACATACTTGACTTGACCTGGTTTAGCATGGCTTGCTTGGGGTAGTTCTTGAAGTTTGACTTTTTGAACAACCCCATCTTCACTTGACGACGTGACAGGCTTCTTTCGAAAGGAAAAGCGACTGTTCGGTTTATCTTTAGTGTCCACAAGGCGGAATGCGACCACTGAGAGCATGTCAAGCGCCACACTCATGTCTTCAATCATGCCTATTTCATTTCCGTGTGTTGACAAGAGCGACTCTACTTGGAACAAGAATCCAAGTTCACTCCATTGAAGTAACATCATATCACCCACATGGGGATTTGAGTGCTGAAGAGCCATCTCCACTTTTCGCACAAAGGATGCAACAAGAGCTGTCAGGGCCTGTGAGAAACACACGTCCTTACGGATCTTGATAAACCATGTGAGATCAACAATGTGGCGGGATTGTTCGTCCCAAGGCACGTCAGTAGTTTCGTGCTTCGACATCATCTTTCCCAGCTTGTTTTGAAGAGACATGAGGCCTCCACTCTTGAACTTGTAGCAATGTGCAGCCATAGCACCGACAGTAGTAAAATCATACGTGCGGACCTCATTCGACATCCTCCTCTTTTCTTCATTCACAAATGCGTCTGCTGGTCCAACCAACATATCTTCGACATGCTAAAATAAAAACATGAGCAAAACATTTCAAATATTGAATGCATATACCAAGTTCACCGGCACAAATTTCAATTCTTCCGTCTTTTTGTCCACACTTGCTTTAAAGTACTGCTTTTGCTTGTCACGTTGGACCAAGAATTGAACATTTTTCCGTATCTTCGACAAATATTCTTTACGACGTTGTAAACGGTCCTCCAACCACACTTTCGTTAAATTGTAGTCACCTTCCTCTTGAATAGTTTGCAAAATTTGATTGTAAAAACCACCATCAACACGATCTTTCTTGATGCTCAAGAAAGCTTGAAGGTCTTCCTTCGCTTGATCAACGTCATCCGCACGTTCAACAGCCAGACATTCCAAAAATTGACGAGGAATTAAGTTGCAAAAGCGAGATTCTTTCAAATCTTCCACAACCAGACCAGCATCGCCATTAGTGGGCTCAAATTGGAAATAACGAACAATATTACCCATGTTGTGATGCGACAGAGGTGCCTCAGGCCCAATACTATCCATAAGAACAGTAGTTACGTGCAGCTCCGAGGACTGAAGCATCTTCGCCACGTAACTGTGATGATGCGTGCGTTGCTCCAGCAGCTCTGGCAAAGTCATCTCGGACTCCTCTGCTGCCCTGACAGTCAAGGCTTGGCTGTGAGATGCAGCGTCCATCACAGCTTGTGGTGTTGTCACAAATTCGAGAATCGGAGCAAATTCAGACTCCTTATTTTCGTCTTCGGCATGGACAATGAACCGCAGCAGAGTATTAGCCGCGAGACCAGCAACAGGTACAGAGAGGACTGCAACAAACGGTACATTGACCATGCCCAGAGTTGAGCTGCGGAATTGAGGATCTTCTGATTCGTGAACTTGAACACGTTCGGTTCCTTCGACGAACTTCCACTCTTTGTGTTTTGGCGATACCAAAGACACCGCTTTAAGAGTGCAATAGTCCAGGGTCACGTAAACTCGCCTTGTCAAACTTCCTTCAGGGACTTTCAGTTTGACAATGACGTGCAACTTGTTGGCAGAATCCTCCAAAAAGGTTGCTGTACGATTCAAGAACCTTCGGTGCGACTGCGTCACATTGGCGCTAAATGCAGTTAATTCTCCGACACGGTCAGATCCTGGTGTGGTAATTTGGCTGGGTTTGGTACCGTTGTCATCAGCCACGGAGGTTCCACGCGCATCGTCTTGATTCGGTGTGTAGTGCAAAAACAATAACAGTACAGGGGGAACGCATTGGGGGAGCCAGATCGTGAATAAATACCACACAACGGTCGATACGCGGCTGCCGTCACTAACTCCACTGACTGCAACTCGTCCAGAGTAGCGGTAGTCATTTTCAATGGTCTTGGAAATGATGTAAGACGCAATATAGATCACTACCGCGATCACGTAGATCACCACTGTGCTTGCAATAATGCAGTAAAATATAGTTAGAGCTTTCCGCATGGCTGATTGAGCTTCAATTGGTAAGGCATCATTCAACATGAGCTTTCGGCCCTTGACCATGACCGATCCTCCAAGCGAAATAAGGAAAACAGTGAAGATAATTAGGCCGAGAGCAATTAGCATGTAATAGCCATTCATTGAGCACATCGCAAGAGAGTCAAGAACTTCATTTCCAATGGCAGAAGGAGGAGAGCTGTTCAGTGATCGCATTCGAAGGGATCCCGTCACAGGGTTCGAGTACACACAATCCAACTTTGAGCTGAATAAAATCAAGCATGTAAGTAGACTTCCTGCTAAGACTGCCAGGATGAAAATATACCAGTACAATGCAGGGGACTTGAGAGTTAATTTGCGGAAGAGCTGAAGTCGAAGAACACTTGCCCAGTGAAAACAAAGCGAGACAATCATATTGGTGTTGAAAAAATACTGAGCAGCATATAGGAAAACGAAGACTGCAGACGGATAGACGATCCACAATAAGAACGCCGCAACACCACAAGCCAAGCCTAACACAACCGAGATGGATACCAAATCGGTCCAACAAGTCGCAGCTGTGAAGCCAAGTCCATGTTGACGGACAACGCAAAGGGCAATGATGAGAGCAACACCAAACAATATTGTGGACACAAGATCGTACGTGTTGTACGCCGACTCGAATCTTTCAGTGTCGACACCAACGAACGAAACATTCTCAACACTTGTGAGAGGGTTCCTATTCAAATCACGCACGTATAATGTCACTTCTTTCACAGAACCATTGGTTGCACTTGGATTCGTCACGTTGGACATAGTAATTGTGAAGTTCACATTTTGAGCCAATGGATCACCCTTGTAAACAAAACTGAGGCCGTACAAATCGCTAACATCAGCCATTCGATTGAATTGGGTAGGAAATGTCTTGCCCATAATTGACACGGAAATTGTAGAAATGGACGCGCTGAAGGTATTGAGAAAGAGTGTCTTGTTCAGCAACGAATAGAGTGTGAAGTTTGCTGGCGTGGGGATAGCTGCTGAGCTGACAGCATTGATGTAAAGAGTAGAGAGGGCACCCATTTTTGCAGAAGTCGCTGTTATTGTGGCATTCATGGAGCCCGGGATGAATGACTGGTTGGCTTGAAGGCTGACAACCTTAATAATGGTCATGTTGGCAGTGTTTCCACCTCCATTTTGATTCATCATGCAATCAGGCTTAATGTTGGTCACATTGACACCGAGGGTTCCATTGGACGAGTACGGCTTGTCTGTCATGACTGTGGGGCTGTTGAGATTGAGTAATTTGAACGTGTTTGACGTGGACTTGAGAAGCGAGCTCACCATATCCTTCGTCAATTTAAATGCAGCCGACGACCTGGTAGTATCGGCCACACATGATGCTGCTATGTTATTCACACTGCATAGAATCGAGTCGTTGACATTGGTCCATTGTGACGGATACACTATCGATACATAGACAGCGTCAAACGTACACGTTGAGCTTGAGAGTTTGGATGTATCGATGCCAACGTTTGCAAGTTGGCTTGGCCAATCGACAACACTCTGTACTTCCACGGGGCAGTTCATACAGATCCTGTTCATGCTAGGGACCCATGAGAACGAAGGATTCACAAGTGCGCCAAACGAGTATGTCGACAACACTGCCAATACTGTGTATAAAATCATCAGTTCGAGCGCTCGAGGCATCACTTCCACGATGTGGCGAGCTTAAACGGATGTTCAAATAGCCTTTTCAAGGCGTCAGACGTGCAAGGAACGCTTCAAATGGCGCTTACCTGCGAGGAGGAACTCCGCTCTTCGCCCCTCTTTACGTTGTTGCTCACGGCGCAACTGCGAAATGCGGCCGAGACCAATCTGCCAATCAAAATCGCGCCCAACAAGCCAGAGCCACTTCGGGAGTCCAGATAAAGCATATTTATCCGGAATGGACATACAGGAGGGGTGACAAAGGGTTTCGATGATTTGTGGCGCGGAATAAAAATGGTGCATTTGGAGGGTGCATATTGTGATCAAGAGATGAATGTAATGTTAGCCAGATGCTCCTCTGGGCGGAAGAACGAACGGCATCCTGTTCGAAACCTCCATCTGACGAACGATCTTTGAATCGACATGGAATTGGAGATGGTCAAGTCAAGGATTGCTTGCTTTGCTGACGATGGCGGCGGCGTGCGAACGGCATTTCTCAACATAAATCAACAAGATGATAGCAGCAGCTTCATCGTGAAAACAATTCGCCAGATGATAGAAGGGTGTCACACGAGCCACTTGGTTGGCATCTAACACGGTAAATGCAAGAAAACACCGTGGCGATGGCAGCGAGCTGGCTGCGCTCCATGATAATGCATTAGACCCAGTGGATCTCGTTGAATCCAGACACCCAGCACTGGTTCGTGGAATCTTCACAGCAGCAACATTATCTTACGCAATAGCAAAGTGCACCAAGCACTTGAAAGCCCAGAGTCTTTACCGAGCGTCAAGAAAGGGAGAAGAACAGAGGCGCAACCAATGCAGGTATAACAACATTTTCATACACTAATTCTTTCATTACAGCCGTGTTGCTCGACATAGAGCTCAATCAACTCAGCAAATACAAGCAAATGTACCTAGTAATATGCAACGACTTGGTCTTTTTCCTTGGTTTTTTCGATTTTTCGTCTTTTTCTTTTGTTTTTTCTTGGAATCTGGTTCAAACACTAGTCATACCCAACAGCAACCCACTCGCACTTCGTCACAAAGCGACCACCTTCACGGACGCGTGATGAAGCAACGCGACTCCGAGCTGTGTATCGAGCTCCACGCTTCCAGTTGCGGCGGTAACGCTTCTCAACATAACGATGGAGTACACGCTTTCGCTCTTCAGACTTGACACTCTTGCATACCCAGCACTTGTCAGCATCGTGCACATAGGCGACGGATGATTCGCCATCGTAACCAGAGCTGACAGAAGAGCGACTTGGAGAATTGGGAGCAGTGATTGTGTTACCAATCTTCAAGAGTGGTTTACGAGTCGGTGTACCAAAGTTGACACTACCAAAGGCAACGTCCATTTTGGGGATGGACACCATTGGGATACGTGAATCAAGGGTCTTGAACACTGGGGTTTGAATCACACATCGAGGATCAATAGGAGCCAGGAAGTGGAAGGGCAAACTTGTAGTATTCGCAACAGGTTCTTCGTCGTCCTCATCATCACTGTCATCTTCAGGAGCGTATTCAAAACGCACTTTGAGGCCAGAGCGGACAGAGGGGGTAGGTTCAGCTGAAGTTTCGTTCAGAAGATCATCAATCGAGACGTCGGAGAGTTCGTCTTCCTTCTCAGGCCCCTTGGAGAGGGAGCTCATGAGTGAAGCAAACTCATCGATATCGCGAGCGGTTTCTTCATCTTCAACAGTGGCAAGCAACGAAGTGAAGTCGTCAATGTCTTTGGCAGCATCGGCATCGTTGTCAAAGTCGAAATCGCTTGGACTTTGAAGGTCTTGGAAGGTAAAACCATCCACTTCCACATGGGAATACAAGTGGGAATAATCGGGGGCTAGCATCGGCATAATGTTCATGGTGGTTGTCATGGTTAATAAGTGTTTTTTGTTTGTCAAGTTCGTTTCGTTGGTGTGAGTGTTCAATTGATCGGGGTTCCACGGGAGAAGTCCATCATTAACGCAATAGGGTGGGTGGGGTCATATCCTCCAAAGGCAGCTTACAGCAGCATGTCGATCGGAAGAGGGTTTACTTTACTTGCACGCGCATCATTTATTCGGACATCATCTTAGCCGAATAGAACAATGCAGGTTTGGGTAAGGTAAAGGAAATCGAAAAGTGACTTTGGCCTCAAGAAAATGTTCCGACACATTCATTCTCCACGTGGTTTGCCAAGTGATCTTGATATTTGTATACAATACTTGAACCAAATTCTCGAAAACTTTTCAAATTCAACTTGAAACTTCGATTGTTTGCGCAGCCGGAAAGGGATAGGAACCAATCAATTCTCTCCATTTTATTGAGCTTGTCTTTGATTGGTTTTCGCGTCTGTGACTTGCACATCACTCACTTGATGGAACTGACTTGTTTTATTCGAAATTCGTGAATGAAGTTCCATATGGTCGAAATGTCTGTATTTGAAGGGATTTTGTCGACTAGAAGTTATATTTCTATGTGCTTGATTTAAGTGAAGTCGGTAAAATGAGGGAAACGTCTGTGGTTGTGAAAGATCACGACAGAGTTTGGTTGGTGGGTGGGTGCGCCGTCAACACTTCAACAGCCTGCGACGCGACGTCGAGCCCACCTCGTCTCGTGGAGGTTCTGCATCTTGAAGACAAAGTGTTGGAGCAGGAGCTGGGTGCACCCTTGTTGTCTGCAAGATGAGAGCCATCGTGAAGCGACGTCTTGAACCTCGGGAGTTTGTTATGGCTGAAAGATATTCGACACGAGTAACACGTGCATTACAAGCACGCAAGTTGTCGATCGCGCTTGTTTGGACGGGGCTGACTTAACGTTGTCAGCCCCCATCGACACGAAATACGTACAGTAACCAAATAAGATTCGATTTCTCACTACAAAGCAGAATATCGACTCCGTGCGACGAGATCTTGGGCATAGATGACCCCAATCAACTTGCCTTTCCCCGTCACAAACAATTGAGGCGTCTTGTGCACCGAGATGAGCAGAATTACTTTCGATGCGAATGCATCACGATGGACATGGACGCTTTCAGCATCGAGGCTGAGCAATTCCAAGCCAACGAGGTCGACGCGCCATCGACCACGCAGTTCTTTGGACTGAGTCTCGGTCAGACCTGCCATGGCCCATTGGCCTGTGAGTCCACGCTCTCTCGTTGTTGGCGTTTCATTTAAGGTGTCGTCTGTACCAGTGAAATGAGAGATTGGTGTTGGCGCAGATGTGCCCGCAAGGCAATGACTCCAAACATGCAGCAGAGCTTCGACTTCATCGCGCTCGACTACTCCCTATGCATTTGACAGTTAGAAATCTTACCATGTCGTGGGCCTCTCACCAAGAAGATCATCGATGCGGCATCGTCCACAACTGGAAAGAGAAGAACATCATCAGAGGCAGATTCCACCAAAGCTTTGAGCGATTCAATGGTCTGGTGGCGGGTAATATAATGAGCAGGCACGGGATGCATCACGTCGGAAGCTACGAGACTGTACGACGACTGCTTTGTCAAGTCAGGCCACTGAGGGAGATTCTTGTCTCGGGCGATCGTCTCGTACATGTCAAGTGAGAGAAAGCCAGCAATTGCTCGGCCGACCAAGACAGAAAGGAGCACAGGGATCATGTACGTGAACTGTTGGGTGAGTTCGAAGACGATAACCGCAGTGGAAAACGTGCCCGTCACGCCAGCAGTGAACGACGCAGCCCCGACGATTGCATATCCAGCAGGAACAATTACCCACGACTCAGGGGCGACAAATGCGAGTGCCTCACCAAACAATCGACCAAGGACAGCACCGAGAGCGAAAGCAGCTGTGAAAATGCCATTGGGGATTGCCACCGTGGCTGAGATGGCAGACGCAAGATACCTCACGGCAAACAAGAGCGAAAGATTGATGCCAAGATGAGGTGCTCCCCACGATGCATGAAATCTTTCGTCTACAAGACTGTTAAGAGGATATAAGACCAAACGTACAAAGAATAGTTTTGTTGGATGTTGTCAGGTCTGTGGCCAAAAACATATCATCAATCAACGATCGATTGGATACAAGCATGCACGAGCCCAACGAGTAGTCGGCAACAGACAGGAAGCAACCGACAGCAGCGGCATATGCAAAAGGTTTCGAGCCCCAAAGACGCATATGTCTACAAAAATCGTCGATTTAGCGCGGGAGAGAATTGCAATTGAACTTACTTTCGGCGGAGTTGATGCACCCAGGCATAAGTACGCACGAACACACCAGCCAAAACACCACATCCGACGGCTAAGAGCAAAAACAGAATTGTTTCGAGGCTGTCAAAGTGAAACTCGGCATCGGTAGTGAACAAACTCAAGTTGCGATCGTTGCCACTGAGCGTATTGAGCCAACGGAACATAATGACACCAACCACTGACGAAAAGAAAGCACGCCAGTAATTGCTCGTCATGTAGTAAGTCGTTGTGACTTCAATGGAGAAAAGAACGCCACCAATTGGTGTACCAAATGCAGCGGTGACACCGACAGCACAAGCAGCAGAAAGAGCATGATGAGTTAAATCCGGCGACCGTTGAATATCACGGAAAATATTGAGGCGTAGGAGTTGGTTGGCCACGATGCAACAAAGGTGGACAAAAGGACCTTCTTTCCCAATGCTCAAGCCACTGCCAAGCGCACATGTGAGACCCAGACACTTGGAAATAAGGGCTAGGCCAGACAAATAATGCGGCAACACAAAGCCCCCAAGAATCGAACGCATTTCTTAATGGAGTGAGATGAAAGATGGGCTAATAAGGACATACCTGGAATTCCCGAGCCAGCAGCACTTGGACAAATAAAATAGGTGAGTGTGACGCCCAGGAGAAGGATCAAAACGCGATATCCAATGTACAAAAAGAACTCTGCCACCCAATTGCCGCCCAGGTTGGTTACGAGTACATGAAGGTGCAAGATACCGACGACAGCTTCGTCGACAAGAAACGCCAAGACTGACGATAAAATCCCCAAGACGACAAGGTAGACCCATGAGCTTCGAAAGAGTGTGTACGTAATGAGATCGCATCCTTTGCGGTCTGAATCATACGGCAGAGCTTGTTGGCCAACGACGTCATTCCATTGCCACTTCGTATCATGTGATGAGCTTTGTCCAATAGTTTCCAAATGACTTGATATTGATGGTCGGTATGCATCGAATGCAGAGTCAAAGTCGTACAGGTGGGACGATGGATTTCGCAACAAGCGTGCTGATTTCGACGTAGACGGTGTAAGTCCAGCAGCATCTTGACCATCGCTTACGGTCGAATCAATTGATGTGAGCATTTTCACATCGACAGCTTCGGCATCACGTGCGTCAATGTTTATCTGTAGCTCGACGGACGACGCGGCGGCCTTGTTGCTCTCCATGCTGCTTCTTTGGAGATACAGCGATCCGGATACCCTGTCGGACGATTGAGAAATATCCGAATTTATTCGATTTTTCACTGAAGTTTCTTCCCAGCATACAAAATCCGAGATACAGTGTCACAGTATGTTATTTTATAGGCAGAGCCAATGAAAGGAAGTTAAAACTTTCATCCAGAAATGATGGCAATGGAGTCTAAGACATCGAGGTAATTGATGTAGGCTAAGTAACGCAATATCGATTTGATTCATTGAGAGTATGGAAAGTCAAACCCCTCTTTGATTTACTCCAACGATGATAATACCATCGTGAAATAATATTTACACCAGTGGTCTTGGGCGGTACAATTGCATCTTGGTCTCAACTGACGGCAGAAGGGCTAACGGTGCTTTGGATAATTGGGAATTCTATTGTGTCACCTAAAACGTTATCCTCAACTTGGTGAAACGGAAAAATAACAACAAATTTTTCTTTTTTTGGAGTTTTCAAAAAAAGTTTCATCTGACAAAAAAAAACTCATAAAAAAATTTCAAGGTGAAAAAAAAACCAGTCCATTTTCTCGATTGGATTTTCGAAATCCAAAGTCGCGGCTGCCGACATGCAAAGAACTGTACAGCAAAGTGGAAAGAGCAGTGCGTTTGATATGTATGAATATGCTCACATGACATGCTTGTAGTTGTTGAAGAGGACACGCCATTTGATCCATGGAATTCACGCCGAAGCAACTCGATAAAGCTGCATTCCTACGAGAGTCCTGTAAAACAATACGTCGAAGTCAAAATTGGCGGGCATACTCTTGACCATAAGCACGTTGCGGATCCAAAGGCTTCTGTAGCACATGCACCTATGAAGGTCACTCCGAAAACAATTAGTGGTCACAATCAAGCCTCGGTATTTCAAGTCCACCACAAAGAACGAATGCAATATGTTGAAGTGAAGATTGGAGGTCATCGATATGATCACAAACGATGCGTTGCTACTGACGAAACACTTGTGGGCTTCAACAATCAATTATCTGTGATCAAAAGCGGAAGTATTGGGTGTGCATTGTGCTTTGGTATCGATGTAGGTCCATTAGTACATCTCTATTGTCGACATGCCGTTTGCATTCCATGCTTCGACTCGTTTACACAGAATGGAACACGTGTACTATGTCAAGTTTGCTTCAAGAAAGTGCCTTTCTTGCACCCCCATATGATGCTAGCTTCTCAACAAACCGCCAAAAGTGATGCCAGCATGGACTTCGATAAGATGACGTTGGCCGTGTCTTGTGTTGGTCTAGGATATGCCGGTCCCAAAGTTGTTACGCGAATTAGTCATGCTCTTCGTGGTATTTCTATTGGAGAGACTGCAGTGCCAAAACTCACAACTACCTTGGCACATGTAAATGAAATCATCGACACGGATGGAGCACAGAGCTGGCGGAATCGAGTTCAACTGGTCATGGAGCCGTCCAAGCTGCTCCGCTACGAGTATGTCGATACTCTGGGGCAAGGCAATTTTTCTCAAGTACTGCTTATGAAGAAATCGTACTCAATCTGTCGCATCGTGGATCACATTCGACGTAGTGGCGGCGCATTGTGCGTCTTGAAGGAAAGCGACAAATTACAAGAGGCTATGAACGAAATAAGCGTTCTCTCCAAGTTGCACAGTCCCCATGTCGTACGTCTCAACCAATATTTCATCGAACAAGTATGTTTTGATATAGTTACACCATCATACTCATCGCTAATGACAGGTTGGGCACTTACACTATGCCTACTTGGAGCTCGAATACTGCGACAGGGGTAATATGGCAGAGTATATTGCTTCACAGGTACGACTAGTCTGCAATTCTACGACCCATATCTGTCCAGGGCAAAATGGATCACGATATGTTTGCCCGTGTTATGCTGCAGCTTTGCTCCGGACTAGCAGAGATCCATCGTCACAACGTCGTCCACCGTGACCTCAAGCCTGCAAATATACTCCTCACGGTAAGGTCGATCGCCTTAACTTTCATTTACTCATGACGATGAAGAGCGATGGCGTGGTCAAGATTTCAGATTTTGGTGTGTCGACATGTTTGGAAAGTGCTCTCGTGACCCGGCATGCTGCTGGAACCATGTCCTTCATGGCTCCTGAAGTCCGACGCTACTTTTTAGGCGAAAGTGTCGAATACGACTGGGCGGCAGATATCTGGAGTCTAGGAGCAGTCGCTGTCGCTCTCTTGACAGGCATGGCCGAACCCAAAGTGGCAACGCGTCCAGGTGCTTTCAATAGACGTTTTCGAATGCTTATCGTGCATAGTTGACGACATAGTTGACTCACTGACAAGACAAAACGTGCCAGCTAATTTTGTACGAGCAGTTCAAGGAGCATTGGAACCAGAACCAAGTGCTAGAGCATCACTTGAGCAGCTTCAAGCGTGGATTGCCAGCACGTATTCCAAACTTTAACTTACAAATATTTACACGACAGCAATTGCTTCACGTATGAATTCGGTAAGAACATGCCACCGATGGTGACCTACGCCTTCCAACTTTTGAATGACCCCGCTTCAAACATCACGACTTTAAAGGAGCACTCCTCGTGCCACGAAGGATACAACACATATTGTCCAATATTTTCCGATTGATCTTTGGTTGCCGAACTGTTCTGTGATATTTCTCTTTCGAAGAGTTTGGATGGTGTTCCTCCTGTCTGTGTTGGAAAACTTCGTCCGGTCGAATGTGATCTTGCTAACATTGTTGGCCTTTTCAGGTCCATTATCGAGCTGGCAATCTTACAATCCATTTTCGATCAATTCACCTGCACCGAGTCAGCGGTCTCAAACTCAACGATCAAGAAGAAATTGATTTCAACGATAGAAGTTATAGATATTGCCAAATACTCCTTGGAGCGTTTTCCAGATAATCTACATGGAATGCATCCTAATTGGTCTCTCAGAACTTCAGCTCTTGGAATGATTGCTGGACCGAACTCTGGAGTTTGATGCGACCCTCATGGTGGAGCCTTTCAAAAACTGCCACTATCAGCCATTCAACTCTTCTTTCAGACTCCATGACTGTAAACTTGATCGTGAGAGCAGCAACTCATAAAGCTGTCGTTCGGGTGGATAGATTGACGTTGCTTCAAAACATGATTCGATTGACTGTGCAGCGTTTGATCATCCTTGTCACTTGTTGGCAACCATGCAATCTAGCTCATTCTGGCGCAATGAATACGGTTGGAGCTCTCAAGGAGTCCTTGGTGTAATCGTTGAGGGGGAAATTGAGAGTTGTGAAAATGAATGAACCGTGCCTGATGGATTTAACCAAGTGTCCCAACAAGCATGTCCGTTGTGACCATGAGCAACGAAGAATTCATTGAGTATGGGACAACGGTTGAGATTGATTTAGTTCCGCTACTCGTTGCATATTCAATTTGGCCAAAGGCAAATCAGTACGATCCGTCACCACCAATACATGACATCTCTCATGGCCATCGTGTCAGCTTCACATGAAGATACAACGAAATGAGAGCGCTGAACTTGAATCAGTCGATTGCTGTTAATCATTGGAGTCACGATTATCGGTATTAGAGACGACTGGAAGTTCATCAGTAGCCAGAGAAACGTCGCGATTGTCCTCGTAAATAGCGCTCGCTTCTGTAAAAGTGCCAAGTCTTAAAATCTGTCAAAATTGTTTGCGCTGGCAGTCGCTCCACGTTTGCCAACTCGTATTTCGCTTGATCAACATCGCTTGTCTTCATGTCCACGATGCGAAATCGTTTGTTATCGATTGGGCTTTCAAACTCGCAATGACCTTCTGCACAAACATCGTTTCCATTGACGCCGCCTTCGAACGAAATCTTGAGTCTCTTGTTCCATTTCGTCAAGGAGATGACAATTGGGGCAATGAATTGTTTCGAAGTCATTTCTTTGCCTTGTTCTGGAGAACTGTGTGGTGTCTTGAATACTTGCATGTCGTCGTACACGCATTGAATTTCTTCTTGAGGAGTCTTCGCGTGGCGAAATGTGTGGCGTTCAGTGCGCACAAACCCTTGTTTAACTTGATTCCAAGTAAGTTTTGAGTAAGCCACATGCTCGTATGACCCTTCGATGGCTTGAACCTTTTCATTGAATGATGTCCACCGAGCGTGGCGCACTTCAGCAACAGTGTGCTCCATTGCGCAGAAGGAAAAATGAGCACTCTCCACCGTCTTGACTTTATGACTGCGCTGGCAGCTGCCGAGGACGTGCAACAATAAGGTTCAAACTCAACAAGGAGGATGCTTATAAGCTTCAAACTTGGCTGCATGGATAACGTAATTGTTTTGGTGACTTTGCAAATTCAAGACTGACTTCTCGTCAAGGAGATGGCAGTCTACTCAAATTCTCAACGGGTGTATCTCTCAGACAAACCTTCCTATGTACAATGCAATCCAGACAACACCATGGGAGCATTGAAGCCCAACATCAAAGAATTGGAGAGTTGCTTCCCCAATTAGATCTTTATCAAGTCAAACCTCGCAGAGCAAAAACAAGGACAAGTTTGAGGCACGTATTGAAATGACCAAATGCCCCTGTGATTTGTTCAATATGGCCACGCATCGAATGTATCGTATTGACTCGTAGTCTCCCAATACTTGAGCAAAGCGGAATTGGCGAACTGAATATGAATCCTGAAAGTCAAGAACAACGCCATTGATGGTAACGCAATGATTATGTGTGTGACTTCAGTAGAGACAGACAAATCAGCCTCGGTCTTTGGCATTGTCACGAGCGAGCATTTACAAACGCGACGAGAATCGGATTTTGAACTGCGAATACTACGTCTAGCTTTACACACAGCCTTTGCCCAACTTTTGAGCCTGTCAAGCACCTTGCCGAAATGCCATCACTTGAAGCATGAAGTCACTGTTTCCTGTGCATCTACGGTAGACTACGTATTGCTTGGCTACAGTCATAATTTAAGGCATCATGCCATACCTTATATGGCCAAGGGCGACGACATGATCCTAATCTTTCTTGATAGTGTGAATAACCTTCATCCAAAGTGTAATCGATACAATACGTTGCTTCCGATCACCATTAGAATCGTCCCGCGGTTGCAGAGATTGACGAAGTTTCTGCTGGAGGAAAGTGTAACACTTTTATTGATGTTTTACACCGCTGAATCTCGCTGGAGCTGCATGGTGCCAATGAACTGTACGTGGCATGAGCTCCTTCCTCCAACCTCGTTCATTGCAAGTCAATATTATCCGGAAGTAACCCCGTAATCCGGATAATTTTCCAATTTCTGGATCCTGTCAACATTATCCGGATTATCACCGGTTAAATCTTACGGACAACTGAAAGATTTGGCGCGCTCCAATTCCGTTTTCGCTCGCAAACCAAAGAATGGGCCGAGAAGTGCTCCTCGTGAAGAAGTTAACCGCCCACGCGATTCTACCAACGCGTGGATCTAATTTTGCAGCAGGTTTTGACCTCTCCAGTGCGTATGAATGTGTGATTCCTGCCCATGGCAAGGCATTGGTGAAGACTGATTTGGCGATTGCGATTCCATCTGGAACTTATGCTCGAGTGGCCCCGCGCTCAGGATTGGCGTGGAAGAGTCATTTGGATGTGGGTGCCGGCGTTATTGATGAAGATTACCGAGGCAATGTTGGTGTGGTCATGTTCAACCATGGAAGTGAAGACTTTCATGTCAGACCCGGGGACCGTATTGCTCAATTGATCCT
Organism: Aphanomyces euteiches; assembly: GCA_021527685.1. Taxonomy (NCBI): domain Eukaryota; phylum Oomycota; class Saprolegniomycetes; order Saprolegniales; family Verrucalvaceae; genus Aphanomyces; species Aphanomyces euteiches. Next base: position 1,294,829 of record JAJGMV010000002.1, read on the forward strand.
GGAACGAATCGTTTCAAATGCACCAGTTGAAGAAGTAGAAGAATTGACCGAAACAGATCGTGGTGATGGTGGATTTGGCTCGACAGGTGTTGCGAAAAAGTTCAAGGTAGACGATCAAATTGAGTCCTCAGAAGGCACATCGTCCGGGGCGCATGTTGATACGTCTTCTGTTGTTCAAGCGATTCGTGCTATCGAGTCAGATCTGGATGAGGCACAACGCAAGAAACTTAAGAATATTGTTGTTCAAGCTAACGAACGCAAATTCGATCTCCTCCACAAAGCCAGCGCTCAGTTTCTTGCATCTGGCAACAAAGAGAGCTACCTCGAATGGGTACATGCACTACTGCAGTAGATTGCTTTCCTTGCCAAAACTCAAGACGTTTGTCCATCCCAACACTTTCCCAGTTGCTTAGTTCCCCAATAAATCTCAACAATTTCAACCAAATTTCATCTACCTCGCAAGGACCTGGTTGTACCCAATGCATTTCGTCGCTGGAATGAGGAATGTGAACTGCTCTCCGCATGCTACCATTCTACATCTAGCACTGTGTTCTCTCGATAAGGGGTGATTTCCCAAGATTGCTCAAATGCCTGGACGAAAATGCAGTTTTATCCAAGGTTGCTCACTCAACTATTTCCCCCAGACGGGGACTCTGAGCAGCTGATCCAGCAACATGAAGGTAGACACTGGGGATGCCAACGAAGCGCGACGATGATGTCAAGAAGAGCTGGTTTTATTGAGCAAACGGTTTGAAGACGATGTGGCATCTTGGCAAGAACCGTTGATCTGGTCAATTGCCCGTTGGCAACTGTCCATCGTGAGTCGAGAGCCATCACACTAGTCAACTTGCATCACTTTGCAATCATGCGTCGATCGTTTGTCATGCTGCTCTGGCTCTGGTCAATCAATGATGCCCTGGACTTGGATGATACGACAGTGTCACCAAAGTCAGGCATTGGCGTATGGATTGACATCGATACGCCACTCAAAGCGCACTCAAAAATATCATCACGAGGTGACAAGTGGAATTTGGTCATGAGCGATGAATTCGAACAACCGGGGCGGTTGTTTAAGGCAGGGCACGACCATCTCTGGACGGCCTTGGATTTGCCCGATGGAGTCAACGCTGCCCTTGGATGGTACAATTCATCCAATGTGTACACGACGGAAGGGAAACTCGTCATTCGAGTTGACGAAGGACCTCGCAACGCCACTTATTTCAATCAATGGCTTGACTCACCGCAGTATGAAACGCGAGTTCTGGTATGACAGTAACTGGGATTGCATTTAATCATTCTCTTAGCATTACACGGCAGCGATGATCCAGTCGTGGAATAAGTTTTGCATCCAAGGTGGACTCATTGAGGTTTCTGTGAAGCTTCCAGGTGCTGTCGACTCGAAATCATGGAACCCTCACGTCCAGCACAAACTCAATCCCAAGACTGTGATCTCTAACATTCGATTCTATCCAACATGGCCTGGCATCTGGCTCATGGGCAACTTGGGCCGCGCACTCTTTTTAGGATCGACGTCTCGAATGTGGCCTTGGAGTTTCGACGAATGCGACCCTGAGCTAGCTATGCACCAGCGTATCAATGCTTGTAACAGTACACCTGGGTATGGCCTCAATCCAAGACAAGGGCGAGGAGCTCCAGAAATTGATGTGCTTGAAGGCGGCGGTACAGCCATCTCATCCTCGATACATGTGTCCCCCGGTATGCCGGATGAATTTCGCCGCATTCCACCAAATTCGAAAGCACCGTACTGGGACTCGAGCTTTTGCTTTTACAACAATAATTGCCGTACACCTGGCGCTAATATTGCCGACGCTCCGACAGATACCTTTGCACATCGAGGCCATCCCAGTTGGTATCAAAACCTTCGTTATGGATCAAACGATCATTGTCCGTCGAATGCAGACAAGATTCAGTCGTATGACGACGTGAGTGACAGCATTGTCTCGACTGAATTAACTTTTCTTAGGTGGTTGCAGCCAAGGGAAAGATTACAGCGAACACGTACGACAAGACTCAAATGAGCGCAGCACAGGACGTCCATGCAGACCTGAATTGGATTGATGGAAAATCCAGTCGTAAGAAGCGATGGGGGATCAATGTCAATGGCACTTGCTTTGCAATTTCAAATGGTTACGTGGGAACTTTTCTCTGCGATCCTGACAGCAGAAACCCAAAATGTGCCAAGCCACGTCTGCCCACTACTCCATTGACGAAGCAAATGGCACCATTTGAGTACCAAATGGATGCGATCTCGGCCAACTGGGACATCACGTTTGATGCCTACACTTCGTTTTATCGCTACTCTCTTGAATGGTACTTTCACGACTTCAAAGAAACTCCATGCTGTTGGTAGGGTCATGGGCCGCCAGGGCTATCTACGATGGATGCTTGAGGATGCACCAGTGTTTGAAATCCCAGCTGAGTCGCTCGAGAACGTGCCCAAGAGCAACACAACACGAAATCCAGCCAAGTTGATGATCGAAGAGCCGATGTACTTGATTGTAAACGTGGCTGTCGCACGGGCATGGGGTCTATTTGTCGTGCAAGAATGCATGGCTCTGACCTGAATAGGCGCAACGCCCCCAAATGCCAACGTCGGTCCATGTCGAGGCGATGGTATCAATCCCCCTCGATACAGCAGAGAGTGGAATTTCTCCAACAACATTTGCAACTCATTTCCCATGTTCTTCCAAGTTGACTATATCCGCATTTACCAAGCCACGACGGGAATGTCAGTTGGGTGTGATCCTGCGAGCCACCCGACCAAAGCTTGGATCGACGGACACATTGATCTTTACACAGACTTCCACAATCGAGACGTCACAGTTGCTGGTGGGGCCACCTGTCGTATCCACAACGATTGCACGACTCCCATGGCTCCAAGCGGTCGATGTGTCTCCCAACGTTGTGTTTGTGCGTTTGGCTACACTGGTAAACACTTGTACCTTGATACATGAATAACTTTGCCTGGTTGCTCTAGGACCACGATGTACGAAGTTATCTGCAGTGAAATTGGCAAGTCCGTCGCCAACACTTTGTGCAATTTTGACCTGCGCTTGTATAATCCTCGTGATGACGACAGATTTGATGCGCAAGCGAAAAATGGCCTTAGCACGAGTAGAGACCGAGCTGTATCGAGGTATCCAACTCAATGCGATCGCCATGTATGATGACTTTGATGACGATGACGACGTGTACACTGTGGATTGGGAGCAAATGCCGCAAGAGTTCTGAAGGCACTAATATGACAATAGTTATCCCTCGTTATTCGTAAATGACGCGTCACTGTACTCAAAAGTCATCACCTGTATTACAAAATTCAGCCCATTTGCTGAGAGATGCCACGGTTCAAGCGGCCCGTATGACGAATGGGTTCTTTGAGAATGCGCTGACGAAGAAATGCTTCGACAAAGCTGACGAGATCACTAAAGATGGCTGTGCCTTCGCCTACTTCGTGCGGCGGAACGATCGAGTACGAGCCCTAATATCAAGTTGAGGGTTGCGGATTCTGATAGAGGTTTACCGAAGGCAAGTGATAAATCAGGTTGTGCTGAAAGACTGGGCCTCGAATGGTTGCTTCTGCAATGAACGATACGCAGTACGATCTCTGAGTACCGCTGTATCGAATGAGAAATGCGCCGACAACCTGGCGAGATCGCAGTTTGTCCTCTGCAACATTTCTTGCAATTTCGCCATGGTAGAAGCTGCAAAGATGTGAGCACTCCAGTATGAAGTAGGCGACTACGTACCTCTGAAGGCCAATTTGACGAACTTGGAGGAGTCGAACAGCAAGGAGGAAGGTTTCGTCTGTGAAAAAGAAAGTCGCAGCATCAAAACACTCAGGATTCATGCTGTTGGATTTCTACAGCGGTATTATCATCATCGTGATGCGAGAAAGTTTAATACCTCCAAATGGTCAGACGCATGTCGAACGATGTACATTTGCATTCGCTGAGCTGTTGTTTGCACTCCCGACGTCTCCAATTCAAATCTACACGGCGAGCAAATCATCAATACTGTGTATCAAGTCGTACTCAATTTTCGTAAAGTCGATTCCAGCGCGAACATTCCGTAAGTATTCTTCGTAGCACCACATGCCAATAACTTCATGGCCATGGCTAAACAAATCGTCATTTCAAAGATAAAGTCCAAGTCTTCATAAGTACCAGACGTCAACAAAATAATCTCCAGCACTTTCGGGATCCTTGAGCCAATCCAACAAACTCAAGTGGAATGGCATCACGATGCCACCTTCACCGAGGAGAAAGAGAGAGCCAAAGTCGCTCTTGACTTTTTGCGTTGCATAGACCTACAATTGACTTGAGCATCGCCATAATATTTCACGCATTTCCGTACGTCTAAATGCATAATGGAGCTGAGTGCTTCTAGCGTGAGAGGCTCATTTGCAGCACAAACGACTTCAAGGATCGGACGTATTTCATTCTAATGCAAGATGCAGCCCGTGAGCAAAATTATGACATAGTTTCGTGATGCTCACTTTGTATTTATCAATGGCGGGGAATTGAGTTGCAAAAGTCTGCTGGAGGAATCCACCCATGGTTGTTGGAACATTGTCCAAGTTGTCCAAAGTGAGTTGACCGCTCGCAAATGCATTCACCAAGTGACGGGCGTACAGGAAGAGACCTTTTGATCGAATGATGAGAAAGAAACGTTAGGGAGGATGACGAACCTTGTGTGCGCTCAAGTAACGTGTCGATGACATGAGGTGGAACGTCGTCGTCATCCTGGCTAAGTGAAGTTTCCAAGTAGAGCCGTACGTCTCGTTTGCTTGGGCCGCATTGAGGATCTAATGCAACGGGCGGTACCATATATGGCTGCAGCATGCTCTGGACTTTGGGATCTTCACGAGAGGTAAAGATAAACCGAATCCAGTTGGGCCATCGACTCAAACTCGTCGTCAACATAGCCAACAAGTTATCGTCAGCGTTCGTAAAGCACTCAATACCATCGATCAAAATCACCTGAGGAAGAGGCATGAATCTTAATGGTCCAGGATTATTTTGTACCATGGTCGATGGGGGACGAGCAATTGTTTCAAGAGGAGTGATAAGCAAATCCTGCACCAAATCTGCCAAGCTTTTCACAAAGACGACTTCTTCAAGTGGATCCTTTTGAGAGCTACAGACACATTCATCATTGAGTGTATTTCCATGGTACCGCGTACTTGAGAACGTTAGCATAGGCTGGAAGCTGTGTCGTGAGCTGATAGACCAAGTTGAGCACACAGCGGCGGCCGTTCTGAGTTTGTTCGCCTTCATGTGAGGCCAAGTGAAAAGCGACAATTTCCGGCCGTGTTTGAATGATCCTGGCTGCCAAAGCACTTTTGCCTGAGCCAATAACTCCCGTGATTAAAAAGACACGACGAGCATCAGACGGCGGACTCTTGACCCAAATGTCAAACTCATCGAGAACCCAGTCACGACCGACGTAGCCTTGCGTCACTGCACTAATCTAGCAAATAAATTAGCAAGAATACCAACATGCATATGCCGTACCTGAGACTGAAATGAAAATGGAGAGAGCAAGCTAATGAATAAACGGCTCATTGGTATGGGTATTTTGCATGATTGTACCTAAAGAGCCGTGCTTGTTGACCTTCTTGGTCTAGTCCAATTTGGCCATTCAGCGCCGCGATGAGCTGTCTCTGTCGTGTGGTATAGCGCGCATCGTGAATATCCCAAGGTGTCGCGTTGAACGAACACACATCGCTCATGTCAAGCCACTGGATGCGACAAATGCTCAGTGGAATTTCGCATTGCCGAATCTACATAAAAGTCAGAACACCTAGAAGACAGGTATTGACCATAAGAGGAACAAAGTTGAGTCCTAAAGTCATGGCCAACGAAATCTCGTTCAAGCAGACGCCGTGTGGACGCCCAACGCTGCCAGGAGTAACAAAGAGAACTAATTTGCCCGTTTTCAAAGCATGTGTCCAATGCAAAGCATCAAGACGGGCGTACTCTTGCTCTTTGGTCATTCCCTTCGTCAGTGGATGTTGTGAGAGTGGATGGACTTGAAATCCCTGTGCAACCAAGTCACGATAAAGACGTTGACCCAACTTTGTGCACGATTCGCCGTAGCTGAGGAAGTACCGAGACTCTACGTCGGAAGTCGCTGCAGTCGTTGTCAAAGCCAAGCCGGATTCGCTCTTTGCCAGGGCTGTATGACTCCTTCCCAAATTTTCCTCGCCACCGATAAGCGGCACATGATACGCCAGCATCGTGTCGCACTAGGAGTGTGATGCTATCAAGCCACATGTTGTCACGTACGAGTTCTAGTAAGCCAACAAGGCGGTTCATCTTGTGGTTGAAGCGCGCAGAAGCTAGCGCGGCATGCAGACGGAGATCCCACGACTCGGTTGTGATGGGAACAGATCCACCGTAGTTGAGAGGTGCTGGAGTTGATGTCGAGTCGACGTACTGAGGTATGCAATCTCGTAGGTCATAGAAAGGAAGGTTTGCTATGGACTGAGGCTGCTCGCAATCCACGACTAAGACAGGGAAAACGCTAAGCCCCAGTTGGACCGCTATACATTGTGTGAGATGCATCTTGACGGGTAAGATACCTCTTGCGACTTCGTTGAGACAGTAACCTCCATCTCGACGAACTGCATATGGAGTCATAAGAAGAAGCACACGTCCGTGTTCCTTGGCTTCCTTAGCTCTTTGTAATCCTTCTGAAATGTCAGATTCCCAGTCTCGTCCTGGAAATGTCAAGCAAATGATCCGTCGTTCTGTGCAAACCTGCAGCGAGTTGTTCAGTATCCACCCAGACATAATGGCCTCGTTTCTGTACTACGAGACGTAAGTCTGGTCGAAGAAATGTGAGCAAGCTTACGGTGCTCTTTGATCGTCATTGCAACCAGTTGGTAGGGATCATGTCCATCTAAATGCATTATGAGCGGCCCAAGACATCAAAGGAGAATCGTACACGACACGAAAATTGACAGTTTAGGGCGATTGTATGCCAAGAATGCCAGCGTTGATGGCTCCCCATGCTCTTTAATGGTATTTTCGCAGTTTGCACACAGCCAAACGCTGCGGACTTCTAAGTAGACGACGTTTGAGTTGCCGCAACGATTGCAGCTTGTCATGGTGTCAAAATTGTTTGTGCCTCCCTACCTAGGTAGTCTCCAAGACAAAGGCTGTCAGACATTATATTGCATAAATTTGTAATAATTTTACTTGTATTTTGTATCATGGATTATACAGAAAACTTGCTATATTGCATAATGCATAAAACGTTTGATTATATAGCCTTACATTCTTCATGATCCGGATAATGTCGGAGTGCACCGGATACTGGAAATCATAAAAAAATATCGAAAAGAAAAGAATATCCTGGAGAAAATGCTCGAGTCCCAGTCGGCGGCCGATGCGTCCGAGTTTACAATCAATTTTGTCGGAGGTCCGATCAAGTTCCGCGCTGAGGAAGGCGTCCTTTTCTCGAAGCTCTTCCATATTGTAAGCAATTTTACGTGGTTCTGAGAACGTGACGATTGGTTTCGACTAGGTGGACATCGACGGCGATGGCTTCGTTGGTGGTGTCGAAGGTGCAGCTTTCATCCGACGAGCCAACTTACCAAATGATGCAAATCGAGAAGTACATCGAATATTGACGTGCAATCGACTGTAGAGGCTGCTGTAGGTGTGGCGTTTGGCAAGCGGTGGCAAGTCCCAAGATCGATTAGGAAAGGACAGCTGGTTTGTCGCAATGAAACTTGTTGCACTCGTTCAAAGCTCCAACAAGTGCAAGATGCAATATCTCTACGAAGCTAACCCGATGAATGTACTTCCACTGCCTGATTTCCATCTCGAAGGTCCTCCTGACAACATCGTACGTACCGCGACATGGATACCCCTCGTAACGCACCCATCAGATTCCAAATGACATCGAGACGGTGCTTTCTGTCCAAGAAAAACACTTTAAAGTGTTCGTCAGCAGTCCTATTGTTGTTGGAAGCAGCTACAATCGATTCACCCAGTATGTAGTCTCAACAACAGTATGCCAAACGGTCCCATAAATGCCAGAGTCATCAAATGTTTAGACGGATTGTCCATCATTTCCTGTCAAGTCGTGCCAAGTGCGTCGTCGTTTCAGCGATTTCGAGTGGCTTCATCAACGACTCACGGATCGTTTTCGAGGTAATGATGAGGCTAAAGCGTTCAGGTTTGAGTTTTTCCTTAAAGGGACAATTATTCCACCGATTCCAGAAAAGAGATGGACAGGTAGACAAGAAGAGGTGCTAATGAACTCACTGAGTGCAGGCAATATGGATGCTACGTTTGTGGAAGAGAGGCGGCAAGGACTTGAACACTTTATCGTACGTCTAGAAACGATATGAATGCTAAACTAATCGCCATGTGCATAGAACGAAGTGTGCAACCACGACAAACTCTCCAAGACATTTGAAGTCCAAATCATTCTTACCGCCAACAACGAGGTCGTGCTGCTTTGTCGCACTCACGGCTTAACTAAACAATAGGGTCTCGTTGCTGGTCGGGAATTGCTAGCAATCGCGCCAGCTGTCGCTGCGTACGTGCCTAAAGCGTCAACCGTCACGGGGTTGTGGAGCTCCATGAAGGAGTCGCTCTTTGTCAGCTCGGTCCAACAAACTGTTGAGATCAAAACTGATGAAGATTACACCAAGGTTTCCATCTCCATTTCCCTATTTTATCTCAATAGCGATATTAGATTGGCGAGCATATTGATGAGTACCGTAGCCGTATCGAAGAACTTGTCCGCTGTTCAGACATTGTTTACAATGCTCAGCGAGCTCAGGGCTACGAGATGTCACGATGCGGCACGTTTCTATCAGCATTGGCTGTGCATGAACGTGAGGATGAATCGATGAGCCATCTCGTCGGCAATACTGGCGAAGTCTTCGAAGCCGTGTCGAATCGGTACCAAGATGAGCTCGACAAGTTGCTGGCGTTGTATGTTTCCAACATCCGCTACCTTGCTGGCAAAGTTGGGGCTGTCAAGACCGTCCTGACAAATCGAGAGCAAGCAATTCAAGAAGTTCATCAAGCTAGCGCGACGATGCATAGAAATAAGGAGCGCTTTGCCGCTGCTCGTGCTAGCAGTGGCGCTGCGGCGTCGGCCATGATCGCCGAACAAAAAATGGTCTCGGTATGCAATGCCGCTCTATTGTGTGCATACTCAATGCTGCCTCGTCTGGATAGGCCGAAGATCGAATGAACTTGGCGAAGGAGCAAGTGGACTTCATTGCGTCGAGCTTAAAAGTCGAAGCAAAGCGATTGTATTTAGGCAAAACGGAAGAGTTGAAGCAATCCCTGCTAGCCTTGGCATCGACCAACAACGATTACCACGCAGCGGTACGTCCTACAATCATCAGCGTTGGTATGATGTATGTGTGTAGTCGAGGCAAGCGTGGGAAGCATTGATCCCGCTCATCAACGTGACGGAGCAAGATCACCAAGCAAGTCTCGAGAGGGTGAAGCGGCCTGTGGAATTTCGGAAACCAGGCGTGAAACCCGATGCTTTGGCTTCGATTTTATAGTGTCCTCTAGCTCACCAATCTTCTTTATTTTCTTCTTCGTCGTCGTCGTCCACGACATCCTCGCCTTCGTCTAGCCCATTTCCTTGTGATAAATCGATCACAGCGCCATCTTCGAATTTCAGTCCGTCAAAGATTGACAAATCGCTCATCGTGAGCACATTGCGATCGTTGCCAGTTGGCGGCTTGTCCCAGACATCTCGCGTATATCGCATCCATCCACTTGAGACTTGCACTGCCCCATTAGTTGTTGTGCTTGGTTGGGCACGGCCCTTGAGATGCATCTGCACTGCTGCATGCAGTGGATTAGTTTCGGTTTCAGTCACGACTTGAGCCTATTTCATCTCATTCATCACACTGTCACGGCAAATTCGATGGCTTACCCGATACAAGTCGCGAAGATTGCCAAACCTTCGCGTGGAACTTGCGATTCCACAAGGAATAGCTTTTTGTCGACTCCATTCTTGTAGATAAGCCCAATAGTCAACGTGGGCTGGTCCAAACCCAATCGTTCGGAGGGGAATGAGTGCTCTATAGTCAAAGATATTGGTCAGCAAGACAACAGAGTGACTCGTACTTTAGACAAGAAAACGTGGCTTTATATCTCAGGATGTCGACGAAAGGAAAGATGGCGTCTTGGTAACCCCAAAAGCCAAGCGTGGGGTGCTGCTTCTCGAGGAGCAACGACTGGAACGACTCAATTACAGAAGCCACGTCCGGAGTCTCCGTGAAAAGTCGCAAACAAAATAGAGCATTGCCAAAGAGGTCGAGGTTTCCAGTGTTGACCCAACGCTGCAGCTCTTCTCGCTGCGACAAGATCTTGTATTCGACGTCGAGTAGTTCGAGCGGCAGTTTTCGTGCACCATGAAGACTAAGAATCTCCAGAAGAGTACAAATCATCCTCCATTGGTCGCAGAAGAGAGCTTGCTCGTATATTGATCGAGCGGTCTGTAAATATGCTCGTCGAAGAACTGGCCAGTGCTTGAAGACATCGAGGAAAGAGCATCCAATCGAGACACCGACTTGTTCGGCATGGTATGCCAGGACAATCGATGCACGGAACCCTTCAAACTTGGACGTAAAGACCAACACGCGATTGCAAGAAATGCATTTCATCTGCGACCTGAGTATGCGGAGGCCACAGCCGCCACACAAGTTGGAGTATTTGATGTCTGGGGTTTCACTTGATGGATCCCATCCAAGATAGTCCACGACTGAGTAATGCTCTACGTGCTTCTGCAAGGCGTCCGTGAGCGCATTCGACAATTTTGATCGCTTCAAACTAACAAAATCTTGAGCATGCTTTCTCCCAAACGATGTTGTGACGTACCCAAACAAGCCCACTATGATGTTTGTGATGTCCTTTGTAGACAGCTTTACATCGGGGATCTGGACCTGGACAAGCGTGGTAGCGAGCCATTGCTGCACCAGACATTAACTACAAATGTAGGCCAAACTAAACGTACATGTGCATACTGCGGCTGAAGTTTCTGAGCCAGTTGTTTGATGTGAGGAGGGGCAATGGACGCCAAATCTGACAGATAGACTGATGCTACATGCCCCACAAGCCTGAACTTGTCGGGGTCTGATGTGATGGATGTCAAATAAGTCAAACCCTTGAAAATCTACTCATGAGGGGGTTAGGAGGGGAAGAACACGAGTTAGATAGTACTGCTTGGGTCTTTGGGTCTTCTGCCACAGTGGCCACGTCTCCCCGAGCGGTTAGCGCAATAGTGCAGCTGCCGCAGTACTTCTTGCCTACAGATGTCGTGGGACAAAGCTGAAGATGTCGAGTACCTTGAATGCAGTGGGAATGGACGGGTATCCAGCAGCCGACGCACAAGACGACGTTGCCTTTCTTGGATCTGCAAAGGGCACACTGCTTGGAACTTCGCTGGAGGAGCGATGCTGCCTCTACTTTGTTGGCTGCATGTTCTTGAGGAGCCACCTCGAGTTTAGAATCCGTCATGCGTGCAGAAGCATTATGATTGCTTGCAACGGGTGCTTTGTTGACGTTAAGAACCTCCTCAGGTTTAATACCGTCATCCATGACCACATCCGTGCCGGAATGTGACTCAGTGGCAAGATCTATCGTCGGTGGAATTTCAACCTTCAAGCTTTGGGGTAAAGAAGTAGGTTCAGATTGAGGTGGCGACGCTTCGCCCAGAGTGTTTCGACGTGAATTATCCTCAACGGGAGCGCTCCATGAGTCCGATTTCATCCGTTTGGACAGTTCAGCTTGATCTGGTGCATCGTAGCTGCGCTTTTGCGGCAGAACGTCGGGTTCATCGTCATCATCCGGATGGGTCAGGTCGATTTCGAGGGTGTCGGACACGGGAAGAAAGGGCTCGTCCACATCGCCATCTATCTCCCCGTCATTTCCAGTATTGTAAGCCTGGTATGGGTTCAAATCCTGTTCAGGGAACAGCATCTCATCCACCACGGCGTCCATTATGGCCAAGAAATCGATGGCCGCTTGGTTGAGACCGGATCGGTAATTTTTTTAATCGAATAAACCAGTATTGTGGTTGATTTTTGAATATATTTTTATAAAATTTGATATTTCTTGTTGAGCATCCGGATAAAATAACCAATCAGATTGCATTTTGATCAATGTTTACCATTTTTATTGGCTTAAAAACATTATTTCAACCAATCAAATAACGATTAAGAAGCCAATCACAATGCGCCATTTTGAAACCTAAGCAATGCCGACAACGTCCCCACGCCACGCCGACTCGAATGCGTCCGACTCATCCGATTCCGAGGATGATTTCCTGCGTCTAGCATCTGAATCTGCGCGAAAGAAGGCAGGTCTTGTGAAGCCAACTTCGCCCCGCCGTCATCAAGGCTCTCTCACCGAGAAATCGACGAAAGCCTTGCAAAAGGCACACCGAAAAACGACATTTATAGTTGCGGGGCAAAATGCGGTTCAACGACGTCTCGAAGCGACAAAGGGCGCCCTGGAAGCGAAATCGAAGAGCCTTGCCCTGGACACCAATCCCCAAAGCCCATCGATCTTTGAACGAAAGGAGGCAAATATTGACGAACAGCATACGCTACCAGAACTGTCTTTTCAATATGCACCGGCCGACGTTCAGCAAGTCTATCAGGAAGGATATGCCTACGTGCGCCAAGGAAGATGGAAAGAAGCCACGGCAGAATGGGAAAAGATCCTCGAGACACAAGACGCTGATGCATCGATCCAAGATGATCCAGCATCGCTTGACTGGTTGCTTCCTCTTCTTGGGCAGCTTGCTTTTGCCTACAAGAAACTTGGACTTCTTCGCCGTGCTCTCGCATGCTATGATCGTATCCGTCGCGCGATTGTAGCCAACCACACTGACGTCTCAAGTGACAGAATGGACTTCGTTGGAGACGCTCTGTATCAAATGAGTGCTATTTATCACGAGTTGGGTGACATGGTAGATCTGGACTTCATATCTCTCTTCTCATGTGTGATACTTAGGAAAGCGCGATGGAATGTACTGAGAACGCCAATGCCATCTTGCTCAAGCTGATAGGATCAAGCGTCGATTCTCCTGAGGAAGCAGCCAGAGTTGCTGCCTTACATCGCAATCGCGAGCTGACGAGAATGCTAAAGGACGCAGCATGTGGAGATTTTGGAACTGTTGACGACCAACTCTCCAGTCTTGAAAATCACGAAGCCTTTGACATCTCTATCGAGGACTTTGCAAATTTTGTAGATCCTACCACTGGCGCAACTTTCCTCATGGTTGCGTCTGGTTGCGGCCACATGCCTCTGCTGACAAAATTGTGCCATGAAACAACTAACTGGAAGTCGCAAGTAGAAATTCAAGACGGCTGCGGCAACACAGCTCTGGCGTGGGCATGTAAGTTCGGACAAACCCACGCCATTCAGTTCCTTCTGGACAACGGGGCGTCATTTCAAGCTCTCAACATGTCAGAGCTCAAGACATGGCCTAAGACAAGTCTCCAATGCATTCAAGAACACATCCAAAAGCGAAAGCGCGAAAAAACGCAACCAAAGAAGAAGAGTCAGTTGTACAAACCTCTCATTCCAGTGGAAAGCTCTAGCGAGAAGCCGGTGGGTAAGTCCGTTGTACAACCAACAGAGAAACCAGTCCAAAAACCTGTGGAGAAAATTGAAAGTTCGTTCAATGCAGCCCCACCAAGTGCCGCAGCAGCCAGTGGTGCCCTTGTCGGGCGGAAATTGGAGGCATGGACGCCTGAAGCTGACGATGAAACCTCAATTAGCCGTCATGAAAGTCTCGGGGAAGCAGCTGGCGAATGGGATCAATTCGAAGCAAACAAACGACTCTTTGGCGTCACATCAGAATTCAAAGAGGACTTGTACACGACCAAGCTGCAAAAAGCGTCAGCCGCTCAAAATCGTGCAGCCGAAGCCCTCGCTGCTGAAATCATGGCTCAAGGGCGGAGCGAATTCAAACATGTGAACGAAGAACGGGGTCTTGAAAACGACGAATCGTATGATCCTGAAGCTCGATATGGTGCCGTCCTTGGAACTGGTAACTACGCAAGCGAAGACACGAAACACGAGGACGAGGACAACGACAAGTTTACAGACCGAGGCGTGCTTTTGAACCGTCAAACACTGTAAACATCAAATGGAATCAGTCGATCGTGCCAATTGTTTGGTAATGATTTGTATTGACGTCGCTGGAAATCGTCATCTTCCCGTCAACATTTTCGTGTCTTTCCAATCATGACAAATTTCCCTCGCTTTAATGACAATTAAAACGATCATATTACAGAAAAGCCTCCCACGAGGAAATCTGGTCAAAGGGAATAACCCTTGAAAATCATTAAATATAAAACATGAAGGGTCAAATCAAACGTACATTTGGAATGAGTTCTGTACACATTTTGTGTGTTCATACATGAGATTCAGGTTGCAACCTGATATCGAATACAGCATGGGAAAGACCAGGAAACTATTCATGACTACGAAAGTCAAAGCCAAGATCATTTTGCATTGCCAGCAAAATCCAAGTCTCACACTTAGAGAGATATGCGAATGGGCCTTTACTACACAAAACCTCGCATCCATGCCATCCACGGCGGCTATGAGCCGCGCGCTCCGCAAAAGTATCGATGAAAAGACATTAAAATGCCGCCCCAACATGAAGTTGCTACAACCAGTCACATGTGCGGACTTTGAGACCGAACTGGTGGCCTGGATCGATGACTGTGAGGAATACGGTGTCCAAGTGACCTATGGGGCCATAAAAGAGTACGCTGCAAAGATCAGCGCAGCATATCCCAAATGCGCCAAGCTCAAGTTTTCACAAGGATGGATTTGCAAGTTCTTATCCAGACACAATCTGCGCAAACGTTGAGTCTTTGGAGAGGCAGCATCGATCGATGAGAACCTTGTGTCGTCTGGCCGAACTGACACGCAAGAACAGACGCGGTCGTACTCTCCGCAAGATGTTTACAACCTCGACGAGACCGCATACTTTTACTGCTACGAAGCCAAACACACCATTAGCAAGAAGCAAATCAAAGGTCGGAAGGTTCAAAAGAAGCGGCTTACCATCGCTCTTGCAGTGAACGCTGACGGATCCGATAAGAGGCAGCTGAAGATAATTGGCAATGCTCGAAATCCAAGATGGCTCGTCAGGCGAGGCGCTTTGCAAAATCCGTTGGACTACTCCGGTACGGCAAAAGGATGGATGATGTCCCCTGTCTTCTATGACTGGCTACGTCAGTTCAATGAAGAAATGTTGTACCTTCAACGCCGTATCATTTTGCTTGTGGACAATGCCTCTCCTCATCGCTTGAACACCACCTTCTCAAATGTTACGCTGGGCTTTCTTCCGCCAAACACGTCGGCTTACCTCCAGCCTCTGGATGCTGGAATCATCTCTGCTTTCAAGAAGAAGATTCGGCAGAGAAAGACCACGGCTGTCTTGTCGAAGTTGGAAGACCTGATGTCAAAGCACAAACCACTTGGGACGAGGCCATCAGCAAAAGAAAGAGCCAAAAAAAATTGTCTTTGAGACCGAGGTGGCGGTGAAATGGGCCGAAGAGGCATGGGCAGAAGTCACTCAGACGACGATAAAGAACTGCTGGAAGCACGCCGACATTCTTGGTGATGACTTGGACCAACCGGCTTTGAACAATGAAAGCCACAACCGTGATGCAGCCTCCATTTCTTTCATGCTTAATTAAATATGTGTAGTGTAATGTGCAAAATAAAAAAATATACTGCTATACTGTAATATAATATGTAATAATAATAGAATGTGAAATAAAAAAGCGCACTGCCTCCAGGAATTCTCCCGGGGCCCCATGCTAATCCTTCACCCCTCACCGGTGTTTCCGGCTACAATCGCAAGTCATCCTGCATTTCGCAAGCTTACCCAACGAACCACGTTTTTACGCGGAGGTATCCTCAGACTGAAAAATAGACCCCAATTTAACATACCAGTCACTTTTCAAAAGGCCCTCGGTCCGAGGACAACATTTCTCATTAACTTTATTATTTTATGTACTGTCAAAAATAATATTGCAACCTCTGAAAAACACGTTTCTTCGTGGGAGGCTTTCCTGTATTGCCAAAGTCATAAAATGTTCTCATACTGTACCCGGTAGTCAAAACAGGACATCATTCTTACAAATGTCATTAAATCGAGGTAAAAATCTGTAGATGAAAAATTTTACAGAATACCACAGCAACAGAAACGAACAACAATCAAACGACGTTGGACATTGCGTTGATTGCGTGATTGACTCAACGTACGTGAGCTTATTGTTCGCAGCTTGTAATTGCGGTGGAGCCATCGCTTTTCCCTGGCTGGTTGTGGAAACATCAATTTATTGCTCCTCTAAAAATATATTTAGAGCCCGTCTGGCAACATCCGAATTATTCCATTTTGGAGCTTATTTTGCCATTTTGGGCCAGGAAATCTCAACTATGGGCCAAATGACATTTTGAACCTTGAGGTGGTCATGTCTGGGAAAAGTTGGAGAGGGTCAATTGAATTTACCATTTTGGCCTCAAAATAACATTTTGAAAAATGAGGTGGAAGGTTCTTTTTTGTAACTTCCAACTCCAACAATTAATATCGCGCACAAAAGGATTCGATGAAGGTGAACGCAGTGCTCGTCGGATGCGCAGCATGGTGGACGGCAAACTACATAGCAAAGGATGAATGCCACACATCTGGACTGCAAGGTGAGCAATGGATTCACGAGCTGCTGTACGGCAACCCACGACGTTGCTCGCGTGCCTTCAAGCATTGACATGCTTCTCACGAAATCTGCGATTGACATTAAAATGCCCGTTCTTTTTGACAGGTTCATGGAGTGGCCCTGTCTGGCAAGCATGGACTTCAACTCGACATAAATTGGAATTTGACCGAAATTGACATTTGTATATATTCACCATTTCAACAATCTTCAAAATGTCATTTTACTTCAAATGTTTGCCAGACGGGCTCTTATTGGTGCAATACCTCTATAAATTTGTCTCCATAGTATTACTAATCACAATTTTATCTTGGTTTTGTATACTGTCGCATGTTTTGTATTTATACTTGGTTTTTGTATGCTGGATGTGTTTCGTATTACAGTGAGTCGGGTCAGAAATGCAGTACTCAACATGAGACTCATCATGGAAAACGCCGCGCCGACCGCTTTCTCTCGCTGTGAACGCGCGCTTCAACTTCGAAATCGAGTCATATGATCTTCAGCACCCTTCGGTCGGTCTGTAAGTCGTGTCTGACCTTAGACGAGAGAACATTTTCCCAATCTTCTCGTCAGATTACGGGTAGGGTTAGGGGTTGGGACAGTGGATTTGTCATCGATTTCGTTCATTTTGGAAATTCCTCCGATATGGATACACTAATCCAACCGAACATTCTCTCCGCGGTCGCTGCCGGTGCGTTTGCCGTCTACGTGACGCTTGGACAATTCACCCACGTCGACCGTCTCTTCGCAAAGGTGTTTCCCCTCGCTGCTCTTGCTTTCCTGGCTTTCCGCGCTCTGGAACAGGAAAAACGTCATCAATCGCTTCTCGATCTTGTCCTCAACGCTGGTTCGAAATATGCACCTCTTGCGACGCTGCTTGCCGGAGATGCTCTTGTTCTCTTTGCATTGTTTCAAGCGTACACCGCTATTTTGAGTGCCCTTCGCCGTGCTCGTTATGGATTCTCGAAGAAGAAGACACTCAACGTCGTTGGGCAAGTTGCGATCTCAATCATTCAACGTTTGCCCATTCTCTCGTCGACTTACCGCAAGGAAATCCAAAAAATTCAAGTCGATATTGAAACTTCGTTGAAGGAACATGCCAAGTCTGAAGCTGAGTTCCCCAAGAATTTTGCTCTACCAGAAGAAGGTCAATCACCTGAAGCGATTATCAAGACCATGCAAGCAATGGTGAAAGGCGAAGATGATCGCTGGAAGGACGGATTGGTCTCTGGTGCTGTCTACCATGGAGAACAAGAACACGTCGATCTCCTCAACAAGGCGTATGGTCTTTTCAATGTGACGAATCCCCTTCATGCCGATTTGTGGCCTTCTGTCGTCCGCATGGAAGCCGAAGTTGTCTCGATGACTGCCAGTTTTCTCAACGGCGGCAATACCGGAGTCTGCGGTGCTATCTCGTCTGGCGGAACTGAAAGTATTATTTTGGCGACTAAAACCCATCGCGACTGGTTCCGCGCTGAACATGGCATCACCAAGCCTGAAATCATTGCTGCCGTCACTGCCCACGCTGCCATTGACAAAGCTTGCGACGTTCTCGGTATTCGTTTGATCAAGGTGCCAGTCGACCCTGTGACGTTCAAGGTGGATGTCGCAGCCGTCAAGTGGAATATCACGGCCAACACCATCATGATCTACTCGAGCGCTCCCAACTTCCCTCAAGGAACGATCGACGACATCACCGCTCTCTCAAAATTGGCTACGACCTATGGCATCGGTCTTCACGTTGACTGCTGCCTCGGCGGATTTGTCCTTCCTTTTGCCAAAGCCCTCGGCTATCCTATCCCTGAATTTGATTTCTCGCTTCCTGGCGTGACTAGTATGTCCTGCGATACCCACAAGTACGGTTATGCGTCGAAAGGCACGTCTGTCGTCTTGTACAAGTCAAAGGAAATTCGCCGCTACCAATACTTTGCCTACTCGGATTGGACGGGTGGGTTGTATGCTACGCCAACATTTGCTGGCAGTCGTCCTGGTGCCCTCAGTGCAGCATGCTGGGCTTCCATGATCCGCATGGGCCGCAAAGGCTATTTGGAAAAGACTCGTGGTATCATGGAAACCGTGGCAGAAATCAAGGCTGGCATTCAATCGATCGATGGACTCTACTTGCTTGGTGATACTCCTGCCATGGTCATTTGCTTTGGCAGTAAGGAATTCAATGTGTTGAAAGTGAGCGACCACTTGACCAAGGCTGGATGGAGCTTGAATGCACTCCAACATCCCACGAGTGTGCATTTGTGCGTGACGTGTCGCCAAATCGGCAAGGGCGCTGAACTCGTCAAGGTGTTGCGAGAAGCCGTTGCTGTCGTGAAGAAGGACCCCAATGGCAAGTTGGAAGGCGGCAGCGCCATGTACGGTATGGCGTCGAGCATGCCTGCCGGTCCAGTCGAAGACATTCTGCGTATTTACCAAGATTGCACATTGAGTTTGTAAAAGTAAACATCAATGCATTTGAATTTACATTGTCATCGTCATGTGCTGTCATTCGTGAATCTTCACCTCTGTCCTTTGTACAGTAGATTCTACATGGATCGGACAAGAATTATGTACAGCAATGACATCCAGAAAGAAAAGCAGACCCTTGATGGGAAGTACGTGCAAGCACGAGTGATGTCCAATTCAGAGGTTTTGGCCGAGTCCATCGGCTTTTCGCCGTTGAATCGCCAATTCTCCATGAACGGAAAGAACCTGCAACTAACTGACTCGAGATGGATGGGATTGCATTAGTCCAATCAATCTCTTCTTCTAACACTAGTTTATTGGTAGACGGACATTTGGCGTTCGACTTCAGCGACGTAGGCGGCCTTGGCGTCTTCTTGGGACAAGCCCTTCTTGGCGGTCCAGGCATCGTGCTTGGCCTTGCCAGTCAAGTCAAACATACCAGGGCGAGGGGTGTTGTTGTCACCGACGGTGGCTTGCTTGTACAAGGCGTAGATCGTGAGCTTGTCGTCGTTGGAAGGTTGGTTGGTGGGGTTCCAGTCCTTGATGGCAGCAGCGGCTTCTTCGAACGTCTTTGGCATGTTGGGGCAAATTCTACACTGTCTTCGTTTTGGTCAACGTGAGGCAGAGGCAGGACAGAGCCAATCATATGGCTTGAAGTAGAAATAAAGCTCTCGGATTGGTCGATTCAACTGTTTAGCAAACTGACGACAACAAGACACGCACAACTCTCGTATTGATGGATTAATAGCTCATCTTCTGCGGCGCGGCGCACCAGCCGCATGATCCAAACTGTTTGATCCACTTGTTCCAGCTCTCTCTCTCGGCGATCACTTTGCAATTCGTGCAGTGGACGGTCGTCTTGGCGCCGACGGGAAAGCCCGTGATAATGCATGCTTCAAACTTGGTCTTGCATTCGGGGCATTGGAGCGTGCCTTCGTAGATAGACGCTTGGCAATTAGGACATGGTTTCTCGGGCAATTTCTCCTGGACTTGCTGGTCCATCGAGATGGTCAAAACCCAGTCTCGGATTTCTTCACGAGCACTTTCTTCAGGAAGGTATTGCTCCTCGGGCACGTCAAAGTCTCGGGGCGATGGAATGTCCGTGCCTAAAAAGTCTGAGTTGTCCAAGTTGTTTGTTGTGCCGTCGTCAATGGCCTCCGTGAGATCGAGGTAGCGATTGAAAAAGACAAACGCAGGACTGAGCCATTTCTTCTCGCGGCAGGCTGCCCCTGCAAGATAAAACATTTTGTCGGCGGGCAGAGTACCCACAAAGCGAAGTAACGACATGCTGATCTTGCACGCAATATCAGTCAGTCCTGCTGCTTGAGCAGCATATTTGAATGAGCAATAATGCGCAATGAGAAGGTATTGCTCCATCTTTCCAACCATGTCGACTTCCTTGGCAGCCTTGAGCTCCTTGATCAATTTGCGCAGGCATTTGACGAGGTTGCCCACAGCTGCAGCATGCTCTGGTGTACTCTCAATGGTGACCTTGCAGCCGAGACTCTTGCGAACAACCAGTTCGACGGTCTCAAGGGTATTGTCCACAAGAGGAATACCATACTGAAGGAGGGTTGCGATCGCACCATCAGCTTCATCGTGCTCGACTAGTCGCATGCAACGCAGAACGAGATATTTCGCGAGAGATTTTGGACCATGCTTGGCGGCGGATGTGAGCACTTTATCCCATTCTCCTCGCTGCATCCACACTTCCAATGCATTCGATGGCGCATCCTTTGCTTCACTGCTCCCTTTGGCATCACTGTTCTTGGCTTCTTTTGATTCCTTGGCCTCGCTGGCAGGTGAGCTCTTTTCTTCTGCTTTGGAACTCTTGTCACCAAATGCAGAGGCTTGTTGTGCTCGCTCGAGACGTGGTAACAGTTCAGGTGCATGTTGTTCGCACATTTTTTGTGCAGCAACCCAATTGTTCGTCCGGAGGTAGCAGTCCAAAGCTTCGCTCATCTTGTCAATCGACTTGAAGTAGTCCGCCGCTGCATCAAACATTGACATGGAGAGGAGACGGGAGGCGACTTCTTCGACAACTGACTTGTATCGGCCACGATCATGTTTGGATGCCAGTTCAACGGCAAGACCCCATATCTCCTCTAAGCCGGTGGGGCTCTACAATCAAAGCTCAGATAGTGTCAATGCATCAGTCGTACATCCAATTGCTCGTTTGTGATTGACAAGTATGCATCGATGGCCTGAACGTATTGTTGGCAGGAGACCCAAATCTCACAAGCTTCAAGGAGTTCTTCCTTGGTCTTATGTCCGCTTGAAAAGATGGCCCGTTGGTGTGCCATGTTGACTTCGCTCAATTTATGTGGGAGGTGTCGCTTTGCAAGTCGCATTGCATCCGACCACATAGCAGCTTCAATATAAGCTGTGAGGGCAAGCTCTGGTTTGCCAGCATTCAAGAAGAAGCCCTCTGTCATCAGAGTTGAGAGTGAGAATGTCAAGCAACAAGTCATACCAGCGCGAGTAAGCTCTTTGCGTTCGACCCACAGACGAGCCTGAGCGATAAAGACATCCGAGACACTGGCAGGGTCATTGGTCTCGGCAACACGCATTGCATTCTGCCAGTCTTGTTGGTGAATATACATATCGACGGCTTCGCGCGGTTTCGATGCCTTGACAAATTCTTCTTCGGCTTCTTTGAATCGCTCTTCATCTTCGAGGAAAAGAGCATGCTTGAGATGCACTTCAGGCACTTTCTTTGGCGCACAATTTCGAGCAAGTTCAAAGGCATGCTCAAATGCACCACTTTCGATTGCATAATCAATCGCCGGTTCAATCAAACCAAGGCGAGTGAGCAACTTTGAGCCAGCTTCACCTCCCAAACTCATTGCCCAAGCGTATGCTACACGCTTAGAAGCATTGATACCTACACAAGCTCATGAGCACGTTTCGAATAGTCAGTGCTTTTGTCTACCGCCGTGGTATTTTGCAACGCGAATGGCTTCATCCCACATATCGTTGGTGCGGTACATATTGACAGCAGCTTGCCACTCTCCAGCTTCGGCAAAGTGATGCTCTGCTTCTTTAAAGTTGCCTTCATGTTCTAGCTGCTGCGCAAGGTATAAATGCGTGTCCTTGAGAAGGTCTTTCCGATATTTTGTCACGAGACGGATCATCTGCTCGTAGTTCTTGTGGTTCTTGTACATGTTAATTGCCAAGTCAGGTTCGTTGACTGTCAAAAAGAGCTTCTCTGCTTCTTTCAATTTGCCTGCGCCACATTTGAGCCTTACACATAAAGCATGTCTGCCATACCTTGACGCTCCATACGATGTGCTTGTTCGACGTACAAACGCTCAGTTTCGTACTTGTCCATGTGATTGAGAGCGACTTGGTAGGCGGCATCCCATTTGTTAGCTCGCGTGTACATTTCGACTGCATCTCGGGCTGCATCAGCTTTGATAAAGCAGCGCTCAGCTTGCTCATATTGCTGTGCATCTTGGTAATGTCGCGCCAATCGGCGGTAATATGGAAGTGCGATCTCGTCGTCGAGTGTTTCAACCATTTGGCCAGCTTTGGCCCATTGTCGTGAATTTAGTGCAGCCTCGACTGCTTTCGTCGGCACATTGCCTTCGATGTAGTGGTTAATGGCCATATCCATCTAGGCAAAATGAGATGATAGACAACAAGCTAGCCATACTTGTTTCTGAGAGACGAGATAGTCGCCCCAGATCTCTTCTAATTTCATCACACGATCGGGAAACACGCGACGGCTCAGCTCGACTGCCTTGCGGAATGCATTGGCTTTGATAAAAGCAGCGAGCGCCCGGTCCTCTTGTTCCATCTTTTCGAATTGATCTCCTGCTTTTTCAAACATTCCTGCACTGTAAAGTGCATCAGCAACACTCTCAAGGAGGGCTCGGTGATCACGACCAAGGTTGCGTTCATTCAGTAGCGCTGCGGCTTTAGCCGGGAGACCACCTTTGAGGTATAAATTCACGGCTGAAGCGTAGTTGCCTTCTTTGACTTTGAGAGCTGCAGCCTTCTCTTCTTGGCGAGAGCTCAACAAATACTCAGCATACTGTCGCTTCATAGAATCGACAGCACTGTGGTTTTTCGACTCGGCGATACGAATAGCATCATCCCACTTGTGCAGTAGTTGGTACATCTCAATCGCTTCATCGACTTGGCCTTGACTTAAAAGAATATGCTCAGCACTTCGGTAGTCGTTTTTGAGTTGAGCAAGTTTCGAACGGACCTTCCAATGCACCATACCTTCGCCCAAGCGACCTTTCTCCATCCAGTCAATCTTGTTGACTTTGCGAAGGTAGCGGCATCTGCAGACATCTCCAAGGGCAGCCACACACCGTTCAGCAATTCGGTGGTCATTGCATTTGAGGGCTTCAGCACTCAGCTGCATCCACATCGCTTCAGTCTCAGGGGTCAGTTCAAGTGGCTCCAAAATGCTCATTGCTCGAACGAGTTGTTTGTCATCAATAGCAGTTCCGAAATTGATCAGGGACTCATCCAGCTGGTAGCTAGCAGTGTTCATTCCTTCGTCCACAATTACTTCAGTTCTATTGTTGGCGCGTTCAATTTGTTCAACGTCCCCTGGATTGAATTAGATGACGTACTGTTTACATCGAGTTTACCTTTGATTTGGTAGATCGTCGCCTTGTCGGGGCTTCGAATGTTGTACCAAACGTAAAGACTTGTACGATTCTGCGCCACAACGACATCCGAGTCAGGGACCCACTGTACATAGTTGCAGTAGTTCAGAAGCGTGCTCCTTGTTTGTGTGTCCATGTCAAATAAATGTAGTTGGCGTCGCTTGTCTCGGAACAGCAAAAGGTTTCCGTGAGCGTTTAGTTCGAGCCAATCAACACGAGAGTCGTGATTGATAGTTGTGGACGTGTGATTGTGTAGATCTTTCACTGAGATCGTCTGCAGGTCAAGAAGGAATGCCATCTTTTTGTTGTCATCTGCAGGCTGAACCGATTCGATCGGCCTCTCATTGATGCGAACACTCAGCAGGTGTAAATTTAAGTGTTCCGTACGTACACTACCAAGAATTTCATTCTGGCCATATTCGATCAACGTGAGCTCGCCAGCTTGATAGATAATGCAAACCTACAAATACGATTCACTTAACGAGATGCATGCACAAGTCATACCGCTGGATTTTCAAACATGTACTTCTCCGACCCTGTTGACTGCCACTGGACTTCGCTCAGCTTAGCAGTGTCGAAGTCTCCAACGAGGAGCGTGTTGCTTGTATTCGCAATCACAAATCGGTCTTGAAACACGTTGACTTTCGTGATTTCACATCCGAAAGTTGAGCGGAGGATCACACGAGCACCCGTTGCGAGTCGCTTTACAATCACTTGACTCAAGCTCACGTAGGTAAACTCAAACTTGCCCTTGTATCGATAGCGACGAACACAGGCATCGTACAAGTCAAGAGCACCACAAACAGATCCCACAGCTACACGTGAGCCATCAAACTTCCATCCAAGACTCGTGACTGAGTAGAGGTTTTCAATTGTCTTGACACCAACAGCTTCCCATGAATCGCTCTTCACATGATGATTGAACACATAGAACGAGTTGAAGTTGCCCACGACACAACTGTCTCCAGTGGGGTTGAAGACAGACGTGGTGAATTCACCACACTTGTCATCTGATGAGTAGTCAAAGGTTCGAACAACGCCACCGTCTTTGTCGTAAAACGTGACTTTGCGATCGTTCCCGGCGGCAACAATTGCTTCACCCCATGAAAGAGCATAGGGGACACAAGAATGGATCGCGATCTTTGTCTGTGTGGAACCGCCATTCACGTCATCAAAGATAAATCGATAGATTGACTGGTCGTAATGGGAGGACAAGATCGCCGTTCCGTCAACATTTGTGCAGAGTGTACTCACATAGGATCCAGTGGCGTAAAGCGTTGCGGGTTTATTGCTGCGCAACTGACCGATTTTGACTTTGCCGTCCGCAAGGCCAAATACAATTTCATTCGGGTGTGACGTCGGCCATACCATGCTCGTAACACTCGATGTCTGAAGAAATTTGTTGCAGATGGATTTCTTGTCGCCCCATTCAAGTCCAAGTTTGTAGATGAAGACAATGTTGTCACTCTGAGCGACTGCGAGCTTGGACGAATCAGGAGAAAACGCCAGTGCCTTCACGAGGTAGTTCTTGTCGCCCTAGAGACAAGGTTGAGTTGACATACGTGGCTGCCATGCTTTGCACCTTCTCGGCTGGTTTAGTTGAAAATTTGTCCTTTCGCTCCCCCGTGGCTGCATCAAACATGTGAACCACACGCTCGACCGTCACGACAGCAAGACGACGATTATTAGGAGACCAAGCGATCGCTGTGACTTTGCACATGCCTTCTGTCGGCGGAAGAACCGTCGAGAGGTGACGAAGCTGCATTTGCGCGCGACTTTTCAAATGAATGACCTTTCAGCAAGTAATTCCTCAATTATTGATATCCTGTTATAATGAATATATTGTGTATAGTAATTGTTCTAAAGTATAATATAAGATCTGGAAGGTTTCGTCCATTTCGATCCATGTCGTCCTTGTCATGCAGGGGGAAACAAGTATATGGCATTGAAAGTTGAGAACCCATCGAGTTCACTGTTTATTCTTTCTGCTGAGCCCCTCTCCAGTTTAATTCACATGGGGGAAGTTTCCACCAAAATTTACGATGGCATGTAACGTCGGAAGGGACAACATGCCAAGGCCTCCATGTCGTCACGCTTTGTGCATCACTGCGTGAGGACAAAAGAAAATCCATCCTTGAAGTTGCGAGCTTTTAGCGTTGGTCGTTCATGTATAG
This sequence comes from Aphanomyces euteiches, assembly GCA_021527685.1. Taxonomy (NCBI): domain Eukaryota; phylum Oomycota; class Saprolegniomycetes; order Saprolegniales; family Verrucalvaceae; genus Aphanomyces; species Aphanomyces euteiches. The sequence goes on from JAJGMV010000002.1 coordinate 1,320,841, forward strand.
TCAGTCATTGTTACAAAATTTTATGCGGTCAGTCCAAATCGCTCTGAGCGCTTCTTCTTTTTTGCTTCGACCTGCATAAACGACGTGAGCAGCAGCCATTGAGACAATGCAGTACCGTTTCCGGGGTTTCCAGATTAAATCGCATGGCGCGCTTCAGCTTTTTGTCAGCCTCGGCGTTAATGCCAAAACGATCTGCACGAGCTTTTTTCTTTTCCTCAAGCTACATTGGAACGTCAAGATTTACGACACAATGCTGGATCGCACCTTTTCAGCAGACTCTTCAATCGGTAGGCCGAAACGTTGCGCTCGCTCCAGCTTTTTCGTTTCGTCCAATTTCGCGTCTATCATAAAAGGATGAGAAGGGTCAGAGCACGGGTACTGTACTTGGCAATTGGAATCGCTTAGCACGCTCGAGAATCTTCTGTTCTTCTGAGAGAGGAATACCAAACTTTTCAGCTCGTAGACGCTTCTTTTCTTCTTCAGTCAGGACTTTTGCTGGCGGCTGAACGGTCGTTGTTTGAGGAACTAGCGCTGCGGCAGCTTTGGGCGTCGTATCAAGCGGTGTAGGTTTCGGAGCTGGTGTTTCCTTAACCTCAGGCTTGACCACAGGCTTGACCGCTGGCTGCGTCACAACTGGTTTCTCAGGAGCAGAAGGAGGTGTGTCGTCATTTAGAAGACTTCGGATCGAGTCGACCTTTTTGTGGACTGGAGATTTCGTCTCGACAGCGACCGGTGTGACGTCGACTTTCGTAACAGGCGAATCAGGGCCATCCATGCCACCAAACTCCTCTTCGTCCAGCGCAAGCTCAAGCCTCTGGATCAATTCTGCCTTGAGACCTGCTTGGCTCAGTCCTCGCTTCGCCAGCTCGTCCTTGATCTCATTTACTTTCATCTTCTTGGGGTTCAGGATCGCCATGCTTCGGACCTACGCACCACCGCGAAATCTAAAAATGAGCGAAAAACAAATTTTAAACATTCGATTTTTGAACGACAGTGCTAGTACTTTCTAGTAACTGTAGAACTTGGGATCAAATCTTTGGTGGTCGTCGTCTCGACCTGCCCGGCGGCCGCTCTCCACGTTCAAGCACTACTTATACAGTCTTCTCGCATGAATATAGCGCGAAGGACCGCTAGGTTGTCAATTGCGACGACATGAAAGTATTAGCTTTTCAATTAGTATGCGACAGCATCGATTTGTAGATACTAGTATTATCTACAAATCGATGCTGTCGTGGACATCAACCGGGGGGCTACGTTGCTTGGGCGGAGACATGCTTCGTCGGGACTTTGATCGAGGACTACTTGATCGGGAACTTGAACGCGGACTGCCTTGGGAACGAGGGCTGCCTACTTTCTTCCTGGCGGGGATTGTGATGGCTGGCGGAGGATTGATGTTCCGCACTGGTTTTCGATCGCTCCACGACGATGTCCAGCTCGTCGAATGTTTGAAGCTCGAGTTTACTTCTTCCATGTCCTCAGGGGTAAACTGTAATAGCATAGACAAGACTGGAATGAGCTTGAGCTGCTGCGACGATCCAGGCCGAAAGCTCATGTACTGAACGACGACATTCTTGAGGTACTCCAAGTTGACGCCTTCGCGACGTTCAGTTCGGACAAGATGTGCAATATCTTCTTCAAGGGCGATCTTGTCTTGGGCAAGCTGTGCATTCTCAGCCTTGAGTTGGTCGAATGCGGCCGCCAGTTCGGCAAACTCTTGCTCACGCGAGCGAGCTGCCGCCTCTCGGTTGGCTTGCATCGATGCCAGCTCAAAAATACGTCGGTGATCCGCGTCTCCAGATCGTACATCTTCTTCCAACTTTGCCAATTTAGCTGTCAAGCTGGCAATCAATTCTTCCTTCTCAAGGACCATTTGCCGTGCCAATTTCGACTTGGCTCGACCGTCAGCTTCGATTCTCTCGATGTCGGCAGCAAACTTTTGTTGCATAAGCTTCAGAGCAGCAGCATGGCCCTCTTCCATTTCCCGGCGGGCAATCTCAGCTGCGTCTTCGATTCGGCGTTGGGCAGCATGTGATTCTTGGAGCTCAGACAGAAGTCTGCTCTTTTCTGCCAATCTTTCTTCGTCCGAGGCCTTTGCGTTCACAAGCAGCGCCTCCAAAGAGCTGACTTGAGCGCTTTGCTCATCGAAAGCTTGACGAAGCTGAGCCAACTCGGCTGCATTGCCCGCACTGGCTTCCGCCAGCTGGACGTTTTCAGCGTGGAGTCGCGCCGCGAGCGCATTCTTCTCGGACCACGTCTTGTGCAGTGTGTGCATTTCTTTGGCCTGGCGGGCACTTTCGTTCTTCTGCGCATTCCACGCAGCTTCCATTTCATTGAATTTGGCTGTGAGTCGTGCCACTTCAGCTTCCAGTGTTTTTGCAGCTGCAGCTCGAGTTTCTACCAGCTCAGCGTCCACGTTGGCTTTCGCTGCAAGTGCTGAATCAGCTGCTTCACGAGCAGCAGAAAGATCGCTTTGAAGCTTGGCCAGTTCTACGCTTTGGTCTGCAGCGAGTTTAGTGGCAGCTGTGAGTTGCGTTTGGAGGGCCGCAGCATCCTTTTCCTTTTCATCGGCGTGAGCGATGCGCTGTGTCAGGTTGGACATCTCCCGCTTGAGTGCAACAAGAGTTTCTTCACGCTGCTGGATAGCAACCATTTGAGACTGAATGTCCGATGCATAAGCATCGGCTGTAGCTTGGACGGAAGCCAACTGGCTCTGGACGCGATCTAGTTGAGCTTGTCGTTGATCCGCTAATCGTTGGCTCGCTTCAAGTCTATCTTGCCACTCCTGGCGTTCTGTGTCGCGCTCTTGGTGGTGGCTTTGAATTTGAGTGTGGACTTGGCTTAACTCGTCACTCTTGGACGCAAGAAGTTGTCGCAAGGCATCCATTTCCTTGAGTTCAGCCTCCAAATTTGCTTTCATGGCCTCGGTTGACGCAGCAGACGCTTGTAGATTAGTAAGATCGGTCTTGTGTGACGCAACTTGATTCTCCAGTCGACTAATATCCGCAACATGAGAAGCTGCTTGAGCTTCCACAGCTTGCAACTTGGCTGACAGTTCCAAAAGCTCGCTGTCTTTCTTCTGGAAGTCAGCCACGAGAGCTTCCTGGGCGGCCATTTCTTTTTGTAGAGTTGACAGTTGCTGCTCAGTCTCGCGAACCTTTTCAACGTAAGCTTGCATGTCATGAGCCTGGGCTTTCGCCGACTCTTGGGCAGATGTAAGCTGCGCCTCAAGGAACTCAATGTGGGCTTTACTCTTGGCAAGTTGCTCTTCACTAGTTTGGGCTTTGTTCAGTAATGCTTCAAGGTCGCCTTCATGGTTGGTCACGTTATGGTCGAGTTGTTCTTGTAACTGAGCAACGCGATGAGTTTGGGTGGCAATTTCTTGACGCAATTGAGCCAGCTCAGTCTCGGTCGAGGCCTTTTCATCTTGCAGTGCGTCAATTGTTTGTCGCACTTCGATCAATTCAGCTTCTTTGGCTTGCTCAATCTGAGCCATCGAAGCCTTTAGTTGCGAGAGAGCATCCTCCAAAGGTGCAAGTCGCGCTACTTGCGCTTCAAGGGCAGCTTTTTCCGCAGCGACTTGCGCAACTGAGGACTGTGAAGCCAACAATTCGTCCTTTTGGGCCTTCAACGCAGATTGTAGAGCGACGATTTCTTCCTTACTCGCTGAAGAATCGCATTCGACTCTTGTCTTCAACTGAGAGATCTCGTATTCTAAGGCTTTTCTTGCATCTTGGGCGGCTGACGCGTTTGTTTCCAAGACTTGGACAATTTCTTCAGATTTCTTCAAAGCATCTTGAAGTCGATTAAGCTCTGCAGCATTTTCCTCTCGCAGAGTATTTAAGCGAGACACTTCTCCTTCAAGCTCTGTCTTTGTAGCTGCTGCTTGTGCAACATCGCTTTGAAGCTTGGCTTCGAGAGTCGCAATGTTGCTTCGACTTGAATTGATGTCTTGTTCCGCCGTCTCGAGACGGTGCATGAGAGAGTCAATATCCTTCTCCTTTGAATGGACAGTGTCTGTTAGCGTTTGGACTTTTTGCTGCTCCCGCAGCACTTCTTCCTGGAGCATCACAACTTTTTCATTTGCGTCGGCAGCGACAGCTTGTTGGGCTGCAGTCAATTGCGCCTTCAAACTCTCAACATCGTCCAGGCGTTGCTGCAACGTGATCTGCAGCTCATGGGATCGAGCTTTCTCGTCATTGAGCTCATTCCTTACACTCTCAACAAGCTGGTGCAACTGGCTGAGTTCACTGGACTTCGTGTTGACTGAAGCTTGCAGCTCAGCGAGATTTGCATCTTTGGCCGTCACGGTCGCTTTTAGGTCGTCGACGGCTTGCTTCGATGCAGCCACTTCTGCTGAAAAGCGCTGGATGGTCGACTCAAGGCTTGCTTTCTCCTGCTCGAGCTGACGATCCTTGTCAGACAAAGCAGCCCGGAGTTGGTCTAATTGTCTTTGGAGGGTCTCAATCTCAGTAGCTTTAGCGTCCAAAGTGAGTTTGATGTGCTCTTCCGAACCCGCTCGGGCATCAATCTGAGCTTGTTTTTCATGGGCGATAGCCTGCGCAGCTCCAAGTTGAATCTGAAGTGCGTCCACTTCATCTTGCCGCTCTTCTAGCAGTTGCTGTCCTGATTGGATCTGGGCAAGCATCGCAGCTCGATCTGCTTCTCGTTCTTGGGCAACTTGATCCAGCATAGCTTTCAAGTCTGTCATGAGTTGATTTTTATCATCGAGTGCTTGCTTGAGTTCCACTTCGACACCTTGCAATCGATGGATTTCCTTTTGGTGTCCCACAGCTTCTTGCTCAAGGACAGCAATTCTTGGGCCCAAGGTTGAAATCTCTTTGCTCTTGTCTTGGAGTTTCAGCATCACTTGCTGTTGCTTTTGCATTTCAAGCTTCAGTGATGCCAGAGCTTCTTCTTTTGCCCGAACTGCTTCAGCTTGGGCTTGAATATCCTTTGCAAAACTGTCATTCCTGTGTTGCGAATCAGCGAATTGAGCTCGGACGTCTGCGAGTTGTTGCTGCACTTCAGCCAGAGTCTGCTCGATGCCAGCACGGCTCCTCTCACTTTGTTCGAGTTTGACTTGCCACTCAGCTTCACGGGCTTTATGCTCTTCTAGCTCTTTTTGAAGGGCTTCAAGCTCTTCAAACTTGCTATCGGCGAGACTTGGTCCTGGCTTGACAGGTGAATCCAAATTGATCAAGTCTCCTGACGACGACGAGCCGGTCGTATACCGTTGGAGCTCAGTCTGAAGTTGCTTAATTTCATGGACGTATTTTTCTTCCATCTCACGGACATGGAGTTCGCGAGTCGAGTCACGGGCATGGTATGTTTTACGCATCGCATCCGCGTCGAGAAGTTTCTCGACCGGGCAGCTCGTCGTCGCATCGTCGCCACCATCCTCTGAGGTCATCGGTGGGACTTTAATTTCAGCAAAGACGAGATCTACACCAACATCCTCCGAGACAAACTGAACGAGCGCGGCGTAATTGGCTTCAATTTCACCTGCTTGAAACAATTTGTCCGATGCTTGTGTGAGTTGCGCTTTGTACGCTTTGTTTTGCTTGGTGAGCTTCATACTCAAGTTGAGCAGCTCGTCGTAGCTCATCTTTGGCTTGTCCGAGCTTCCATTGAAGGAACTGGCGCGGGTCGCCTTGTCTTCGTCGTTCGGAGCTGCCATTGCACTTTGTGATGCCGTACGGAGGAAGCTGAGGCCCTTATTCAAACTGCCCATGCCGATTTCCTTCATATCTGCCAAACCTTTTTCGAGGCTTTCTTTCTTCACGCTCTTCATTCCAAACGCCGACTTCATCGCGGACAGCCTCTAGAGGACCAGCGTCGCCTCACCACGGCAGGTCGCACTTTAAGGGATTCCGGATAACAAACCATAAATCCGGATAAAATAGTGATATCAACTTTTTAACGAGCAAACGATCGCGAATTGACGACATTTTTATGGCTTGAGCACGCTGGCCTCCTTTGCGAGCTTGTGGAATGCCGACGACTCTTGAGCCATCAAAACGGACGGAGCGTCGCATTCGACGACTTGGCCCTTCTCCAAGACGACCACACGATCGCAATGCAAGATCGTGTCGAGGCGATGCGCAATCGTGAGCACTGTCTCAGTTGTGAACGCCTGCTGGATCGTCGTCTGGATCAACTGATCCGTGGCTAAGTCGACATTGGCAGTGGCTTCGTCCATGACGATGATTCGACTTTGACGAAGCAACGCTCGGCCAATACAAAGCAGTTGGCGTTGACCCACCGACAGATTCGATCCGCTTTCCGCCACGACGGTCGACAAGGCCAAGTCTAAATGCGTCTGCTGCACCACGGCGTCCAACTCGGCGTCCGTCTTTTCGCCAAAGGGATCCAAATTCTCACGAAGCGTGCCGCTGAAGAGAACGGGATCTTGGGGAATGATCGACAGCACCCGTCGAAGTGTCGCCAACCCAATCGTTGCAATGTCCATGCCATCAATCAAGATGGTGCCGCTGTCAAATTCTGAAATTCGGAAGAGCGCAATCATGAGAGAGCTCTTGCCGGCGCCAGTGCGTCCACAGATGCCAATCTTCTCTCCGCCTTGAATGTCGAGCGTGATGCCATGGAGGACCAAGGGCAAGTCGGGTCGATATCTCAATTTCAGGTTTTGAAACTGCACGGCGCCTTTGGAAGGCCACGAGGCGAATGCTGGATCATGCAAAGTCGTCTCTGGGGCTTCTTCAGGGATGGTTTTGAAGTGCAGGAGACGTTCCACGGCTGTCATCGCACTCTCGACCATGTCGTACAGTCGAATAAACCATTGAACCATTGGAAGCAAAGCCAAGGAATTAGTTAATGCAAGGCCAGCAGTTGTCGCTGAAATGCTGTGGCGAATATTGATGATCACGGTCAGCATAATGGCAATGAGGAGCACGGACACCAAGTACGTCCGGACAGAAAACCAACGGCCCACGCCGACGAGAGCAAACAAAAACTTGGCATTCGTGTCGACGGCTTTTCGATTCTGTCGGATAAAGTGTCGATCCATTTTGAAAGCTCGAATCGTCTGGACGCCGTCGAGCGTCTCGGCAAACGAGCTGAAGATGGGCGAGCGGGACACACCTTCTAAGCGCTTGAGCTCTCTTGAGCTCTTCTTGAAGAATTCGCCCATGACGTAGAAGGGTCCAATGACTGGAAGAAAGCTCAACGCGACGTAGATGGACGAGACGGCACAGACAAGCATGGAACTCGCGGCGATGAAAAACGTTTGCAAGATGTCCAGGAACAAATTCGGCAGCAAACTGTCGACGATGTCCAAATCCCGCGAGAATCGGTTGAGGATGCGACCGACAGGAGTCACGTCAAAGAAAAGGTTGATCGGGGCTCGAAGGACGCAGCGCAAGAGTTGGTTGTGCATGTTCTCGGAGCAGCGCGACGTATACGTGGCGAGCAATCCGCATCGGCCGGCAAAGAAACAAATCGTCGCGACCACAAAGCCATAAAAGACGCCATGATACGTTGCGACTGAGACGGCGTAGTAACGAGCAGCCCAATAGCCCTGCCACCAGTCGACAGCCACGCCCATGGTTTGGCCAAACGCAAACATAAAGACAAGCGAGAACGAGACGACCCAGCCATTGAATCCAACGTGGCCAAAGTAATCAAAGTAGGTCTTCTTGGACACAATGCCTTTGGCGCGGTCTTCTTCGATGATCAAGACCGCCGTGTCGTCTTCCACAGCGCTCACTTCACTTGCACGATGCGGCGCTTCCATCATCGCATGAGCCTTTGGAACATTTTCGTCCAGGAAGGTCTCGTCAGTGGACTTTGCTTTGTCGCTTGGGCGGTTGAGAAATTGGGGAAACGCAGAGTAGAGCTCGGCAAAGGTGCCGTCGCCCACAATGCTGCCGTTCTCCATCACCACGATCCGATCTGCTCGTTGCAGGAATTGGTAGTGGCTGTTCATCGCCATGATGCGGGTCTTTCCACGCGCCAGGCCTTCGATCGCTTGGTCAAAGATTGCTTTCGCCACGTGAACATCCACGGCACTCAATGGATCGTCCAGCAGCAACACATTCGACTCGCGCTTGTACAGAGCACGGGCCAAGTTGACACGAGCCTTCTGGCCTCCACTCAAGTTGATGCCTTGCTCTCCAATCTCCGTCTTGTCTCCCGCGGGAAGGAGCCGCATGTCGGCTTCGAGCTGCACCGCTTGGAGCACCGTCTTGTACCAGGAAGCATCGTATGCATCTTCAAAGAGAATATTGCCGCGGACAGTATCGTTTCGAATCCATGGCTCCTGGCTAACGAGTGCGACGGAGCCATGGACGTCGACGGAGCCTTGGACAAGATGCATTTCACCGAGGATGGCGCTGATCAAGCTGGATTTGCCAGCGCCGACAGAGCCAACGACCATGACGAGGGAGCCAGGGGCGATGGTCAAATTCAAGTTGGAGAGACAAATGGGCGGCGTCGACTGCCACGCGAGAGACGCCGACTGAAAGCGAATGGTTCCAGACGCAATTGGAAGCATGGCGGGCGGGGTTTGCTCTTCCAAGTCGAAGAAGATGTCAAGACGACGACCAGCTCCAATGCCTTCGGAGATGCCAGCGATCGTGCGGGGACAATTGTACAAAGCTTGTCGGCTCATGTTGACGAATGCAATCAACGTGAAGATTTGCGTCGAGTCGATGGCATTGCCAAGGCCAATGTACGTCGACAGGACGGCCGCGCCGACGAACACAGGAGCCAAGAAGAGGAATTCGACGTTGACGACGCGCAACAGATTGAGCCGTCGGAGAAAACGCGTCTCCTTCTGCCGGAGCAACGTCAGTCGATGTGAAATGGCAGGTTCCCACGCATAAAACTTCATGACGCGAATGCCTTGGAGGATCTCCGTCGTCAATCTGACGCGTTCTTCCGTGACCGCAGTGACTTGAAGCCTCGTCGAACCGATGGCGATGGCAAGCCACGCCGAGACAATGAGGACAAACGCCGTCGCTCCAAAAGGCACTCAGCGCCGCCCACCCTCCAAAGTAAGCCCCAACGAGAGCCACCGCACAAAAGAGCGTGAATGGCGACACGATGATCCAAAGACCATCCGTCGCCGCTTCGCAGATTCGCTCCGAGTCGGAACTCATGAGTGTGACGATCTCGCCGGACGTTGTGAGCTGCCGCGCGGACGAGCTCAACTTGAGAGGCTTTTGGTACACCATGTCCATCGTGACGGAGCGCATGCTGACGCCAATCTTGGCTTCAATGAAGAAGGCATAGTTGAGGAAGATCGTCTGGAGACTCGTCGCAGCGACAAGGAGAGCCATGAGAGCATACCCATTCGAGATTCCCATCGAGATGGGCTCTCCTTGAAGATATTGTAGGAAGGATTGAATCACCAGTGGCTGTACAACGAGGGAGAGCGTTGCAATGACTTGCGATCCCAAGCATGCAAGATGCTCTCCCAAGAAGCACTTCACAAGTGCAACGTTGAAGCGAGGAACAAGTCGACTCCCACGGACGGTTGCCCACGCCAGATTGAATCGATCGCTGAATCCAGCGCAAGTCTGATTGTAGGGAAGATCCCACACGTCGTGCTCCATCAGCGGTTGCTTGGCTCCCAGACGCAGCAATGGCGAGATCCATCCAAACGACACATGCGAGATCCAACCAGCTTGAGCAAACGGATGTTCCACGTCTTGGACGAGCGAGTATGTCCGACTCGCTTCATGGTCGTTTCATCTTCTCTGCTGGTACTGCTTTCACTGTAGCACTCCCTCAAGTGCCGTTTCGATGTGACTCGTCCGACTGACGTGATTGAACAAACGCATCGATGTCCCAAATCTCATACGCCAACTCCATGACCGCCGACGTCGTCAACGACTTCGCCAATGGAGTCTCCTGGTGTGATTGACGCAAGTGTTCACACGGAAGTTTGACAGCATTGTCGTCATGCTCAATGTCGTCCCCTGATTGTGACGCCAGGATTGTCCCGACAAACTCTAAAGGGAGGATGACACCGTCCAACGTTGGGAGTTGATTCGCTCGAGCTCCACTTTGTCGCACCACACCCATTGCTGTCGCTGCTTTCGATTGCAGTACCTGGGAGACTTGCCGCCATCCTGTCATCTGCAGTCGCCAGACATTTTCACGGCGATCGAGTGTGACTATTCCATGTCCATTGCTTGCTTGTCGTGATCCTCATCATCCGTTAAAGGCAACAGTCGCCAGCTGGATTCCAACGAATCTTGTCGAAAAGATCGCAAAGCGATCCTGCGTCAGTGGTGAATTTCGAAGCACCATGGAGAAGGAGATGATGCATCAGGATCAGGGTCTCATGACTAGCAAGCCGTACGATCTGTACCGTGAAGAGGAGACGACGATCCATCCGTTCGCGACGGCGTCCTGGTTCTCCCTCGCGACGTACAACTGGATTTCGTCCTTGATGACTCTCGGCGCCAAGCAACCTCTCATGGAGCATCACGTCTGGCAACTTCCTCCCAAGGAAACCTGCGCGGGAATATTTGAGCGATTCCAGCCCTTGTGGGCATCCGCCCGCGCAAACAAGTTGATGCCGCGATTCAACGTCGCGCTCATTCGATGCTTCTGGAAGGACATTCTCGTCACACTGGCAGCTCTGCTCCTGACGATTCTCTCCCAACTCTCTCAGCCGCTGTTGATCCAAGGCATTCTGCAGTACCTCCAGGACCAGCCGCTGACGCTTGGCATCTCGAATGGCTATGTCCTCATGGCGCTCTTTGGATTGACGGCATTTCTCCACGCCATGTTCGTCAACTATGGCCTCTTTACTGCTTCCAAGTTTGGCGTCAACATGCGCTCCATCACGATGGACATGGTGTACCAAAAGTCGCTCAAGCTCAGTGCGTCGGCTCGCCAATTGACCACGTCGGGCGAGATCGTCACGTTGATGAGCTCCGACTCGGAGCGCTTTTGTGAAGCCGCGCACGATTCTCTGTGGATCATTGTGTCTCCATTTACCTTTCTCTGCAGTATGGTGCTCGTCTGGTGTTTCTTTGGCGTTGGACCGGCGCTCTGCGGCGCGGGCGTCAACGTTTGTGTGCTCTTGGTTGCGTCGTGGTTTGCCTCTGCGATTGGAGAAACGCGGCTCCAAGTCACGGCCATGACCGAAGAGCGCGTCAAAGTCACGTCGGAAATTCTTCAAGGGATTCGCGTCATGAAGTTTTATGCATGGGAGCCTGCCATTACCCAACGCGTGGAAACTCTCCGTCACAAGGAGACGATGCTACTTCGCCGTCTCAACCTGCTGCGCGTCCTCAATGTCGAATTTCTCTTCCTCTCCCCCGTCTTTGTCGGTGCGGCCACGCTCTCGACGTATATCGGCTTTGGCCATTCCATCGACGCCACCAAAGTCTTCACTTTGATCGCGGCGGTCAACTTGAGTCGTCAAGCGCTCTATCATTTCCCGCGAGCTTTTGCTGGCATTTCAGAAAGCCAAGGCGCTGGGCGTCGTCTGGACGCCTTCATGAACTTGGAAGAACAACCCGCACGACTCTTCTCCGACAATGTTCCTGGCACTGTCCGACTTGCCCATGCAACTTTGGCATGGCAGTCGACGCCGCCCATTTGTCTCTCCAACTTGAATTTGACCATCGCCCCTGGCTCCCTCGTCATGGTCGTTGGCTCTGTCGGCGCTGGCAAATCCAGCTTGATCAGCGCCATCCTCGGTGAAATGCATCTTGTCCAAGGCTCCGTCGACGTCCATGGCTCCGTCGCACTCGTTAGCCAGGAGCCATGGATTCGAAACGATACTGTCCGCGGCAATATTCTCTTTGAAGATGCATACGATGCTTCCTGGTACAAGACGGTGCTCCAAGCGGTGCAGCTCGAAGCCGACATGCGGCTCCTTCCCGCGGGAGACAAGACGGAGATTGGAGAGCAAGGCATCAACTTGAGTGGAGGCCAGAAGGCTCGTGTCAACTTGGCCCGTGCTCTGTACAAGCGCGAGTCGAATGTGTTGCTGCTGGACGATCCATTGAGTGCCGTGGATGTTCACGTGGCGAAAGCAATCTTTGACCAAGCGATCGAAGGCCTGGCGCGTGGAAAGACCCGCATCATGGCGATGAACAGCCACTACCAATTCCTGCAACGAGCAGATCGGATCGTGGTGATGGAGAACGGCAGCATTGTGGGCGACGGCACCTTTGCCGAGCTCTACTCTGCGTTTCCCCAATTTCTCAACCGCCCAAGCGACAAAGCAAAGTCCACTGACGAGACCTTCCTGGACGAAAATGTTCCAAAGGCTCATGCGATGATGGAAGCGCCGCATCGTGCAAGTGAAGTGAGCGCTGTGGAAGACGACACGGCGGTCTTGATCATCGAAGAAGACCGCGCCAAAGGCATTGTGTCCAAGAAGACCTACTTTGATTACTTTGGCCACGTTGGATTCAATGGCTGGGTCGTCTCGTTCTCGCTTGTCTTTATGTTTGCGTTTGGCCAAACCATGGGCGTGGCTGTCGACTGGTGGCAGGGCTATTGGGCTGCTCGTTACTACGCCGTCTCAGTCGCAACGTATCATGGCGTCTTTTATGGCTTTGTGGTCGCGACGATTTGTTTCTTTGCCGGCCGATGCGGATTGCTCGCCACGTATACGTCGCGCTGCTCCGAGAACATGCACAACCAACTCTTGCGCTGCGTCCTTCGAGCCCCGATCAACCTTTTCTTTGACGTGACTCCTGTCGGTCGCATCCTCAACCGATTCTCGCGGGATTTGGACATCGTCGACAGTTTGCTGCCGAATTTGTTCCTGGACATCTTGCAAACGTTTTTCATCGCCGCGAGTTCCATGCTTGTCTGTGCCGTCTCGTCCATCTACGTCGCGTTGAGCTTTCTTCCAGTCATTGGACCCTTCTACGTCATGGGCGAATTCTTCAAGAAGAGCTCAAGAGAGCTCAAGCGCTTAGAAGGTGTGTCCCGCTCGCCCATCTTCAGCTCGTTTGCCGAGACGCTCGACGGCGTCCAGACGATTCGAGCTTTCAAAATGGATCGACACTTTATCCGACAGAATCGAAAAGCCGTCGACACGAATGCCAAGTTTTTGTTTGCTCTCGTCGGCGTGGGCCGTTGGTTTTCTGTCCGGACGTACTTGGTGTCCGTGCTCCTCATTGCCATTATGCTGACCGTGATCATCAATATTCGCCACAGCATTTCAGCGACAACTGCTGGCCTTGCATTAACTAATTCCTTGGCTTTGCTTCCAATGGTTCAATGGTTTATTCGACTGTACGACATGGTCGAGAGTGCGATGACAGCCGTGGAACGTCTCCTGCACTTCAAAACCATCCCTGAAGAAGCCCCAGAGACGACTTTGCATGATCCAGCATTCGCCTCGTGGCCTTCCAAAGGCGCCGTGCAGTTTCAAAACCTGAAATTGAGATATCGACCCGACTTGCCCTTGGTCCTCCATGGCATCACGCTCGACATTCAAGGCGGAGAGAAGATTGGCATCTGTGGACGCACTGGCGCCGGCAAGAGCTCTCTCATGATTGCGCTCTTCCGAATTTCAGAATTTGACAGCGGCACCATCTTGATTGATGGCATGGACATTGCAACGATTGGGTTGGCGACACTTCGACGGGTGCTGTCGATCATTCCCCAAGATCCCGTTCTCTTCAGCGGCACGCTTCGTGAGAATTTGGATCCCTTTGGCGAAAAGACGGACGCCGAGTTGGACGCCGTGGTGCAGCAGACGCATTTAGACTTGGCCTTGTCGACCGTCGTGGCGGAAAGCGGATCGAATCTGTCGGTGGGTCAACGCCAACTGCTTTGTATTGGCCGAGCGTTGCTTCGTCAAAGTCGAATCATCGTCATGGACGAAGCCACTGCCAATGTCGACTTAGCCACGGATCAGTTGATCCAGACGACGATCCAGCAGGCGTTCACAACTGAGACAGTGCTCACGATTGCGCATCGCCTCGACACGATCTTGCATTGCGATCGTGTGGTCGTCTTGGAGAAGGGCCAAGTCGTCGAATGCGACGCTCCGTCCGTTTTGATGGCTCAAGAGTCGTCGGCCTTCTATAGTCTTGCCAATCAAGCCGGCACTCTGTCAAAGCACTAGCAATCGTATTTTTGTCGACATGCCAATGTACTCACCGTCATCCCGTTGAACTCGACAAACTTATGATGTAGTCGTCTAATGCTTTACGTCCTCATCAGGCAATGCAAGTTGACTTTTCTAGTTTACGAGGATGAACTTCGTAACATTTGTGATGTTAAGTGAAGGCAAGCCGATACTTTTTGCATGCATATTCACGATATCTGCCAAGTCCAATGGTTCCAAGGGCATCCTTCCAGTCTCCGTATCGAAAAGAACGACTCGCGGCACTCATTTCGACGCTGAATTCCATCATCCAAGTCATCCAAGCACCACGCAAGTACAGTTGTCCATGAAATGGTTCGAACCCAATGTGGAATTCCTGTTGCCTGAAAATCATATTTTAAATACTGTGATAATCATAATTTAGTGTCATCTCGCTGTCTCTTTTATCCAAGACAGCACTAAAACTGCGATGCCACACAGCCCATTATTGACGCGAGGTCGCGGACGTATTGACAAAAACATTGCTTTTTTGCAAAGCATCGACCAGGCCATGATCGAAGGGAAAAGGAGGAGTCACTCGGGCAAGAAAGGTACATGGATTCACACTAAATTATGTTTATATTTTTTACTGTGAGTGGTCATTGATATCCTCTCACCTTTTCGAACACACTTTGAAAATTTCACCTTGTCCGAGAGGTCCCCGCTGCTCCAGCCGCCGACAATTTCGCCAAGGCCGCACGTAGCATCTCCGTCGACGTGGACGTCCGTTTTGTTCTTTTCTTGGCTCTCACCGATTTTGAAGCTTGGCTATGAGAAGACGCTCGAGTTTGACGACTTATACACCCTCTCGCATGTCCATGAATCAAAGTTTGTGTTCCAACAATTTCACTCCCGATGGAGCAAAATGAAGGCAAACGCTATCCCACCTGCGAAACCGAGTGTATTGCGCGCGCTCTTGACAGTTTTTCGATGGCGCATTTTGCTCGTAGGGGGGTTACGCCTCATCCGTGCGACGTTGCTTTTCACAGCACCGCTTGTGCTCAAAGCCATGATTGCCTTTCTAAAAAAACCCGACGCTCCTACTTCTCGAGGCTATTACCTCGCAGCCATTATCTTTGTTTCGGGCATCGTTCAATCACTCAGCATCCGACAATACTCCTACCTCTCACAAGAAATCGGTATGTGCTTTCGAGCTGCAATCCAATCAGCCGTCTATCAAAAGTCCCTCGTCATTGCTCCATCGGCCAAGCGATCTTCTGGCCAAGTAACGAATCTCATGTCTGTCGATGCCACGCGTGTTCAAAAGCTCGCAGTTGACTTGCATTCCATCTGGGGCATTCCGTACTTGATTCTTCTCTCCTGTGGGCTATTGTGGCAAGAGATTGGCGTCTCCTTTCTTGCTGGTCTCGGCGCGATTGCTCTTTTCATCCCCCTTACTCTCTTCGTGGCAAAATACATGAAGTCAATCCAGAAAATTGTCATGATGGCCAAAGTTGCACGCACGAAACTGTGCAACGAAGTATGGGGTGGTATCAAAGTCATCAAGTTCCAAGCATGGGAAAAAGCTCTTCTTGGGAGCATCCAAATCAAACGAGCCACCGAACTCAATCAATTGCGGTCACTGGCAAGCGCGCTCTCGTCCAGTCTTCCAGCTTTTGTTGCGATTGCTTCATTTTCAATGTACATCTGTCTCGGAAATTCCTTGGACGTCGGGACGGCATTGACAACCATGGCTCTGTTCAACATCCTCCGTCTTCCTCTTCAGAACATCCCCGACATTATGAATTCAATCGTTGAAGCTCTACTCAGCCTAGATCGAATCCGCGACTACCTTCTGGAAGAAGAACGACTGGATATTACATCGGGAACATTAGAATCACCAGGAGTCGTCCTCCGCGACACAACTTTGCAAATTCCACAGACCGATGAACCTTTTTTGGCCAATGTCAACTTTAAGGCATCATCTCGATCTCTCGTAGCATTGGTTGGACCCACTGGAAGCGGCAAGTCGTCGTTCCTACGAACAATCCTTGGTGATGCTCATGTCGTGAATGGCAGACTCTTCAAGAATGGATCGATCGCCTATGTTGCTCAGCATCCATTTATTCTCAACGCGACAGTCCGCGAAAATATCTTGTTTGGACTCCCGGTTGACCAAGCCCGATATGCTTTGGCATTGAGCTGCTGCTGCTTGAACGATGCCTTGGCTACCCTTGACTGAGATTGGCGATAGAGGGAGTACATTAAGTGGCGGTCAAAGGACACTCATTGCACTCGCTCGCGCAATTTACCAGGATTCCAGTATCTACCTCTTGGATGATGTGCTTGCCTCTGTCGACAACCATGTCGGCGCACACGTCTTCCGCGAGTGCATCAAAGGTGCTCTTCAAGACAAACTGGTGATTTTAGTGACCAACGCATCCAATGTCCTTGGGAGCTGCGATCGCGTCGTCGTTCTAGAAAACAAAATTATTGCCGCTGATGGCCCTCTCGCTGAAGTTCAAGACCACCCATATCTTGTAAACCTCAGGCACAATCCGCAGCCGACCGGCGATTCAATGAACACAAGCATTAGACCTACTGCTGACGTGTCTGCTCAGACAGCGAAGGCGCCCAGTGGCAGAGCAATCTCTGGGAAACTTATTGCTGACGAAGATCGAACTCGTGGAGTTACAAGCTGGCGCGTTTATTCCGTCTGGCTTCAAGCGTGCGGTGGATGGCCCATGGTGCTCCTCGTGATCTCGATCTATGTTGTCTGTGAAGGCATGAGTGTCGCTGCGTCCATGTGGCTGTCATTTTGGTCTGAACATGGTGACTCGACGACTGTGTGGTTCTACATGGGTGTTTTTGTGGTGCTACAACTCACTTCGGTACTCTTTGTCTACTTCCGAGCGTCCGAGCCCTACATGGCTGGCATCCGCGGCAGTGAGTCGCTCTTTGAGTCGATCCTTGGCCATCTCCTGACAGCTCCCATGTCCTTCTTTGACTCAACGCCGCTTGGTCGTCTTGCCAATCGATTTGCTGCCGACGTCTACACTGCCGACGAAAGTTTGTCCACCACGTGGGGTGCTCTTCTCGCCACAGCCATCACTGTCCTGTCGACTCTTGCCACAATTATTGGCGTCACGCCACTCTTCCTTGTGGTGATTCTCCCCATCGGCTACGGATATGCGCGAACGCAGCTCTACTACATCAAGACATCTAGAGAGCTTCAGCGCCTCGTATCTATCTCCAAGTCTCCAGTGCTCTCTTTCTTTGGTGAAACCTTGGATGGCTTGAGCACAATCCGAGCACTGCCTGGCATTTCTGATGTATTTACTGTCCGCATGCACAGCATCCTCGATCGCAATCTCCAAGCAATTTTACTGGACTTTAGCGTCGATTGCTGGCTCACATTGCGTCTCGATATTGTGGGCACGCTTATCTCAACCTTCGCGGCCTTGTGCGCTGTACTGCAGCATGGATCGACCTCTGCAATGTTTGCAGGCCTTGCTGGCGTCGCGCTTTCCTACGCATTCACGATCACCAAGAATATGACACAGTCGGTGACCAACTACAGCTCCCTTCAAACTCAAATGGTGGCAATCGAGCGACTTGATGCCTACGCGCATCTCCCACGGGAAGACACTCAAAGTTTGATTCGACAATGTGATGACGTTGGCAAAGGATGGCCTCCTGCCGGCACCGTCGAGTTTGATCAAGTGTGCTTGCGCTACCAGCCGCAGTTGCCGCTTGTCCTCCACAACGTCACGTTCTCGGTTCCTCCGCGGGCGAAAGTCGGCATTGTCGGTCGTACAGGCGCTGGCAAATCAAGTCTTACAGCTGCCCTGTTTCGCCTGGTGGAGCTGGCAAGCGGTTCCATCTCCATTGACGGCGTGAATATTGCAACGCTACCTCTAAGTACTCTCCGACACGCAGTCTCGATCATTCCTCAAGACCCAGTGCTCTTCTCAGGCTCCATTCGATTCAACTTGGATCCAAGTGGTGAAGCAGACGACAAGGCGCTTTGGCAAGTCGTCCATCGCGTCCGCCTCGCATCAATTACTGTACCTCTTTGGACGCTGTCGTCGAAGAGCGCGGTCTCAACTTTAGTCTTGGCGAACGACAGTTTGTGTGCATCGCTCGGGCGTTGCTCAAGCAGTCGAAAGTCGTCGTCATGGACGAAGCGACGGCATCGATTGATCTCAATGCAGACCGACTCATTCAAGCGACTGTGCGCGAAGTCTTTGCCGACTGCACGACCATCACGATCGCCCATCGACTTGATACAATCCTTGATGCCGACGCTGTTCTCGTGATGGATCAAGGTGTTGTTGCCGAAATCGGTGCTCCAGCTCAATTGTTGCAAGACTCGGACAGTCTCTTCTACCAGTTGTCCAAACGTCATGCCATGCTGTAAGCCTTTGGCGTCGTCCTTCATAGCCTTCACCGAAACGATGTCATGGCTCTGCAATGTCGGCGATCTGGAGAAAACACCGCTCGAGGGGGCATTCCTCAGTATGATCTTATCTAATTCATGCTGTTGAATGGCGGGGAAATTTCTTCGCGCGCTGTTTCTCCATCTCTAAAAGTCATCACCTCAATTCTTCATGCGTCGTCAGCATTTCGCCAGCTGCATCCATCATGCTGCACGTGGTCGTGTGGGTAACTCTCGCTGCGACAGTATGGATACAACATCGTGCATCCAAATGCCTTCCTTCGGAGCATGACGTCTCCCCATGCGTCGATCGTCCATCTTTAATGAGGGAGACTATTGTGTGGTGCAAAAAACACCTGTCGTCGGATGCCGTCATTTCTGTGGCTGTAATTTCTAGCCATTTGGTTCGTCCAAGGCACGCTTCCCCCTTCGCTGTCGCATCATCTTCGGAGCGCTTTCGCATTATTTCGGTCCTCCCTTCTGTCTTGTCTAAGTACAGTGGCCTTGACTTGATTTTCCACAACCAGACGTCGACACCATTCGACATTGGTCGGCATGTCGGAAACGTCACCGCTGCTGGAGCGGACAGAGTCCAAGACGCGAGTGGCTGAACGCTCGACGTGGACCGCTGTGCTCTTCTTCACGTGGCTCACTCCACTCTTGGAGCTTGGCTCGCAGAAGACGCTCGAATTTGACGACTTGTATGTGCTTTCGAGTGTCCATGAATCCAAGTTCGTGTCGGACCGATTCCATTCCCACTGGAGTCAACTCAAAGCCGCAACCACACCGCCGGCGAAACCAAGTTTGAGCCGCGCTCTCTTCAAAGCTTTTGGCTGGCGCTTTGCGATAGCAGGAGCTCTCCGTGGAATCCGCGCGACGCTGCTCTTCACAGCGCCATTGGTGCTCAAAGCGATGATTGCATTCCTGAACGACCCGGCAGCGCCAACTTCTCAAGGCTACATCCTCGCGGCAATCATCTTCGTCTCGGGCATTGTTCAGTCCCTCTGCATCCGCCAGTACACGTATCTCTCGCAAGAAGTCGGCATGTGCTTTCGCGCGGCGATCCAGTCGGCTCTATACAAGAAATCCCTCGTCATTGCTCCTTCTGCCAAGAGATCGTCTGGCCAAGTGACGAATCTCATGTCCGTCGATGCGACGCGCGTCCAAAAGCTCACGATCGACTTGCACTCCGTCTGGGTCGTTCCGTACTTGATTCTGCTCTCGTGCGTTCTTCTGTGGCGAGAAATCGGCATTTCCTTCATCGCCGGTCTTGTCGTCATCGGCCTCTTCATCCCATTGACGCTCTTCTTGGCGAAACTCATGAAGTCCATCCAGAAGAACGTCATGAAGGCGAAAGATTCACGCACAAAGCTCTGCAACGAAGTGTGGAGTGGCGTCAAGGTCGTCAAGCTCCAGGCGTGGGAAGATATCTTTCTCAAGAACATTCAAGGCAAGAGAGCGAGCGAACTCGACCAACTCGGAGCGTTCTTGCGCATGCGGTCGCTCTCCAGCGCGCTGTCGAATGGTCTTCCTGCATTTGTAGCCATCGCGTCGTTCGCCATGTACATCTTCCTCGGCAATTCCCTGGACGTGGGGACGGCGCTGACGACTTTGGCGCTTTTCAACATCCTCCGCCTGCCTCTCCTCAAGCTTCCAGACATGGTGAACGCGATCATTGAAGCGCAGCTTAGCATCGATCGCATCCGCGACTATCTGCTGGAAGAAGAGCGATCCATCGTCACGTCTGGCGATCTTTCCGCGCCAGGCCTTGTCCTCCAAGGCGCAACGTTGCAAATTCCACAAACGGACGAGCCATTCTTGCGCCAAGTCAACCTAGAAGCGTCGTCCAGATCGCTCGTCGCGCTAGTTGGACCCACTGGATGCGGCAAATCGTCGTTCCTTCGAGCCATTCTCGGCGAGACGCGAGTTGTGGATGGAAGTCTCCACAAATTTGGCTCGATCGCCTACGTGGCCCAGCAGCCATTCATTCTCAACGCCACGGTGCGCGACAACATTTTGTTTGGCCTTCCGTTCGACCAAGCTCGCTATTCCATGGTGCTTGATGTTTGCTGCTTGCATGACGACTTGGCCATCCTCGGCGCGGGGGATTTCACGGAAATTGGCGAAAAGGGAATCACCCTCAGCGGCGGCCAGAAGACCCGCGTCGCGCTCGCACGTGCAGTGTATCAAGAGGCCGATGTTTACCTCTTGGACGATGTGCTTGCCGCTGTCGACAGCCACGTGGGAGCGCGAATTTTCCACGAATGTATCCAAATCGCCCTCCGCGACAAGCTAGTGCTCCTCGCAACCAACGCGCCAAGTGTCCTGGGAAGCTGCGACCGCGTCGTCGTCCTCGCCGATGGAGTTCTTGCTGCCGATGGCCCCCTTGGAGATGTCCAGGACCATCCTTATCTTGTCAAAATGCTCCACGATGCGCAGCCGATCGACGGTGCAATGACGACAGAGACCAAAGAAACGACCACCGAGACTGCTTTGGCTGAAACGACGGCAACGACGGCAAAATCCTCTGGGAAGATGACCAAGGAGGAAGATCGATCGCGTGGAAATGTCGGCTGGCCAGTCTATCGCGTCTGGCTTGAAGCGTGCGGTGGATGGCCCACGGTGCTCTTCGTAGTCGTCGTCTACCTCGTTTGCGAAGGTCTCAGCGTCGCGGCGACCATGTGGCTCTCATATTGGTCGGAAAATGTCGACTCGACGTCCATGCGCTTCTACTTGAGCGTCTTCGTTGGCCTTCAGCTCTCCTCCGTGCTCTTCATCTACCTCCGAGCGTCCGTGCTCTACATGGCGAGCATCAAAGGCAGCCAGAGGCTCTTCCAGTCGCTCCTCCAGCACGTCCTCGCTGCTCCCATGTCGTTCTTTGAATCCACGCCGCTCGGCCGCCTTGCCAACCGCTTCGCCGCGGATGTATACACCGCCGACGAAAGTTTGCCAGCGACGTGGAGCTCTCTCCTCGTCACCGCCATCACGGTCCTCTACACGTACGCGACCATTCTCGGCGTCACGCCGCTCTTCATCCTTGTGCTTCTCCCCATCGGCTACGGCTATGCCCAGTCGCAGCACTACTACATCCAAACCTCCCGCGAGCTGCAGCGCCTCGAGTCTGTCTCCAAGTCTCCAGTGCTTTCTTTCTTTGGCGAGACGTTGGATGGCTTGAGCACGATCCGCGCGTTGCCAGGCACGGCCGAGATCTTTACGACGCGCATGCACAGCCTCCTCGACCGCAATCTCCAAGCGCTGCTGCTCAACTTTAGCGTCAACTGCTGGCTCACGCTCCGTCTCGAATTCGCCGGCACGCTCGTCGCTTCGTTTGCTGGACTGTGCGCTGTGTGGCAGCATGGATCGACCTCGGCCATGTTTGCCGGCCTCGCGGGCGTCGCGCTCTCGTATGCGTTCACGATCACAAAGTACATGACGCAGTCCGTGACCAACTACAGCTCTCTGCAGACGCAAATGATCTCCATCGAGCGTCTCGACGCCTACGCGCATCTCCCACGCGAAGAAACCCAAAGCTTGGCTCCACTTACGGACAAAGCTTGGCCCTCTGCCGGTGCCGTCACGTTTGACCAAGTGTGCTTGCGCTACCAGCCGCATTTGCCGCTTGTCCTCCATGGCGTCACGTTTTCGATTCCTCCACGGTCCAAAGTCGGCGTCGTCGGACGCACTGGCGCTGGCAAGTCGAGTCTCACGACGGCCCTTCTTCGCCTCGTGGAGCTCGAAGGCGGTTCCATCTCCATCGACGGCGTGGAGACTGCCACGTTGCCGCTGCGCACACTCCGCCGCGCTCTTGCCATCATCCCGCAAGACCCCGTGCTCTTTTCAGGCTCGGTTCGTTTCAACTTGGATCCCAGCGGTGTTGCCGACGACGACGCGCTTTGGCAAGTCGTCCGTCGCGTCCATTTGTCGAGGATTTCCTCTCTCGACGATGTCGTCCAAGAGCGCGGTCTCAACTTTAGTCTTGGCGAACGACAGCTTGTGTGCATCGCTCGGGCGTTGCTCAAGCAGTCCAAAGTGATCCTCATGGACGAAGCCACGGCGTCCATTGACCCCAACACGGATCGCCTCATCCAAGAAAGCATGCGCGACGTCTTTGCCGACTGCACAACGATCACGATCGCCCATCGACTCAATACAATCGTCGACGCCGACGCTGTTCTTGTGATGGACCAAGGCGCCGTCGCGGAGTTTGATGCGCCAGCGCAGCTCCTGCAGAACCCCGAAAGTCTCTTCTCCAAGTTGTCCAAGCGAAGCCAGGAAGCATGAAGAGGAGGAGGCGCTCTGTTGTTAACATCCAAATCGAACCCATGACTTTGTAATGTGCGTGATCTTGGGAAAGCTTCGCTCGAGGTACGCCTCGCCGCGCATCCGGAGCATCCTCTGGTCCGGCTCTTCGCGGTACCCCGAGTAGACTTTGTCGAGGAGGACGTCCATGCCTTCCGTGACGATTCCGAACGGCGTGAAGCCCATGCTGTCGAGGCGCGAGTTGTTCTTGAGGTTGACAAACACTTGAGTCGTTCGTGAGTTTCGGCCCGACGTTGCAAAGGAGATCGTGCCGAGTGTGTTGGAGACGACGCCGATTTTGTCGTCGACGATCGTCGAGTAGTCGTTTCGCTTGGGATCGGCAGCAAGTCCCCACTGGACGACAAAGTCAGGCACGTAGCGAAAGAATGCCGCGTTGTCGTAAAAGCCGTCTTGGATCAGTTCAAGGAATCGCTTTGCACCGAGAGGAGACCATTCCTCGTGAATCTACTCGACAACACGTGAGGCCACGACGGATGGGAGGAAGACAACGTACGTCGAATGTGATATTCCCAGCTTGGGTCTCATAGTGCACTGTGATCACTGCAGCATGGTCTCCACCTGAAGCTGCAAGCGCGGCGGTGGCAAGTGTGCTCACAGACACCATGGCAAGTCGTCTCATGGATTTCTCCCAACCAATCTGGTGATGGCGTCTTTTGCATATTTTGGACCATAGACAAGGGTGATAGGCGCCACCCCACGATGCGGATCTCTCCATTAGAAGAGCGCGGATGACTCTTAGCCAGCTCAAGCGGTTCTTCCTTCCATCGAGAACTGATCGTCAAAGATCCCGCCGTGGCAGTCGTGAGGAATGAGCATCGCGCGCCACAATTGAGAGAACAACTGATGTTGACTGCAATAGATCCAAACTTCGCGACTGCCATCCCATCTCTGGATAGAGCCAAATCGACGGACACCATTCACCTCGCCGGTCAGTGGCAAGGACGAATGATGCGAGGTGAACTCGGAGAGCTTGACGCCATGAATCGATGATTTATCGACTCGAGGAGCCGTCCATGATATCTCCCGCGTTTTCAACTCGTCGGGACGTCCGCTCCGGCCAAACCCAGCAGAGTTGCAACTTGCTTGTCTCCCTCATCACTCGATTCCCATCCGTTCCTTAAACTGAATTGGACAGACGCCGACAAAGTCGTCATATGCATGGAAAGACTCTTTTTGATCGTTCGTCTATTAGACAGTCTATCAGTGGTGGAGAGTGTCTTCTTAGACATCTTCGTACAGCATATCGACGTGCATGATCCCATCTTCATCGTAAGGCTCCGAGACAGTCCTGAAGCCCAGACCGGTGTAGAAGACCTCGAGCCGAGCTTGTGCGCCGATTTCAATCACGTGCTTGGGCCACAACTTCTTGCATTCTTCGATGGCTTTGACGACGAGGAGTTTGCCTAAACCTCCTCCTCGTGCTTCAGGAGGAACCACGATGCGACTGATGATCGGTCGCGGTTGCTTCAGTCCCTTCGCCAGTGCAGGAATCAACCGGGCGTAGGCAACGATCGAATCGTCGGCAGCGCGGCCGACGACATGCCAGCACACTTTGTCCACGCCATCGACTTCATTCCAGATACACTGTTGCTCCACGACGAAGACTCGCGCTCGCACTTGCATGATGTCGTACAAGGCCGTCACAGTCAAGGCATGGAATGGAAGGCATTCCCACTGAATGGTCGACGCGTCCACGGTGGCCATCTCGACCCAAGAAAAATCGAAAATGGAGAAATCTATGTCGTGAGTGCACTGCGGTCTTTCTCAAAACGACGTGGTGCCAGCTCCAATCAGTTCGAGAGTAACCACAGATTGTACTTGCGTTGATTCAGATGGAAAAAAGTATACGAGAGCAAAAGCCATGGCTTCCCTCTCTGCTTTGGGGTTTCCACAACGATGGGTGCGGCTTCGGACAAGACTACGATGATCAGCAAACTGTTATCAAGATGTTGCACGGATCACAAATTTGTGGTCTGTGTTGAAATCGTTCCAGTTTGCAAAGTCAAAAGGGCTGACCACCAGAGAGAGAGAGCTTGCTTTGTCTTCTCTCTTCCTCAGCGTTGCGGCAACGACGAATCATCCCATCCTTGGCTGAGCAGGCAGGGCGCATGCCGCATGGAGCAGGCCGACTGCAGGGCTCCGGAGATGAAGTCGTGGAGACCAGATGGAGGGATGACGTGAAATTTCAATGTGAGAATTTGGTTTTTCACATAAACATTACCCTTTATCTTTATACACTTTGACAGTTTATTTTGTTATTTCTATAAAATTACAAAGTTTTCCCATGAAACTTTATTTACGACCGACAAATCCGAGATATCTAACTCCATGATATCATGGTTAATCTGGTCTGTGGATTCTATAAATTAATATCAATCAAAGTATAGAATACTTTGATCAAATAAGTTTGAAATCCGACCAGCTCGACACGGCAGGTCACGACGGGAGGATCTCATACATACTTTGGTCGGCCACAGGGACACCTGTCGTGTGACAGAAGCGCTCCCATGACGGGCAACAGCACGATGGCGTCTTAGCTACATCAACAACAAGCGCCTAAGAAACTCAACAAATGCAACCACTTGGAAATCATTTGCTCCTCGAGCTTTTGAGGTTGGTCCCCACTGGTTTTTCTATTGATGAACAGAACAATCATGACGATGAACACATTCTCGCGGCGGAGCATTCTTCGACGAGGCTTAAACTCGAATGGGAATGACATGACGATCTACCCGGCAGTCTTGTGCATGTTGCTTCTCTGTATTGTGTGCAAACTCATCGCACAACTCCGTGCAAAATGCTTCCCCACCGTGGCGTCGTCCGAGAGTCTACTCCTCAACAAGTAAGACAGCTCTCGTTGGGTTTCAAATGGATGTTGCTTGTAGTTTCCTTGAACGAGGGCCAGGATTCACCCGTGGAACGATTGAAAAGCTGTGAGTGTATATGCAAGGCGACAATTGTAACTTTGACTCGTAGATTGGAACATGCTGACCGGTGGAAGTGTGACATTTGCCGCTTTGATAACCTCATGGAAGCCCTCCATTGCCACTTGTGCGGTGCCTCGCCCAACAAGACGCAGAGCAAACTTCCAAGCGAGAAACTCGAGTCGGGGGAGCCCTTGCTCCAACCACTGAGACCCTGTACGTCGAGACAGCTCTGCGCACGGTAGTCAACCCCACGAGGCTTTCAAATTTCATCCATGATAGAACGCGCAAGTATTGGACTCGCTCCTTGGTGCACGACGAAGTGACGTGGAGCTTTTGCAACGAGCTCTTCATGTCGTTTGAAACGCAAGGCTTCATTCTGGAAGCGAGGCGAGACGAGGGACGCGGCGCCAGTGCGGCTAGACCTCCATGGAACCTCGTGTGGTGTCCAGTGAAGGATGCTGGGAGTGGTTTATACGGCGCGCCATTGTCGCTGCATGTATGGACGGAGCTTCTCCATATTTCAACGCTTGCCTTTTCATCCAAGTATGCTTGGTTCCTCGACCAAGTTGACTCGATTGTCTTGCCGTATGAGACGCAGTACGACTTTCATGTCTGGACTCTATGCGACTGCTCTTTTCTAGTCGAATGCGACTCAAAACCCAACGACCAAACGTTGCGACAGAGGCACTCAATCACTTGGACAAACTCGAGGGCGACTTGAGGTGTGCAACGACGCGATACGAATTCCAAGGCGAGGCAGCCATTGATGCCGGCGCAGTTCAGCGAGAATGGTGCGTCGACCGTTTTGTCAGAGTCGACAAGAACATTGCATTTATAGGTACATGTTGGTGGCGCAGTCCATTGCCGACGAGTCGTTTGGTCTCTTTGTGATCACAAACCACGCGACGAATTCCTACTATCTCAATCCTGCAGCGGGAGCCAGGTACGCGTCGTCTGGATGATGCCTCGCTCATGAGTGCTGTAGGTCTGTGGAGTACCAAGCAGTGGGTCGTTTTCTCGCCCAGGCCATCTTGTCAGGCCAAGTGTTGCCATTGCAATTCAGTCCAGTCTTGTTCAAAGGTAGAGTCGTTGTCCATCTGCTCGTCATCGCCATGATCTCCTCTCTGTAGCCATCCTCGGTTCTCCTTTGTCTCTCCTTGATATACAATGGTTGGATGCACAAATGTACTCCAGGTACAGCGCAACATTGACACATTCGACCACAACCTTCTTAGCTTGATGCATGTGCTTGAATCCAAGGATGTGGAAGATCTTGCGCTCACGTTTTCCGTCTTGGAACGTCAGGAGGACTCTTTCATCGAGGTCGACTTGATTCCAGACGGTGCCAACGTGACAGTGACTCGCGCAACAGCACAAAACTACGTCGGTCGAATGGTAGGAAGGCTAAAGACGTCCAATTCATGAGATCTAGGCCCGTTATTTGTTGTTTGATCGAGTACAAACGCAACTGGAAGCACTTCTTGAAGGCGTGTTCGATATCTTACCTCCTGCGTTGCTCGTTCCGTTTGATTTCAATGAGGTACACACGAGCTAACGTCCTTCTGCTTGACTTTTGATCGGTCCTTCAGTTGGAGCTTCTTGTTTGTGGCTTGCCTACCGTTGATGTCGACGACTGGAAGCTCAACACCATGGCGTCATCCAGTCTTCGAAACTCGCAAGTCTACGACGTACGCTCTCCCTTGTGAGAATCGGAGGACGATCTATCTTGTAGTGGTTTTGGCAAGTTGTCGAAGCGCTTGGACCAGAGGAGCGATCGAAACTGCTGCAGTTTTGCACAGGCTCGTCGCGTGTCCCCGTCCAAGGCTTCAAAGGTCTCGAATGTGTCAAGCGTATCTCTAACCCGTTGTCGATGTAGGCTTGACGAGCTACGACGGCAACATTTGCCACTTCTCAATCCATGGCAAAGACTACACGTCTGGAATGTACCCAGTGGCCCACGCATGCTTCAATCGCCTCGATCTGCCACTCTATCCCGACAAACGCACTCTCCAAGCCGCCATTGACGTGTTGTTCCAGTCCGATCCGACGGGATTCACCCTCGTTTGATGGAATCGCGCGGAATCCACAGACTGCCAGCTATGAATGCCCCTTGCATGTTGGAAGTCATGAGAAGTAACAAAGTTTCACGCACTTTCAAGTCGATTTGACGGTCTCTCAGTCTATCTAGCAGCCGTCGTGGGTGATGAACGATGCCTTCTTGATGTGTGTGATCAAGGGGAATTCGCGCTTGAGGTAGGCGTCGCCTTCTTCGTAGATCTTGTCTTGGTCGGGTGATTCACCATAGCCAGAGTAGGTTTTGTTGACCAAGACGTCGTAGCCCGACGTGACAATGCCAAACGGCGTGAAACCAAGCGCGTCCAAGCGCGAGTTGTTTTTGAAGTTGACAAAGAGCTGCGTCGTGCGGGTGTCGTTGCCACCCGTCGCATACACGAGCGTGCCTTGGAGGTTCGAGACGACGCCCCACTTGTCGTCCTTGATCTCCGTGTAGTTGTTATTCTTTGGGTCTGCGGAAATGCCCCACTGGACGACAAAGTTTGGCACGTAGCGGAAGAACGCCGCGTTGTCGTAAAACTTGTCTTGGATCAATTGCTTGAAGCGAGCAGCGCCAAGAGGAGCCCATTCTTCGTGGATCTACCGCCCAAGTCAGTCATCACACGAATTTCTCACGTCCCACCTCAAACGTGACGTTGCCGGCTTCGGTTTCGTACAAAACGTTGAAAGTACCGGCGTTGACGGCGGCGGCAGTGGCGGCAACAAGCATAGCAGAGGTCTTCATTTGGAAAGCGATTTCACGGACTGATCCTGGTCGCAATTGTCAAGTTGTCCCTGGCTCAAGGGAAGTTGTCCAACTTGGCATCCATGTGCAATGTCTGGATGTAACAGCTTCGATCCCAGTCCATGCGGACAAGCGCAAAGAACGCGGTGGATTCATCGCGATTCAAGCTCGAATTGCCTCGTCGTTGGTGCGTTTAGAGCGCTCTCGACGGCGGTGGAGACGGTTTCACAGCGCGACAAGTCGAAAAACTCCCTCGAGGTGGTCGTCTCGGCTATGTTCCAATGAATTGTAAGTCAGATGGTCCATCCACTTGCACATTTAGCTGCGCGTAGGAACGTGCCATCATGCCTGCTGGCTGTCGCCAAGACGAAGACAATTGTCCAGCTGACGACGAGGCAAAAAGCCAGCGAGGTTGAAAGTTGCCATGTTCGTGTGAGAGAATCTTGTGAGAGAAAGTTGTGAAATGAAAACAACTCCACAACAGTGTCGAGTTTGGTTGCGGCGGCGTGGGTCAAGCAGACAGACCAGAAGGACAACAGCAGAAGAAGGACACGTTTGGGCAAAGTTAAAAAGCCGATTTTTGCCCGCTTTGGTTGCATGCCGACGAGGATCGCGTTGGAGATTTTGACGATCGATGGACACTGGTCGGGATCGTACGCTAGACAAGTCAATGCGATTTCGTACAGCCAAGGCGGCATTGCGCCAGAGAACGTCAGCGTGGCTCGGCCTTGCTGGATGAGGCTTTTCACAGCCGGCTCGGGCATTCACTTGCCAGTTCGATCATTCTTCAAATCAGCAAATGGAACTTTGTGCGACTCGAGTTCCCACAAGATGACGCCTAGTTTGCACTTGAGTGTCAAAGCGAGACTTGCTACGCGTGGTGTACCGAGTGAATAAATGTCAGCGGAAGCCGAGAAGCGATTCGAAGAGAGAACTTCCGGGGCGGCCCATTGGTATGCTCTAGCGGCAAGGGGGGCGCCAAGGACGTAGAAATTGGTCAGCTTGGCGCCTTTCGATGTGTCCAACAACACATTCTTCGATCGCAAGGCGCCATGGACGCGGGGGAGTTGGTGGATGTACTTGAGACCATGGACAATTTCTTGCACGCATTTTAGCTTGTGATCCCACGGAAATGCCGAGCTCTTATGTGAGGCCAAGATCGATTTCAGATCGCCGCAATCCATGTATTCCATGACGCACTTCATGTCGAACGGATCGTTCCAACAAGCTCCAAGATAATCCACGACTCGAGGGCCCTTTAGACTATCATGCAGCGTCAGACACTCGTCCATCTCGCGACGACATACCTCGACTGAAGTGTGATTTCCTTGACGAAGAGTTCGAGGATCGCAATGTCTCCGCTTTGGAGCTGCTTCACAGCGACAACTTGTTTGTCAAGCATGCCCATGTACACGCTCATAAAGTCACTCTTGACCACACATTTGGTCAGCACTAGCTCGACACTGTCGAGGCGGTAGGCAGAGAGAGTTCCTAAGTTGACATTGACCGTCGCTCGCCGCGTGGGGCGCTTTGTAAACTTGTTCCGCAGCATGACGGCCAGAGCAAGGATCAAGATGGCTAACGATGCGCACAACACTCCAGTGATGGCCACGGGCGAGTTGGAAGGGCTCTCTCGCGTTGAAATGTAATTCCTTGGCGACGGATTTGACGGCAGTATGATGGAGGAGTTGGGTTGAATTTTGCAGCTCGACTTCGGTGGTTTGTAGAGTTGTGATGGGGATGTCTGTGGTCTGTAATGAGGCTGCAGGAGCGTCAGTATCACGCTGACTGCGTCGACTTGCAATCGTGGACGGCGTTGGATCGTATGAGAGACTACACCACGAGGTTGGGTCGTTGTATGAAGCCCCGATCGTCGTCGAGTTGTTGCATACGAAAGGTTGGAGGGGCCAAACGTTATCGTCACGGACCGACTGGCATGCCGACCAACTTCCCAATGCGACGCAGCCCGCGCCAGTGTGTGAATAGCATTCGACATCGCCATCTTCCTTGACGCGAGTGCCGATAAATATATTCCCCCATGGTCTGCATGAAAAGATGCGACTGTCGTCGGGTTTCCACGTTTTGAGCACTGTGGCGCACCAACTTGTCGGATCGTCATACCCGGAGGTTGTGTCGGTAGCGTCCATCAAACTCTGGCCGCAGGTTTGCCAGTTTGTAATAGAAGAATCGATAGCTGCTTGGCATAACTCGGGGGTTGTGTACCAAATGCACGGGTCTGTCGCGTCGTCGCTTCCTTGACATTCGACATCCGTGTCCACATTGAGTCGAAACAGCCCAAATTTGGCCGACGATACGGCCACACACTTCCATGACGTACTCGATGGCGCGTCGAGTGGAGCTTCTCTCATTGTCGTTCTGTAAGCTCGACTGTGTTCTTCAGGAGAGGCCAGACCGTGTGGCTAGTAATGGGAGCCAGACGACCAGACTCGGCTGACAACCATATTTCGCTTATTCCAGTACATCCTCTACATGTATTTGGGCAGAATGTACTTAGAAACGAAACGGATAACTTGGTTAAGGGAATTCCACCACCTGGAGAATGTCAAGAGGCGATCTGTCAACGTCGCGCGGTGTGCAGATCAGGACGCGGCAGTCCATCCATTCCTAGCGCATTTGACAAGCTAAATGACGGCAATCAAAGCCAATGCATGAAGGAATAAACGCACTAATACATGGCATCAATCGAGTGACTTTGGTGGGGCAGCCAAGAAGTTACAGACTCAACCAACCCAGCTAAAGTTAGATTGCAAGTGAAACGCCACCGCGCTAGCTTGACAACGACGCCGGCTAAGGCGTCCTTGAGCGTGGCGTAGTATGAGCCGCGATGTATCGGTAGACACGACCAAAGTCCCGTTGGCGAAGCGCCTCAGCCATGGCATCACGAGTCTGTCGAAATTGAAAGGCTTGGACGACTCGACCAACAAAATCTTCCCGACGTCGGGATCCATGGTTGTCCCGTTTGCTCCTCAAACTCTGAGCCATTCCAGCAAGTCGATGGGCCGTGGATCCATCGGCTTTGAGCCACAGGTGCGTCCATGCATGCTGTCTTCTCGTGACGACGACGCGGCGCATTAGAGGAAAATCTCGGCCATTTCGTCCACGAGGATGTCCCAAGCACAGATCGAGCCCAACATGATGACCGTGTGGGCGCTGGCCAAGCTCAACAAGAGTCTCAAGAACTCGCCGCGGACCAAGCGATCGCTGCAGAGACTCGACGTCGATCGCCACCAAAAGGTGCTTGAGCAGTACACGATCCGCGTCCACACCAAGGAACCTGACGAGGCCGAAGTCACGCAGCCATTTCCATTCTTGATCGTGTCACCGGCGGCCAAATGGTACAAGCTCTGGCAGTTGGTACGTCTCCCCGCGCGTCCGTCGCAGTCGTCGGCATGATGCTTTGTCTAGTTCTCGCTCGCGCTGATCATCTACCAGAGCTTTCAAATCCCATACGTCCTTGGCTTTGGGTCGTCCGCGTCCGATCCGTTCCATGACGTCGAGGGCATCATATTTAACTCGATCTTTGGCATCGACTTCCTCCTCAACTGCGTCACGGCGCTGCCAGATCCATCCAAGCCTGGCAAGTACATCACAAACCGATGCACGATCGTGTGGCGCTACATGCAAGGCTGGTCCGTCGCTTGAACGGTTCCGAGAGCGTCCTTCTGACTTCTTCTCTGTAGGTTCTTCCCCGACTTGATCGCGTGCTTTCCCTTCGACATGGTCATCAGCGCGGCCATCTACGGCAGCGGCGGTCTCAGCGGCGGCACGAGTTTGACGTTCTTGAGTCTGTTGAAGACCGTGCGCTTGCCGCGTCTCCTTCGCCTCGCTCGACTCGTCCGAGTGCTCAAGATCCTTCAGATCCCTCCCGAGTGGAAACGTTGGCTGCTCTACTCGCGGTATGCGCACTTGATCCGCCTCATCTCGACGATTGCGATCTTTTTCTTCACGATCCACATCTGCGCTTGCGTCTGGAATGGCGGCATTGCATCCCAAGGATGGCAGGACATGTTCCCCAACATCCAAAAAGGCGACGTGAGCGACTACGTCTTGAGTTACTTCTTCTGCCTCGAGACGTTCCTCGGCCAGACGCAAGATCTCCACAACCAGACCGAGTTTGTCTTTGCGATCTGCCTCATCTTTGTCGGCGCGCTCCTCATGGCGGCTGTCTTTGGGGACGTTGCAGTGTTGCTGTCCAATTTCCACGAAAAGCAAAACGACTACAAGAAGAAGGTGAGTCTCGCCGCCAGGATCGCCGCGCGGAAAAGCTCACGTGTGTCGTCGTGTGTAGATGGAATGGCTCTTTTCCTGCATGGGCACCATGCGTCTCCCTCTCGACCTCCAGAATCGCATCCATGAGTTCTACCAGACGATGTGGGACGTCCACGAGACGCTGGACGGCCAGCCCGCGACGTTGACGAACGAATTGTCGCGCAATCTTGCCGTCGAGGTCGAACTCTTCCTCCGGATGGACATGATCAACCGCGTGCCCATCTTCCACACATGCAGCAAGCGCGTCGTCCAGGAAATCGTCATGCAGCTCTCCGTCGACGTCTTCTTACCTGGCGACTACATCGTCGTCCGTGGCGAAGTCGCGTTTGAAATGTACTTTGTCCAAACGGGCGTGTGCGAAGTCACGAGCGGCCGCGAGACGTCCAGCTTTGGCTTAGGGCCATCACGTGAAACCCTCGGCGAAGAAAGCGTGCTGCGTCTCCTCAAGCAAGGCGACTTCTTTGGCGAGATCGCGCTGCTCATGCAGTGCAAACGCACCGCGAGCGTCCGCGCCAAGACATTCGCCGAGCTCTGTGTCCTCACCCGAGAAGTCTTCGAGTCCATCACCGCGCGGTACCTCGAAGACAGAGAGCGCATGGAGAAACACATCACGGAGAAATACGACCCCGTCGTGCTCCGGCAGATCGCAGAACAGAAACAGCGCGCGGCGCCGCCTCCTCCTCCACACGACGACGACCAAAGCACACCAGTCGCGCCGTCGTCCCCCGGCGCGACGTCGCTCTCGGATCGGCGTCTCCTCATGCACGCGATCGTCAAGTTGACCGACCGCGTGGACCAACTCGAGCGCAAGCAGGACAAATTCCTCGCCGAGATCAAACTTCTCGTCAGTCGTCCTGGCGAGACGTCGCCGAGGCTGTCCATCATCCACCACGCGGCTCCTCATCACATTCCCGAACGTCCGTCCTCTTCCGACGACGACGACGATAACTCCTTCTCTAAGCTGTTGCCCCATTGACCACGTCGAGAGTTGCGTCAACACATGTACACTGTACGCACATGACGGCATGCTTTGCCACGTCATGGACCAGATTGTCGCGTCCGATGCATGCTGCATGCAGCGTTGAGGTTGTGCAGTCCACCAGTGTGGATAAACGTTGATCGTCCGGTCGCTATCACTCTTCAGAGGGAGCAGGATGGGGAGCTGCGCCTTCAGCGACGTCCACCGAACGTGGAGGAGCGCGAGTGTCATGCTAAGAAAGACACGTGGAAGGACCGCACTGTAGGGGTCGGTCGACCGCCGACGTACATACACCACGAGTGGGTTGGACATGAGATTTCAAGGCAGAGCACACACACCGAGGAGGCTTTTGTCCTTTGAACGTTTCGCCGTGACTCTTGACGGACGGACGGCGACGGCGCTGAACGCATGAGAGGTTCTCGTGACGGCAAGATGAGGGGGAGAAGGTCCGTCCGTTGTCCTGTGAACTCTACACCGAGAGGAGGTTTTGTCGTGACCGACCGCGAGAGTGATCTTGTGTCCGTCCTCGCTCTCCGTCGACGGTTGTCTTGAAGGGAGAATACACGTGTACTGCAGATGGCTATCGATAGGAGGAGGAATCGTTTGTCGTTGTAATGGTTCACTCACGCGGGTGACTCACGTGGTGTCGGGACAAATGTTTGGACGAGATGTTCGCTGCGGAAGAGATGCAGCGCAAGTGTGCAACTCAACGGGAAGTGTCTTGTGTCTTGGAGCGTCGTCGTCTTGGCCCGACGGACGGCGGAGGAAAGCCTTTGCGGGAAGATCGTCGAGCTTGAAGGGCGGCGCTCGACTGATTCGCCACGTGGTAGGTCCATATGGATATGGAGTGCGTTTGGGATTTGAAGGCGCATATCGCAGAGGATGGATAAGGACGAGGAGGTGGTGGAGCAAGCATGTCGCTAGATGGAGGTTCCCCCCAATGGTTGCTACGGTGTGCGTTGGTCACTCGGTTACCTAACGGACGTAGTCGAGTCAGCGTGCTTGAACGGGATGGGACGAACTTGAACGGGATATGAGGGAGTGAAGTCAAAGAGAAACCGCTGCCGTCCAGCTAAGATGATGAGCAAGAAGGAGATGATGCGCGCGAGTAGTCGCAGCAGCGAAGTGCTTCGGATGGATCAACTCATGCATCAAGACGACTGGGTTGCAGATTCAGAACGACATCGATGCCACGTGTGCACGCGCAACTTTACAAAACTCCGCCGCAAGCATCATTGTCGCATTGTACGTGTGATCTCTCTCTCTCGCGTCGTTTGGATTCTTACGACGCATGTCTTGTGTAGTGCGGTGAAGTAGTCTGCAGCAACTGTCTCCTCAAGAAGTATGCCGAGCTCCCCGTGAAAGGACGCACCGACGTGAAAGTGTGCATGTCGTGCATCTTGTCCCATGCGAACAAGCAAAATGGTGGAGTCCCGCCCGTGTCTATGGATCGACCTCTCGGCTCCATGCGTCCCAGTTCGGAACACGCGATGCGCTACTCGAACCGCGACACCAACTCGGACGCCAGCACCAAAGAATACTCGAACGGTCGTTTCTCTCCACAAGGATCGTTTGAAGATCAACCGCGTCATTTCAGCCGCGGCGACATCTCGGAATTCGATTACCCTTTGGACTTCAGCTGGGGATATGCGTGGCCAAAGCCTCCCGTCGTGCCGTATGAAGACGAACGTCTGGCGGTGTTGCGCAGCTTTGATATTCTGGACTCCCCCGCAGAAGATGTCTTTGACATCATCTGCGACTTGGCTAGCAACGCGTTGAAGTGCCCGATCGCCGTCGTGAGTTTGATTGACGAAGATCGTCAATGGTTCAAGGCCAGTGTCGGTCTTGCCCAGTCGGAGATTCCTCGCAATGTGAGCTTCTGCGCGCACACAATCATCTCGAAAGAGCCCATGGTCGTGCTTGACACGTTGCAGGACAAGCGCTTTGCCAAGAACCCGCTCGTGACAGGGGCAGCTGGCATTCGCTTCTATGCCGGATCGCCGATTGTAGCGCCAACTGGCCATATCCTCGGCACAGTCTTTGTCTTTGACAACCAACCGCGGCATACGTGCGACATCGCGACGCTTGAAAAGTTGTCGAATGTTGCAATGAAGAACTTGGAAGACCGCAAGAATGCCACGGCGGCTCCTCTTTCCAAGGCACACACGGCACCACCACCGCCACCGACCGCAGCTCCGAGCGCATCGATCGTACCTGCATATGCCAACACAGATCTCAACACACAAGATCTTGTCGTCGCACAGGGCTCTGCACCCGGCGACGGTCAAGTCGTGGCAGGTCCCAAGATGGAAACCATGTTGATGGACCTGCTCTGCCGAACAACCGAGACGCAGCAACAATTGGCGACGCAGCAAGGCGCGATGTTCCAAACGTTGGGCCAGCACACTGCCCAAATTGACAAACTTGCCGATGCCGTCAAGCGCATGGAGGCCAAGCTCGATGCACGGGAAGCGCAAGACAATGTGCTATTTATTAACTCGCATTAACTTGATCCCTCAAGGACAGTGCGCGATGGACTTAGGTGCCGCTTCATAGATGTAAGTCGAGAAAACATGCTTCTATTAGTAAATCCAAAACCCGATCAATCTATCCAAACACAGACACGCTAAAAGCCATTGCCGTCCAACTTGGCCTCCATGCGCTTGACCGCATCGGCGAGCTCGTCTATCTTTTGCGTATGTTGTCCTAGTTGCTGAAACATCACACCTTGTTGAGCGGCCAGTTGTTGCTGGGTCTCCGTCGTTCGGCAGAGCAAGTCCATCAACATGGTTTCCATCTTGGGACCTGCCACGACTTGACCGTCGCCAGGACCACCGCCTTGGACGACGAGATCTTGTGTGTTCAAATTTTCTGCACTCATGGGAACCATAGCGCCAGGTCCACCCGACGACGAGGCTGCAGCAGGAGGCTTCGCAACTGGAGCGGCGCTAGCAGGTAACGGAGCAGCAACAGCACCGTTCTTGCGATCTTCGAGATTTTTCATCGCGACGTTCGAGAGCTTCTCCAGCGTCGCAAGGTCGCACGATTGACGAGGTTGGTTGTCAAATACAAAGACGGTGCCGATGACATGGCCAGACGGAGTGCAAATGGGCGATCCGGCGTAGAATCGAATTCCGGCAGCACCTGTCACGAGAGGATTCTTCATAAAGCGCTTGTCCAAGAGCGTATCCAAGACGACCATCGGTTCCTTGGATCGGATAGTGTGGGCACAGAAACTCACGTTACGTGGAATTTCAGTCTGGGCCAAACCGACACTGGCCTTGAACCACTGACGGTCTTCGTCGATCAAGCTCACAACGGCAATCGGGCACTTCAATGCATTGCTGGCTAGATCACAAATGATGTCAAACACGTCTTCCGTTGGCGTGTCGAGAATGTCGAAGCTACGTAAGACTGCCAATCGCTCGACTTCGTCTGGAAGGACAGGTGGCTTGGGCCATGCATAACCCCAGCTAAAATCCAAGGGATAGTCGATATCATCAGCACCTCCGTTCATCGCGAATTGTCTTTCACCCGCAGAATTTTCAGGGGGTGAGTCGAGACGGTCCATATTGCTGTCTCGGTTACTGAAGCGTACTTCACCCGTGCGGGAGCTAGTTTCCGTTCGAGCACTTTGGATAGATCCACGTCCACGAAGCTGCGGTTGGGACAGTTGTGGTTGTGGTTGCATCGGGTTTGCTTGTTTGTTTGCATGGTTCAAAATACACGACATGCACACTCGGACTTCCTGCAAACTTGCTCGTTGTGGGATCTGCGCGAGCTTTTTCAGCGTGCAGTTACTGCAAACAACTTCACCACACTAGACGACACACATCAGCTCGCTTTGCATCGAGAACACACGTACCATGCGGCAATGGTGCTTTCGGCGAAACGACGTAAAGTTGCGCGTGCATACATGGCAACGAAATCGCTCGGTATCAGGGACCCAGTCATCTTGATTGACGATTTGATCGACTGTCAAGATATCGTTGTTCTGTTTGGCCCGCTGCATCCTCTCGCGCGTCGGTCGTCTGACGTTCTCCCGCTAGTGACTGAGGACCTCCAGGAGATTGTCTTTTGGAAAAAAAACCGCAACTCACACATTTTATCCGGAATCAGTCCATTATTGCCCGTTTTATCCGGATGAGCCCTCTTTATCTTGATCTTTGTATGCAAATCACTCGGCGGTTGCTCAGACTGGCTTTTCCACCTTGGTTTTTTGTTGGAAATTCGACCACTTTCTGTGAAATTTAGTGGAAAATGAGATTTTATTGCAATTTTAGCCAATCAAAATCGTCGATTTATTTTTGAATAAGGAGAGGTTTAAGTATTTCTGTCGACGGCTGTAATGGCCGTGTGTTACATCTGCGATTTGTTGATGTAATGTCGCGCTGAAGGAGCGTCGCCGTGGACTTTCGGAGAGAGGCAGACAAGAAAACCCAAGTTGGTGTAGCAATTTCATGGTTATACTACGTAGGAAATAGATGTAGATTTTTCTCTTGGAGTGATTTGCTGTCTCTTCGACAGCGTCACGACCAATCAACCTCCGATCGATGCATCGTGGTGGACATGCGGAGCCAACCGCTGGACCACACGGAGGAAACCATGCCATGGCAGGAGGGAGTTGCCTCGCTTCCTCAAGTAGAGTCTAATGTTACGTCGCCCAGCTCCACGTCGACAACCGCCATATTGAGCATCTTTTTGACTCTAGCTGGAGAACCTCGCCAAGCGAATCGACATTGAGACAGATACACGATGCAGCTCCAGAGGTCGTGACAGCACAGATGGGAGCAGCTAACTCCAACCCCGTTCTTCAAATGCCCTCAAAAATTGCACGGTGAGATTGGTAACGAACAACACAAGAGGAAACAGGCCTTGTTGGCGAGCGCATCTATTCGTTGGATTTGGATCTCGATTGCCCTACGTCAATGTCATTGACATTTACCATTTGGATGCCAAATTATCGAAGACTAGGCTGTCCAGAGCTTCCCAGATGTGGTTAAAGCTCTTTCCACGGGCGGAACGACTGGCTTTGGCGAGTCGCAACGTCGATGGACACTTGAGAATTGTGACTTTTCCATGAAACATCATTGAAACCAACATCGCGAGGTAAGTTTGACATCCCAGTACACTAAAGCGCCGCAGACTTTGCAGCGGTTTGAGAGGCAAAGACTGTAGCCAGTCGTCAAGCGTTGAAATATCTCATGGGTTGGATGGAAAAGTCCATGGTGACGACGCCAATGACTGCAAAGTGACAAGGCAATCTGTTTAAAACGTTTCTTTAACTAAAACTCTTTTTTTTTTAAAAGAAATGATTTAAAACTGTGTTCGAAAGAACACATTGTTGGCTGTCGTGAAAATGCTTGCCTTTGCTCGCTCTGTTCGCGCCGCTGCTAAAGTCACGGGAGTGCGTCCAGCTCAATGGACGCGACACTTTGCATCGTATCCGCCTCATGAAGTTGTCGGCTTGCCAGCTCTTTCCCCTACGATGGAACAGGGTAACTTGTCCAAGTGGTTGCTGAAAGAAGGCGATGCGATCACTGCCGGGGACATCATCTGCCAGATCGAAACGGACAAGGCTGTCGTCGACTACGAAGCCCAGGATGATATGTTCCTTGCTCGTATTTTAGTGCCTGAGGGAACGGAAGGCATCGTCGTCGGCCAACCTATCATGGTCACCGTCGACTCGGAAAGCGATGTTGCCGCCTTTGCTGACTTCAAGGTGGATGCGTCTGCTGTGCCTCCTCCTGCACCCAAGTCCCCTGAAGAAATTCCTCCCAAGAAAGAAGAAGTCAAGGTTGACCCTGCCACGCAAGCTCCAGTTGTGCCATCCGACTTCCTCGTCCAACCCCAAGTGCCCCAAAAAGTTGTCCCTGGACCTGCGATTCCTGCTCCAGTGGCTGCTCCAGTCACCCCTGCCCCTGCCAAGCCCGCCGCGCCAGTCGCCACTGCCGCCGCCACAACCGCCACGCTCGCGAGCAAGTGGGGTCTTGGCGTGAACAAGAGCGCCATTTCTTTCAGGTATGTTGAAATATTCATCATGAAGTCAAGGAAACGCATTGTAGCTTGGCTCAACGGCAAAATGCATACTTGGCCCTCTACGGCTCGACGGGTACATTCCCAGTGGAGCCATCCAAGTAAGGAGACATGTAATGCATTGTCCTTCTTGTTACTACATTCCCTTGGCGGACTTTTGCTTGTCAAGCGAGTTGAATATACCCGTCGTGTCGACAGTGAGGAACTCGAGCAGCCCCGG
Organism: Aphanomyces euteiches; assembly: GCA_021527685.1. Classification (NCBI taxonomy): domain Eukaryota; phylum Oomycota; class Saprolegniomycetes; order Saprolegniales; family Verrucalvaceae; genus Aphanomyces; species Aphanomyces euteiches. The sequence goes on from JAJGMV010000002.1 coordinate 1,360,880, forward strand.
GTGTCGTGCATCCAATGCTTGGTATTCCGCAAAATCGATCAAGCCATTTCGATCCATGTCGGCTTCAGCAAATGTGCTTGCGACGAGCTTGTCAACTTGGTCAGCCGTAAGTGCAATTTCTACATCATCAGACATAGAACACATGACTACAGACATACCTTTGCTCTCTTCCAAGCACGACTTGAGCATACTTGTTGTCTCTTCACGCGTAATGAATCCACTGTTGGTTGGATCTAGCATTTGGAAGGCCATGCGCAGCTTCTCATCGCGAGTGGCTTTTTGACTCAAGATGGACAAACCACGAACAAGATCGGCAAAGCTCAACTGGAGAGGATACAACATAAGATCTCATTCCTCAGTATGTAACATACCACATCGCGCTTGGACACGTCAAAGATGGCGAAGAGGCGACTTGGGAAGAGCGATTCGACCGAGACACCAAGGAACTTCATAAAGTCTTCCTTGGAGATTGAGATTTCTTGATAGTTGGTCGGGCTAAGAGTATACCCCAGTAGGGCAAAGATATTTTCACGAATCGAATCGATTTCTCTGGCGCTAAAGTGCGTTCGCTCGACGAGCTCTTGCGTTTCAAGCGCCGGCGTCCTTTCATTTCCTCCCCGTTCGACTTGTTTCATAGGAGAAGCTGGGGCCGGTGGAGGTCCTTGTGCTGTTGGTGACGGCGGCGCTTTCGACCAAATCGAGCGCTTCCTCTCACTGGGAGTCGCCGTTCCTGTGACGCTTGGCCGATCGTCGAGTCCACGACGCTTGAGCTTGCCTTGCTTGTTGCCCATATCGTCTGTACAGAGCCGTTTATTGATGGAAGACAAGATAGCACCGAGTTACGCTCGGGACCTTCGACCGCCGAGATGAAAGGGGAGTTGCGGATCGCTTTGTAAAATTTCTTTTTTATTCCTGGGAGAAGAAATAAAAAAACAAAATAAAATTAAAAATAGGGTTTAATTTAAATTTCTATTTTTTTTATTTTTTTATACCTTGCGGGAAGAACCATGAGCATGGAACAGAGCGAGGAAGCGAAGAAGATGCACGAGGTATTTGCCCGCCGTTTCTCAACCTTGAGTCCATGACGTCGTAGGAATTTGACATGCTGCCGCTTTTGATTGATATCCTCAAGGATATCCTAACAGCAGGCACAAATCAAGAAGCAACACGTCTCGGCGATGTTTCGGCCACAGCATTAGCTCTCAAAACAAAATACGACGACGCAGCGCGGCTCTTGGCATCGTTGCCAGGCGTCGACGTTAGCTTGGACGGACAGCAAGAAGAAATCCGCAAAGCCAAGGAACAATTGCGACAGAAAAGGTAGTTACTCTTCAAGAGGAACTTCTTCCTAAGGTCAGCATCATCCTAGTGAAATGATGGAGCTGTACAGCACGACACTCTTTCGAGGCACAGATGAACCACGAGCTCAACTCAACGACGTCTTTTCGCGAAAGAATCTATAAACGTTTACAAGACCATGTACTCTCCTGGCGTTGTCGTTGTTGTGGTCGTCCTTGTCGACATGTCCGTCATAGTCCATGCTCTCCTCGACAGAGTTGACATCATTTCCGGATTCTTGGCAGTGTTGCCGCCATCAGTATGTCCTTTGTGCCCGACATGTGCCATGTCATAGAAAACGCCTCGTCGGTTGATCAATTCACCGTAATCTCCTTCTTCGACAATGCGTCCACCCTTCAATACCACGATATGATCAGCATTGACTGTCGTGGCAAGTCGATGTGTCACCGAGACGACAGTCGTTCCTTTCTCTTTTGCCAGCCGCCAGAGCATGCTAACGATTGCCGCCTCTGTCTCTGTATCAAGCGCACTAGTTGCTTCATCGAGGAGAAGCACACTAGCCATAGTGATGAGCACTGGAACAATTATGTAGCTCATACCTCGGTCGCCGCACAAGAGCTCGAGCCAGGCATAGTCTCTGCAGCTGACCGCCGCTCCATGGCACAGCCGCCGCGTCCGTGTCCACTCCTTGTGGTAAATCCTGAATGAAATGACACTCTGCTAAGCGCAGAGCCTCCATGCAGTCACTCGTCGTCGCATTTGGATCGCCATACAAAAGATTGTCCAGGATAGAGCCATCGAGGAGATGGCCAGTCTGAAAGGCGACCCCGACATGGTCTTGATGCCCTCGCTCGAGAAGACAGTCGTCCCACAAGATCCGTCCATTACTGGGTTTGATCAACTGCATCAAGCAGCTCAAGAGCGTGCTCTTCCCGCTACCACTTGGGCCAACAATGCACGTGACGGAGCCGCGGGGACATGTCAGCGCAACTTCAGTCAAAATCTGCATATTCTCCCATGCAACACAAAGGCCATCAATACAAAGTCCACGTCGCAGTGGTTCCATAGGCCTCCACGGCAATGCTTCAGGCGATTTGGCACGCAGCAAGGCGTCAACACGCTGCAAACTGCTCGCGTTTCCAATAGCAACCCTCATGAAGCCCCCGAGAACGGTGACAGGACCAGCAATTCGACCAAGGAGCCCTACCATTGAGACAAAATCTCCAGTTGATAAAGTCTGCGCCATGACGCGGGTCCCAAGTCCAGCCGTCGCGAGTGCCACAAAGGCATACATGCCTGCTTCCACAAAGATCTGAACGAGAGCTGCCCAGAGGTCCTTGGCGAACTGTGTTGAAGCACACTCGACGGCAAGGGCATCAAACCTTTCTTGGACTGAAAGCTTCATGCCCAAGACAACCACTTCTGCCTGAGCTGCCAGAGCGGTCTGGAACGATTCCGTCAACTTGGCATTTGCTGCTCCAAAAGCCGTGGAGTAACCAGCAGCTCGACCTTGAGGGCCACTAAAGACAAGGACAAACGAGATCCACAGCGCAAGCCAACCAACGTTGATGTCGCATGCCATCAAGTAGACAAAGCCAACCACGGCAGTAACCAGCGGATGAAAGAGATTCCAAAAGACAGCTTGCCACAACGCATTCACGCGAGCAATGTCACTCGCAAACACAGTCGAGACATCTCCCTGTGTCGTCGCCACGATTGACGAGCTGGGGGGCAAGAGAACGACTGCAAGAAGCTGCTGTTGCATCGTTGCAGTGGCATGAGCTAAAAGCCGCGACTGCAAGAAAGCGATGACCGCTGTCGTAGCTGCAAATGGCGCCGAGAGACCAACGAGCAGGGCTAGCGGCCAAGTTGAATCAAATGTGTGGTCGAGGAGCATCTTGAGGCAGAAAGCTTGGAGTGGATTGAGACTCGCATGGATCAGCATGGCAAGCAGACACCAGCCCATGTCACTCCGATGAATTGACCAGTGGGTCAACGTGCTTGTCGTGACATCCACCGCTGTGTACGGAGGTGCCATCGGGGACTCTGCGGCTCGTAGCATGGAGAGAATGGCAGACACATCGACAGCAGGCGGTCGATGGTGCAAGATGAAGCTGAGCAATTGGTCCTTCGGCACTTCTTCCCTGAAGTTGTTGTACAAGGCAGACAAATCCAACTTTTCCATCACCTCTTGGGAAAGATGTGTTCGCAATGCGCACAAAGTTAATCCAGACTTTGAGGTAGCATGCAATGGCTTCGAGTAGAGTCGAGCTCGTGGTTTGACGATCAAGCGCGAGGCTCCAAGCGCTACGTACAGTAACAGCAAAAGCTCTGAAGGCTTGCCAAAGCTTCGGCAGAGACAAACGACAAGCATCGCCACCCACAGACCGATATCTGCCATTGCAGCACACGATTCCACTAGTGCAGTTCGCAGCACGACGCAGCGAAGAGCTAAATCCACAGCACACAAGACGAGCGACGGCAATGACATCCATGGCGGAATAGGCACGACGAATAACAGGCTCACGACTTGGACGACAAAGTCAACGACGAGGATCGCGACGATGGTGTAATGCCAAGGGCGACTGTCGACACGACGGAGGAGATGCAAACAAGACGACAACGGCTCTTTGGCTGGCGGGTCCATGAGCTGAAACCTCATGGACGTTGAAAGGCAAGTGGCATCGAGGAGGCCGAAATGGTCAGGTTGGTTTTGACGTATCCATCATTGTCATGATTGATGGACTTCCCCAGCCGTTGAACTGCGATCCAACGCTAGCTGTCACGCTTTTGACTACCATCGTCGAGGAAGATCGCTGTCTTACGCTGCAGAGTCGTCAAATGTTGTGTGAATGCGGTGTTTGTACCGTCAGTGAAAGGGACCGTCGGCCATCGTGGCGTGAGTGGCGTCATGCTATGTCGTGACTGGAATGGAAGATGAATCATGAGAGCGTCAAAAGCATGCCACACCTGTTTGCGTTCGTGCTCTTCCAGCTGCCGTCTCGGAGATCGATGGTCTTAAATACGTAGATTGACCGCGTTACAACAGACGCAACTGCGATTCGACGTTGAGTTGATGGAACTGGGCGACTTGTTTCTCGCCCATGCCCGCCTTGATCAAATCGTTCATGCTTGCGTACTTGATGTCTGCGCGACCTGCCAAAATCTTGGCGGCTTTTTTCTCGCCAATGCCTTGGAATTCGAGCAGCATGCTCTTGGGTCCGTGGTTGAGAGTGTGGAGAACGTCCGCTTCGAGGATCGTCTGGACGCGCGACTTCACCGTCAAAGACGCGGAGGTTGTAAAGTTGCATGGTGTTGGTGGAAATGATTGAGCCAGTTCTTGAATCCGCGCTTCCAGCTTTGTATTAGGCTCATCGAGGAGATCCCGAGCAACCATGTACAATGCAATCGCCGTGCGTCCTTTGCCTCGCTTTTCATAATCCATTGCCATGGTCAAGATATGCTTGATGCTGCCTTTGCTCCTACAATACCCATGTCATTGAACATGACGGCAGATGACGCGTACACACTGGGATTGGAATCACCCCCGTGGCTCGTACGAGGTTTTGCTATAGCTTGAGAGCACCCAACGGCGTCTCCAGTAAGTTTCTCGTCATCTTGGAACTTGAGTTTCTTCATCGCCACCATGCCACTGCCACAATCGCAACGCTTCTTCGACCATGGAGCAGTCGTGTCGAGCGTTGGAGACTTCGATGACTTGGCTTTGGGTGTAAGCTCAAATGACGAGAGCGGCGTAGTTCCCACGACTTGCTTCTTCTTTGCTGCGTGTTGCAACGCTTCCAGTGTGTCTTTGAGCAACGACCGGGCAGGAGAAATTGTGCAAATCATGAGGGCGAGATTTGAATTGGTCACTCTGTCTACCAAGATCCGAGATACGAGGCTCTCATCGTATGGCTGCATGCCTAGCAACATGGATGCGCTTTCTTGTGCGGTGGGGCATATATCGTCTTGGCTGGCTAAATCCATCATGTGGAGGCAACCCGAACGAACAAGACCATCAAATCCTCTGGATTCAACTCGCACTTGCAAGACAAAATGGCTTCGATTGCCGCGAGAATGGTACGAAGTCGTTCCTCTTCGGCGCTTGCAAGCTCGTTCGTACAGAGCGATGAAGTCATCGTTTGAACCAATATGCTTGGAAGTCAGTCCTTGCAGCACAAGACGGTCATCGGATGTCGCACACACAGAGACGTCGTCTTGATTTGCCTTTGCAGCCAAAAGATCGAGTACTTTATGTTGGTAAATCTCATGCAATGCCACTTCAACGCGAAAGTCTGCAACTTGTTCTTTGCCCACTTGAAACAATTTGACCATCGCGCGGGGTATCAAGCCTGGGCTCTTCGCCGATCCTTCCATCGTGAAGCTCTTGCCGCTTGTCGGAGCTCCACAAGCAAAGGCTGTGACGTCATGTCCTTCGAAGAGATCTGCAATCTTGTTGCCAAGCTCTTTGTGGAAGATATCTCGTTGACTCACACGTTCATCGTACACCCGATCGACTTGGAATAAATGATCATCGATTTGGATATTCTTCGAGGCGGTCGTTCCTCCAACGATGATATTCACACAAGATCCGCTTCCCTTGGCCGTTTCTCCGCGAAGCATCGGTCGAACTCGCGCAACGACCTTCATGTGCGCGGGAGGCAACAGAAACAACGACGCCATCTTTTCCAAAATGACAAGAATCTTTATTCGGATAACACCTTCCGGTTTTATCCGGATACACAGTACGGTCAGTGAACAATTCATCACCATCACAAGAGAGCTGCACCCGATTCCACAATTAGATTGCCAAAGAGATCAATAGCACGCTTGCATGCTTCGCTTGTATTGCTGTGGTAGAACTTTGCATGGTCATTGGATTGCGGTGGAATTTTCTTGAAATGCTGAAGGAATTTGACAAAACGAAACCGACGATGAAACCGGCATTGACCCAATTTTCGAGAAAATGCAGTCTGTCGAAGGAGTCGCGGCATGGAAGATGATTGAGTGCTAAGGCGAGGGTTAAAGCAAGACCAGATAGTTGTATTCAAGTGCTACTCCAAGCATAAACCAACGCCATGAATTTCGTGAAGATGGCCCAAGCCAACCAGAATGAGTGATAGCCTGCGATCGTCCAACTTGATTTCAAGCAATGTATACATCGCATTTTGTGAAGTTGTAAATAGTTTCATGCGATTTGGTGGGGTTGACTTACGCTCACACACTACGTGATTACATGTGAATTGCCACACAAATTGGAGAAATAAATTGGTTCCCTGTCAATTGAAGACGGATTGGTGGACGTTTAAAGCCATCTCGAAATTCAAATCAAGCCGTAGCTTCACGTCTTCCATAGCCACGATAGTCACTTGGAACATTGTGGAATGCAGTATGAGGTGATTCTTGGTTGAAAGTCATTACACGACTGAATAAAATAAAATTCCATGGCTACAAAATCAATCCAAGTCGACCCTTTGCACTTGGAAGCACCATATTGAGGCAAACCTTGAATGATACCAGCGGAACATAATGAGTTTGGTCTTGAGAGGTCGAGGTTCGACAACCAGTGTGAGAATTCGTTGGTTAAACGTCTCGTTGACAAAATACGAAGGATAGCATGCAATAGCGATCATATAGTTGTCGAATGATAAAATCTTGTCTTTGCCATAAAGCATGTATCCAAGTCGAAGGACTTCATAGCCATTCAATCCCGTCAAAGTGTACATCGTCGACTTGCCGAGATCACCACACCGATTCGCATAGATTGCCAAAGTTTTTTCAAACTCGGTTGACTTCCCCCCTGGAGGTTGGTACTTGCAGCATAAACCCACTCGATCCGAGAAGAGAACCAAGTCCAGCAGAGGAAGTCCCAGTAGAACGAGCTTTGCGATGAAGATGGGTTTGACATTGCCCCAATTATCAACGCCTTGGAAAACATCACCTCATAGACATACGCTTCACGATGCGAGGCGCCAAGGAAGAGGGTTTGAGCTCGGCCACTAAATCCAAAAGAAGCTCCAATATTGGTAAATGTTTGATCACGCATATAATGGCCAAGGCATAGAGCTAGGAGAACTGGGCCATACAGGCGGTCAGATGCGCGAAGACGACATGCTTTGGCAATCCAATTGAGTACTGAGAAGTGGAGCAGCACAAACTGGGCGAGCGCAGGATACATGATGGACCATGCATCGCAGACGACAATCTGTACTCCTTCAAACTGGATACATGAGGATCAAAAGCACAGAAAGATGAGCTTGATATTTGAGCCCAGCAAGAGTGGCAACCAAACAAATGTATCCGAGCAGGCGAGAATACCAATGCCACATCGATGCCAGTCTGAAGTGTAGTAAAGATATCCCCGCCATGCTGCTAACAGCGCAATCGACCATCGAAGCAGCAGTCCAAAAATGGAGAGATTCGCCACCACCGCTCTGAGCCCACCTCGGAAAGTGATAGTGTCTTGGTTTTGCACGCTGTACCACATGAGACCATTTCTATCCTTGTCTTGGATGCATACACACTCGGCCCACAAAGCAGTGGCCTTGTGCAAGACAACACTCTCCCAAATCATGAGTTGCTGGCTCTGGCAGAACGTTGGGTTTGATGTACAGTCGACTATGCTCTCCGTTAGACCGTCGTAGACCACGGCCTCGACACCAAGACCTTTGGGCTGGTCTTTGGAACGGAGATCATTTTGCATGTGCGAGTAATACCTAGTAAGGCCATCGGGAAATGTATACCATCCATTTCGCCATGTGCCATGAGGTTCATTGAGCCACAGACGAGTCTTCGAGTCAAAGTCACTTCGGTTGATGGCCACGACTTGGTAAATACCGCCAGGCCGAATGTATTGGTTGTACAGCATGACGGTGCAGAAGACTCCGTCCTCTCCAGGAATGCCATATCGAGCTGCAGCGGGGTTATCCCAGTAGGGGATAATGAGGACTGGCAGCGCATTTGTCAATTCTGTTGTATGGGTTGCATCGGTACCAACGTTGATGCGAAGACTGTCTTTGACAGGGAGGTAGCCTTGATCAGTGCATGCATGGCGTATTCCATTGATGGTGAGGGCGATGGTTGAACAAATGGGGTTGTAGTATGCGTAAGTGTCTTTCATGGTCGTTTGGGGATCTGACCGCACCATGACAGTGTAGCTGTCATAGGTTATGTTGGCGAGTTGCTTGATCACCGCCACTCCATTCAAAGCTTGAGCAAGGGTCACTGCCTTGTAAACCCGGCCAACAAGAACACAGGCCATGGCACGATCAATGTACGGGTCGTCGTTGTTGCCAGGGATGTATTCAATGGTTGATTCGAACGGGCGGGAGCCATAAACCAGAGTTGTGTCCATCATGCTTTCATCCATGAAAGCGTTGATGACTTGTGTTGCGACAAGGTTCAGAGTGAGACACCAACAGCAGACGTCATAGAATGCGGAGAGACGATTCCAGAAAATCTGTTTTGATGTTCGTCGAGCAAGGATTGTGTCGGATGCGAGAGGTGTTGGTGTTGTGCATGCTAGGCGCCGTTCGTCGCCTTCAGGTACAACTTGGACCATTCCGTTGTGACAGTTTCTGTGGTCGTCTATTTTCGTCATTCGTTGGGGTTGACCCACGTCATCTTGAATGGCTGAGGAAAATGACCAAAGATTGGAAAGTCTGGTAGAGCACTCTGTTAATGAAGTAGGGCTGGTTGCTGGCGATCACTTGTGAGGACATAGGAGGTGGCATCGAGTAGCACATAGCAGAGCAACAAAGCATCTTTTTGCGCAACAAGACTAAGAAACCCAAGGAGACCTTGGAAATAGTCCCAGTTGTACTAGCTGTGCGTGTAGGAAGCTGCTGAATTATTCTTGAAAGATTGAAACAGAAAATGATTAATCCATGTCGACACTTTGCACTTGGAACCACCAAATCAACGCGAACCTTGGGTTGTTCCATCGAAACATCATCAATTTGATCGCAAAGGGCCGTGAGAAGATCTCCAATGTGAGGATCCGCTGGTTGAATGTCTCGTTAATAATGTAAGACGGATAGCAAGCAATGGCCACCATGTAATTGTCAAAAGACAGGATATTGTTTTTCCCGTAGAGCATGTAGCCGAGGCGAAGCACTTCGTAGCCGTTCAATCCAGTCGAAGTGTACATGGTGGACTTGCCAAGACCGCCGCATCGGTTCGCTTGGATAGCCAAAGTTGATTCAATCTGGGTTGGCTTTCCTCCAGGTGGTTGGTATTTGCAATTTGGCCCCACTCGGTCCGAGTAGACAAAAAGTTCCAGAAGCGGGAGACCCAAGAGGATAAGTTTGGCAATGAGGATGGGTTTCACATTGCCACCGATGATCAATGCCTTGGTGAACATCACTTCATATATGTACGCCTCGCGATATGACGCAACGAAGAAGAGAGTCTGAGCTCGACCGCTGAAGCCCATCGACGGACCGCTATTGATAAATGTGACGTCGCGTAAGTAGTGGGCTAGACAAAGCGCAAGTAGCACAGGACCGAAGAGGCGGTCAGACACCCGGATTCGTAATGCCTTGCCCAGCCAGTTGAGCACCGCAAAGTAGAGCAAGACAAACTGAGCTAATGCAGGGTACAAAATGAACCACGCGTCACACACGACTAGAAGATCGCCCTCGAATTGAATGCACGAGGCCCAGAAGCATAAAAAGATGAGCTTGTAGCCAGGTGCTAGCAAAACTGGGAGCCACACAAAGGAATCGGAGCACGAGAGAATACCAATCCCACAGCCATGCCAGTCGGCAGAGCCGTAGAGGTATCCTCGCCATGCAGCAAGGAGCTTAATCGCCCATTGAAAAAGCACGACAAAGACTGACAAGTTGGCCAATACAGCACTGAGGCCGCCGCGGAAGGTCACAACGTTTTGATTCTCGACGCTGTACCACACGAAACCCTTGCGATCCTTGTCTTGGATGCAAACGCACTCTGCCCACAGCGCAATCGCATTGTGAACGACAACGTTCTCCCACACGAAGCGGAGTTGGCTCTCGCATCTCGTCGGGTCAGTCTCACAGTCGGCGATCATGTGAGTGAGAGCATCGTAGACCACGGACGAGATCCCAAGACCACCAGGATAATCCTTTGGTCGTAGATCACTCTGCATGTGTGAATAATATCGCTTTATACCGTCAGGAAACGTGTACCATCCATTTTGCCAAGTGCCTCGAGGTTCATTGAGCCACAGTCGCGTTTTGACGTCGAAGTCAGTGCGGTTGATCACTGTCAATTGGTAAAAGCTCCCAGGACCAAGGTACTGGTTGTACAGCATGAACGAGCAAAAGACGCCGTCATAGCCTGGAATACCGTACCGAGCATCGGCACCGTTGTCATAGTACGGCATAATTAGGATGGGCAAAGCATTTGTCAACTCGGTTGTGCGGGTGGCGTCAGTTCCCACGTTGATGCGAAGACTGTCTGTTACGGGGAGATAGCCTTGGTCGGCGCAAGCATGCGCAATTCCATTCATCGTGAGAGCAATCGCAGAGCAGATTGGGTTGTAGTAAGCGTAAGTGTCCCGCATGGTGGTCTGTGGATCTTGTCGAACCATAACTGTGTAGCTGTCAGCAGTGATATTTGCAAAATTTCGGATCGTCGCTCCTCCATTCAAAGCTTCATCCAGAGTCATCGACTTGTAGACACGACCGACAAGAACGCAAGCCATGGCACGGTCGATGTACGGGTCGTCATTGTTGCCAGGTATTAGCTCGAGGGAGGATTCCGTGGGACGAGCGCCGTATATGAGAGTTGTGTCGATCATGCTTTGAGTCAAGAAGGCATTGATGACTTGTAAAACCATTAGACAGACAAGGAGCAGCCAGCATAGCAAATCAAAGAAAGCTACGAAGCGGTTAGCCCAAGCCACAGGAAGTCGAGGGCGTTGTAAGTGCTGATATGTAAGATTTTGTTGTGACACCAACTTGGTCTTCTCAAAGAGCTGCGTAGGGCTCACTTGGGACATCGCGCTGCAAATGCTTGGCGACGCCGTGGACAATTATAGAATGTAGCTCTTACACATCGCGCAAACAGACGTTATCAATACCGCGAAACTGTTCGATGGGATTGTTGCTTGGTGCAGGAAAGGGAGCGAACTCACAGACAGGAAGACTCAGGATGGCATAATCACTACGCTGGTCTTCACCGGAAGCATCACTGAATTCGAAAAAAGTTGTAATCGGAAAACAAAACTTGGCTCTTTCGCCATGAAGCGAAAGCAGCATTGTCCACTTGGATTGTCATCCTGATGCAATTCTGCCATCGAAGAGACCAATGTCTCCGCCACGCTGCGATTAGAGAACAATTTTGGACACAGCCCTTCGATGTAAGGCTTCAAGGAAACCAAGTCCAGGCTGCTGGCATGTCCAACGTTCAATTTCTCTGTTACGACATCAATGAGGCGAACCACTAGACGAACATACCTTAATCTAAGACGATCCTCTCTCCATGTCTTCGCAAGTTTACTCGCTTGACTCTCTAGCGCTATCTCCATCGGAGGTCACCGTGGCTTGGAGCCAGGTCTTTGTCATAGAGCACCGACGTCGCTTTCCCATCATGCTGAGCATCTTTCCATGACTCGCGCGCAAATTTCTGTCTTGACAAGATACACTAATTTACGAAATGACATGGAAATAGAATAAATTATATCGAGACTATGAGCGATGAGCTCGCATCCGAGAGCGGCGGCGTCGATGTTGGCCAACAGAATGCATCGGATCTAGGAGATAGCGAGATGGATAGCATGGGGCGAACTCCACTCGACGAGGATGATGACGATTCGTCAGATGATGAGCCTTTGAGCGTCCTCAAGAAAGACGTGAAGAAGCGCAACTCGATCCTTCGAACTCAGAGCCGCGAAGATGAAGAAGAGCTCGCCCTGGCCGAGAGCAATTCTGAAGACGAATCGCGGCGAGAGGATTTTGTGCGTGATTACTCTCACGAAGGTGATCTCGAAATGCTCCACATGCCTCGTGTTGCGTATCCATTCCCAAGTTACATTCGACAAGCCGCCAGTGCATTGGACGCTCGTCGTCATCCACTCGCTGCAAACCCGATGGATTTCATCGCATGCCAGAATTTGCAGCTTGTGCTCTCTCGAAGAAATCACCCGACGTCTCCAAACGCAGCGAAGAGGCCGAATGACGACGCCGTTTCCAACCCACATGAGCCAGATCCAACTACAGAAACGACCAAACGACACAAGGCGTCGTCGAGCAGTCCGACGTCGACAAAGAGCGACTCAGGAGACGACGACGAATAAAGCGATGCTCTATTAGGATCAATTGAACAATTCTTGGAAAATGCCCTTGAAGAGCTGGATGCCCTTGAGGAAAGTGTCCTTGTGGAGCATTTCATTGTGTTCATGGAGAAGCACTTCAGTGTTGTTCATGGGGGAGAATCCTAAGGCTGGCACGCCCAACTTGCGCAAGAAGCGGCTATCAGTTGCGGCAGGAAACACTTCCAACTCGACTTCCATGCCCAAAGCCTACTCATTGAAGATAGTATTCCATTCGTTGTCGACGGAGTGTACCGCAGCCGCTTCGAGGAACTTGGCGCAGTGAGGATTCGTTTCCTTGTCGGTCGAGGTCACATGGTGCTCTCGCAACACGGTCTTGCTCGCAAACTCCCATGTCACCCCTTCGATCGCACACCATTCATCCAACTTGGCCTAGGATAGTTGCATGAGAGACTGTGAGGACATTGACGCAAAGGTCGTACCTTGAATTCATCCAAGTCTTGGCTTGGCGACACGCGAATGTCGAATCCAGCGGTAGCTTCTGTGGGAATCACATTGAGCGCATATGTAGCGCCGCCATCTGTCGACACGCCAGCGCGGAGCATGGTCAAGTTGATCGTCGTGATGTCGCCCAAGTTGCGCTTCTTCATTTCGCCATGCTTGCAGCCGCAACTTGCGCCGAGGAGCTTTTCTTGTTCTTCACGGAACTTGAGGAACTACCAAATACTTGAGCAAACAAGCTCCATCGAGGTTGCGTACCTTGTTGCAGATCTCAATCAATTTGCCCGTCGCCGTATTTTCAATGAAGCGGCTTCCGTGTCCAGTTGGGCCTTCAGCCTTGACGTAGAGCCACCATGGAGTGCGTTCGCCATAAAACACTAGTAGAGATGAGCACCCACGAGAATGAATGGAAAAACCTGTGAACTTCTCGGTAGGACTGGCCAATCCTTCGTCCAAAGCAAGGGCAATCGGTTGCATGGCTTGGAATTGCCTCGACTTGAGGAACGCATCCATGCCATCGACGCCACCAATTTCTTCATCAGGGACGAAACTCAAATGAATGTTCCGTGCGGGCTGGAATCCCGTTGCATGGAGCAATCGAAGCGCCTCAAGGTATTGCACACAGACGCACTTCATATCTTGGGCGCCGCGGCCAACGATCATTCCATTCTCGAGCAATTCGCCCTAAAAATTGCAGTCAACACCCCAGGATACTGTGCTGACAAACGTACGCCAAAAGGGTCGTAGTTCCAGCTTTCCCTCATCACAGGCACAACATCGTAGTGCGAATTCAAGAGAATGCTGGGCAGTGTGGGGTCCTTGCCACGCCACGTAGCAACCAAGATAGGCTTGCCTTCCGCGACCGAGAATTCTTCAATGTCCTCCAAGAATCCGAGCTCTTCATAGTACGCCAAAAGCCACTTCGCGCACTACATGAAAAACACATCAGCGTCTACACAAAGAGAAATGCATTACCTCTTGGTAAGCGCCTTGAGGGCCGTAGCCACTGACCGTCGGGATGCGAATGAGCTCCTGGAAGCGTTGAACTGCCGTCTCCTCTGTGCTCGACATGGAAATTTCCAAACTGATCAGTCACCCAATCAACCTCCCGAGTCCTTCCGACGTCAGAAGCACATGGATGTGCCATGAAGAAAAATGAGGACAACTTGTCAGGAACAACGAAGAACCTGCCGACGGCAACGAGATTGAGTGAGCTGAGGAGACCCCTTCTAGCTATTCACAATGTCATGATCGACTTGCTCTTGAAGTCCCGCGTCCGTCACGGTCTTCTCAGTCTCGACGGACGACGGAAATGCAAGGAAGTCCATAGATCCGTCATCTTCAAGTGGATGACACTGTGAAGAAGACGGTCGAATCGAACGCTGAATCTTTCGTACTTGGCATCAATGGATGCGTCGCGCGTGCTTCCTACCAAGCTTGACAGCCGTCCCCGCTCAAATTACCGTCGCACTGGCAGTCCTAACCATGCAATCGTACGTGGAATCGATGATCAAACGGCTATAATTGGGATGAGGGAACATGGTATGTCCTCAATGCGCTGACGACGTCAAAAGCAAGTCTTGGCAAGAAACGCAGTCCACAGCAACCTCAAAGCAGCCGCGATGTCGCCAAGATCTCCAAGACGACAAAATGTGGAATAGGCGCCGCTCGTCAAAGCTTGCAACCCTTGAGCCGAAGATGCGGAAACAACAAAGAAACAAACATGGAATTCAACGAGATGCACATCTACAAGAGCCGTCTCGACGACGAATCGCTTTCACGGTGCCCTCTGCTCGCCATCCGATTCGTATCTGGTGTACTTGGCGATGGATTGAGCTTGGGAACATTTTCATCCCGGAACGAAGACCGCGTGAGAAGAAGCGCGCCGTACGACGGTTGATTCGTGAGAAGGTTTTGCACCGATGGCTTGTGCGTCATGATATGGCTGGTGCGCGTCGACAAGCCTTCGCCAGACATGTGATGGGGATTGGAATATTGATGCGCCTTCGATTGAAAGTGGCGCTGCATGTGCGTGCGCTCTTCCAAGTCAAGGACGAGCGTTTCCACACGCACGAGTCGATCAGCGAGCTTCCGGAGGCCTTCAATCACATCTTGCTCGTGGTTCTTGTTGGCCCCACCGGCTTCGTGCTGCCGCACGGCCTCCCCCAGCACTACCGGGTCGTACTTCTCCGTGATGAAATGCTCGATCACGACGCGGTCCTCGGTGTATTTGTCAGTCACGTCGTTGAAAACGTCGCGCGAGAGGACGCAGAGTTCCGTGAAGACAACAGCTTGGACATGCGCCGTTCGTTTGCAATTGAGCAAGAGCGCAATCTCTCCAAAGTAGTCGCCTGGACCCATCACTTTGGGCGCGCTGTCGGCATCATTTGGACAAAGCCGCGTCGCCTTGCGCTTGATCGTTGTATTGGTGACGTGGCAACTTCCAGACTCGATGAAGTACATATCATGGCCGACTTCGCCACGGACGATGACAAAGTCGCTCGGCAAGTAGACTTGAAAGCGCAGACGCAAGACAAGCGCTTGGACGGCTTCGACGCTGCATTCCCGAAAGAGCGGCGTGCGGACAATCATGGTCATGCGAAGGAAGAGCTCGACTTCGATGCGCAAGTTTTTCGACAATTCGTGCTTAAATGCCTCGGGTTTGCCGTCCAAAGTGCCGTGGCGAGCGTACATGGCTTCGTAGTACTCGTGGATGCGCAGCTGCAGTTCGTTTGGGAGACGGAGGAGCTGCATGCCGGCAAAGAGCGACTCCATCTTGCGGCGGTATCGGTTGTGGTCGTCGTAGAAATTTGAAATGAGGATCGCAACGTTCCCAAAGACAACGGCCATCACGACGGCGCCGACGAGGATCACACAGCTCGAGAAAGAATACTCGCGGTCGTTCTGGAAGAGCTGGTTCTGCCCCACGATCGTCTGCAGCGCGAGGTAGAAGCTGAGCAAGTACGGGTTGACCGTGTCAAAGTTGGTGTTGAAGAGCACAGCAGCCCAGTCGTCGTCGGCGACCATGCCATACCAGACACATGCAAACATGTGCACAACGACGACAAAGACAAGGACGAGCGTAATGAGACGGATCAAGTGCGCATATCGAGAGTAGAGCAGCCAGCGCTGCCACTCGATGGGAAGACGAAGGAGCTCCAAGACATGACTCAAGCGAGATATCTTGACCAGGCGTGGAAGTCGCGCGACTTTGAGAGCCGTCAAGAAGTGAAGCTGATGCTCGTTCGACGAAGCGGCGATCCAGTACATGATCAAGTCGACGGGAACACTTGAAATCAAATCCATGGCAAACCTACCAACAAAGACGCTCAAAATCAAAGGCAAAGATCGGTACCATCCCGTCAAGTACGTCCACGCGATAACGCACCGGTCCGTGATGAAGGCGTCTGGCGAAGATGGATCATGGAGCGCCGTGTTAAAGTTGAGCAAGACGTCCAAGCAAAAGACGAGCGACGTGAGGAGATTCGCGTAGTCGTTGGTTGGATTCGCATCGTCCGAGTCAAAAGCAAGAGTGTACGGCACGGCGAGGACTTGGTAGTAGATGAAGCCCAGCAACGTCTACGTCGTCCAGCCATGAAGCATCATCCATGGCATGACATTTACCAGTTGCCAGAGTTTGTACAAGTTCCACGATGGATAGACCAAGAGCCGCCGCGTTGACTTGTGGTCTTCGTCTTTTGGACTCGGTCCATGGCTAGGCGACTTTGGCGCACGGATTTGGTACGTCTCCAAGACATGCTGATGGCGCGTCGCGTAGCTCATAGCTTCAAGTCGACGTCGTTCAGCATCTTCGGCACGTTCCCGCATCTTCTTCTTGAAGCGAAGAACGCCAGGCGCAGTCGTCAAGATATTGGGCTTGAGTCGCTACAGCATGGCAAGTGAGCGGACGAGACGGCAAGGCCTTATAGGACGTACAGTCGAGCTCAAGGATTTTGGAAGTGACCCTATGAGGATGCGAGTGCCCCGGCGGATGAATTCAGTCGTGGCCCCCGTTGCGTCGGAGAGATTGCGAATCGACTTTGAAGACTGTGTCGGCTCGATCTCTGGCGACAGTCGCCGCAAGATGGTGGCCATGCGCTCCAGCGCAGGCGACGCCGTCGCCGGTGGTGGTTGTGTTTGTGGAGCAAAGTCCATTTATAGCTTGTCCACAAAAACGCTTTTTTGGCAGGGTGCCCACCAGTCGGTCTTCCATGAATGGGGACAGAGATGGCGGGCCGATGCATGGCCCAGCAGCATCCATGGCGGGGCTAAGTTTCAACCCGAATCCACACAATGAAGCGCAAGCGCACGACTCGCTGCTCCATCGTGCGTCGGCTTCGATCCACCACGTTGCCACGATGCTACGGCCGAGTCATTCCGGTTCAACGCGGACGATGCTTCGACACCAAGAGAGCAGCTCTCGAAGCATTGAAGGCTCCACTCGGATGGGTTTGCGGCACCAAGACAGCAACGCAAGAAGCACGGAAGGCTCCGCTCGGACGGGTTTACGCCGCCAAGAGAGCAGCTCTCGAAGTATTGAGGGATCCATGCGGACGCGGGGGGCGATCGATCGAAGAGTAGCGGCGGTGAAGCCGTTGACAGAAGAAACAACTCAAGTGACGTCAGACGAGTCCACTTCAAAGGAAACGCCCAGGAAAGCTCCCATCATGCTTGCCGACCTTGCCGAGAGGCCACCGTCGTTCCTGCGCCGCGCGAGTATGAGCATGAAGAACGTCGTCGGACTCCTGCAGAGGCAGAACACAACGTTGCTACACAATGAGAGAAGCATGAAACTCTCACCGCATCATGAACCTCATTCTCAAGGCGGAGCCGACGCTTCTTCCAAGGACAAACGCGATTCGGTCTTGCGGCACGCGGGGGCATCGATTATTAACCGCATCCATGCCGCAACCGCCAAGCCCCGCGTGGTTCCATTCGCCCCTGAAGTGATCCACCACTCAGTCGCTGCCATGTCGTCCATGTCATCCGCGACGTGGCGGGTAAGCCATTGAAATGCACCGCCCGTCGAATTAATCGATCGTCACGTAGCGGCAGTCCGTCAGTCGGCCGTTGTTTGGACGCTCGCAATCTGTGTTTGGCACGCTTGGATCCAAATTGATGTCTCAATTGCTGCCGCAGAGCGACCCGCGTCGATTGTCTTTGGCGTCGTCCGTGGCAAGACACGAGCGTGTCTTGGATCATTATCATTTGCGGTCGAAAAAAGTATTGGACATCGCGGTCGCCGCCGACACGACCAAACTGAGATTCCTCATTTCCCCCGACTCTAAAGTGTACAAATGCTGGCAACTCGTCCGTGTTTCCTCGTCCTCCCTGGCGCTGACGATCGTTGTGTCGTAGATTCTCGTGGCGATTATTTACTACCAAGTCGTGGCGATTCCATACGTCCTGGCGTTCACGACGTCAGATACGAATCCGCTCGACGACTCTGTGAGTCTCGCGACGTCGGCGATCTTTCTCCTCGACATTGTGCTCAACTTCTTCACGGCAATCGCAGACCCCGAGAAAGGCTTGATCACAAATCGCCGAGATATCGCCATTCGATATCTCCGCGGATGGTTTGCCCTCCATATCTCTCGCAGTGCTTGATCGTCTGTGTCTTGTAGGTTCCTCCTCGACATCATCTCGGCGATTCCGATCGACGCGATCGTGTATTTGTCGTCGGGGCTCAATTCCAACAACGTGAAATTCATCGGCGTGTTCAAGACAGCAAGATTGCCGCGCCTCGCTCGCGTCTTGAGTCTTGCGCGGATTCTGCAGTTCCTCCGCGTTCTGCATGAATGGAGACACTGGCTGCTCTATTCGCGCTACGCCCATCTCATTCGACTCTGCGCGACCGTCACGGCGTTCGCATACATGATCCATCTCATGTCGTGTGTCTGGTACGGCGCGGTCGCTGGCCCCATGTGGCTTGCGTGGATTGAAACCAACTACAAGTCGCCGTCGCGGTCGATCCAAAGCACGTACATGTTGAGCTTCTACTCGATGCTGACGACGACGATGGGCCAGAGCAACACGTTGTACACGAACGCCGAGTACGTCTTTTCATGCTGCGTGATGATCCAAGGCTGTCTTCTCATGGCCGTTGTCTTTGGGGATGTCGGCGATTTGATCTCCAACTACTACGAAGACGTCAACAACTACCGTCAGAAGATGGAGTCGCTGCTCGCTAGTATGAACCTCATGCATCTCCCGACGACGCTCCAGTCTCGCATCAACGAATACTACGAGACCATGTACGACCGATACGGCACTCTCAATGGCGACACAGTCCTCTTCACGAACGAACTGTCCAAGAACTTGAGCAACGAAGTCGAGCTCTTCCTCCGCATGGGCATGATCACACGGAGCCCCATGTTTCGTCTCTGCAGTGCCGAATTCGTCCAGGAAATCGTCATGAAGCTCGCGTTCCAAGTCTACTTGACCGACGACTACGTTGTCGCCCGTGGCGAAATTGGCTACGAGATGTATTTTCTGCAGAGCGGCACATGCGATGTGCTTCGGTACATGACAGAATCTCCAAGTGGAAGTCAATTGCGGCGGCGAAGTCGACAGAGTCATCATGCGCAGACGTCAGTCATTCGGACGCTCGTCGAAGGCGATTATTTCGGTAGGAAGGCGCGCTCGAATGGACTTTGCTCAAGTTGATGTCTGTAGGTGAGATCGCGCTCCTGATGAACTGCAAGCAGACTGTGACGGTCAAAGCCACGTCGTTCACGGAACTTTGCGTCCTCTCGAGAGATGTCTACCGCGAAGTGACGGAGAAATATGTCGACGATTTCAAAGTGATCGAAAGGTTCATCATGGAGAAGTACGATCCACATGTGCTGGAAGCGGCCATGCAAATGCAAGTGGATCCGGCCAAGGAACGCCAGCGCGCAATCGTCGACTGTCTCCATGAACTC
Organism: Aphanomyces euteiches; assembly: GCA_021527685.1. NCBI lineage: Eukaryota > Oomycota > Saprolegniomycetes > Saprolegniales > Verrucalvaceae > Aphanomyces > Aphanomyces euteiches. The sequence continues at coordinate 1,380,857 of JAJGMV010000002.1, forward strand.
GACGAACGACTTGGGATCTTGGAAGTGAAGCTCGTCCAGATGGAAAGCTCGGATCATTCACCGCCGTCGTTTATGGACACCGCCGACCAACACATGCGATAGGACGGCGCTCTATTCGAGATATTTATCAAGCTGCCACGCTGTCTCCTTGCGACCGACTGACGTCCCATATCTCAGCGGCTTCTTCACCCAACGAGACTATCTTGTCGAGCATTTCGTTCGATGGAGGAAGAAGAGCCCATTGCAATAGCCGAGCACTGGATATTGGGAAGTTTGGAATCAGCGCGGGACTGATCGTCTTGCGGTCCCAGGGCATAGGAATAATACTAACCTTGACATGGTCTTCAACTTCGGGGACGAAACAGAGGAGTCCGCCATCAGCGTGCCATTCTTTTCCATCGATGCGACGTGCGGGAGTTCCATCAAAGTACCAAGGGACATGGCACGAGAGGAGCATGCGATCCGCGAGGAAGTCTTTGTTTGGGAAGTCTGTCCAATGCACAGTCCGCACTCGTGGCCAGACTTGCGTTGTTGCGATGACGAGGCGGGGGAAATCGTGGATCGGCAAGTCTTCTGGAAAAAGCGCGCCGATGTGCTTGTTCACATAGGACGAGAGGTTGAACATTTTTTTCTTCTTGAGATCTTCGTGGATCGAACGAGCGGTGTTTTTTGTTTCATCAAGGACATTGGCCATGGGCACATCGTACGCAAGCGACGCGGCGACCAGTGAGCCACCAGATGCCCCAGCAAAGCGACTCTTCGCGCTAATGTAGCCTTGCCGTCGGAAGTAGTTGGCGACGCCAATGTGGAACGCCAGAAGGAAGCCACTGCCGCTGAAGCTCAAGTTCATCGCCGTCTTCGTCGCATTTCCCGTGCGGCCAATCAGAATCTCCGCCCTGATTGTGAAAACTTATCCGGATAAGTCGGCCCACTTCAATAAGATTATTTGTAAATAGCCAATCAAATGTCTTAATTTGCAAAATTTAACCAATCAGAAGTTGTTTCAACAAATTCTTGACCAATCAAGTTCCTAGAAAGCCTTGTGTCAATGATGAAGAAAGATGCTCCTTGCCGCTCACTTTCCATTTTTCATTGAACATGGCAGAACTGCCCACAAAGAACAAGCGCGGAATCACACTCGGCGACAAGGTCGAAGACTTTCACTTCAATTCGACGCATGGACCGCTCTCGTTGAAGGAATACTTAAACGGCAACTGGGGCCTATTGTGCTCTCACCCAGACGACTACACGCCAATTTGCACGACCGAACTCGGTGAATTGGCTCGTCTTGACAATGCCGGCGAGTTCAGCCGCCGCAATGTCAAAGTGATTGGTCTTTCGTGCAATGATGTTGAAAGCCACAAGGGATGGATTGAAGATATCAAAGCGTTCTCCGGCCAAGATGTTCATTACCCCATCATTGCTGATAAATCGCGTGAAATTGCTGCCGAGCTTGGTATGCTCTCGTCTGACGACTTGGACAAGGCTGGCTTACCTCTAACTGTCCGCTCGGTCTTTGTTCTTGGTCCCGATCTCTCGATCAAACTCACTTTGACGTACCCTGCATCGACTGGTCGCAACTTTGTTGAAATCCTGCGTGTGCTTGACTCGTTGCAAATGACTTCCTACCGATCGTGCGCGACCCCTGTCAACTGGGTCCCTGGCGAGAAGGCGTGCATCATGCCTAGCGTGACCAACCGAGATGCGGCTGAAAAATTCCCCAAGGGTTTCGAGGTATTTGACTTGCCTTCTGGCAAGGGATATCTTCGCTTCACTCCCGACCCATCTCAATAATTCTCTGTCCATATCGTGCCGGTCTCTAAGTGTTACTTCTAACGAGCTAACACGAGTTCAAATCATCCAGTGTCACTTCATTGTGTTTCTCGATGATCTATCTGAAGGATAACCGAAACACGCGGTCCTCAGCATCATGGAAGGCTCCTTCAAGAACGCATCGAAGTTTCTGTCGTCAACCAGAGGGCTGACTACGAGTAGCTCTCACCAATTGTTGAACTTCCCCCTTGGATGATGACGTGGTGGTGTCTGTGCTGCAGCTCGACGATCGCAGCAAGATTCATCGCTCAACTTCAGTGTAGTCGTTGTCTGGGACGTTTAGATCTTGCTTCTGGAGCTTGGTCGACAACTTTTCAATTGATTTGCGAATGTCGCCCATGCTGTCACGGCGGTCTCTGCGTTTTTGTGCGATGGCCATGGCGACATTGGAAAGTGAGTTCAGTGGAGGTGACTTGTCGCCCATAGACACCATCGTCTCGACCATCGTCTCAAGTCGTTCGAGTCGCATTCCGGAATCATGCATAAAGTCAAGCAGTTCGTCGACGCATCTGGTCATGCGGGCTTGAAAAGCTTTCTCGGGATTGTCGAGGGTTTGCTGGTGCATAATGGCTTCGAGAACTTTCGGGTCATACATCTCGGTGATGAACGATTCAATCTTCTCGCGATCGTCGGGGTATTTCTCGGTGATTTCGTCGAAGACATTCCGGCTCAACACACACACTTCAGCAAATGTGTTGGCGCGGACATTGGCCGTCCGCTTGCAATTCATCAAGAGCGCAATCTCACCGTAGTAATCGCCTTGAGTGAGCCGTCGGAGGACTTCATCTGCACCGTACTTGGATTTCGAGGGCTTGGTGACCTCACATTCCCCGCTCTGGACGAAGTACATGCTCGAACCCACTTCACCCTTGACGACGATGTAGTCTCCCGCGAGGTAGACCTGGAGATCCAACTTCATGACGAGATCCTGGACAACTTTCTTGGAGCACTTTTGGAAGACTGGAACGCGGTTGATCATGTCCATTCGGACAAACAGTTCAACTTCTACGGCCAAGTTTTTCGACAACTCGTTCGTGAAGACGAGCGGCTGGCCATCGAGCGTTCCGTGGCGTTCCCACATGACTTGGTAGTATTCGTTGATGCGATTCTGCAAGTCAAGCGGAAGATGCATGAGATTCATGCTGGAGAGAAGTTGTTCCATCTAGACAGAGAGTCGAGGAATGTGCGGTCAGGAACAAAGCTGTGCTTACTTTTTTGCGATAGTTGTTGGGGCTTTCGTTGAAATTGGAAATCAAGTCGGAGACGTTCCCAAAGACCATGGCCATGAGAAGAGCGCCGACGACAATAACCAAGCACGAAAAGACATACTGAGTCTCGGTACGGAGGGGAATGCTCTGGCCCATGAGTGTCGTGAGGGTGTAGTAGAAGCCAAGGACATAAATATTTGGGACCTGGTTCTCAGGGAAGACATCGCCGACCCAGTCTGGATTGAGCGCATTCCACACACAGTTGAGGATATGCGTGATGTAGACAAACGACACGATGAGCTGCACAACACGAATCAAGTGCGTGTAGCGGGAGTATAAGAGCCACCGCTTGAGCTCGGGGGGAATGCGTATCAGCCGAAGAATGCGGACGAACTGAGCGAGACGAAGGAGGCGAGGCAGTCGTAGGGTTTTGAGCAGCGACAGGACATTGAAGCTCGACGTTGTGGTTGTGTAGGAATCGGTCAGGCTGTACACGATCAAGTCAATCGGGAGCGACGAGATCAAATCGAGAAAGAACCTACAAAGGCATGAACCCATGCGATGCAAGTTACGAACCAGCCAAAGACGTAATGCCTTGCGATGGTGCAGCGATCCAAGATTAGTTTGTCGGGATGGTATGGGTCGGCAATTGCAGTATTGAAGCTGAAGAGCAAGTCGAGGCAAAAGACAGTTGTGACGAAATCTGTGAGCGGTGTGCCGGTCGGTGGAGTCGAGTTGATCGTCTCGAACGAGAGAGAGTAGGGAATATAGACGCTCTGGTGGAGGACAATGCAGAGTGTGAGCTAACCAACGAGGTAAGAGGCAAGGTGGCCGAGGAGTAGGAACTTACGAGCTGCCATCCTTTATACCAAGTATAAGTCGGCAGAATGAGGAATCGCTGCGACCCGACGAGCTCAACAATCGGCTCTTTCTCAAGGGCGGCGTGCTTGACGGTACGAATGCTATACTGCTGGAGGACTTTTTTATGCCGATTGGCAATGATAATCGCTTCTTGCTGTCTGCGATGCCTTGATTCACGTCGTATGGTTCGGATGGACTCGGCTTTGTGCTTGACAAGTGAGGCAAACTTGAGCGTTTTCCCACTTGGGATCTCCTACGATGACACGGCAATGCGTAAGGATCGACCAGGAGATATCGTACGTTGTTGATCACTTGGCTCGGTCGCGGGAATCGATTTGGTTTGGTGGGCGTTGTAGTGACGCGCTCGGGGGCATCCGGCACAAATGTCGATTTGTGTCCAAATGTTTCGGTGGCTCGATTCACCAAGATAGATTGGCGATGGCCTCTGTCTGGGGAGGGCGATTGGTCTCCAGTCGGCTTGGATTCATCGTCCTTGCTGATTGACGGCAGTTTGATAAGCTCCCGTCGAGAGCTGTCATCGCAGGAGGATAGTTTTGGTTGCTGCTTCTGTTCCATCGACCCATGCTGGCTAAAACCTTTGAGAATGATCGATTTCAATTTTGACGAGCTTTGCTTAATAAGCGTCGGCCGCTTTTTGAAGCTGGCGTTGATTGCAGTTTCAGGGATGTGTCTGGGTAGATCGCCTCCTGCCGTAGCATCCTGCGGAACATTTGCTGTTGCAGTCAGTGTCTCTTGGGGGCTTGTGCTATCTTCAGGGATCATGAGTGGCTGCGTCGCGCGAGTTGTTAGTATCGGATGCACCTTTTCCGTCGCGTGTTTCGACGGGGCGATCGCTACAGGCCGCGTCATGTTTTGAACAGACGCCATGCCTGCAATCTACACCACTACAAGTGGGTGCGACTGCTTGCTTGAGTCGAAAGCCGCGGTGCTGGCCTTGACAAAAGTAACCGCTCAGTAGTGTCGAGGAGTTACAAGTTGCACCATAGGCGTTACATTTTGACCAATCCGATGGAAATTTGGACGAGAAAGTATTTAAAATATTTAAGAATATTTGATTGGTTGAAAATAAATACAAAAAATATTTGATTGGCTAATCAAATCACATACTGCTATCAATAAGATTGGCTATTCTTTTGCCCACGACGTAGCACCAGATAACCTTGTCAATAGCTTGGCAAACATGGATCCTCGAATTTACTGAGCAAGTTGTATGGAAAATTGGGGGTTGTTTGGAGCAAATTCCAGATCTCAAGACTCTTTTTGTCGAATTCAAATGAAATAAAATTTATGATTGGCTTATAAATCAGTTATTATACGACGAATTACTGGTGAAATATCTTGGATTCAGTATGGTGCGACGTAAAATCCACCGAAAATATTTATGCGATTGTGAACTGGGATCTTGATCTTGGGCCGTCATGGCAAGCGAGCAGTTGGATGAGGAATTCGTGCCGCCGCATTTGCGAAGGCTCATGTGGCATTCCCATCGAGACTTTTGGGTATCTCAATGTGTTGATCCTGTCTTCGTTGCGGCAGTCATGCATGCAGGTTTCTTGCCCATTGCGACGCTACACAGGCAGCAATTTTATCTCCTTCCCAAGATGCACGAAGAGCGATGCGTCATGGATCCCACACGCCTCCACATTCCCAAACAGATTCGAAAGAAAGCCAAGGGATACCGACTGACAATCAACCAAGCATTCGATCGTGTGGTTCAAGGCTGCCACAACCAACATGGCGTATCGTGGCTATTTCCTCCGATCGTGACGGCCTTTCGTGCGCTCGTGCCTGGCGTGACAGTCCAAAACACTACGATTAAAGTGTACAGCATCGAACTTTGGAAAGGCGACGAGCTTGCCGCAGGCGAACTCGGCTATTGCAATGGCGCCATGTTCACCAGTTTGACCGGCTTTGTGTCTCCTGGTGCGAGTGGAGCGGGAACGATGCAGTTGTATGCTCTTGGGGCTTTATTGCACGTGTGTCAATTCCAATTGTGGGACTTGGGCATGGCGATGGCATACAAAACCGCGCTTGGTGCGTACCCCATGGCTCGCATTGACTTTGTCCAACGTGTGCACACACTGCGCAATATCCCTGTGACTTTAATCGAAGACGAGCGCCAGGCGAAAGATATCATTGAGCAGCATCTGCATCTCTAATATCACCTCGCTTCAATCGCAAACGCGTTTTGTGCGTCTGTCCAGCCGTCATTTGTGTATCCAGGGACGACGTACCGTGTACATCCCGCCAGACGCTTTCCACTCCGAGGAATCAACGTCCGATATCACAACTCTGTAATGCCTGACTCAGTGCTCCGTCCCACTGCTGCATTGATGCGCTGCTTTCTTCCAATCTGCGCGCACAGAGATGGCTCAGATGGCCACGCGCACCTCGACAGCGCGCGGGCAGAGCCGTGCCACTGCAGAATCCGGATAAGGACCACTATACCGAGAAAGAAATACGGAGCGTTTCGTTATCCGGATGACCATGAGTTACTCCTCACACAATCCAAGAAGGATGATGGTGCACGAGAGAGGACATCATGACGTCGGAGGCGGCGGAATGGCAGGCCAAGCGAGTGCACACAAGATACCAAGCGTCCTGTATGAACGAGATGCCACCAGCGACACTCGCAAGATCACACACGCCACTTTGGGCCGTCTTGTGGCCAAATTGACAGACGCACATCATTACGACACGGAATTTCGCGATTGCTTCTTGCTCACGTATCGAAGCCACAGCAGCGTGAATGACTTCATCATGAAACTTACGAAACGATACAATGCTGCCTCGGCCATGGCGAACCCTCGATTTGACGAGTGCGACCCGACGAATGCAGAAGAAGAACGATTCTCTGTTGCGGCCAATGTGAACGCACAAGCCCAAGCAAATGTATCGATGATGCGCGCCATGAACGTACTCAAGTACTGGATTCGAGATAGCGGATACATCGAAGCAGACTTGAAAGATGATCGACGATCGACGGTATAGTCTCGCTACCAGAATGAGCGTCATGATTGTTCTCGTTAGAAAAAGCTCATGATTTTCCTGGCGAAAGTTCAAGACGAATCACCGATCGTGTCCATCACCAAGCATGCAAGTGCGATGCTGGTATCGCAGTCGTCCATCTACGAGTCTCAAACATACTCTGTAGCGTGTTGTGGGCAAGATCCTCGTGCGAAACACACCAGAGCGTTCAATGGCACCGCCCAGTGTCATGCCATCGCCGTTGGATTTAGGCAGCGAACCCCCTGAGGAGTTCCCCAGGTTCCGTCGCATGGTCCCAGAGACTATCGACGAAAACAGCTCTCTTCCCCCCGCTCTTTCACGCCTTCAAATCGTGCGCAGCTCTTCCGCAGAACCAAGACCCCAAGTAATCATCCGCGCCCATCCATCTAGCGATCGACCATCTCGAGAACCTTCACGGGATGGCAAGTCGGACTTTTCAATGCCGCCGCCATCATTCTCCAGAGGGCAGACCATGCCCCCGTTTCTCTCCATCGACCAGCCTCCCATGCCCCCTTCCAAACCACCTTTCAAACTCCTCTCACTCGCTCTACTTCCGACAACACTCGTGAAAGAGGTTTGCCCTACAGCTTCTGCATGATTGACCCAGGAATCTTCCTAGCGAAATGCACAACCGCTCTCCCTCGATCCGAGCCTTTTGGCGGCATGAGCGCCCAGGAAGTTGCCGACCAGTTGACCTTAATCGAAGAACACAAATACCAAAAGATCATTCCTCGCGAGCTGACAAATAAGAATTGGACCGGGGAACACAAGCATGAACTTGCGCCGAATGTAATGGCGCTCATCGAACACTTCGACGCGGTAGGCCCTTGACTAGCTAGCCTAATGCTCACCGGGGATGTTAGCGTGCCGACTGGGTGTCGAGCGAAATCTTGCATCCCAAATTAAACACACCACAGCAACGCTTCAAGATGGTTTCATTCTTCATCGACGTAGCGGATGCATGCTACCGTCTGAGGAACTTCAATTCCCTCTTTGAAATCGTCACGGGTCTGACTGCACCATGCCTCAAGCAGCTCGAGTCGACTTGGAAACTCGTCCCTACTTCACAGATTGAACATCTTGAGCGACTCAAACGAGTATGCTCTGCTGACGACAACTATCGAGCCTATCGAGAGGTATTTTCGCTCATCTTCATCACAGAGTGTTAATGTTACATGGTTAGGAATACGCGGCAGCGGAAGGATACCCTCGTCTTCCAACCATTTCGATCGTCGTCAAGGATCTCTTTGGCTTTGAAGAGTCCATGCCGACCAAGGAAAAATGTCTCATCCATTTTCGAAAATGCCGCAAGATTTGCCAAGTCATCCGTGATGCCTTGAGCTGCCACCACATCAAATATACGATTGCGCCGTCGTCCGGTCGAAGGCACCGCGTTCTCCATCCAGAAATGAGCCATCAGCTCGTCCTCAATTACCGACTAGAAACGTATGAACCTCGCTGGTACAATTGAGTGTTGACCTGGACGAATAGGATCCGCAAATCTGGCACAGAACTCTTTTGGCTCGCCAAGAATGCCAACAAGCAAGAGCGAGACCAATTTGTCAACAGCCTGGCGGACGCCGGTTTCATGTAGTATTTCCTCTCCATCCATGTTAATTAAGTTGTCGTCAATATGACGGGTCTAAGGTTATCTAAGTAGCGACCTCCATGGACTGCAGCACCCTAAATCAATCTTCATTAGCAGCCTAAGTATTACCACCGCTTGATTGCAAGATGCACGTGAAACATGTTGCATCCTTCGGACTCGGCATGGAGCCAAAGGAACTGTAGACAAGGTGCTTAATGAAGACTGTCATCCTTTGTTGACCAAACGGCGACTCGTCCAGCACCGCGAGTATATGCAATATGGCAGTCCTTTAGGACTGCGATGCCACCCGCCTATGAACAAGAGGTCTCAATCGCAGTGCGATTGCTTTGCCATCTTGTTGGGTTGACCAACTTGTTGTCATGTATCTGGATCCGGAAAACGCTTGGGTATGACTTCGAATCGAAGCATCGAATGCTGATCGTGTGGAAGGAAGACATATAGAATGGAACAACGTGTTGATTCCATAGCTTAAAGGACTTAGACGAGGAGATTTGGAAAGGGAAATGACGTCACACTTGCTTATCAAGTCCTCCAGCCTCGATCCTTGAACAGATTTGCAACTGGAATGGACTGTGCGAACGAGTAGAGAATGTATCTGATCCCTCTTTCCTGGATGAAACTACATGTTGTGTCTTACTCGAGCTTACGGAATGGCACAAACTTGGTCTTCGACTTTTGGTTGCTCACGGGGCCGTAGTTGGATTGACCAAAGCGTGAATATTCCAATGTGCGCTCCGCCTCTGGGACGTTCAAGTAGTTGAGGATGCCACTTGATGTCGTTGGCACAATCGGGAGCAGGAGTAAGGCTAATACGTTCCATGACGTCATTCATTCAAGGAAGAGGACTTACCGCTTAGACGCACAGCTTCAATGGACAGGTAGAGTGTATTGGCGACGAGTTGTCGACTGGCACGGGTGTCCTCCGTCTCGGGGGCATCAGCTGGAAGTGCCTTGAGCTTCTTCGCCACGACCCACGGCTCATTTTTGGAGAAATGGCGGTTGACTTCGTAGAGAAGATTCATGATCGACTTGGTCACAAGTGAAAACTACCGGTAGCCGTGAAGGATAAGTCATGCACCTTTGACGAGAAATACTTACGTCTGGTCGTTCGTAGTGCGCTTGGACTTGCTGCACGGTCTCGTTCATGAGATGGATGAGCTCGAGTTCGTCCTGGGCGTAGTTTGCTCCCTCGGGAACTTTGCCTTCTGGAAGAAATGCCAAAGTTGTCGCTCGAATCACTGAAGGCAAACTTTAGACGCCTAAAGCCACACGATAGAAAGGTTACCGAGATTGCCAAGCGTGTCCGCCAGTTCATTATTGACGTGCTCTTTCAACATGTCTTCGTTGAAATCGCCATCGTCGGTCAAGACACCTTCGCGGAGGAGAAAGTATCGCACGGCGTCAATGCCAAACTGGAAATCGACTTAGATAGCCTTGAGATAGAAACTTGCCTTGGAGATGATGGCATCAGGAGTGACAACGTTGCCCAAACTCTTGGACATCTTGACACCATTGACAGTCCAATGCGCATGGGCGACAATCTTTTCAGGAAGTGGGAGCTTGGCTGCAAGAAGAAAGCCTGGCCAGTAGATCGCATGAAACTTCAAAATATCTTTGCCCACAATGTGATAAGCTGCAGGCCAGCACTATATTCGCCATGAGATCACGCATCTTGAGAAATAATCCACCGTCTTGAAGTGTGCCATGTCGTTGGGGTACTTGCAGCATGTCAAGTAGTTGGTCAAAGCGTCGAGCCAGACGTAGATCGAATGCGCTGGATCGTCTAATGACCTCCCTTGTCAACACTTTGGATCATTGATGTACATACTTGGAACTGGGATAGCCCATTCGATCTTTTCGCGCAATCGCGAGACTGACACGTCTCGCAGCCCACGAGCAACAGCTGCGCGAACCTAAACTGCTGAAAGAAATTGTCCAGCATCATCTCGTGTACCTCATTGTATCGCGATGGTGGCTGGACAACGTCGGGGTTTTCATCAAGCCACTCAAGCAATGGTTCTTGCATTTGACTGAGGCGGAATTTGTAGTTTTCTTCCTTTACAAGCTCAACAGGATGGCCACTTTCTTTGGACACCATTTGACCATCTTCGCGTTTCTCAATTTGCATCTCCGTCAAGAAAGTCTCGTCCGAGATGCAATAGTAGGCTTCGTGCTCGCCCAAGTAGATGAAGTCGTTTTCAACGAGAGTTTTCCAAATGGCCGAGACCGCCACGGCGTGCTCAGCTTCTGTCGTTCGGACAAACCGGTCGTATTTCACATCACCTTGAACACACATAGCTTGAAAGGATGCCGCAACTTCGTCACAGAATTGTGGCGTCGATTTGCCTGCTTTTTGTGCTGCTTGCTGAACTTTAAGTCCATGTTCATCCGTTCCTGTCGTGAACAATGTCGGCTCTTGTCGAAATTGGAACCAACGCGTGAGCGCATCAGCCATCACTGACGAATGCAAATGGCCCAAATGAGGCGATGCATTCACATAAAATATAGGCGTTGTAATGGTCGTAGTGGTCGCAAAGTGGCTGGTCCGGCCGAGCCTTGGCTGCTGCAAGACGACGGACCGCCGCAGGATGCGTCGGAGCATTTTGTCCCAAAAGTGTTCAAAATCCAATCAACTTACACTATTTTAAAAACTAAACACTATTTTATCTACAATTAAACCCATAATTGCTTACTCCGAAAAGACATCCTTTATCCAAGATAAACTGGCGGGGGTGACATAAAACTGGCCTGAAGATTCGTCAACTTTCACCCAAACGGCCATCGACTTCCTGTTCATGTGGACTGGTGAGGATAATGCGAGCGACGATAGACAGTTTCTTATATTTTTGGGTGTTTTGACGTTGTTCTGCATTGTGGAAGGTCAGATATGTTTTGACTTCTCAAGAATATTGCCCATCGTCAAAGCGGCGTTTTTTATATATCATAGATGACATAATTTAATTCATATTAATACAATCGAGATACCCATTTTACTTTTCTCTGAGGAGATAGAGGTTGGACAAACACGATCCAGCACGATCAACAAACAGCTTCAAGAGGATCATGGGAGGCATGCTAATGAGCTTCCATTACTGTAAACTTAGATGACGATCAACCAAGGCTCTTGCATTCTCTTCGTCGTCTACCAGAGACACTGGCGTCATCCGCAGATCGTACACGGCCTTGACAAATTCTCTTCGCGGAATATCCATCGCGCCAAGCTTGAGTTTGTAGTCGATCGACATGCCGAGGTCCCACATTTGAAAGCCTGAAATATGCAGGAGCGCGCCTAAGACATAGAGCTGCATTGTGCCAGCTCCATTCGTGCCAGGTGCGAAGAAACCAGTCAAGCTGGTGAACATGGCGCCATTGCAATATCCCAGTTCGCCCGCAACCAACGTCGTGTCCTTCCAAAGCTCGATGCTGTGTAATTTAATAGTCGCATTGTTCACGGGGATACCAGGTATGAGCTCTCGAAAGGCTTGGACAACTGGAGGGTATAACCATTCTTCGCCGTGTTGTTCGTGACACCCTGCCACAACTTGATCAAAGGCTTGATTGATCGTGAGGCGATAGCCTTTCGCTTTCTTTCGGATTTGCTTTGGAATGTGCAAGTCGCGAGGGTCCATGACACAGCGATTCTCGTGCAACTTGGGCAAAAGGTAGCAATCGCCGCGCGCTTTCGTCGCAATCGGAAGGAAGCCGACATGCATGATATGCGCAATAAAGACTGGATCAAAGCAGCGGGATATCCAGAAATCTTCCTGCGCATGATGCATGTATCCACGTAAATATTCAGGCACGAATTCCTCGTCCATGCGCAGAGCCTTCGCTGTCGACATGACCACGTCGAATTTCGGAATCCCACATTGCGAAAGACCCGACGTATATCCGGATAAAAACCGGATAACGATTAAATTTCAATTTGCTTGAAGGCGCGAGAAGATGTCCTCCGTTGGGGACGACGACTGGCCTGATGAAGAAATCCAAGGACAGAAGGCGACAATTATATCATTGGGATCACTACCACCTCATATTGGTGGCCCTGTTTATGGATATGTGAGATTGACGGTTGAATTAAGCACACCAGACGTGGAGATGGGCAACATCGGGGAATGGCTTGTCCGGGTTCGATGGTGGGGCTCCATGTCGACTTTAGGAAAAGGAGACTTGTTGCGTGAAAAGCAAGAATTGTGTTTTCCAATTCATGTGCCCCGAGATTCCTTTGGACGATACCTGGAAGATATGGCAGATTTGCAATTTGATGTTGTTGACAAACAAAGCCATCGAGTTTGCGGCCAAGCGAATGCAGCGATAAACTTGGATGAATTGGAATCAGTTGGTGGTACGCGAAAGCATATTGTTGTTTTGAAAACAAATAGTACTGAAAGACATGGAACATTGTCCTTTCATGCATCACTTGTTTGGGGTGATCTTTCTACTGCGACGAGTCCCGTGGTTCCTCAACAAGGCGACGTGAAAGTGTGGAAAAATATGGATTTCCCTCCAAATCTGCCAAGTTTCAATACGTTTAACGTACAACGACCTGTTGACAATCTAAGAGTGGAACATAACAATGTTATCGAAAAACTTGTTCAAAAGGCTGAAGCATTGAAGAGAGCCATGGAAAAGGCATTAGATGTCCAAGAGAATCGGCCTTCGAACGATATCCAAACTATATTGGCCACGGCAAAAAGTTTTGGCCCTGTCGACACCGTAGACTCCGTGACACAAATATACCCTCGCAAAATGTTGGAAACTGAATCAACACCACAAATCACAGAAATGCCTCGACCTTCTCCTCCACCTGTCTATGCGAAAGAAGCTGTCAAACGTATCCCACTTGAAATGCTTCTCTGTGTCGATGCAATTAAATTGAAAGTCTCCAACGCCAAATCTAGCGCAAATGTATACATTCAACACAAGGCATTGTTCACGACGACAAGTTTGATGTCTCCGTGGAAGAAAGTATCAGAATTCACTCGCAAAGTTCCTTTTACTTACTCCATTTCTCAACCGTTTGAGCTCAACGGTTCGACATTAGTATTTCTGAAAACAAAACCAATGGTATCGAATATTCTATCTACAATAGTTATCTTGTTTTCCCTAGATTCTCGAGGTATGGATGAAACAAAGCACGGAGAGTCATTTAGTTGGACTGGCCAAGCTACGCCTATCCTGTTTTGCACATCTTCTCCAGTATGGCGCCAATTGTGTGAGCATATGACAATGCACTCAATAGTAACAAAGCCATAAGTGAAATTCAGGCTGGAGAAGACCCGTTTGCAAGCAAGGTTTATGACAACGTCGTGATAAAAAATCCGTTTGATGGATCTACAATGGGGTTGATGGCTTGTTCAATTTGGATTGGTGATGCTACACAGGCATGCAAAATACATTTCCTTTGCTGATGGAATGTGTTTAGATTCGTACTATTCAGCTCAAGCAATTCGAAGCTCAACGAATCCAGGCTTGGTGGCGAGGCTGCAATGCTCGTCGGAAGAATCCTCTGCCTCATTGTCGAAAAGATGATTTGAAGTTCACGGAAGAGGCTCAACAAGTTGACCTTGATACAATTAACAACATTGAAGCCGAAAGAGATTCCTTCAATAAACCTACTGACCAAGATGCTTCAAAAAGAAACGAATTGAAAGTAGACGGACACCAAAAAAAGGATTTCCGCAGTGATGATGACGCAGCGAGGATAGTTCAAGGTGCCTTTCGTCGATTTAAAGAACAACTAGATTCGACTGATTGGATGAATGCCCAGCCTCAAGTCCTACATGATGAAAATATTGAAGAGCAATTAATTATTGACCAAGAAACAATTGATATTCTGAATCAACCGGTACTGCAACAAAGCTTTCCAACAGATATCAAGCCTGGTGATTGCTACTATCGTGTGGCTCTCGAGATTACTCAACCCTGTCCAATATCTGGTGGTATTGAGATCAGATATTCACTTCATGGTACAATATCAAATTTATGGTGGGATACTTACAGTCCTGCGTTGAGTTCAAGGAACGAGCATGTATTGGTCGACACAGCAAGTTCCACATTGTTAAATATGGAGATTTGGTCACCCCATGACAGCTTTCTTGGCAGTGCAGTATTGAATATGCCGCATTTCGCAGTGCAAGAACTGTCTGTTCCAATAAAATGGGCACGGCAAGACAACTGTGATGTGGAATTCCTACCCCTCCGAGTCCACCATTCCAAGGAAATCTTGAATGCCAAGCATGACTCAACAGTGAAAATATCAAAACCACTACCAGCAACGGCTACTATATGTGTTGAAATTTCTTCATTGGATATATTTACCGATACTTCAGACTGGAATGTCTTCTTGACTTTTAGAATTGTCATTGGAAATGAGCTACATCCACTGTCAAAAACAGCCGAGTACAACACTGAGTACCATCAATATATATCATACAAGTCATCGCCGCATTTTTTACTGGAATCACCTATGACTAGCGTAAAGATTGAAGAGCACGTTGTGATTCATCCTGCCTTGCTCGAATCCATGCAAACCAATGAGATGACGATCCAAGTCTACCATCATGTTATGAATATGGATATTTTGATTGGCATAGCTTCTATTCCACTGGTGACACTGCTATACCGAAAGAGAGGAATTCATGGTATATTTCCCTTAGATCAAGGTACGTACTCGCGTGGTGAATTTTGTTTTGGATCATCTTTTTAGGTGCACTGTACCCTGGGCGAATGGAAGTCCACATATTCTTTCTGCACAATCACGACCCACTCATTGAAAACGACATCGTTTTACCAGAACCGACCCCATCAAATGAGCGACTAGTACCAAATCGACAAAGTGATCAAACTTTCTCAATTCACGATTATGATTTTCTCTTGGACGAAAGCCTCGACAAATTCGATCATCAAAATGTTGGCAATGCTGATTCAATTGTTCGAGTAAGCTATAGAGATGACCACGACTGGAGGTGATTGATATTGTAGACAGAAAACATGCAAACGAGCAAAGAGAAATACCTGGAAGAACTCACTTCATCTGCCGATCTTCAAGATGGTGATGCGCATCAGAGCACAGTGGTTTGTGAATCGAACCGGTTTAAAATTGGCTAATTTGATGCCTAGATCCGGATAGAAGAAGCTAGAAATTTGGGTATGCTTGACGGTAAACCTCCAAATGTTAGCGCTACTTTCTTTTGGGAGGGGAAGGAATATGTAATTATTGTATTTAAGCTGAATATTGACATGATGTTATCGTAGAATACCCCGGTATGCTTTGGGTCAACTTGTCCAGAATGGAGTTATGAAAACTATTTTCGTTCTGGATTTCACGAGAAGGATTTCAAGATATCGATTTATCATCATGACACAATTACCGATTCAACTATCCCAATCGGTCAAGCCATGGTTGACATGTCGATTCTAAAATGGACCAAAGAAATATGCGGCTGGTATCACATTCTTGACAAACAAAACACAAGCAACGTAAATTCAACACTCAATTTTATGCTCATGCTTCTCATAGGGGCAATTGAAAATTTCAGTTGGACCAACGAAGAAACATGATTTATCAATTTCTAATGATGACAAAGTTCAAGATGACTCACTATCATTGCATGAATTGCGAGATCTTGTTCAGAACTTAAAAGTCATGGACGCTTCCCTCAAGCAGGTTGTTCCGTTTCAACATGACTCACAAGTATATAGCGATATAATGGAGTCCAAGGAGTACGACTCAATTCCAAACGAACCAGATCTCGCATCACACGAGTCAGATCATCGTCAACCATCATGTCAAAATTTTCTTGAGGCTCCACACAGCCGAGATGAGGAAGTGCACGAAGTTGAGCCTCGAACTGCACCAATCCAATCAACTGGTGGTCAAAATCCAAATCAAGTTATGATTGTCGATGAATCACCAAATGAGACTAGCGAGCCATGGGATGACGAATTTCTTGATATGAACGCTTTGAACATTCATGGATCGCCAATTGATGAACCCTTCAATTTTTTAAATCATGGGAACATGGGTGATGAAGTTGGCAGAAGAATGATGCCAGGCACACTGAATAATGGAAGAACAGACAACGATATTGACTCGACCACTTCATTGAAAGAGCACAACGATTTTCACGAAGAGTGCGATGAAACTGAAACTGTAATTGGTGATGCAAAAAACTCGGAAACCCTGAAGTCGAATCATTCTTCAGATCATTTGGATGTTGAATCCACTTTCCTTGGAGTACAAGGCCATCTTGCTTTCGACGACCACACAAAGCTGGCGGACATGAATGTCCCAGAAATCGTGTCTTCCAGGTTCAATTTGGATAACGAGTCAAACTATGGACTTGACGCTGCATCACTTAGCAGCCTCAGTCGAGTATCAGAGTACAGTGTGAAGCTGGATATCAGAGAGCTGGAAGTGTTTGCCCCGCAACAACCTTCACAAAGTGAAATTAATGCATCAATTCCAACAACGCCATTGACGAGTTCAGTTGGAAAGGCTCAAGAGGTGCTTCTTCTCCAAGTTTTAGAAGCCATGGAGGATATGAAGACTGAAATAGCCGCTCTTGTCAAAAAGAACGAAGAAATTGCCCATCAGTTATCCGAAATACCAGCACTGGTTGCTGACTCGTGTAGTGCGTCGCGTGTATCCACATGTCAAACGGATACAATCGCTTCCGGCACAATTAAATTAAATGATATCCCCTCCCCGGAATCTCCACGGAAAAATGATGCGTATAGCCCTCCAAACCTTAGCCAAGAAAAAGAAAATGATAACGCATGTGTCGAGCCCCTCCAGGAATCAGTATCAAAGGAAACACAAACCATGTCAAGTTCAACAGCAACAAAATCTACTGCAACCTCGCCATCACTGACAAGTTCAACATTACCAAGTGATTCAACAGTCAATTATATTGAAGAAATTGTTGAGAGCGCTTCGAGACAGGATCAAATCCGATCTACCAATCTCCCAGACTCCACTCCTCCAATATTTCGTTCGTACTGGAGCGACATGGCACACTCTCCTCGTTCACGAGAGAGCACAAGTCATCTGACAATCCCAAGCCTTGTCAATACTTATAGCCAAAGATTGGAACATGTGAATGGCTTTGCGTCGCACTCTGGTCGGCACTGGTCTCGAGAAACACCACTGGAGCATCTGCCTCGCTTCTTTCGCTCAACAAACAAAATCGACGCCGAGCCAAAACCTGCATCGCGACATCTTTTTGACTCGGAGACAGAGCGAATCGCAAGAATTATGAGTGGAAATCTTGAGCAATGGATGGAGAACGACTCGAGTGACGAAGAATGCCTCTAACTGTGATAAAACATGGAATTGTAGACTCTGTCGTATTGTGCTCGTGCGTCGGCATCCCCCAAGATCGAATATGCCATTGCAATTCGCTTGAATTGCTCGTCCGTGTCGAGACTTTTGCTCTTATCTACAACATCAAAGCGATTACATTCCCAAAGAATATTTATCATCTCACCTGGATGTACCTGAAGTGCTAATCGACGGTGTGCCTTCTTGATTACATCAGTGGATGCTGCTTTGGAAACTCCCAAGAGATTGTACAAGTCCACGAGTGGAGCCAACGTTGGGACAGCAAACTTTGGCTTTTTTGGCTCCTCTGCAGCTTTCTCTTGGATGAACTGCACTTGGTCGCGAGACGCCAAATTCGAATACGATCCAACTCGAAGGAAAAAGCTCGCATGCGACTTTTTCCTACAGCAAAGTGAGACCACCAAGCAATCAAGCGAGTCCAACCCAATCTGCTTGTCACGTGCTCGTTGTTCCTTGTAGAGCTGACTTCGCTGCACCACAGTAAGCGACAAAAACTGTCTGCCCTCTTTACCATTCGTGAAGTTTCAGCTTGGGCCATGGCTGAGTGAACTCGCGCAGCGGCCATTGCATGAGTAGGATGCAGCTCGAGGCACCTGTTGGCGTCTTGAATAGCTTTTTGTTCTTGTCCCAAGGCCAGCCAAGTACCAGCACGTTCGCAAAAGATGCTGGCATTGAACAATCTATGGTGTACGTCGAGGTTAAGGCACGCTTGAAATGCATCCGCAGCCGCGGCGAAATGTCCGCCCTGCGCTAACGACATTGCATGGGCCTACAGCATCAAGTCACCGTGCTCAGGACATTCAAGTGTGTACTCGTTTGTCCAGCATGTCCTGGAGACGCTGTCGCTCGGCTCGAATGATAGGCGATGGCTGTTGAAACTTTTTCAACTCTGAGAGAGCTTGCTGAGTGTGGCCAGAGTAATCCAATGCTCTCGAGAGGGCCAACGTGAGCGGGACGTCCATCAGAGCAGGTGGGAGCGATGTGAACACCGCTACAAGATCATCGTACGCCTCAGCAGCTAGCAAGATCCCAGCTTTAACATGGAGAGCCTCGATTAAGAGAGGAGCGACAGCTAACACACAATCAATTTCGTTGATCAGGCTGACAACGACATCGCGCGGTGGAAATTGGGCCTTCTGGCTTTGCGTCTTGCACTTTTCGAGCGTCTTTTCACAATGTCTCGCCTGCAAGATGACTGCTTTGCCTTCAGAAGTTGCTGGATCAAGCATCAAATAGGCTTGACAGCAAGCTCGGGCTGCAGCAAATCGTCCAAAGTGCATGTTCACGTTGGCACACCGCATATACTCTATCAAGGTAAGATGAGAGCGCTTTGAGTGGGGAATATTGTACCAGATGCAAGCGCGGGCTGCGAGCGGACTAGAATAGCGAGGAACACGTCGTAGCATTCAAGAAAGAGTTCAACAGCGCGACGGTTCAGCGCTACCTGTGCAATATCCTTGCAAGTAAAATCGATTCCGCTGCAAAGATTGGGATACAGCTCTCCTGGAGGCACGCTTGCAATGTACTCTTCTCGAAAGACGTTGCGGCTAAAGAACTAAAGCGATCTCAACGTGACCGTCATTTCAATGAATACCTGCTGCACTTGTTTTTCAGTCATGGTTGCGACTGTGACCGAACCAACATAGTCTGGCGTTAGTCGTGGATGCTGTCTTACTCCTTCTTGCGTGGATTTCACTGTGCTTTCGTGCGGAATGAACTGCTTCTCCTGCTTGGACCACTTGACATGACTTGGCGCAACTGGTTCTTGCATTGATTACTTATTCTAGAGATCTCTAAATTTAACGTGACCGCCGCCAACCGACAATGCAATCGCAGTAGTAAAGCAGGGAATGCCTTTGACTGTCCTGGCTTTGCTATAGAACCATTCCTTCTTCATGACCACGGTAGCATCGGCTTACCACCGAGGCTGGCATTGTTGCTCACGTTGAAGCGATGGATCGAAAATCCGGATATTTATCCGGATTGTCCTCGCACTGTGGAGAGAAATCGAACACAGCGAGAATGGCGGCACCGAAATCGTCCACGGCCGTGACTGCGAGCTCGAATGGGTTCATTGGGCTGGACAACACTGCGGCGGTCTACCATGAGTATAAGTACTATTTGAGCAGCGCGATTGATTGCGAAGTGATGTTTTTCCTCTCGTCGATTGACCTCCCGCCGCCCAAGCTCGTGAATGGAACAGTCCATGACCCGACGTTTCCAATGCAAAGTTTGTACCAGCTAGCCGGCACGACGTCCGAATTGCGAAATTCTCCCATGAGCGAAGTGTTTGTGACCGCCCAGGTGTTTGCGGACGGCATTCCAATGCACCCAATGCATATCAACACAAAGTACCCGAGCCAAGTGAAAGAATCGATGACCATTTGGAACGAATGGCTCACGATGCCAGTAAAGTTTAAAGACCTCCCGCGCAATGCTGTGATCGCACTCACGTTGTGGGGCGTTGGCCAGGTTCCAATTGGTGGCACAACATTTGCAATCTTTGCCAAGAATGGATGCATGAAAGATGGAATTCAGTGTCTGCGCGTCTGGCCTGATGTGACTGCGGATCCTCAACTCGACACGACAACTGCTTCCGAGTACGAAGATTCGAACAGTGAAGTCTTGGGGCGACAAATGGAGTGCTACCGTCTCGACAAAGCCCGGGAGAAGTACGAGCGACGAGAAATGCCGAGAAGCGAATGGATGGATCGCGTCACAAATCGCCGCATTTCGCGCATACGACGGAGCAGTGATTTTCCAGGCTCCAAGGAAGATTTGCCATCCTTTTCGCAACTACGCGAGGAGCCATGTTTGTGGATCGAGCTGCCGTATTTTGGTCAAACGGTAGTATACGAGGAGGAGCAATACACTGCTCGCAATGCCTTCGGCTTTCCGTACAGCGACGGCAGCGTGCCAAAGGCCACAATTCCCGGAAGCGGTGCTCCAATTGACGTTCCCATGCCGACGCCTTCGTCCAAATTGTCAACCTTCCGCTTTGGTAGGCTCTCTCTTGATCAAATCCATCTCATCCAGCTGTAGATGGTGAGACTTCTTTGATTCCCGTGTGGGACCCCGATCTAAATGAAGAAAATCCTGCCGAACGTAAATACCGCAAGCTTGCCCGTGATATCCTTCGTGGTTCGATTGATCCAAACCTAAAACCGAGCCGTGAAGAGCAAGCCAATATCGAGGCGCTCTTGAGCTCGTCGAGCGACCAACTCACGAATAAGGACAAGGATTTGTTGTGGAAGTTCCGCTACACTTTGATCGAGAACCGCCGCGCTATCGTCAAATTCTTGCTCAGTGTCGACTGGCTCGACGAAACTGAAGTCACGCTCACGACGGAACTTCTCCACGCTTGGTACATTTCGCGGCGTCTTCGTCGTTTTTAACATTGCCGTAGGTGTGATATTGACGTGGCCGATGCGCTCAAATTACTGGGACCGCGTAAAGAATTCAAGAGCGACGTCGTGCGTAAATTTGCCGTCGCGGCGCTGGCGAAAGCGTCGAACGATGACCTCTTGGACTTTCTACTCCAGCTCGTGCAAGCCATGCGGTATGAGAAGTTTAGCAAGTACGACAACCAAATTGGTCCCCTTGCCCGTTTCCTCGTCTCGCGCGCATGTACCAATTTCAAAATGGCCAATTACTTTTATTGGTACTTGCAAGTCGAGCTGTCGGACCGACGCGACGGCGAAATGTTTAATTATGTGCTTCATGTCATGCTCGAAGAAATGAAGCTCACAGCTGATGGCCAAGCGATTTCCAACATGTTGACAACGCAGAACGAATATTTGTCCCGCGTCATGTCGTCGCATCTTCGGGCACGAGATGAGCGCGGCCGTCGCGACCAAAAGGAAGAGAAATTGCGCACGCTCTTTAAACAAATGCCATGGGGCAAAGGCGTCCACATTCGACTGCCGTTGGATCCGTCCATTCATCTCTCGGGCATTGTCCCGTCGTCCGTCAAGATGTTCAAGAGTGCCATGTATCCGTGTGTGGTAGATTTCACCACGGCATTGCCAGAGCACGAAATCCTCGAGGTACGTACTTGTTTCCAACTGAATGAGGTCATGGATATTTGTAAGGAAACGGAAGCATCTTCCCTGCGCGAATCCCTCGCAGCGCATCACATTACCCACCAGCACTCGATTCACATGCGCAAACGCGAAAAAGAAGGTCCAATATGCAAGATTTTCATCAAAAACGGCGATGATTTGCGTCAAGATCAGCTGATCATGCAGTTGATTATCCTCATGGATCGACTGCTGAAAAAAGTCAACTTGGATTTGAAGCTGACGCCGTACCGCGTCCTAGCGACGTCCACCACGTCCGGGCTCATGGAATTCGTTGAAAACTCGATGGCGTTCAAGGATGTGATCTCCAAGTATCGAACGGTGCAAGATTACCTCCGGGCACACAACCCAGATCCAAATGGATGGGAAGGCATCGCCGTCGAGTCTGTCAACACGTACGTCAAGTCGCTCGCCGGGTACTGTGTCATCACGTACATTTTGGGCATCGGCGATCGCCACTTGGACAACGTCATGATGAAAAGCCATGGCCATTTGTTCCACATTGACTTTGGCTTTGTCTTTGGATCGGATCCAAAGCCATTCCCGCCGCCATTCAAGCTGACAAAGGAAATGGTGGAAGGCATGGGCGGCCGCAAGAGCGAAAACTACAGTCGATTCAAAACCTACTGCTGTCAAGCGTACAATTGGTCGCGCCGCCCTCTCCGCGATCGTGCTCATGTTTTTCTTGTAGGCTGCGCAAGAGTGCCTCGATGATTATGAGTCTCCTTCATTTGATGATTGACGCCGGCATCCCTGAACTCCAGAACGATCCGCTCACAACGCTCGCCAAAGTCCAAGAACGTTTCCGTCTCGACATGACGGATGAACAAGCCGAAGCGTATTTCCTCGGCTTGATCAACGACAGTGTCAGCGCCCTCTTCCCCCTCGTCGTCGACATCGTCCACAATCTTGCCGGCGCCCTCAAATAGTCCTCCCTCGTCATGTTAATGTCATGTTTCTTCCAAAACGGCCTCGCTACAGTGTGTCGCCTCCTGATGACATCAAGTCGCAAGCGTTACTTTCCCTCGCATCAGCATGTCTTCCAGCGTATGTTCCGTCGGAGCTCAGCAGTCTCGCGGATGCGTGTTGGATATCACGCTGCTACTACAAACAGGTGACAATGTCCATGTGGCTTGAAGAGTCAGGTGGAGTCACGTACGGCGCTCCAGAGGGAAGGCTCAGCTCACGGAAGCAGCCATTTGGCGCAAAGACGAAGCGAGGAATGCGAAATTCGCGGAGAAGATGCTTGACTTCGTCGCAGCACACAATCGACAGACTGCGCATCTGGCCTTCTCGATGAGGCCAGCACTTCGTTGCAGAACACAATCGACAGACTACGCATCTGACCTTCTCGATGGGCCCAGCACACAATCGACAGACCGCGTACCTGGGCTTCTCGATGGGGCGAGCGACGACAATGCGCAATGCTGGACAAGTCGAACGCGGCCTGCAATGTGGTGTAGAGGCTTGAGAGATCATAATTCATGCCAAGTAGAGATGTCAACACGGCCAACAACAAGCTTGTGTGGGGAACGTACCAAGGTAACATGCCATGGCTTTCCAAGAGGTCGTCGATACAAACCCCAAGCGTCCCTGAGAGAGATGCATGAAACTCATTCAACTCTTCGTAGCCACGCTTCTCCTCGGTACTGTATTCGAACCGTCTACAAGTCATCCGAGTCAGTCGTCCAGGTTGACAAGTTGCGTGCAGCCATTGAGAAAACACTTCGCTTGGCCGAGTGTGCAACCATCATGTTGAAGCATGTGGTGCTTGTATAGTTGCGCTCGATTGCAATCGAGATTAAAAAGCGGATATCGAGCAGAAATCAATTAATTGATTTCGCTCGATATGCTCGATTTCTCTTAATGTTATTGGTCGACAGCAGTCTCGATGCAGCATGTCGGCGATCTTCGCCGTCGTCCATGGGAAGACGACACATACAGGAGTGGGAAGAATTCACTGAAGTAACAGAGGCTGCAGCTAGCCGTGCTTCTCGCAAACTCAAGCAATTAAAGTGCAATGTATGAAACTTCTATTGCCATGCTCTGAAAACAAGGCACGCTTTGACAGAATCGCGCCACGAATGTCTCAAACTGTGTCATGTACACGAGATTTCAAATCAATATGATCATTCTTGTAAATGTCATGCTCAGAAGGAATTGTAGAGTTGCGAGATATCAAAGTTTTACTGCGCATTATGTATGATCTGGGCAAAGCAAACGTTCATCTCTGTCGTTGCCATGACTTAAAAGCCTAGCTTCATAATGATATTAAGCGCCATGCGTATTGCATGAGCGCTACGAACTCTTCTGCCATTTGCAGCCGGAGGTGGCTTGCCGATAGTTCTGAAAATCTCGAATTTGATTGCATTTGTCCAATCAATTGTATGCAATAAAGTAATTGGTCAAAATTTACAAATGAATCAATTCGGTGACAATTTTTTCGAGCGATTGAAAGCGCTTGAAATCGCGCTCGATTTAAATCATTTCGAGCAGAGCGCAACGATAGGTGCTTGCAACATGCTTCCAATTGCGAGACATCACGTGTGGTACAGTGTAATGGGGAAGCAAAATCGATATCGAACTCATTCAGACGCGGGTGATGCAAAATCCAGGCTACGATTCCATCTATTCACCAACGCCTTACCGAATCCTCCGTCTTCTTTTTCCATCGACAGCCATCGGCTTTGCTCTTCCAGCCTCTCCACGATCGACGAACGTCGCGGAGGTGGCAAAGACACTCGTCGCAAACCCACGCTTGTGACTGCGATGCCAACTCTCAAAATGGATTTTTCTTATTTGCTAGCAGCCAAATTAGAATTCAAAAATACAAAATATAAAAGTTTAGTACTAAAATTTGTATACTCTTGGTATGATATTTGCTTTGTATACAAAAATCAAGTATAAAAATAGGCCAAAAAGGTGCATTTTGTCGTTGGATTTGACTTGGAAAGCTGATAAAACGCCTTGGAAATAAACCGAATTTGTGTTGCACATTCTGGTCACTTGCTAATTTCTCACAGGTGCGCGCAATGGGCTGCTCCGTGTGCGCCAAGTCGTTCACGGCCTTCCGGTGGACCCACACGTGCAGATACTGCTCCAAGCTCGTCTGCTCTGCGTGCTCTGCAAAGGCCAGCATCGTCCAGGGAGTCAAACTGAG
This sequence comes from Aphanomyces euteiches, assembly GCA_021527685.1. Classification (NCBI taxonomy): domain Eukaryota; phylum Oomycota; class Saprolegniomycetes; order Saprolegniales; family Verrucalvaceae; genus Aphanomyces; species Aphanomyces euteiches. Next base: position 1,405,983 of record JAJGMV010000002.1, read on the forward strand.
GAAACCAAGACGAGTGTGCCTCACGTGCTTCATGGACGCCAAGTTTCACCAGCCGCCAGACACACGCCTCCCACACTCGTCCACGTCAAGCGACTTCGGCTCGCCCAAGCCGCTTGATCCAGTCTTTCACACATACCACCGCGCGAAACCACCGCCGACCCTCGCAGATCTGTCAGTCTTTGCGCCGCGCTACCAAACCGACGCGACGTACTTTTTATTGCTCGAGCAAGCGCTCGCCGTCATCGGCTCGTCCATGGGCCTCATTCAACTCATTGGCACGCGTGATGTCTTTTATGTCACGGCGTATAACGTGGACGATCTCCCGCCACAGATGACCCGCGTGGAAGCTGGTCTCGTCACGCTCACAGCCGACCCCACGCTGGTCCAAGAACCTTACCACGACGACATGCCGTTCATTCGAATCCCCCTCATGCTCGCCACATCGTGCATTGGAACTCTTGAAGTCGCAAATCCCAGTGGCTACATGCCGCCTGCAGATGTCATCAAGGACTTGCAAAATATTGCATCGACCGCCGCGATGGTGATGCAGAACACCGCAATCGAGTCTCAACACCACCATCCCAACAAACGGACCTCAGCGAGTCGGCTGCGCCAACACCGCGGCAACTCAGCCTCAACGACAAGCACGAGCAGCATGTATTCAGCAAGCAGTTTCCGCGATACCGCCGACTCGACGACGAGCTCCAACGTGAGTGAATCGGCCGAGTGCATGATGGAAGCGCTCTTGACCATGTCGATGCAAACCGCGACGCTCCTCCGAGACACAAAGGAACGCATGCATTGCGTCGTATGACACCACCTCTTGAATCTTTTCAATGTTGCTTTAATTTAACCCTCTGCACTTGGTCCTTCATGTTGTGCGGCCAGAACTGCCGCCGCCACCGCCGTCCTACCGAACAAATTCAACGGAGCAGCCACTATAGTATACTTTAATCAAGATAAAACTCTTCCAAGATCGTCATGTTGAATCTTTGGTGTCCATCATCATGCGCGTGCCTTACTACCTTCCATGGCTCTTCATGGCTCTCCTGGCTTGCTTTGTCCAGTGGATCAACGTCATGTGGCGTTCCCAAGCGCCTCCAGCACAGAGCATTCCTCAAGCGGCGGGGCATCACGGGATTTCGGGCCTTGAAGTGTATGGCACGGGGCAATTCATCGAGTCTGCAACGTTGATCAATGGCACGGACGCCGACGAACTCATCTACAAGTACATCCACGACAAGCTCCAAGATCTGCAGACGCTCAACGGGAGCAATCGCTTGTTCCTCCAGACCCCCCGTCACGATCTTGGCAATCTGTCGCTGTCTTCCATTGGATCTTGCAACATTGAACTCGCGACCAACGCGCAGATCGTGGCCAAAGTCCCAGGGATGTTTGCGTCCTCTGTCGTCTTGTCCACCCAGTACGACTCCCAACCAGGTTTGTTCGGCGCTCCCGTTGGCATCATCTTGGATATCTTGCGAGCAGTCGTGACGACGCCGTCGAAACCGCGGAATACACTGATCGCCGTCTTCAACAACGGCCGAGTGGACGCTCCGTGCAGCCCCAAGTGGTCGGTCCGCTCAAATTTGACACACCACTACATGACGCAAGCATTTGTGCATCTTGGAGACGGCGGAGGAGACCGTGCGATCCTATCTCGAGCTACGGACATCCAACTTGCATCCCAATACGCGATCGAAGCCCCTCGGCCGGAGATGAACAACATCGTGGGCTTTGCCGCACTCTCGCGCGACTCGACCGATTACGACACGTTCCAGGAAGCAAACGTCCCCGGCGTGGAGATCGCGTTTGTCCAGAACACGTCGGAGAAATTGTCGGCCGACCGCGTGCAGTTGGCCGGAAGCAACGTCGTGGCGTTCACCAAGTCGCTCCTCGACATGCCGTTCTTGACGCGCCTCCATGCGCACGCCGGTCAACCTGTCTTCTTTGACTTGGTGGGCCGATGGAGCTTTGCGCTCTCCCTCGACATGCGCTCGACGCTCGTCCTCTTCACTTTCTTGGCCGCTGGAGGCGTGCTCATGGTCTTTGCGTCGACGTTCCAGCCCAACAAGAAAGTCTACGACGCCGTCGCGTCCATGCTGCACGACTGGCCGTTCCTCGCTCGCGCCTTGGCTTACTCATGGCTTGGAGGCGTCCTTGCGCTCGTCCCGCTTTGGCTAACACTTGCTGTCACCAAGACCTTGCAGCTGTCGTGGGCCGTCGTGCCGCTGGTCGTGATCGGGAGCGTTGTCGGCGTCACGAAGGCTGCCGAGAAGTGGCGGCGACATCAACGCCTTCCCATCGGCGCGGCGCCACCGAACCACGTCTGGGCTCGTTTTGTCACGGCGGGGGCGACAAGCGGAGCCATGTTGAGTCTTGCTTTCCTTGCCAACTTTCCAGCGCTCTACTTGATCCCAGTTGCCGTGCTGCCATTTTCAGTCTTGGCGATGGGCGTCATGGCGTTGGCGGCGGTTTCCAAGAGCCCGAGCGGGCGCGTGGACGAGTCGACGCCGCTCGTTCTTGTGACAGCATCGACTTCGTACTCGACGATCTCCCTCGACGGCAACATTGCGACCACGCCGAAAGCGCCGCCAACCGCGTGGACCATGTGGGCAGCCATCGGAGGTGCCATGGCTCTCTACATAGGCATCTCGTTCCACTTTGCCGTCGATCTCGCCATCGTCGTCCAGTCCATCGCGGCCTTCCGCGCGCTCCTCTTGTTCTTACTCCCTGCGCTCTTCGCTCCGTCGTTGCATCTCCTCGTGACTTGGTTTGCCATGCGTGATCCTCGTCCCGACGTCATGTGCGTCATTTGCGGCGTCTACTGCGCGCTCCTCGTTGCTGCCATTGCTCCATGTCTGTGACGTTCCTCTCGTGACACGAGCGCGCTCTACACGTAGCCTGCGGCACTAAACTTATTGCATGTTGATCGTTTCTTCGGCGGTTCGACGGACGCAGTAGCGCGGCTTCAAGGACAAATAAGTTACATTCAAATAAGAGCATGGAGATGGAGAGGACGGCCGTCATGCGGCATCTCGTAGCTTGGACTCCATGCGGGAGATCGCCTGCGTGAGCTGGTCGAGTTTCTCGGAGTGCGTTCCAAGCGTCGTCGCGAGATGAGTGTTGTGCTGCGCTAGAGATCGCTGCGTGTTGGTCGACTGGGCCAAGAGGTCCATGAGCGTCGACTCGGAGAGACCACTGCGGTCGCTGGACGTCAATCGTAGGCCAACTTCAGAGTTGCGATCGGTGGCGTCGACGACAAAGTCAGCGTCGAGCAGGAGCACGGAGGCCCTCGGCTTGGAGCTGTCGTGGGATATGGTCCTTTGACGAGAGATCGAGCGTGGCTTGCGTAGGTTGTCCATCGTCGCTTCCGCCAAGGTCGTGAGCTGTCGGACGTCGATTTTCTCGACATGTTGCTCGTAGTCGAGAACAACCAAAGCGCCGAGGACCCATCCGTTCTTGTTGGCAATGGGAACGCCCGCATAGAAGCGAATGGCATGGTCGATCACGAGAGATGTGTCGTGGAAGCGGCCGTCGATGAACGTGTCGGTCACGATCAAAGGCTCGCGGGTCTGAACGACGTGAGCGGTGATAGATTGATCTCGTGGGATAGAGTGGAGGTTGAACCCGACGGATGATTTAATCCACAGAGTGTCTTCCTCCATGAAGGCGACGTAGGCAATCGGACACTTCAACGCCCGTGCTGCTTTCATGCAAATGGACTGTAGTGTGTCGTCTGGCGCGGTGTAGTCGATATGGTAAGCACGGAGGACGTCCAGACGGCGTTTCTCGCTGTTGCGATCGACACTTGGTGGAGTCCTGGTCGTCATATCCAGCACTGAGCGTCTCTCGTAGTCGAAGGTTGGAGTCGAGATTGCAGCGATGTCGTTCGAGAAGATTCCCCACATGGACTTGACACTGTGCGGTCGCTTGGGGCTTTCACAGGACGACGACGAGTTGGCAGTCCTGGCGTCATCTAGAAAGCACGTCTTGCACACTTTGACAAACTGTTTGCCCTGCGCTGGAACTTGAAGCTCCCTGAGGAGAACACATTGCTTGCAAAAGAGTTCCCCACACTGTCGTCGTCACGTCAATTTCGATCCGTACAGAGTAGGAAACGTACCAGTCGACAGTGGTGCCGCCTGCGGAACAAATTGCTAAACTTGAGACGACAATCGCCGCACGTCAGGCGTTCTTTCTTACATGCCCATCGCGCGGGGGACAAAATGTCCTCGAGGCGAATACTCCGTGGGCCTTCGTCGCTCGCGGATCCCGGTCTCAGCATGGTTTGTTCTTGAATGAATACGGCGGATTCCCAAATCACCCCCGAAACTCAACATGCGACTCGTTCTCGATGAACCCATTGGACGGAAAGCTTGTCATGGACACGGAAAAGCTTGCGGCATGTGTTAGTAAACGTTGATCATCTCATCCTCTCTCGCCGACCTGCCTTTCCATCGTCACATGTGTAATGAATCATCTCCCGCTCGCCTTGTTCGTGGTTGGCCGCCGAATTCGCCTTTGATTGCTGAGAAGATTCCTATCCACACACTCAGTTGATGAGTCCCCCCGACCTCAAGATGCAGTTCCTAGAAAGTGTAGATGACCCTGAGAACTCACGGAGAGAAAACGAGATGTATCCATCTCTATCAACTCCCAGCGTCATGGATCTCCACGTCATGCTTTGCTAGCATTGCTCAAGGCTCGCGGGTTCTCTTCAAGTCGTTGATGTTCTCTCTCGCTGTCCAGAGGAGATGTATGTCGCTGAAGGGGAAGACGATGACGTGTCCTCACTGACTCCAGCAACTACGTGCTCGTTGAGTCAAGGGGCAAGATATCAACGACCAGAGCACGGCTGGCGTATTCCGTTGATTGTCGCTGGTAAGCACGTTTGTTGAGCGGTTGTGTGCTCGTCCTGATGATATAGATGGCGTGGGTGCACCGAAGACAGCGAGAAGTCCAGAGCACAGTGCCACGAACTGCTCATGTCAATACGCCACGTCATTCTTCCATTAAACATTGTCATGATACAAAGAGGAGACATCACGCTTTCGCGACGGGGGAGGACAATTTCGACTCCATGCGCGCCACCGCTTCAGTGAGCTTGCCGATCTGTTCCGAGTGGTGTCCAAGCGTTGCAAACATGGTGCCTTGTTGAGTCGCGAGTTGCTGTTGTGTCTCACTTGTCTTGTGCAGCAGGTCGAAGAGAATTGTTTCCATGTCGCCATTCGCAGCGAGTTGCGCTTGTGTCTGGATCGTGTCGTTCTCGGGCAATGGCTCAACATTTCCACGAGAAGACAGATGTGGCCGCATGAACGACGCGGACGGAGGAGATAGGCTTCGTTCGTCAAAGGAGGCAGCCTGGCGACGACGCTGTACTCGCTCCATTGTTCGTTCTTCTTCGATTTGCTTCATAATGCCGCGGGCAAGAGGAATCAACGAACTCACGTCGCATGCGGGATGGGCCTGATAGTCAAAGACAGCGAGGGTCCCCACAACCCAGTTCAAACTCGTCACAAGCGGCACGGACGCGTAAAATCGCACGCCGTGGTCCACGACCAACGGATTGTTGACAAAGCGTGGATCTGCGCGGGTGTCCAGGACAACCATCGGCGCCGTGGTCAAGATGGCGTGGGCGCAGAACGACACGCGGCGGAGTAAATAATTCTTGGACCAGCCGATCTTGGCCTTAAACCACTGACGCTCATGGTCCATGAAGCTAATGACAGCCATGGGGCAGTGGAGAGAAGTCGCAGCGAGTTCGCAGATGACGTTGAACGTTTTGTCAGGCGGCGTGTTGAGAACTTGAAGGTCGTTGACGGCCGTGAGACGTTCAAATTCGTCTGGCGCGAACGGCGGCGGCGGACATTCAAATCGCCCTTGGTAGAACGATTCCTCAAAGTCGAGATCGCCATGCGTGTCGTCAAAAGTCATGTCGGCCGCGCTCGTGACGGGTGAATTGAGGAGTTCTCTCGCGGCCTCGTCGTCCGACATTTGGAGCAGTCTTCTCGACGATCGATAGAGCGGCGATTGTCGTTTTGTTCTGTGGACATCATCATACGCACACGGCGTACATACCTTGACGGACACTTTCTCTCTCCCCGCGATTGAGATGAACTTGTGAACAATGCACTGCTTGCAGAAGAGCTCGCCGCACTACAAGTTCAAGAAGCGCTACCACATGGATCAAGGCCGGCATCGTCGTACCAGACGGCAGTGGTGTCGTCGCCGGAACAAGTTGTTAAACTTCTGCGCACAGACATAACATCGGAAGCGTTCCTTCTTGTTCACCCATGCTTCAGGCGGGAGGAGACACTCTGGCGCCGCGTGGAGGAAGTCGGCTTCGTCTACCATCAACACCTATCGTGTCTTCTTTTGAAAATGCCGATCTGTGGGATTCGCCGCTCCCATCTGGACTTCTTCCAATAATCTAGACTGCACACCAGCGTGTGTGACTCACACCGAGAAACCTAACATGATCTCGTTATCTCCACGGCGTCAAATCCTCGTGCTCTTCCTCTCCACGACGCTGGAAATCCTCGAGAGAACAACGCGGAAGCTTTCCAGTCGACGTGAAACCAAGCGCCGAAGTCCATCGACTTTCTTCCGACCAGCTCGGCCTTTGTTCAATTATTACACCATGATCCACACTACTACCTACAGTATTCCATACTGACTGGAACATAATTTTCTCACCGTATCGACAATCTGGTGGGATATTTTCTACTGCCCATCCGACCATTGTAACGGACTTTCAATATATCTTGGCGCACGATATGACCTTCTGGGCTTGCAAGAGGACAAAGTACCAAGCGCATGCACTTGACTTTGATGGCAGCGTGCGAATAATTCGGCCTGCCCAGTTACATGCTTGATGGATTGAGGGTGAGCTCTTTTGAGGGTAAAGTCCGACATGTCCGTCTCTTGGAGGCGTTTTATATATTTGACCATCTCGGTGCCGTGAATTCACAATACCGGAGAGTCTCACCAAAAGTTTAGAAGTCAATCATATCTCACCAATTTGAATCCACTGCATATTTTCGCAAATTTCACAATATTTTAAACAAATTCACGAAAATATACTGAAAGTACTATTGAATTTACAGAATTTGTTTTCGATTTTTTTGCTTTTTTGTATATTTGGTTGAATTCTTTGTCATATTGGGTGAGTGCGGCTAATGTGTCTGCATTTCGACCAGCTCAGAGTGTGCCAAGTGTGCCAAGTGAACTTTGGCGGCGAGTCGATGGATTTCTTCAATTCATGTCGGAGCGCAAGCTGGCGACATGCGTCTGTGATCTACTTGGACTATCTGGCCTCAGGCCTTTTTCTGTATGCGAAACGCGTCAACAGTTGGAGTGTGTATAGATCTAGAGGGCGTTGGATTAAAAGTCTTTATGAATTCGAGTCGCTCGGCTTCTGGTCGCCGACGAGCTTGGCTTCCATCCTTGCCACTGCCTCTGCTAACTTGTCGATCTGTTGGCTGTGGCCAGCTATTGTCGCATACATAGATCCTTGCTGCTTGGCTAACTGTTGCTGAGTCACAGTCGTCTTGCTCAATAGATCCATGAGCATCGTCTCCATCTTGGGCATCGCTGCGACTTCGGTAGAACCAGGAGCCCCAGGAGGAGCACCAGGAGATGTGGTCGTCACTGCAGTTGTCGGCTGAGTGGATGGAGTCTGACGAGCAGCGGCGGAGACTGCAGATGGTGCAGTAGCTGATGTGGATGAAAGCGCAGACGAAGTTGGAGAAGAGGCCGGGGGCACATTTGAAGCAGTCGGAGTTCGTGATTGGGGAGTTGTGGGGCCATTGGCGGAGTGGGAACTTGACTGTGGTTTCGGGCTCTGCACCTGGTAACCTTCCTGGGACAGTGCTGTGACGACTGATGATCGGTCAGTTGCGCCGGACGGTCTCTGGTCGTACGAAGGCTGGCTAGCGTAAGTCGCCCGACGGTCTTCAAGGTTTTTCATGGCCACGCCGGCCAATCTTTCCAGAGTCGCCATATCAAACTGATCACGCGGCCGAGGATGGTTGTCAAAGACAAAGACAGTACCAAGGACGACGTTCGAGCCAGGGACGATAATGGGCGAGGCGGCGTAAAATCGAATGCCAGCACGCCCCGTGACGAGCGGGTTGCGATCGAACCGCTTGTCCTGCATTGTGTCGGGGACAACAATGGATTGCTTCGTGTGCAGCACGTGGGCGCAGAAACTGACATTTCGGGGAATTTCCTCCTGGATAAGGCCGACACTGGCCTTGAACCATTGACGATCATGGTCAATAAATGAGACTGCGGCAATGGGGCAGTTGAGCGACTTGCTGACAAGGTCACAGATAATGTCAAACACGTCTTCTTGTGGTGTGTCAAGGATATCAAACGCTCGAAGCGCTTCGAGTCGCTGCTTCTCGTCTGCGACAATTGGTGGCTTGGGCCATGGATGCTCCCAATCGAAGTCCAGTGGGTAGTCAAATTCTTCTCCGTAGTCAGGATCCATGGCGCTCATCACATCTGGAGAATGCACAAGGTGCGTATTGTTCCTGCTCATTTCACTGCGACCACCACCACGGCCATCACGCGAGCTAACGCTGGATGGAACTGAAAATGATGCCGGCGAGGGCATAGATGCATTCATCGCGGCTTCGAAAGCCATACCAGGTTCAATTGATTTGTTGCAGTGTTCGAGAACGCATGTGACGCAGACTTTCGCTTCTGTTTGCCCAACCATGGGCAGCATCACTTGCTTCTTTAGTGTACATGACCCGCATACAATTTCGCCACACTAGTCAGAATTATAAGCAAGCTCTCTCTAAGAAGATGAGTTCGTACCACACGGCAATGATGTTTCCGACGGAATGCGCCAAAATTCTTTGTGCAAATGTGGCATCGATTGCGTTCCGAGTTGGAAATCCAATCGTCTTGATGCTTGAAATTGTTAATCATGATGATTTTATCCTTCGTCGCATGGTCGATGGCGCGGGCGTTGATTTCGACACTTGGACCTCGCACTAGGGTGGGTTGACTCATCGATTTGGCTGCCATGTTCACGGACGTCTGGCTCATTCAGTACCGGCGACCACCACACCACAGGAGAAGTGACTTGAAAGTCCAGAGCTGGCTAGCGAAAATTGAGGTATATATGCCCAATCACAAGGCTTCGGGAGATTACAGCCTCCACAGTTGGACAATGACTTCCCGCAAGGTTTATACGCTGGGGAAAAGCGTGTCGGTGGACATACCTTTGCCGCAGAGTCCTTTGCGCTCCGACTGGTGCTGTGGAAAGCCTCGCCGCAGCGAGTGGATTCTTGGAGCTGCCGTCGCGACTTAGTGGAGACCGATTAAGTGGATGTAATGGAATTACTCAGATTCTGCATGGATGCATTTCATTGGTAGAAAATCTTCTAGTTTGTCCATTGAAATACGACATGCAAGCGCCAAACATTAGGACACGCCATGTCCGGATATGACAACACCACGACGGCTTTTCAGCTAAAAGAAGGCAAACAACAAGCGTGCGTAATCAAAGCCCCTATTCGCGTGGTGTACGTACAAGGAGGACACAATTGTGTTGTTCAGCAATCTCGGAATATTCTTGTCAGACCAACGACAGGGGAGGATTTCCTATGCATGTTGGTCCGGTGAAAGGTCTCCTCCCCAAGGATGAACAATCTCGCGCAGGATGGCGCATTTCAATAACGTGGAGTAAGCGACGGGTTGTTGACAAATCCCTATATTGTCCTTTTCAGTGAAATGTGGACTTGCCAGGTCATTGGCCAAATCGCATAGAAATCGCCTATGCTAAATTTAATATAAAACAATGTATGGTATACAAAGTTAAGTACAATTTCTTCCAAGCAATGGCACCTGCATCCCAGAATACCACCACTCATGATTTCTACGCCAACTACTACCTCGCTATGAAGCGCTAAGACGCCGCGCGTATCGTCTGCGGGTCAGCGTCCATCATGGCCTTTCCCCATGGTCTTCCTATAATTAAGTTTATTTGATTGGTCAAAATATGGAAAATGCTGATCTATGATTGGCTAGTCGATTCTCAAATCGATTTGCCAAGTCTATTCGATTCGACAGCCTACTCCAAGTTTGAATCGATTTGACAATATGAGAGTATAAAAAGTTACGGTTGGGAGATTTGAAAGAAGGTGGATTGACATACTGGGTGGTTCCTGAAAACACATTTTGTGCAAAAAGACACAAATTTCTGAACTTTTATTCTAAAATAATACAAAATTTGTCGTCAGTGGAAGCCTACCAAAACCTGCACAAATGATTTTGTGTAAAATTCACAAACGCGACATTTTTCGTTTTTTATTACGGCACAAATTCGTGTTTTGTGTAGACCTTTGACACAAAAAACCTCTATAATCCAGTACTAGTACAAGTTTATACAATTCATCTGCCGATATCCAGTGATTTCCCAAACCACCATTCCCCGCAGAGGCACTCTGCCCATCTTGCTTGGGTTGCTTGGTACATTTGTATATGCCTGCCCGATGGAGACCACTCAAAATAAATCTATTGATAAATGTGATTTGTGTGTGTTTTGATTGCACCACTTTTAGAACACTTTAAAACTGGAGTGTCTAATTTAAAAAAATGAAGGCCTTATCCGGACAAAAATTGTGCTTGAAAAGTGGTTTGTGTAGGTTTTGGAAGCCTTCCAGTGGAATCACCTACGACAAATCGCAAATCGCAAATCTCAAAAACACATATTGTCAACCATCCTTCCATCGGAACACTTCCTTGGGCCAAGCTTCACGACAACAGTTATAATCTTTGATAGCTCGTTGCTCTGCATGGATAAGCCATGTTATGTCATGCTTGACTGCACTGTGTTCCAAAACGAAATGCCGAGGAGTTTGGAAACAAGGTGAAGTCATTCAAATGACTGATGAGAAAGCTCACTACGCGACGACAACTACAATGATGTAATGCAGAATATTTTTTTACCCATCACCAGGAACAATCAAATTTTGCTGAATAATTTATATTTTTGAAAATGTGTACGACACAAATTGTGTTTTCAGGAACCACCCACTATTGGCGAAGTACAGCAAAGAAATTACAAGATGAGAAACTTCTGACACTGTTCGTGCACAAGTCGACTGCACCAAACGTTGTCAAAGCTCAAGAACACAACGAAGAACAGGAATGAAAGTTTGATATACACCGTTTCCCCATTCAAATTGAAAGCATTCCAATATTGGCACGATCCGAAACGTATTTCGTCCAATTGAGCTCGCCAATTCAAGGCTCTGCCTCATCTAACGCCTTTATACTCAAATACTACCTCTGTACCAAATTACTTTGTGCATTTCCCTTCAAAGTGACCCCAAAATTTCATAACTTGCTCAAAATCAATAAGAAATATCACATGCGAAAGAGAATCAAAATATACAGGAAATGTTCATTGGCCACATTGCAATCAGTGCAAGCGGTGGCGCCAAAATTTGCAACCATTCAAACCTGTCCACTAAAAAATCACGAAATATATATTTTTCCACATAAAAATACTGTACTTGCATCGCCAATCTACACTGCAACCATGGAAGTCGCGTTTCAACGAGACGGCAGGGAGTTAAGCGCACTTGAGAAGCTCGAGGTGGTCAAGATACTGATGCGATCAATTTCAAACGGCAAGCTGTCTCGGGGAGCCATCAATGACACTGCTCAATTACTTCAACTCCACCGCAACACCGTCTCCCGAATTTGGGCAGCATTCACCAGCGAAACATTGTCTTCCAAGAAGCCTGGCAATGTGGGTCGAAAATTCATCTACAATCGTGATGAAATCATTGAAACAGTACGTGAAGTACCCCAATCTCAGCGTACAACCATGAGAGACATGGCCGAAGCAACCGGTTTATCTGCCAGCACGCTCTGCCGCAGCTTGAAAAACCGCACCATCGAACGTCGATCCAGACGCCTGAAACCACTGCTCACCGATGAAAATCGCTTGGAGCGACTGATGTTTTGTCCGCCAGGACCGGTTGTCTACAAGAATTCGAATTTTCCAATATGTGGGACGTCGTTCACCATGATGAGAAATGGTTCAACGCTGACAAAGATAGACGAAAAGTATACCTGGCACCTGGTGAGGCAATTGATCGTCGTGAGTGCAAGAGTAAGAGGTTCATATCGAAAGTGATGTTTCTAGCCGCCGTCACAAGGCCTCGTTTTGACGAAGATGGTTCATGTGTCTTTGATGGAAAAGTTGGGATGTGGCCAATTATTGATCAAGTACCCGCTGCTCGCAATTTACGAAACCGTTGCGCTGGAACTATGGTGACGACGTTGATCAATGTGACGGCTGATGTTTACCTTGACTTGATCACCAACAAAGTCATTCCCGCCATCAAATCCAAGTTCCCTTCTGAGAACAAGAGAATCCTCCCACACAGCACGAAAATGCGACTCCACATGCGTCCATAATACCTGGTGTCCTTGATGCTTTGTCGACGGACGGGTGGTTGTTTGCTCTGCGCCGTCAACCTCCCAACAGTCCCGATTTGAACGTTCTTGATCTCGGCTTTTTTGCTTCCATCCAAGCACTACAATACAAGATGGTAAGTAGGTCTGTTGACGATGTTATCCGTTCAACCTTGTTGGCCTTTGAGATATTGAGCCCAGAGAAGCTTGATGATGTATTCCTTACCTTGCAGGCTGTGATGCGTCTCATACTTGAGCACCACGGAGACAATCACTTCTCGTTGCCTCACCTCAGGAAGGAAGCCTTGAGACGAGCCGGCACTCCCATTGCGAATGTCTCCTGCCCCGAATCACTTCTTCGTCAGGTTGAGTTGGAGCTGCAAAATCGTGGAATTGCAACGTTCCTATTGACCGATGACATTAACAACCAATAGATTTCTTTTGTTTTTTAATCATCTAATCATATTGAAATGCACACAGTATTGTGAAAAAAGTCATTTTTGGAAATGCACAAAGTAATTCGGCACAGAGGTATTGTGTATTTGGGTGGTAATTGGAGTTTTGTGGTCTTCGTTTCATGTTTCATACAATTTGCGCGCAATTTTCGCTCACACTATTTGATTGCATTTGATCAGTGCCCTTTGTCACTCTAACATTTGAAATCGGCGGACAAGCGCGCGCGATTGACCGCACTCATGATTCAGCACGCCGTAGCTCATAAACGCGCGTCTCGAAATACGAAATATCACTGCTTATACGGGTATTATTTCCGTGGGCTTTCAAAAGCAAAGCTATCTGTGTTGAATGCCAAGAGCCCTTCAACCATCACATCGTGGATATCTCAGTACGAACAAGAAGGCTCGTTGGAGAAATCTTCGTCCAGCAAACAGATCCACAGAAAGTTCACCTCGACAATGCGGATTTGGTTGCTGAACCTTTACGAGCGAGAGCCACTTCTGCACCTTGATGAAGCGAGAGATCGATTCATCAACCACTTTTCAATCTCCATCAGTCCTTATTCTATATGGATGATTTTACAACAAGCTGGCTTGACATGGAAAGTATTAGAGCGACGTGCAATCCAAATCAGTCATACTGACATCATCCGTTATGCCAAAGAATTGCAATCAGTGCCATGGCTTCTAGAAAATTTGGTCTTTTTAGACGAAGTGAGCTTCGATGATCGCGATATGTTGCGAAGTCACGGTTACCACAGAAAAGGGGAGCGACTTATTTACAGAGGGGAGTTCAACAGAAAACCAAGAGTGTCCCTGTTGTGCTTTCTTGGTGTGCATGGACTCTTAGAGACCTTTATGACTGATGGCACTTTTTCGAGATTGAAATATGTTCAATGCTTGCAGCAATTTGCTAAAAACCCAAATGTCAAGCACTACCCTGGACAGTACTCCATTTGGATATTTGATGGGGCAAAAATACATTGCCATTCAAACATCGTGTATTATCTTCGATCACTCGGAATCATCCCTATCTTCTTGCCCGCATATTGTGCGTTTTACAATCCGATTGAAATCTTGTTTCGCATGGTGAAAAGAAAATTCAAACGCTTAGCACTACAGCGAAACAACAATGTTGAATTGGTAGCCTCAAATGCACTCAATTGTTTCTGCAATTACGACTCCAAGGCAATCTACAGTAAATGTGGATATGTTGGAGACAACAGATTTAATCCTGGTATTGGACTTTAACAATCGTATTATCAATCTAGATGAACTCTACGTTAAGCATGATCTGTGTCAGATACGTCTTCAATTTCGTGCAACAAATTCTGTCCATACTCTGTATTCACTGGTCCAATGGCAGTACTAAATCCATCAAGTAGACCTGTGTTGACTCCAGTCATATTTTGCAGAGCTTGTAATTGAGATTGCACAGTTTTGTAAATGCCATCCATTTCATCATGCTTTCTCTTCAGGGTATTCAAAGTCGTTTCAAGCTCAGATATACTCCTGGCAAAGTTTTCGTTGATGTTGACAGCCACATCAAGTCCACGGCGAATATTCGTCATTTGAATTTCAGAAATTTGAGGCGCATGGGCAAAAAGATGAATAAGATGAGCTGGCGGGGCTTGGGTTTGCAATGTTTCTTGTAAATGAGCATCTTGCGATTGAATGTAGTTCGCCCATATTTGCCAATTGATACCTTGTGATCGATATGAGTCTTCATGTAGCTCTTTCAACCTGTTTTTCAGAGCCAGCAACGATGCCATGGACGCGGCTCCTGCTCTATCTCTTTCAGCTGGGAGTATCAACGACTTTTCAACCACCAGCCACAGTGCTTTGGACGAGACGGAGTTGGAATACTTGTGGATAAATATCGAGACGCTCTTATCGAACCAATTTTGCAATATGTTGGGGGAAAGAGCGTCCAACTCAACTATGCGTTTGGACGGGGGATAAAACATAACAAAGCGGGTAATGTCCTCACGACTTGGGCAAGTTGATGAAGACCACGAAGGGACCAAATCTGCTGAGAATGTAATTTCTCGGTGAACTAACGGCACAACAACATCAACGACACTTGACTTAAAGTGCTCCACTGAGTGTGCCTTGACTGTGAAACGATCGCCCACGGTCCCAGAGCTTTGTCCTTTGAAGCATCTAATGCTTGGGACCAAGTGAACTGTGTAATGTTGTCACGACGATCCTCGCCTTCCATGATATGGGGATTTCGGAATAGCAGAAAACACGAAATGTTTTGTAAACGTTCTTTAAAACTGAACAGAACACAGTATAAAATATACTTGAGTTTTGTATGCGTCAATATTGCGCACATTATCCTTGCGCGAAAAATATTTTGCGCAGACTCCAGTTCGGTACAAAATACACAATAGTAAATGAGAATAAATTAAACTCAAATTTATCCGGATTTACGGATAACTTGTTTTTCACCCATGGCTTGTTGAACCACAAGAAATAATCTTAACAACGAACCAAACTTGTTGTTCAACGCGTTGTTCACCACTACAGTGCACGAAATAGACCCCGAGATAGTCACATTCATTTTCAGAGTTTTTCGTATAAATTTGTAAAGGTATAAGACTATCAGGTTACGATATGTTATCATTCATGTCATTAAACCTGGCAAATTTAAAGCTCAATTGCATTGATCGAGTTATCCAAATCACACAGTTCTTCATCGAGGATTGCTGTGTGGCGCCAACAATTCGAAATTGTTGACTCAGTCACCTCTTGCCACGCTGCTTGGGCCCATTGCATTGCTTCAAGAACATTGACTTCAAAGAGTTTCTTGGTATGGGAACGAGAAGTATTCTCCTTTCCAACTGTTCGCAACAATTTTTCGGCCTTTGAATTATATCTTGGGTCTTCATTCTTGACAATTTCGCCTTGAACGATCGAATCACACCTGGTGTTTGCCTTCATAGGTCACTCGCTATGTTTGGAAACGACCCATCCTTCTAAGAAACCACTAACCAGCTGCAAATAGATAGAATTCAAGCGAAGTCATTCTGTTTCTCATCGCACGATGAGACTTTTCTCAGGGACGATCCTGTAAATGACACGGTGAATCACTCGTCAGAGATCAAGATACTTCCAAGAACTCATCGCCATAATTGTATCATATCTGAACACTGACTCAAAGAAGTCGTTTACCAAGAGATCTACTTTACGACTTAAAGTAGTGAATACAAATCTTATGAGTTATGATAGACAAGAGAGCACCAACTGAGATTGCGTGTCACTGAGAAATCATCGCTACAGCTGATATAATTTCGGATGCGGCGACTGCGCGGGCTATGTTGGTTAATATTTGAGCAAGAAATTTATCGTCATGAAACTCCTTTACATCATTCTCAATGATGCCATCGTGTTCTTTTGGCTCACTGCATGATGATCTATCCACAGATAAAATTATGCAATGTAGATTTTTTCTGTACGGCGGCTCAGCACCACGCACAAAATCTGAGATAAATTGTAGCCAACTGTAACTTGCCTTCCTACTTTGCTACTTGACAAACTTGCGCAGTTCTTTCTGTGAACATTTCTAGTCTTATGATTCCTTTCACCACCACCAGCCCCTGGTGGGTTTTTGTTCTGTTGGAAAAAACACAACCAAGTTCATTTGTATCATCTAACATGGCCTACGACAAATGGGGGCCGAATTCCAAGAACCGTCCATTTCTATTTTATCTCAACGGCTAAAGAACTCATTAAACTTATCAATCAAGCCGATTCTAGGTTTTGCATCACCCAATGAGTGTTGTTCCAATGCAGCAGAGCATTGCGAGTACAGCGACTCTTTCCTTTCCAAATAATATCCTTTCCCATAGATATTTCAACGTTGGTCTTAAATGATGCAATGATTGGATCCGTAACAAATGCAAGGAAATGGATAGGAGAATGGTGATCTGCAGCTGTTGCCGTTGACCAACGTGTTTTGTAAAATACTTTGGTGCGTAACATGTCGTTTTGTACTTTTCCAAGCTGATCTTTGCAAAGAAGTAGGTGTTTCTAATGTACTTTACGATGTGTACAGTACACTGTATTTAAGTATGCGGCTTGACTTCTCCCTTGCTAAAAAGTCTAAAGTCAATCGATGGATCAAAACATTTATATAAAGCCCTGTCTGAATTATCCTGAAGATGGCGTTTGATGTCGTTCGTTGTAGGCTCATGTCAGCGTTGTAGCAAAAATTTTCGCTGGGTTTTGATGTCTTTGTGCAGTCTTATGCTCAAGAAAGTGAGTTAACCATGGAAGTCTTGCTTATTCATGGCACCACTAATGAATAAGGACAAGGCACAATACCGTGGCCTTATGGAACTTATTGCAGCCCACCATACTTCTGAAGTGCAATATGTCATGTATTTGTTGCCATGTCGTCAAATAGTGCTTTGAGAAGAAGAGTGGCTTCATATGGTCTGAATGATGTGCGATCTCTTTCGACATCTACTTTCTTCACATGTTCACCATTTTGAAAATTTGCTAGATAAAATGGCTTGCGTCTATGAGAATTGGAGCTTGAGCCGAGAACTCAAAAGTTTCGGTCCTACTTTTATGGCACCTGGCTACCTCGTCAAATTCAGTTCTCTCTTCGAAATGAATTTCGTTTTTGGATGTGGCAAGGGTACCATACCGATAGTGGAAGTACTTTAACCAACAATCGCAATGAACACTCCAATGCCAAGCTGAAAAGAGAACGCTTTCATTACGGTCACTTTCTTCTTACACATATTTTGTAGTTTGTCAACAATCAAAAATTGCATGTTCCACATCTAGTTATAAAAATATGTCGGCTGTTAAGTAAGGAGTCGAAATTTCACACAGTTTGGGCGACTTACGCCATGGTAAGCAATAGACTCAAGCGACATTACCAAAAGTTGCAAAAATTGCTTTTATTGCAACTGCTATGGTGTCAGAAGACCCGATGACATGAAGAGACCGCCATCTGACACCCCATCAAGTCACAAGATACCAAGAACGATTGAATTTCACAACTGGCTTTTATCCTGAGAAGAGTCCAAGAAATCCTATCAGCAGAACTTTGAGACGCCTCGAATTGAACATGCGGGTGGGATGGCGTTCGTGGAGATGGTGTCGTGCGCTGCAGCTGCCTTGCTTTGGTGGGCAATTGTATTTGTGTGCATTCGATTAGCACAGGATAATCTCTGCTTTAACTTAATACGTTTCCTTCTCATGATCTCTTTTCCTTTTCTTGTTAAGATTTCCCGGGCTCAAAATCAATTGTTGTCGGCCTTTTCTTCACTCAAGAACCCAAAGAGGCTCAACGTCTCGTCAATAGGACGATCTAGCTACGTTATCTAGTCTAACTGGTCCATTGAACACTCAAAACCTGCGCAAGCGCCTCAATGACGGCTGCGTTGTTCTCTAAGGTGCATTTCTTCATTCTACCATTTGATTTCGCTGTAGATTACTTCAACAAATCAAGCGTTGCCTTCACTTAGAACACTTTGTTCGCTGTCTTCAGCAATGGACACTCCAACAACACAAACACCCCCTTCTCACGCAGTTGATTTTAATAATAAGCGACACAATAACTCGTTCTAAAGGATCGTACTGCGTGGTTTGTATTACGAATATCCTTGCTCAAGAATTGATCTACTGAGCGAATCGTGTAGTATAAGAATGTCTCTTTGCGTCGAGCAGGCAGGATGCGGGATATTTTCTTCGAATTGTACGCTACAGAGACTTGCACTTCAGCTTTTGCAGTAGACAAGCTTGCTCTATTCGTACAGTGAACCATTTATCCCGTCTTGTGATTTCTCTCGCCTCCTGCCGCACCAGTGGGATTTTTGCGGACTTGAGATAGGACTTGTGCTAAAGAATCATTTCCATCTAAGCGTGTCCAAGAAAAGTATGGGGCCAATTGGTTGGTGTCTGGATTTTCTGATGTGATGGCCATCTGACGAGAAACATGTTACTTGAACCGATCAATTAAATCTACTGTTTTCACATGATCACCCAAGGCTAATTGCCCCAACGCAGCCAAATACTGTACGTGAAGTATGTCTTGGGCAAGACGCAGAAAACCACTATCCATGGATTCTCAATATTGCTTTTAAAGGAGTGGAAGATTGGATCAGTAATAAAGGCCAGACAATGACTCGGCGAGTAAATACTCTTAAATCTCTTGTGAATAAGAGATAAGATGCCACCAGTAATGAAGTCAACTTTTTGTCGTAGAGTCAAAGCAAGCAGCTCTACTTTCAAGTACAAAAAGCATACAATCACCGAGGACAATGAAGCGTGGTAACTTTCTAAATATCCCAAGCACTGACAAATGGGCTGTAGGAAGTTGTCTAGATCAATCACACTTGTCCAGAATGATGCAGACAGAACTAAAGCCTGAATTTGAGGATCAAAGTCAAAATTTTGGGTCTGCTCGTCAGTGAAAAGAGCTCGTATAGCTGATTTTACTAGAAGGAGACGTGACAACATGAACATAGCTGTCGACGACCGTGTCTTCGTAAAGAGATGTCAGGTGTAATTCTTTTTGTATTTCTCCATACATAATATGCAAAGACTCCACCAAGGAAATGAGAGCTCCGAATGTACATTACTATCATAACTGAAGACTTCGGCGTTGTAGAGAACTGGGATTTAGCCAATATTAAGTGCTAAGTTGTTCAATGCGTGTGGAGCATAGCCAAAAACGGTCGTAAACTGCCCTGATTGCAGCAACAGCTTTCTCAATTTAACCATAATGTTTGGTGAATCCGACACAAAAGAAAATGAGATGTCGGCAGGCCAGCAATTCACTAATTCACCAGAGTAATTCAGAGCCTTTTCCAATCGCTCTTTAGCAGTCATGACTTTTCCAAAGAGGTTTGTGGATGTTTCGCGATCTAAGTCCATTGAAATTTCTTTCAACAAAGAATGCCAATGGACCACACGCCATGGTATTGACACATATTCCATCATTGCCAGCCCCTGATTGTGGAGGAATAGAAGATGCTCTCTTCAATGACTCCATGGGTTCACGATAAGATTGCCATTTTGGTTTGTCTTGTAGAAATCGCCAGCACCCGATGAATTTGAAATGATGGTTCTCTCCATGTTTGTCCTTTGTACTTTCAAAGTATAGCTGCTTCGCGCTTTCCAAAACATCGTACATATTCATTCCACTAGCCCGTAAATCATTTATCTCGGCAAAACAATCAGCGAATTTGGTAACGCTGCGTTTGATCACGCTGAACTTGGTTTCGAGTGCTCTTGCAGTTCGCTCTGGACGAGTTGCGTCCTTGGCTTCGTTGTAGCGCGATGCAACTGTCGATCAAAATGTGCTGGACGTTTCTCGTTCCTTTAGTGCTGTCCTATCCATGATCTGCAAAGAAGCAGATTCTCATCGTTGTCCATCCATGCCATGGCGGCAATAAAATGTGAATACCTTCTATTTTTATACTATAGTAAGTCTGAATATATCACGTAATCCCGTGTCTCTGAGTTTTGGCTCCAATACTCTGACTTTTTGAGCACTCAGTGAGTGAGGTGGCTCAAAACTCAGAGTCACGGAGTGCTGATAACCAGTTTCAGAGTCAAAACCAGAGACTACTGGAGGTGTTTTCTCTGAAATTATCCACTGGAATCAGAAAAAGTCAGTTTCAGAGAAGGATTCAGAGACTGCTGGAGATGCTCTAATAGTGAAATTAGTGTACCTCGCCCTGGTCAGGTGAGAAAGGTACACTTGGAGATTTGCAACAAAACAAAGAAATCAACTGCTCCTCTTGTCTGGTAAGCTCATGGCCATGAATGATAGACCTAATTTAACTACAGAACCATGCCGAGAGGTCAACTTCTCACTGAAGAGCAACGAGGTTCGACCTTGGCCTTTCGAAAGGCAAAGTAGTCGCTCAGATTGATTGTCAAGGAAGTTTACTGTCAAAACGTGCTGCCAGTGGCTTTTTAAAGTCACTGGAGACTTATGGAGCTGCTATCCGACCAGGTGGGTCGTCCACGCTCGATAAGAGACAGAGGACATGTTCTCTTTGAAGCATCAAAAGGAAAATCAAGTTCAAGAAGGATTCAATATGACTTGATGCTGAATGTTTCATCAAGAGCTATTCGTCGTGTCATTAATAAGTCAAAACGTTTCAAGTACAAATAAACGAAAATCCTCCCCTTTCTTAACCAAGGTATACAAAGACGCTCGAGTGGAATGGGCAAAATCCCACGTTAACCTTCGCCTTGGTTGGAACGATGTTGTCTTTTCTGACGAAAAGAAGTTCAACCTAGATGCCGCAGACGGCCTACAATACTATTGCTGAAAGGAGGAACAGTCAATTTTTAGCCGTCAAAACGGCGGTGGTAATGTCTGTGGGCAGGAATGTCCAGCCAAGGTTGCACTGAGATTGATCTTCTCTCTGGCCCTCAAGACTCAAGCGCCTACTGCGGCACGATTGCCAACTATCTGATACCTTTTGTTCGCGCCAAACATCCGCGTGGCTTTGTCTTTCAACAAGATAATACCAGTATTCACACCAGCCGTGAAACAATGGAATTTTTGAAAGACCAAAACATTGCCGTTATGCGTTGGCCTGCTCTTTCCCCCGATCTGAATCCGATCAAAAACCTTTGGGGGGTCCTCACTCGGAAAGTTTATGTGGATGGAAAGCAATGTTCAAGTGTAGGGGAATTGAAAGCCGAAATTTTGAAGCAATCGCAAACCATTGATAATGAAGTCATTTTGAAACTCATTTCATCGATCAAATCGCGGTGTATCAAGGTGTTCCAAGCCAAAGGATCTTTAACAAAGTTGTAGAACTTAAAACGATGAATAAAAGCTTTAATGTCGTTCCTTTTGTTCGAGTCCCTGTCCAACATTTTTCATGAATTCAACATTTTTGTTTATGCTTCGACTTTTACTGGGTATTCTACGTTGTGAAGTGCATTGATGATTTTGTCTTGTCATGCTCTTTCGGATGTACGTCAATTCGATATGACTTCAACGGGTAATGAAGAAAAATCGACTGCACCTATGTTCTATGTCCAACACTATAACCAGCACGTTAAGATTGTCTCAGAGAGGGTCAATTCTAATTGAATGCTACAAGTTTATACAATTTCCCAACTTTTGGACCCCCTTCTAAACTGTTTCCTCGTCTTTGGGTACTTCTAGTCAAGCATAGGTGCGAAGAAGATACATCACGAAATGATACGTGTGATAGCGGACAGTGTTTTTCCCATCAGATTGAAGCCTTTTCTCTATAAAATAATCTTGTCTCTTTCAACCAAATTTGTAGTTTTTACCAGAAAACAAATTCATTTTCAAATCGATTTCATCATATTGAAGTGGTGTACGTCAGCGTATGTTTTACGTGAGTCAGGCGGTTGATGGATTCATACGGCTGACTAATTTATAATTCTAGCCAATCTGAGATGCCCGTTCGATATCGCTTCGAAGCCTCGGTCGATTCAAACCGCTCCTCACAATTTTGTATCAAACGCATAAATGTCTGCATAAAATTGTTCTCAACATTTTTTTGCTCCAGACAACTGCCCCAAACACACATGTGGGTGATCTGAATCTTGTGTACACTTTCGAGATGCAACGCCAGGTAGGACAATTGCCTTCTGGTTGATTTTTGGCAAATAACCCATTTTCAATCTGAAGTCCAATAAAAATCATCCGAAATCCACGTTTGGTCCGCATCAATTTTATCAAATTGGATATGAATCTAACATGTTTTTGTGCAGAGAGAATTTAATCCCACGACGTGGATTTGCAGACAATATTTAATTCAGTCTCCATTGTAGAGGTTGAATGAATTTTATCGTGACAGAAGTAAATCATAGGACGCAATTAGTCCATGTCGCTATAACACTAACTTATACTTGCATTCGGCAAATTTGCCAAAGTCTCTGATGCCTTCCTATTAATAGTCACATACCCAGCAAAGACCAAGCTGTCTACGTACATTTTTCTCTTGCAATAAGCAGCTCCATTCGTGTATAACTTTTTACAGCAATGAATTAAGTACGACAAACTCGCGTCTCGATTCAGTTAGATCTCTCAAGATGCGTCCAAGTTTGCAAGCCTCATACGAAAAGTTGACTGGTGCAGTGGTGCGAACGAATCTGACGTAAAGCAAGCAGCCATCACAGTGTTCGAAGCAATTGAGAAGCGGAAGCTCAAGTTTGAGGCTTGTTGATATGTTTTATGCGATGGGCCCAAATGGAGTGCCTACGGTGAAATGAAAACAAAGCCGAACCCACTGACGAATTGCAGTTGCTGAGGAGTACAACGAAATGCAATTATTCCAAATGCAGCCTCCAGACAATGATTTGAAAGCCCACGAATATGTTCGATTGCAGAGAGCAGAGGTTCTGACCCGTTTGCGTCTGAATAATTCAGCTAGCGGTAGCCTGACGACTCTCGCTTACGTAGCAGGTCGTTGCAAGCACAATGACAAGAATGAAATCTGCTCGTATATTTTCTTTAACTCTGTAGACCTCGCAGGAACCACAAGTTTTCAATAATGTCACCCCTCAACTTGCTGTGTTGTTCTGGATCGCGCAGTCTGCGTTCAATGTTGGCAACTTGTGCAAGGCTTGGAGGGATATTTGACGGGTTCGATACAATGGCATTCGCCAAGGAGGTGATTGCTTGGTGGCGAAAGCCGCAGAAATCATTGAAAAAGCTTATATCGTCGTCTTCATTTTCACTTTCCAAAATCATGTTGTGTAGAATAACACAAGTACGCATAACCTGCATCATCGTTTTCACACACCAGAGACGATAAGAATGATCAGTTATTCCCCACCGGGCTTGCAACACCCCAAATGCTCGTTCAATGTCTTGCCGAGCAGCCGAATGGGCCGTGTTGAAGTTCTTCGTCTTGTTGCATGTTGGTGTTTTAACAAAGACTGGCCACTCAGGATATATGCCATCCGTATGGCATGCTGTATTGATTTCCTAGTGCAAAGCGTCATTGACATTACTTGAGCACACAAGAGACAGACAATTTTGTTCAAATTCTACAAGCGGTGATTGTCCTTCGACCATCGAGACAAAGAGGTTTGAGTAATGCAGTATATTCATGTCGTTCAAGGATTCTGGCTATCCAAAATGGCAATGCTAAATTCGAAGGTTCTCGTCAGCTCATGCATCGAGCACTACGGTTGTCTTTTTCGCTTTCCCTTGGTTCTGTCTAGCATGAGCCATTGGACATTGAGACCACGCCCAATGCATGCAATCTAGTGAGCATCGCATTCCAACAATTCCTCGTTGCCTGTTTTGCTCAAGCAGTCGTTTGACGTCATCGGTGTTTGGTTCACATAGATAGGTTGTACCAAGTCATGACACAACGGCATTGCAAAAGCGTTTTATGGACTTGATCACAACGTTCTTGCTCAGCTCAAGGTTGCCGTCGAGTGAATAGCCAGAGACTCCATATGCAAGCATTCGCAATGCAGCCATGATTTTGAGAAGAGGGTGGAGACCTATTTTACCTGCAGCATTATGCATTGAGTGAAGAATCTGTCGTGCTGTAGAACTGCTTTGTAGACTTGTTGAAACTCATGCTTAGACATTCAGAACCTACGTCGAAAGTCTCTCACATTGTTCACTGCGTTGTCGCCGCATTCAGGTATAGCAATAACACATAATGAATTTAAGTTTAACTGTACGTAAAAGGAATAGACGAGGAAGAGAATGAACGAACAACGCTGCTACAGGAATGCCACGAGCTTCTTATGGAAAGAAGACTAGATGACGAAAGGAAGAAAAAGGAGAATGTTGAAGACAAAAAGAGTGATGAACTTGAGGCCCGTGCAATTCGAGATGCCGCTATGCATTCCTTGGCTTCTAGGACCAATGAATCAAAACCAAAGTTCGACATTCAAGAATATCTTGCAGAAAGTCAACGAATTAAAGCCGCTGAGCAAGAAGAGCGTGTATCGATCAAACAACAGCGGCTGGATATTGAAACGAGACAAATTGCATTACAGGAAAGATCCTTTGAGCTTCAGCAACAAAATGTTCAGCTTCAACTACAAACAACAATGCAACTCATGGCAGCGCTTGTAGAGAAGCTGTCTAAGTAGTAATGTGATGATATGTATTGTGTTAATGCATGAATAACACGACTTCTCTTTTTGCATGTCATTGTTCGCGGTTATCCGATATATCTTTCTAGGCTGGGGGGATCGCAATTGAAATATCGACTTGCTTCATTTCCTCGACGTTCACAATTAAGGCAGTTCGTCAAAAATGCACCAAGAAGGTAGAGCTTGGCAACGGAGGAGAGGAATATCTTGAAATTTTTTTTGAAGTCTAAGAATGCCCAATAACGAACAATATCTCCAAAGCACCGCTCCACCGAAACACGAGCTGAGCTCATATTTGAATTGAATTCTTTTTGTTGAGGGTTCAAGGTTGCTCCCCTGAATGGACAGATACGCCATTTTCGCAAAGGGTAGGCTAGATCACCATATATATAAAGACCTGTAGGAGGGTCCAACTGCCACTTTCCCCCCACCTTACTCATTCTCAAAAGTGCAACATCGTGGCGCCATCCCTCGATGGGACCAAACATGCCAATAATCAAAACGTTGACAAGAGTAACGCTTTAGAATTTGACTGAGTGTACTCGCTTGTGGCTATTGTACGCTTGGCGCTGAAAATAGATTGGACGAGCGATTGGGCGTACTGTTCCATCAATAAAGGCTGCGCAAGTTGTACTGACACCGGTTTTGCCCGCACTGAATCATGTACATACAACTGGAGCATCTCTTCATCAAAGTCGATCTTTTTTATGATACTTGTCGTGCATCAAAGTAGCCATGACATGGAAAATCTTACATAGAGTAGGAACACTCCGGCCAAACATAAATGCCAAGTCTATCCATCGATTTGGATAGCTAAGTCGACGTAGTACAATCAACAATGCCTCAAGCGCAGGTACGTTGTCTCTATTCTTCGTAATGGCGACCTCGAGGAAGCGCATGCCAATGATTAACCGCTGATTTCCTGCTTTCGTGAATCGAAACAGGGCCACACAAGTCGTGTCATTCAATGGTGCAAATTGAAATCGTTCTTCAGGTATCATCAACCTCTCTTGAAGACTTCGTTGGAGCAGAAACGGCGTCGGGTTTTCGCGAGCGCCAGCATGATTTTCAGTTGGTCAAGATTCAATAGCAATTACGAATGCGATGAACCTCTACCACTCCTTATATTTCCTCACAGTCAAAATCTATAGTTGAGACGAGCTGCGAAAAGACAAGTTTAGTCTTGATTATACTATAGACTTGACTATAGGCTATAGTATAATCACATCTATAAACGAAGTCGCGAAAACTCTCTAATGTTCACAGTCAATTAATTGGTGCATACACTATTTAAAGGTGACGCAAACATTTTTTGTTGACCTCGATCGTGACTATATGATTGCGTCTTGATTCTACCATCCAAAATCTATACTATTTAATTGTCACGTTATGGGTCTTTCACGGGATTAACAGCATTCATGAGAATCCACATTCACTCTTTTGATTTGACCTGGATAGGATAGATTAAATATATCACGATT
Source organism: Aphanomyces euteiches (assembly GCA_021527685.1). NCBI lineage: Eukaryota > Oomycota > Saprolegniomycetes > Saprolegniales > Verrucalvaceae > Aphanomyces > Aphanomyces euteiches. The sequence continues at coordinate 1,432,453 of JAJGMV010000002.1, forward strand.
ATCCCACCAAAGTGGATTATCCCAGTGTTCCTTGAGGAACGGAGAGAAATTTCTCAAATGTACATACGGTTTGTGGTCGTTTTCTATTGGATGAAATTTGTTCGACGTCAACTGGTCGAAGACTGTAACTTCAATTTATTGTTCAATATATCTTCTGCTTTGGCACTTGATACCTGATCCCTCCATGATCAGGATGTTCTCTCGCCTTCCAGCTTCCGCCTAGGCGCAGTGACGACTCTTTGGCGTGGTCTCGTCTCGATTGTTCGCGTGTCCGGTCGGAAGACTAGAGGAGGTATATCATCCCTTTCTTACATATTGTGGATCTCACGCCAAGTACGTTTAAAACAATTACAGGAGCCATACGACGAAGTTCATCAAGGAGCGACTCTCGCAGTGCTGGCCACGATGCATGGCTCACAGACCCGCACGTCCGAGAGGCCCACGGCCGGCAGTACGACTTGGCGCATCATCGTGCAGTCTTTACATACAAGCTCGCCGCACTAGATGAGGGGAAAATGAACGACTGTCCAAATAGTAACGACATGCGTACCACACGACAATGATGCTTGTGTCGAAAGAGGCCAAAGGCATTGTTGCAAGCTACGCAGTGCTTCCGGTGGGAGTTTGGCACCCATTTGTCGGGGTGTATCAAGTCTTCAAACCTCAGCGGGGCGTACGCGGGGTTGTGCGCATTAGCCTCGCCTTCTTGGCTCCGGCTACTTGCGAGATGCCCACTGGTCTCATAGCTCTGGCTTGAACTCAGATAACTTCGCCCACGGCTTTGACTTCGCAAGTTCTTGGGCGGTCTGTTCGAAGGTTGGCTAACCTGTGATCGCGTCCCCGACGAGCTGGACGACGACGGGGCTGGAGATGGGGCTAAGACTCCTGTCACGAGCATTGTTCGATCCCATGTGTTTCCAAAGCCTTCGATACAAGGAACACAGAATTTTGTGGTCGTCTGGCCGATCATGGGGAGGACAATGGGCTTCTTCACCACACACTCGGCACAAACGACTTCTCCGCACTAGAGATCACAATCACAATGCAATAAGCGCTACGTGTGTCGGGCATACCTTTCGGCAATGGTTCTTGGGTCGAAAAATACCAAATTCCGCGCCGCACGAGTGGCAATGCGATCGTTCGGACGCACGGACCCAGTCGTCTGGGTGTTTGAGGTCTAATACCGTCGGTTCGGTCGACACCTTCGAGAGCGTCTCGCTCATCGAGTCATTGTCGTCGTCGTCTTTGAGGGTGCTGCGCCGAAACGACGACGGCCGCGAGACTCCACGGTAGTCTGGTCCCATGGTGGTGGCAATTGCGAAAGTGCATTTGTGACACCGTGAAACGCAGGATTTTTTTTTGCCAATCAAGTCAGACACGACCGCCATTACACCTCTGTCACGGTCGACCAGACGAGAGACATTCCAGATGCGGCTCTCCCTGGCACCACCACCTGGCCACACGTCTAGCTACCTCTCATATGTTGATCGTTGGAACGAAATGACCATCCACGAAGCGTCCCGTCGTTCGTTCAGTGGCGAGCGGAGCAACTCCGCGTCTACTCGTCTGCCGCTCTCCGTTCACCCAAGAGAACGACAATCGCGTCCACCGCCATTGGCTCGTCTGTAGATCGGCTGTCCGGGCGCACTCTGATCCTGATGCTGTGGGTCGACTGAAGCCTCGTAATGGGTTTCGCTATGTCACGCCCTCGTTCAATATGAAAATGCAGCCAAGCGCGGATCCAAACTAACCCTTAAAGTCCACTGACATGAGCTACGTATTTGCTAAATGCTCCCAACGACGTACTTGGATTAGTCCCTCGACGAGGGTCGACACCGCCAAGAGATGCAAGGAGACCAACTCTGGTCGTCGCGACAGGTTGACAGTGACGACATTTAGCAGCTGAGCGCGGCGCTTCAAACGGATCTTTCGCGGTTGTCATCGAAAAAGCGGCACAGTAGTGCGCAGGACTACAGTGGAGAGAGTGTGCGATGGCGTTGCTCCTTCTCTACAGCTTCTTGCGACCACACACGAGATATATGAGTCCGTGAATCTCATTTATTCGGTCGGGGATTCGTCCGACTCGTCGCTATCTTCCTCGTCCTCGCTGCTCTCTTCGTCGTCGTCGTCCTCTTCGAGCAATGCACGTTCCATTTGAGTCAATGCCCACCCGGTTTGGTCTTTTTGGAATGCCGCGAGCGTGGCGCCGAGTTGGTCGCCCCACTGGCTCACGTCCGAGTCTTGGATCGTTTGGATCCACGTGGCATAGTCTTGGATGTAGAGTGTGTTGAGGAGGTAGTACGTCTCGGACTTTTCAAAGACCGAGTAGATCGCCAAGAGGACGCGGAGGACGACGCGTTTGCCGCGCTTGAGCAAGTTGACGACGTCCGTCACGGCAGCGTGGATCAAATCCCATTGTCGGAGGAATGGATATGTGAGCGCCCGTCGAAAGGCGTGCTTGACAACGTCGGCAAGAGTGTCGGGCGTGTCGAGCCACGATAGAGTTGAGCTCAGGATGGACAAAGTCCATGGCGACTCGACGTTGGGCTCGCCCTGTGTCGCCCGCATGTCGTAGCAGTACGCGGCGAGGATATCCAAGAGGCCATGCCACACATAGCGCGATTCCGTCGGGGAGAAGGGCAAGTATTCTTTGCGAGGAAGTCGAAGGAGGAGTTCGTTCTCCTTGTCGGTAAAGACAACCGCGGCTGGAGATGGCGATGACGGCGAGTCCAAGTCGACTGCAGCCATGGTGGATGTGATATCGACGATCAAAGACGCTGACGTCGGCGGTGTCCACGGCGGCAACGTTGTCCAGAACGGTGTGAAGGCAATCGCGCCTTGGAAGTATTCGTCTTCAGACTGGTTGGAAAAGTCCATGAGATATCGCTCGACGTCAAAATCTTCGTCTTCGACTGCCGTGCGCAGTTGCCGTCGCTCCAGAGGCGACGACGTCTCTGGCGTCGGCAGCGAGATCACCTCGTGGAGTTCTCCATGCCAGCACTTGAAGAAGTCGCTGAAGCTGTTGTTGAAGCCATAAGTTGGCGGACCGACGGACAGTTTGATCGGCGGCTCCTTGTCTTCAAACGAGAGAAGACTCGAGTCTGTCTTGCTGGCAACCTGCGGCGGCGCGGTCGTTGGAGTCTCAACCTGCTCGCTCTCCTTGCTGTTCGAGGACTCGACGACTTGGATCAGCGGCGCTTTCGGCAAACTGCCGCCTCGTCAGTGAGAACTTTGTGCTCGTGTCGTACCTGTCGGGTAGTCCTTCGTCTTCTGGTTTCCATTTCTTCTGGAGGAGCGTCGTGAGCAAGTCGAGGTCTGGAAAATGCGCGTCTGGCGTTTCTTTCGGCAAGTGCACTGTAATCGTGCCGTGGTTCTACGCACAAAGCAAGCATTGAGCCATGGACGCCAACGCGCGTGTACCTTGTTCATGTCGTAGACAGCTTTGGCTCGATCGTCGTCCACGACTGCTCCTGGAAATGTCAAGTTGAGCAGATACGGCTTGCACCAAAAGGAGAAGTTGGTGCCGTCGATGTGGTACTCCATCTCACTCACGCGGACGTACGGCACGTGGATCTCCACGAAGACTGTCGTCGCATCCTGCGTGACTTTGAACCGCGGCGTGGATGGCATGCTTTCGGCCAATTGGTTTAATTTTATCCACTCCTGTGTTTATTGGCTCCAATCAACATGACAACATTACGGCAGCGAGCCATCCACGAGAAGACCCGCGACAAGGATGCGAGTCGTCCGTTGGCATATAAAGCACTGGACGACGAAGACAAGCAGATCGTCCTAGACCGCATCCGTCTGGAGCTCGTGCCGCTCCTGGCATCGTTGAAACCTCTTCAAGCTGTCTCCATCGGTGTCAATGCTGTGACACGATCCATCGAGCGGAAACGAGCGCGGGTCTTGATCGTTGCTCTCGACCCGTCGAGTCAGAACGTCCTGCACCACGTCTTGACCATGGCCGAGACGTTTGAGATCCCAATTTGCGTCCTGAGCGCTTCCTCTCAAGAACTGGGCGGTCTCGTGAGCGTCAAGTCGGCGGCGGCGATTGCGCTTAATTCAATCGACGCGAACGACGCGTCCAATACCGAGCACGTGGCCCAGGTGAAGTCGTTGTCAGAGTTTCTAAGTGCCAAGGCATCCCCCGTCGTTAGCTAAAGTATTTGGAGCATCTATCTATTCTTAAGCAAGCGCTGGAGTCCACGATCGACCACACACGGCAAGTGGGGCTTAAATAATGACACGCCGAGTTCAGGCGTCGGGACTAGTCTTCTTTTCTGAAAGTTTGGCTTCCATGCGCGCGACGGCTTCGGCAAGCTTGTTGAGCTGCGTGCTGTGTTGGCCGATCTGAGCGTGCATAGCTCCTTGTTGGTTGGCAATCTGTTGCTGCGTCAACGTCGTTTGACTCAACAGGTTCATGAGCATCGCTTCCATCTTGTTGCCCGACGCGTCGACCTTGGCTTGAGGGTCTTGCAACGCGACAGTCGTGCTCTTATCAGGCAGCGGTTGGGGCTGAGGTTCAGCCATGGGTTCCTTTGGAGGTGCTTGCGTTGGAGGTTGCGGTGGGAAGTCGGCCTTGGAGGGCAAGATTTCGTCCGTGGACTGGTGTCTCGACAGTGCTGGTGGGAGCTCCATCGCCATGGAATAGCTTCGCATGGGTTTATCCTCAGCAGCAGAGGGAGGTTGCTGCGGCTTTCGCGAGGAGGTAGTTGATTGCTGAGATGGGTGCAGCTTGGCCTCTCGGCGCTCTACAAGCAATTTGCTCACGACGACCGATAATTTCACCAGTCTCGAGATGTCAACATCGCTCTCGGCACGCGTTTCTGCGTCGAGGACAAAGATGGTGCCGATACAAACGCCGTCAACAGTGATCGGCACACTCGCATAAAAGCGGAATTGACCTGAGCCTGTCACAAGAGGATTAAGGCAGAAGCGTTCATCAATTCTGGCGTCCAAGACGATGACGGGCTGGTTGAGGTAGATTGTGTGGGTGCAGAACGACACAATGCGTGGCATTTCTATTGCAGACAAGTCACCAAGACGACGCTAAAAGATGCCAAACCTTCTTGGGCGAGACCACAACTTCCTTTGAACCATTGGCGTTGCTTTTGGAGGTCCATGAAGCTCACACAGGCAACTTTGCAAGAGCTGGTGGTAAATTTGCGAGCAGCCAAGGCGATCCGGTCAAATGCATCTTCGCGTGGGGTGTCAAGAATGTTGAGGCTGGCGAGGACTTCCATTTGCTGAGCTTCCACGGCAGCAGGAAGGGCAGGAGGCTTTGGCCAAGGGTGAACCCAATTCCAATCAAGTTCATACGGACATGGGATCATTCCATCCGACGTTTCAGTCTCAGCGGCATCTGTGCCCGATTCATTCGAGAGGGCACTTGCCAACGAAGCATTTCGGGGATGGAGCTTCTCGTCGGTGGAAGATTCACCCAAGATGCTGTGGTTGCACACAAGACAGATCTGAATCGAAGCATACTCTTTCGCCGGCACGGATGGCATGTGCAAAATTTGTGCCACGCGGCATTTCGAACAGACGACTTCACCGCACTACATATACTCGATCGAATCAATCGATCGTATCGAGGCAGACGTACCTTGCGGCAGTTGTGCTTTGTTCGCAAGAGGGTGTGGAATGGTCGGCTACACACATAGCATTTCCCCCGCGACTGTTTATCCACCCACAAGTCGGGGCTGACAAGCTCTTTTTGCGTGAGAATCACTTGCGTGGGCGGCACGATAATCAAATCTTTGCCACCGGTGGATGTTGAGGCAGTGACCGTAGACGCCTTGGGTTGCTTCATCGCTGCGCCTTGCGCGCTGTGTCCGTCAGCGGATGATGCACCGGCTGGCTTCATCTCACTAGCGTCTCTGGTGGCAATGAGGTTAGGATGGTCCAGACATTAGTTACAGCCGTTTCTATTTTCTACCAATCAATTTTTCGATTGGTCGTGCCATTTTCGGTCAAAATAGTTCGCGCGCGATTGAGAAGAGCACAGGAAATGTACCAGATTTCAATAGTTCGTTCACATTTGACGCTCAAAATATCTCAATCCCAGAAGACTGGGATCTCCCTCCAGCCCACTCGTTCGTGTTTAAGGCCACAGTGATAGAGTCTTCTGAGGTAATTTACAGTGCGTGGTATCGACGCGTGGCTAATATCCATTGGCATGATGGAAATCCAATGCCCTGAGAAAAAAGTATCACTCGCCCGCGTGGTTTTCCAGAATCATCTTTGGCCTTTGGATGCACTGACGAGCTAATATGAACGCAGGGCAGGACTGTCAGATTAGACGTAAATGGAGATATTTTGACCGAAGTAGTGCCGAATGAACGATCGAATGGTGAAGCCACTGGGTGAGGATCTGCAATGCAACGCCGCGGCCTCTGCCACCAAGAAATGCCTCGGACATGCACATGGGTGCACTTGGGAAACTCAGTAACCCGGCTGAGAACAGCCTGTATGAAGGCGTGAGTAGACTGGAACGTTGTCGTAGAACACAAGAGGCTGCGCTGGCTCCTGTTGTTGGTTGCATCAAGTCAGCGTACCATTTGTCACCTTCGCACCCTTCACACCAGTCAGCGATGGATGTTGTGGCCATTTTATGAAGCTGTCACATCGCTTACAAGAAAATGAGAGACAACTGATGAAAGCTTGTCACGGTTTCCTGTCGAAACGGCGTGGAGATGGAAACAGCTAGACGACAGAAATAGACGCATGAGCCAGAATCAAGACGCGCCGACAACGCGGCTCCCAGATATTTATGCTTCGCCAGGAAATGTCGGCGTGCAGATTGACTCGTACAGAGCCAAAAATATGTTCCATCGACCGAGATGCAACACATTCACGACCACGTTCCATGGGCACATGTTTCAAGACCACACCCTCAAGAATGCCAAGCGGATGCTCGCACGGGAATTGCAGAGGTGGAATCTCGTCAAGAGGACAGTGTTTGACCTTTATTTTGTACAGGAAGCGCGATGAGGAAGAGAGGATGAAGAAACTGGCCGAGTACCAAGAACAGCGACTCTTAGCCAAAGTTCAGCTGGAGGAGAAACGAAAACACCGCGAGTACCTTCGACGACAGCGAGCTTGGGAAGAGCAGCAGGCTGTGAAAGCTGAGTCGCAACGAGCATTGGAGCGCGCTTCAGTCATCAAAATTCAATCTCTCCATCGCGGCAACCGGGTTCGTAAACGCATTGACCATGAGCGACAGGCGGCAATATCTATTCAAGTCCACATTCGGCGGTTCGCAGCGCAAAAAGAGTTCCGGACACGAGAGCGAGCCAGGGATGAACTCAAGGTATGGTTACTCCTGCTGTCGAGTCTGTAATTTTGCGCAGTCCAGCAGTGCAATCAAGATCCAAGCCCATGTTCGTCGAAGACAAAGCATGCTACGAGTCCGCGCTATGAGGTCCAAGCTATCTCCTGAAGGGGCCAGCGACTCCACCGCCATAGAGGCCGCTGCTATTCAAAGTGCCATACCTTCACTGCCGCCTCCATCTAGCGAGGAGCTACCCAAGGCTATAGGAACCAAGGAGACTGAAGCAAGATCACCTGACCCCGTCCACTTTCACAAACCCACGCCTCCTAACTCCAGGAAAGAGTCCAAGCCGGAACTGGTTCTGAAACGAGTTGGAGGCGGCTTTCGGCGCATTATCAAGCCAAGAGAAGACCTCAAGGTGCTGCCGTCTCCATTGCCTCTCAGTCGATCGCCTGCAAACACGCCGACAAAACGCATTGGAAAGCCACAAACACCACGGCGTTCGTTCATTCAGCAGTGGAATGAAGTTGAGCCACCCGTTGCCAAGTCCCTCGAGACGTTCATCCACGATCCCAACCTGGCTGAAAAGCTCAAATATACTCCGCCGCTGCGGCCTCTCAATGATCCATCCTTGATATACCGCAACCGCGACGCAAATGCACTCTGTACTGCCATGGACGAAAGCTTTCCCATTGCTGAATGCTTCGACAATGCTATCGAAGCTCTACAACAACCACTAGCTCCATCGGACGCTGATGAGCTTTGTACTGCGATGCGAGACATGGTAGCTCTCGACGACACTGTTCCCGAGTGCTTTGATGAAAAGCCACCGAGTCGTCCTGAAGTTGCAACACCTGCCAGCACTTCCATCTTTCAATGGATGCCCAGTAGTGTGATTGCTCCTGATGGCGAATGGGTCGAACTGCTCGATGCCGACTTGGACGTGAAAGTTCGAAGCTTGAACGCCTCTGTCGATCCCATTGACGACCGCATCGAACTCTGCTCAAGTCGTCCAGAGCAACAACCTGACGAGGAAACACTCCCAGTGGTGAAACGTCTACCCAAGTCCATTCTCAAGAAAGCGTTGCCCGAGGCGAGTGTGTCCGTCGTCGTGACGGTGGGAAGCCAGTACAGCTTGCGAAAGCCCACGCATGTTGTTGATCCAGCCGCGCCGATCAATTTCCACCAAGTTGATTCATTACAAGCTCTATATTTTGCGTCAACAGGATGCAACTAACACGACTTGGACTAAATTTAGCTCATGTCAGTCTCGTTTCATGACAAATCTTGCCGCATGTCGACGGGCTCTCAGAGACATCTCCAAGGACCTGCGGGTGCGGGTGCTGCGTCGTCAAGTCATCACCGAATTGGCCACACGACGGTCTTGCGTAGGTTCCGTCCGCCGCAAGTCGAGTCTCGCAGTGCATACAGCGTTCCGTCATGTCATTTGGCACATTGCCCGACCATCGACTTGCCATCGGGACTTTCATCCCTTGCGCAAGAGTCTCCACTGGCCAAGTGGCCTCCATCGACGAGCCGCAGCTCTGTGTAGCTTCCGCGCGAAGTAAGTTGCTCCACAAGAGCCTGCAACTTGACGCCTGCCGTAGGGTTCTAAAGACCCAGCGCTTGATTGAGGCTTGCTTGACGGACATACAACGCGTCGACGTTGCCGCCGCTTGTCCTCACGCAAGCCACGCCTCGTTTCACTCGCTCGGCACGGCAGCTTTCACATGCGTTCGGTGTGGCGCTCGTATCGACACGTCGTCGCGGAGCCACTTGCTTGTCCAGGCGCTCGACAGAACCAAGTTTGAATACCAAGTATCGACGGTGCGACCCAAGCTCATCCATGTCTTGGACCAGTTGCAGATGACGCTGGAAGACTTCCGGTCGTATCAAAGTCAATGGAATCGCGATGTCCAGCTCACGGCAGTGATCCTCATCCAGCGCATGTGCTTTGTCTTCCTCCTGCGACGTCGAGCGATAAAAGTCGAGAAGCGATTTGAAGAATCCGAAGCGGCATTCACGCGCCGATTGCGACGCCGGACAGCGGCTCGTGGCATTCTTCAGCTACAACGTCGCCAGCGTCGCGGGCTCACCAAATTGCCGACAACTTCTGCAACCTCTGAGCCACAGAGCAACTCGGAGGAGCTTGAAGGCGTCATGGAAACCACGCAGCAAGACTTGCCCAACGGGGTTGACGTCGTCGTCGTCGTCGACAAAGTTGCCAAGACGCCAGTGAGATCAGCCTCATCGACAGCAGTGCCAAGGCTGAACTCGACAGCAACTTCGACGCATGACGTGGCAGCACGAGAGTCCATTCAATCGAAGCGATCGACCTTGGAGAGTCAATCTGATGGCGTGGTAGTACGAGAGCCCTGTGAATCCAAGCGGTTGTTCCTGGAATCCCAATCCCATGACGTGGCAATGCGCGGTGCCATCAAATTGCCATGTCTCGACAAACCCCAAGATCTTTTGATCTACCGATGCTTCGAGCCGCGGTGTGGAGGCCGCCGCTTCCATAACAAGAAATGGTTTGATGAGCATATGCGCAAGGTACGTACGTCATGCTGATGGCTGTGTTGTTGAGATGGTGGCACAGCATGCAACGGCCAAGGAACGTCTTGCAAAGGAGCGGGTCTTCCTCGAGCGATTAGAAAGATTGCCTCGAATTAAGCCATCAACAGTGCTACAACCTCCACCAGCACCAGGAGGACAACAACTTGGACGGTCGGGTGCTTCTCCACAGTCGCTCCATGACGAAGTCTCGACGCAATCGATTGCAGTTGCCATGCAGCTGGTTCGCTTGGACGAAACCCACGACAGACGGGTCGTCCTGATCCACAAAGAGAGTCCAATCGTCCTAGGTCGCAGTGCCAAGCATTGCACTGCCGTCGTCGACAGCAAGGCATATCCTGGCATTGTCAGCAAGCGCCACGCGTGTCTCTCTATCCAGGACGACGAGTAAGACCCATCACATCGACATGGTTCAACTTACAGTCCTTCTTTGCCAATAGCATTGTTGTCCTCCAAGATCTCGACAGCCGCAACGGCACGTATGTGAATGGAGCCAAGTGTTCCGCGGAGAGAACGACCGTGCTTCGTTTTGGCGATGTGATTGAACTCAGTCGAGCTGCACACCATCTTCGAGAGAGCGGCGTTGTCTTTGTATGCCAGCTCCCCTTTCGAACTGTTGCATTTCGATGAGAGAACGGAGCATGACGGTCGATTCTGCATGTTCTGTAGCATGGAGGGTTGTCATTCTCCTTGACGGCCATCTCGATGACGATTGGCAATGCCTATCCGGACTGGTTGAGGCCAGATGGAAATTTTGAAATTGCCGCCGCGAACGCGCTGCTTCCATGAACAGTCAAGCAAGTGCGACGCGTAAGCTCTTTGTGAACCAGCTCTTCCAGGCGAAGAGTCTTCCTGAGAGTCGAAGCAAGTACATGTATCGAGGCGTGGAGCTCATTCGAGCGTGGATTCAAGTACGACGGATCTTCTCTCTCCCTGCAGTTGACAATGTCATGTTGATGTGTCTAGGGAATCGTCGTCCAAGTGGAGGCTCCTCGCTTTGCAATAGATGACGGGACGGGAGTCGTTTGGATTGACATGCAGAATTTGATCAAGACAAACCCACACGTTCAAGTTGTCGTCGGCGAATACGTCATGATCATTGGACCTGTCATGGGCACAGGCGGATCGTCTCCGCGGCATTCTCCCTCCTGGATCCAGGCCCATCAAGTGATCCGTCTGAGCGAGAAGGGCATGCAGCGAGAGACACTGTGGTTCCTCGAAGTCATCGAGTATTGGACGCAAGTCGTCGGGATGCCTCGACACTTGATCGAGATTGAGTAAAGCTCTATATTAATCTATCGATAGTCTACTTCAGCTTGGCTTCGATCCGCGCGACGGCATCGGCAAGCTTGTCGATTTGTGCCGAGTGCTGGCCGAGCGTTGTGAACATGGCGCCTTGCTGTGTTGCCAACTGTTGTTGTGTTTCTGTCGTCTTGGAAAGGAGGTTCATCAACATGGTTTCCATGTTGGATCCTTCGAGGGCGACAGCAGCCGGGGCTGCGACTGCGGTGGAAGGCGGGACCACAGAAACAACAGCTTCATGTAGACTGGACCGCGGGGCCATTTGAGACGCCTCTGGCGGTGTGACGGGCCTTGGAGGCGGCTGACTGTACCGTCGCGAAGCGATATCTGAATCGTCGCGAGCTACAGGATGTAGTGGCAGCGGCGGCGCAACGGACATTCGAGGCATTCGACGCTCTTCTAGGTGTTTCATCACGACAGTTGACAACTTCTCAAGCGTTGCTATGTCGACGCTTTGTCGGGGTTGATTGTCATAGACGGCAACGGTACCAATGACATGACCAGAGGGTGCAACGATAGGCGCTCCAGCGTAGAATCGGATGGAGGCGGGGCCAGTCACGAGCGGGTTCTTTGCGAATCGCTTGTCAAGCATGGTGTTCCACACGACCATGGTCTCTTTGGACTTGATAGCGTGGGCACAAAGGCTTACGTTTCGTGGGATCTCAGACTGAGCCAAGCCGACATTTGCTTTGAACCATTGCCGGTCTTCATCGATGAACGACACGACGGCAATCGGACACTTGATGGCATTCGCGGCTAGAGTGCATGTGATATCAAACTTTTCCTCGGGATCAGTGTCAAGGATGTTGTAGCTTCGCAATACATCCACACGTTCACCGTCATCTGGAAGGACTGGTGGTTTCGGCCATGGGTAATTCCACGAGTAGTCTAGCGGGTATTCATCTGCTTCAAGGTCATCCATTGTGAGGGTTTCACGTTCCCCCGTTGAATTTGCAGTGGGCGATTGAAGATGTGTCATCACGTCAGTAGATCGGGACGATCGAGACGACGCAGTTGTCGAGTTGTCTCGTCTTCGCATCGTGCCGATGGTACTGTCATGTGATTGCGTGTCGGAGAGGATGCATGTCATGCAAATTTTCACTTCAAGGGATCCTTTCATCGGTAGTCTTGCCATCTTCTTGAGTAAACAGCTCCGACAGACCACTTCACCACACTACGCATTCAAACATGAGATTCCGGCATGCGCATATCGACGAAACGTACCCGACGGCAGTGGTGCTTTCGTCGAAAGTTGGAAAAGTTGCGCGTGCAGACATAGCATCGATGTCGCTCATGGTCCGGCACCCATTCTTCATGATTCAACAGCATTTCAACAGTCAAATGATCCGAGCTTTTCGCGACGCGGGAGATCGCCGAGCTTCGTTCCGAGTCGCTCAAGATGCTCGTCATATTCTTCCCTCTCGCTGCTGGTGGTGCAGACTTTTCAGATGTGAAACTTCTCCCACCTGGCCGAAAATTACCAAACACGTTAAACTATAAAACCTATTCCTGACCTGGTTTTTACTTTCCCGTTAAGAAGTGGTCACGACTACATCAACCCTTTCTAGCCAATCAAATCCCATTGAATCTCTCATCCACCAATCAAAACAGTCGACAGATTTATAAAAATACAATATAAAGTATACAAACACCAAGTGAAGACCAGATATTTATAAAAAAACATTCACCGTCACATGAATGCATGTTGCGGCACACGTTGGTGCTGCCATCGAGGCTGTTGACTCCTCGGTTGTCGACGTGGATCGCACTGGTGCGTAAGAGGGATGGTAGTGAAGTCATGGGGGAATATGTCGAGACTAACGCTTGTTCAGAGGTGATCGTGGGGTAGACAGGAATAAAACGTACTTGTCATAATTTGAACGAGTTTTAACGTTATGTTTCATGAACAGACAATGCGACATGGCGGTTACAAAGCCGTACATTCTGGATGGACGCGTCGACTTCAAGTCGCCGTGACTCGCATGGCGCGACAAGACAACGGAGCGGATGCAGTGTACACACGTCTCAGCGCTGGAGAAGCCCAGTGTCCACCGACTCACCTATGTGGCCGCTTCACAAAGTGCTCGAGATTCATGGAGAACGAAAGGAAGTTGCGGGAGAGAGACCAGATGGATAGCATCGAGTGTGGCCTAACAGCCTACCTCGCCTTGAATTGTCTCGCCCATCCTGGTAATCGTAATCGCTGCTGTGATAAACACGACTCTACGCTTGCTATGACCGCCAAGTTGTCAGATGCAATAGACATATGCGATCTTTCTGTCAAGTTGACCATGTGGTGCTCATGAGTGAGATCGTAGTGTAGCTCGAAAATTTGCAATTTCCGCCACGAATGATTTCGAATGGACAGGGGATCCACAATGACCTTTCACCGTGATAGCGCGCTCTCGTCACTTCGTTGCTCGCAGGACAAACATTAGCCGTCGTGGGATTGCAAGGAGCGAACCTCTGCCGCTTGATTGTGAGCAAGTGTGCCACTCATCGGTGGCAGTCACAGTGCGAATCGACGCATGAACGTGATATCTGGAGGATGAAATGCTAGACTCTCCGCTTACTCTACCGCCGGTCACTATCGTTCCGTCCTTGATGAGTTGGACTCGACCAAAAAAGTTCTGCGTGTTTGGTACGAACAGAACGAGGAGTCGGAGCACATGATTCCATTTGCGGTTCTTTTTGCCGCGTTGTCTGCTGTTCGCTTGCCAATTCCACAGCGTCGACGCTACACGACTAGAGGACAATGAGACAACACATCATGACGCTGAAGCTGTGGTTATACTGAGGAAGAGTTATAATAGTTTATGCTGTTAAACAAGGCAGGACTGCGCTTGAAAGGACTTGAAGCGCCTTTGACGAGTGAGTCTTCATTTGCTTGGTATACTCGTCGAGCCATCGCTGAATTTGAAGCTGGCCGTGCATTCTAGCTCCTCGCAATGCCCACTCGATGCATCCTTCACTTCGATGTTCCACGAGCCACTGGACAATGTGCAGATGACCAGCCTGCGCTGCGCCATTCAATGCCCATGCAGAGCAGCCTTCAGTGCGGTTGGCATGAAGCCATTTGACGACGTCCAAGTGGCCATTGATTGCTCCTCGATCCATAGCGTCCATGGAGCAACCTTCGCTTCGATGGGCATGAAGCCATTGGACGACCTCCAAGTAACCACGCGCTGCGGCGCCATTCATTGCGTGCTTTGAACATCCTTCATGACGATGGGAGTGCAAACACTTGACAACATCAAGGTGGCCATGCTCGGCAGCTCCATTCATGGCTTGTACGGTGCAGCCTTCCCGACGGTTCTCATGCAAAAAAGCGACGATGGAGATGTGGCCGTTGACTGCTGCTCCGTTCATGGCTGCAATTGTACATCCTTCAGAGCGTTTGGAGTGCAGATAATGAACCACGTGGTCATGACCAGCGGCAGCGGCAGCGTCCATTGCCCATGGAAAGCATCCTTCTCTTCGGTTCTCGTGCAAATATGCAACAATTGGCAAATGACCGTTGCTGGCGGCACCGCTCATGGCATATTGGGTGCAGCCTTCTTTGCGATGAAGATGGAGATATTCCACAACGGATTGAAAGCCATGCGTGGCTGCCCAGTCCATCGCTTCAGTTGTACATCCATCGTGGCCAGCGTCATGGAGAAAATTCACGATTCTCAAGTGTCCTCTGTATGCTGCCAAGTCGATAAGTTGGTCATACCACACAAAATCCAGCTCGTCGTCGAGGCAGTCGTTGAAATATCGTCTGGCCATACATTCTAGCACGTCGAGTTGGTCGTAATAGACTGCGTGGAGGACTACCAAGTCGCGGAGGTGGCTGGAACGGGTCAAGGCGTCCATTCGTGTCAATGCATGCTGGGTGTACCATGGTCGCAGTACGCAGTCACTTTGCGCAAACGTATCAACGTCTAAATGCTCCAAGTCGTCGAGAGACGGGTGGCTGAGCGAGAGGAGAGGCCAGAGAGCACCGATAAGTCCATCTTGGTAGCTAAATACACACGAGAGCAAGTCGATCGAGCTCAAGATGTGGCATGCCATCGACCATGTGCCTTGTTGTCGAATCTCGATGTCGCGACAAAAACAGACTCTCGTTATCCGGATGCTATGGCGAATCTCCCAGATTGGTCAAGTCAACGAACACTCCAGACGTCCATCGCAAAGTTGAAAGGACATCCTTGCCTCCGCTAGATCTCATATCTCTCGCTGCCCCAGCTCCCCTTCATCCAAAGCCAACGAAGTCTTGAAGCCACGATTTCAACGCCGAACTCGGTGGCATTTCCCCCTCGCTTTACACCATAGAAAGACTATCACTAAGTTGCTCGAGAGGCTGGTCGGGGATTGCATTGTCGCTCTCAGCAGAATAGATCTCAAGCACGCTATTGTCATCCACGCGATTGAGTTTGCTGAGCTTGTAGTGGTGTTCATGGCGTCGTGGAGGGGAACCACCCCTTGCAAGCTGCTAGAAAGGTCTATCCGGATATTATCCGGATGATTTGCTGATGGGAATTGGTGCCCATTCAAACTTGTAGTCGCCATGTCATCGAAAGCTCCGTTGGTGTTGGGCGGCACGACTGTGAACACGGGCGAACGTGTGCATTTGGATATTGAAGACGGCGCTGGAAATGAAGAACAAACGTCGAATGAACTCTTTACGGACATCAACGACGAGATCCCAAACGTGACGGAATTGTCGAGTTTGTGTGTTAATTGCCACGAACAAGGCACGACGAAATTGCTCTTGACGCGCATTCCATACTTTCGAGAGATCATTCTCATGTCGTTCCAATGCGACGAGTGTGGATTCCAAAACAGTGAAGTCCAATTCGGGGGCACGATTCAAGAGAAGGGGTGCCGCATGGAATTGTCGGTGCAATCGCGAGAAGATTTGAACCGACAATTGATCAAATCCGACACGGCGACGATTCTCTTCCCTGAAATTGATTTTGAAATCCCTGCCAATACACAACAAGGCACGATCAACACGATTGAGGTAGTTATCCATTTGTTATACCCCATATCGCTTACATATCTTGTAGGGTTTCATCTCGAAAGCTATCGAAGGACTCCGCGAAAACCAAGAAGAACGCCGCGCGATTGACCCTGAAACGACCCAGAAAATTGATGACTTTTTGGCCAAATTGGCCATGATGGGAGCTGGCATCACCCTCCCTTTCACAGTCATTGTGACCGATCCTGCTGGCAACTCCCACATTGAAAACTTGTGTGCTCCCAACATCGATCCCCAGCTCAAAGCGGAAACCTACTTCCGAAGTGAAGCTGAAGATTTGGCTTGCGGCTTGCAGCCTGACAAGTCTTACGATCATGACAAGCCATCGAACGCGCCAAGGGTGTTGCCGCCACGTAATGAAGGCTTGGATACATTCTTGGAAGCGAACAACAATATTGCCAAGCGCGAGGTACAATTTATCATGCCTTTCTTAGTTGCTCATATTGACCAGGCTATTCGATTCCCAACGCAATGCCATGCTTGCTACAAAGACGGCGTGTCGCTCATGTGCGTGACAGACATTCCCCATTTCAAAGAAGTGATCATTATGGCCTTCAACTGCGAACACTGCGGCTTCAAGACTAACGAAGTCAAGGCCGGTGGTGCTATTCCTCCATTTGGCGAACGCATTGAACTCCGCGTCCAGGTACGGTGTTGCATCTAAGCCATAGAATATTCGACAAATTCTAGGATTCCTCGTACTTGGACCGTGATGTGCTCAAATCAGACTCGGCATGTGTCAGCATTCCTGAGCTTGAGTTGGAAATGATGCCAGGTTCTCTTGGTGGTTTGTACACAACGATCGAAGGTCTTTTGGACAAGGTAACACCGCAGATTGCCGACGAAATGAGCCCACAATTGCTATAGATCCGCGAAAACATTGAGACGGGCAACCCATTTGGCGTCGGTGACAGTGACGGTGGTCGTTCGGGACTAAAGACTTGGTTGGCCCGTTTGGACGAGCTTAAGAATGGTGCTCCATTCACGTTGATTATTGAAGACCCCTTGGCTAACAGCTTCATCTACTCTCCAGTGGGATCTGCCGCTGAAGACCCAGATATGAAGTGCGAAAGCTATGAGCGCTCGGAAGATGAAAACGACCAATTGGGTCTTCTCGACATGAAGGTTGAAAATTACAACGACGAAATCACCGACAACTTGACGGGCAAATCCATCCAAGTGCAACTCAGTGACAAGCAGACGATGGAACGTGGTGGTAAAGCCATTGAAGTCAAGGACTACCATCCAAACCCAAATGCTGTCATGGATCTCGACTCGAAGCGCACTGAGCTGTAGAAATTAACGAATGCTAATGATAGTTCCATTCGATGTAGTATCTCACAACGATGTTTTCGAGTGCTTTCAAACTAGAATCATCATGCTCGCCTTGGCAAATGCATAACAAGGCGCAGTAGTCCATGCTAGTGGCTCGATTGCCGAGCTGCTTTCAGCTTCATCATTTGCTTTCGATGGAATCTCTGTTTCGGCCCTCGATGGAAGCACCAACAAAGCCGACAACAACCGCATGCTGGGCACTAAACATGCGATAGCACCCTCGATGCCTCCATAGCTTGGAGTGTCTTTAGTTTGGAGCTGCAAGCGACACTTTAGAGGCAACCACAAGTTGTCGTAGTTTGCCAAGTTGACGGATTCGTCCATGTAGATGCTTTCGATGACAACACCGTCGCAGGCTCCATGTAACTAACATCACAAACCAGACATAGAAGAGGCATTAACCATAAATTAGTTCCAAATTCACGTCTGTTCAACGTCTCTTAAGCGTCGTCGGTGTTGGTCGACATATGACGAGCGGAGACGCCAAAGGAATGAATATCATCGCTTCTGGTAGTGGTTCCTCCGGAAAGTACGATAAATGATATTCTATGATTGGCCAAAATGCCAAATACTGAAATCTGATTGGCTCACTGGTTTCTATTTATAGAAATTTTATACATTGAAAAGGGTCGAAGGCAATTTCACTTATCTCAATCTCATGGAGGCTCACTGTGTTCGAAAAGCCGACACGGTGAATGGAACACGCGCATCACCACGCCAGGAGACAACAGGTGATTAAGAAGACGAATGGAAGTGATACACCACCTGAGGACAGAACAAGGTCTCGCTGGTGCATTTGACGAAGAGCGAAAATTGTCCGACGAGAGATTGGCGACTAAATACTGCAACACCATCTAAATACTGCAATGTGTCGTGTTGGTTTTGGTCGACAGAAGAAACCGATGCGAATGGTATTAATAATATACTCTGGAGTATGAAGTTACTCGGCTGATCCAACTTAATTCGATGACCCATGTTGCACCGAAACCAGCTGAGACTCACTGGGTTGCTCCAAGGTTAATACTTCAAGAAATTAAAACTCTACACTCACAGCGCCTTCCCATTTTCACTCTGGTTGTCGAGCCTTCACCGGTCTCGATCACGCAGACCATGTTTCGCTGGAACCATCCACGCTTTGCATCAATTTCGTTGTTCCAAGTACGTAGGATCAACATGGAATGGCGGTGAGCACCTTGGAACTTCTCATCTTCAATTCCTTTCTTTCCCTTTGCTTGATCCATCGTCTTACGTAGCTCAGAGATGTTGACGTTGAATTCTTTTCCCTGTCGATGCTTCTTGGATGTGCAAGTCGTCGAAGATGAAGATCACAAGCATGTCTTCGAAGGCCAAGAGATAAAATTGTGAGAAATCGCCGACATGAGTCACTCTAAGTCGACGCCAACTATGTCGTACCATCGATGGTTAAAGCGCGGATGGCTCCAGTGATACATCGTTCTTGAAAACGCGACTGGGTTTGTCGTCATGTCGAGGACAAGCACGCGGCCGTTGTACGTCTCGTTTACAACGTTGGAGAAATAGCAGAGTACGATCACGTAGTAGTCGTTGAACGAGATCAAATTGTTTTGGCCAAAGAGGATATGGCCGAGGCGCACGACTTCATATGCGTTCATGGCCGTTGGGGTGTACATGGTCGACTTGCCAAGACCCCCACAACAATTTGCCCGCAACGCCAACGTGCCTTCGATCGAGCATTCCTTCTGGTGGTGCGGCTGGTACTTGCACGAACGACCGACTCTGTCCGAGAAGAAGATCAAATCAAGCAGAGGAAGACTCAAAATCAAGAGCTTGGCAATGAAAATGGCTTTGACATTGCCGCCGATGACAAGCGCTTGGGAGAATGCAATGTCCGACACAGTCGAGTCACCAAATGACGTGGCAAAGACGAGAGACGGGATATGATCGCCGACTCCCATGGCATCTCCAAAGGACGCGATGGTCGATCGGCGGCAGCTGTGGCCGAGCCAAAAAGCAAGCAAGACAGGGCCAAACGTCCGATCGGACATGCGCACACGGACCGATTTGGCGATCCAATTCAAGAGAGCATAGTAAGCGAGGATGAACTGGGCTAGCGCTGGGTAAATGATGCTCCATGCATTGCCGACGGCTTGAAGATCGCCATAAAAATCGAGACAGGACGCCCAGAAGCAGAGACACAAGACTTTCATCGCGGGATAACACAGCACTGGAAAGAGCACAAACGACCGCGAGCACGATAAAATTCCAAGACCGCAGCCGTACCATTCCGTGGATCCTTGACGATATCCTCGCCAGAGCGCGAGGAAGGAAAGCCCCCATCGCGCCAAGAGTCCAAATGTCGAGATGGACGACACGAGCATGCCCCAGTCGTAGTTGTGACTGAGCGCATATTCATTCTTGAAGCGCGACCACGACAAGCCAGATTGGTTTGCGTCCTTGATGCGAACATTTTCAGCCCAGAGTTGCGTTGCATTCTGGACGAGGACGTTCTCCCACTCGACGTCGACTTGGTTTTCACACGACCGAGGGGCCTTGACGCAGTCGACGGGGCGTTTCTCCATCGCATCGTACACGACGGACGCGACGCCAAGACCGCCAGGTTGGTCCTTGGGCTGCATGTCGTTTTGGATATGCGAGTAGTATCGCTTCGAGTTGTCTGGAAACGTGTACCAGCCATTCCTCCACACCCCGCGGGGTTCTTGGAGCCACAGCCGCGTCTGCGTGTCGTAGTCGGTCCGATTGATCACGTTCACTTGGTAAAAGCTCCCAGGGCCGACGTATTCATTGTAGAGCATGATCGAGCAGAAGACGCCATCCATGCCTGGAATCCCATACCGGGCGTGGACGTTGTTGTCTGAAATGGGAAAGATCAAAATGGGCAACGCGCTCGATAGCTCTGTCGTTTTCGTCGCATCCATGCCAATGTTGATTCGTAGGCTGTCCATGACGGGGAGATAGCCTTGGTCGGCGCACGCGAATTGTATTCCATCGATCGAGAGCGCGATGGAGGAACAGATCGTATCGTAGTTTGTGTACGTGTCTTCATGCGTCCTTTGGGGATTCGAACGCGTCAAGACTGTAAAGCTGTCGGGCGTAATGTTGGGGTACTCTTTGATATCCACGGACCCTTTGAGCGCGTCGGTGAGCGTGGCTACCTTGTAGACATGACCGATCAGTACACAAGCCATGGCACGATCCATGTAGGGATCGTCTAGATTGCCAGGAATCGGCTGGATTGACGCTGTGAATGGATTCGAGCCAACGACGGATGTTTCATCGGTTGTGATCGTTGGCAGGAAAACATTCACAAGTTGCATCACCATAAGCGCGAAGACAAGGTTCCACGACGCGAAATCAAAGAGCGCATGGAGGTTTTCTCTCGTCGTTGGTTTCCTCGCTTCGAACGCTGAAATTGGTGTGTGCGGCGCGGTGGACGAAAGATGCGTCACCGACTTTCTAAGGAACGACATGGAATGAAATGCCCGCGCCACGGCCTGAAACGGTTCAAGCTTGTTGTGTCTGTCGGTTACACTTGTAACTGGTCAAATTCCAATGATACTGGCCGTTACCATCGAACTGCACTATTTGCATTGAATGGCGTCGACAACCACGGCGCTTTCTTCAACGTATCGCGTCTTGGAGCATGGAGATGCGCGAGGGACCCAAGAGGAGTTGCGTTGGTGCATGGTACCGCGCTGGCTTCTATGGAGTGTGTGCTTTTTTGTATTTTTCACCTCTATAATATGATCGTTTTGACAATTTAATTCTGAGAGGTTATGACGTAGACTTGGTTTTTGTATGATTTGCAACGGAGGCACTCACACTTCATTGTCGCCCGCCATTGTCTCTGCGCTGTCGCCATGGATCGAAGAGGTCGTCGGGCGGTCCTAACGATCGATCAGCTCCTGCACCAAGACAACTGGGTACCTGACTCGCACCGAGATCGATGTCATATCTGTGCGCGGAGTTTTGGCACCTTTACGCGGCGAAAGCATCATTGTCGGACGGTACGCGATGCGAAATCAGTGTCTGGATTGAGCTACTGTCTAGTGCGGTGAAGTCGTCTGCAGCACATGCCTCATCAAGCAGTCTGCAGAACTACCCGTGAAAGGCATCACGGACGTTAAAGTGTGCCTGGCATGTGTTCTTCGCCATGCAAATGGACTGCCAACTCGAGCACCTCCCAATGGAACCCGAGCGATGCGTCCATCGTACCGAGAAACGTTTACAGGATCGGACGATACACTCAGCCGCCCTTCTGTCGACTATTCACGGCCGTCTGATGTCGGGCGTGAATCCCTTCATCGCCAGAGACAATACAACCATCCTCATCTGAACAGTGGTCCGCGAGCATCAATGGACAATCGCCGCCAGAACCACAATTATGGACACAGACAGTCAGACCTCGCTCGATATACGATGCCTGTGAGAGAAATGCCTCCTCGACGCCAGTCAACGCCACCTCGCTACATTATCGACTATGGTTATCCCCTCGACTTTCACTGGTCTCATCCATGGCCCAAACCTCCCGTTCTCCCCGACGAACTCGATCGCCTCGAACTGCTCCTAAGTTACGACATTGAGACAGCATCTCCACTCGACGCTGACTTTCAAGCACTTTGTAATGCAGCTGCAGAGGCATACCATGCTCCGATTGCTGCCGTTGCTTTTCTCGACGACACTCGCCAATGGTTCAAAGCCAGCGTCGGTCTTCTCCAAGAAGAAATTCCCCGCGACGTAAGTTTTTGTGCCCATGCCATGCATCGTCGTGACAAGCCCATGGTTGTCCTCGACACATTGGACGATCTCCGTTTCAACAAGAATCCTCTCGTGACTGGCCGTGCGAACATTCGATTCTACGCAAGTGCACCCATCTGTGCTCCGCTTGGCCATGTCATCGGCACGGTATTTGTCCTCGACACGACTCCTCGCCAATCCTGCGATCCATCGACACTCGAAACCTTGGCTCGAGACGCCATGCTATTGATCCACGCACGGCAACAAATGCTTTATTCCAACACGCCATCGTACCGCTCCTCTCGCGAGCCGCAAGACGACGAACGCAGTCATCCAGCTTACACACCTCGCCCATCGGCGAAACTGTCCCCCATCGAGCGGCAATCGTCCTCCGACATGGAAAACATGCTCGTGGATCTTCTTCGACGGACAATCGAAACCCAGCATCAACTTGCTCACCAGCCTTCTAGCAGCAGCAGTACAGCCTAGCCATGTGTCATCCCTCATCTCTTCCTTCCTTACCAGTGATATTTAAACATTCTCGTCAGCATAAACGTCCAGTTTTTACGCCATAAGAGTAAAGTGTACTTTGCCAAACCTCGACCATAACGTGGAGTACCAGAGATTACTCCTTGATTCATTGAAAAAAGTACTAGTACTGGAAACATACCGTAATAACTGAAAAAAAAGCATATCATTTCAACCAATGAAAACACATTATTGTTCCCAGTTTTATTGGCTGAAAATATTAAATATTAAGGTTTTAGCCAATCAAATGCGTGTATTTATTCTATGTCCAGGACGGAATGGAGAAGTCATAAGATTCAACCTGTTGAAGTTTGTATACGAGGTAGATTTAGGATGTGCTCGGTACAAATCAGGTGAGTCTTGGTATTCAATCATGATCTTATAGAAGATACAATGCATGTTGTTTTAGAGCTATTTTGAAAAATACAGACTTTAAACAGCCAGTTTAGACCTAGGTTTTTCAAAACAGATCTTATCGAAGGAAGCAAGCCGGTCTGTTAAGAGTTGTTTTGAATATTTCAAGTATACAATGTCACAAATGAGGTCTTGGGTATACAAACTCCAAGTCAAGTTGGTGTGGCTGCGCCGCCGTGCTTTCCACGAGTGTTCGATGGCGGACGGAACGAGATTGCATAATGCGACTGATTTGCATGCGTCTTTGACATCCAGACGTATGTCGCCTTGAAAATGGAATTGGCGAGATTTTCATGCTTGTGCGTTCCCAACAAAGAACATGCGTGTTCTCCCTGCGATTTTCTCCACGCCGTCGTTTGCTTGTCGTAGTGCACAAATCATTACGATGTACTTATCGTCGCCGAAAGATTCAATGCACGGTGCTCTTTTCTATACACAACGCAACGTAAACACCACGCGAACATGGCATGAAAGAGGCGAGAAGCTGATGGCCAAACATGGGAAATGAACCAGCAAAAGAGCACACACATACCATGTACCCTCACCCATGTTGGATGCTTCCCATCCAGCTCCACACCTGGCTCCATTTCGAGAATACCATTACACGGTACGAGCTCCGCTGCCATGCGAAAGGGAATGGATGGTGGTTGGGACAATTGGCCTTCTGGCCATTTTCAACATTTTGGAAATTTGGTCGGTGGGACCAGCATTACGTGACGGACGTTTTTCGAGTTTAAACGCGTGTTTGACAAAGCCAGCCTTCGACGAGGGTACACCGTAAGGCATGGTGGCCATGTGTCACTTCGTGTGACTTCGCTGTTCACTTCGCAATTTGATTCCGAGCCAAGACATATGCCTCTCCACGCTCCGCTTCCGACGCCCATGTCATCTGTGGCCCAACTTGTATCTTTCAATGACAACACCGTGTCTTTCGTCGAGCTCAAGCTCCCATCGCTATGGACACCCGATGCGATGCGACCCCGATGTTATATCTGCCTCAAGAACTTTGGCACGTTTCGACGAAAACACCACTGCCGTATCTGCGGCGAAGTCGTCTGTGCTAGTTGTGTCTCGCTCAAGGCCGTCCACGTCGATCCCGTGCTTGTGAAAGGCCAAGCCATGCAAGTGAAAGCGTGCTTGTGGTGTCCAACACGCACACGTCGATGCCGTCCTCAGTCATTGCCGTCGCCTGTCGTCCGACCGACTGAAGTCGCCTCGCTTTGTGAGACGCCACGCCTGAGCTTCTTCACGCCTCGGTGGTCTTCCAAGCGACTAAAGACATCGTCAGTGTGGGAAAAAGTCCACACATAGGAGTAGTCGTGTAATATATTTATCGTTCTAGTGCGTCCGATCGATAGAGTTGGCTCGACAACCCAACTCCTGCAGCGTTTACCGCTGCCACGGCCAGGAACGTCGGGTTAAAGCAGCTTGGCCCGACGCATTTTTCAATGCCAGAGACGGGATCGATTGTCGCTGCACTGTGGTAGACGTAGCTTGCAAGCGGTCCCAAGAGGAGTGGAAAACCCACAGCGTTAGCTAGAGTCATGTAGCCGAAGTTTTTGCCAAAATGCCGAGCACCAAAGAGTTCCCGCGTCAATGCCGTGTAGGTTGGGAAGAGGCAGCCTTCAGCCATTCCAGCCAACGGGACAGAGAAAAAGAGAGACAGCGGAGTGCCCCAGAGAAAACTCAAGTAGGCTCCAGCCATGGCCAGAAGCCCAGACGACATGTAGTGACCACGGTGAACTATGTCAGCTGAAGCGTCTGAAGCTGCACCAACAATTAGGCGAGAGCTGACGTTGCAGATAGAGAAAAGAGCGATGAGAATGGGCACTGACGTGGCGGAGCCATGGCGAGCCTCGACAATGAATGCAAGGTTTGCATTCACAAGCAAGCCAGACCCGATGCCAATCATCGTTGGCACAAAGAGGAGCCAAAAGCGTTTGTCGGAAACAAGAGCGACACCAGTAATATCGACCGTGGGAGACAAGAGTGGCTGGTCCTCTCCAGTGACCGAGTCGTGGTGGTGGCGGTTGGGAAGGAGGAAGACAACACCGAAGCTGCAGACAACGGCAGAGAGGATAGCCATGAAGACGAAGTACGAGGCAACATGGTGGTCAAAGAAGGTGTGGTAAATAAAGGCAAAGACGGCACCACCAGCACCAAAGCAAGAGAGGACAAATCCAAGGACTTTACCACGATGGGATGCTCCGTAATTGCCTTCACTGGATGTAATGCAAGCCATACCAGCAAACTGGGATACCAAGCCGAGCAAACCAAAGGTCAAAGCAAGCAGCCATACTGAGCCAGATAGAATTGAGGACGCTTGCAAGTAGGCCAGAAAGTAAAGCAGAGGAAGCAAGATTGTGGCAACAATCGTCGTCGCACGTATGCCGTAGCGGTCATGAAAGATCCCAGGGATGAAAGCGAGGTAGAGCCCAAACGACAGCGACGAGTTGACAGTTGTAATTTGGCTCTGGTCAAGCGATAAGAGGTCCTTCAATTGAGCATTCCACGACGAAATAGCGTAAGCGGAGCCTATGCTCAGCATGACTGCGCCACCGACAGCAAGACTCGTCGCCGCTCGCCATTTCGGGTATTCCATGCCAAACTTACTTCAATCTTATTGGCTATTATTACTCTCTAGTGCAATTTAATTGGATCAAAAATATTAATTTATAAATTTGGATTGGCTGAATAGTTTATTTATAGCTAATGAAAATGAAGTATTTGCGGTTTTATTGTCTTTTTTGCCAAAATTTGGGAGTTTTGAAGGAAAAGCCAAAATGTCCGGAAAAATTGAAATTTTCAGCCAATGAATGAGCAGAAATCGTCATTCCGTCTTCGGGAAAGGACAGAGACTCAATTTCATTGGCTGCCCGGTTCGAAAAAAGTGATTACGTCATCAGAAATACTCGTCCCTGATTGGTGTTCCGACATTTTGCCCGGTTTTTTTTCCGACCGATTGGCGTTGCCTTCCACAATTTCGAGTCAGAATCGCAATATATGAAAAATTAATATAAAATGTTGGAGGTTTTTGTCCCATCAAATCTGAAAAAATGCAAGGATGGCCGATGGAAGTCCATGTCGAGCGGCGGTTCATGGAAAAGAGCCGCAGAAAAAAGCCTGGAAACGTCAAAGTGGTTGAAAATTACCTCCGACAAGATGTGCATTGCGCTCTTTTGAATTGCCGTCTGTGCCGCGAGAAACCTGCTCCTGTTGTGCAGTTGGATCCAGCCAAGACAATTGTCGTGCCGGATGCGACGGCGCTTGTTGCGTACGTGGATTTATTCAGCGAAGACGCGTTCCAAGCCAACCAAGTCCTGTTGCTGCAGTCTGTTCTCGACCGTGCACTCGATATTGCTGCGACGCGAGAAGCGAACCAGTTGGAATCGTGGCTTTCACTTGAAGACGACCATGGCCTCTTGAAAAACTTTGCCTACTTTGCCAACAAGAACGCATCCGAGACGTATCTTCCCCCACAAGTTTACTCATCGAACGGCTCTGTTAACGTCGAATCTGCCGTCCAACGTGACCGTCGTCTCGTTGCAAACGCTGTAACTTGGTTCATTGACCATGCAACAGATCGAGCCCGTTTTATTGTCCTCAGTGACGACGAATGGCTCGCTGCATCGATTCCACCGCATCCTAGAGTGGACGTCTTGTGCTGTGAAGCCTTTATCTCTCAGCATTGTGGTGGAGACGCGGATCTTCATGCTTTACGCGAGGAATGCGCGACTGCATTTGCTTTGAGGCAGGCGTCAACCACCGCTCAAGGGTTCACCAAGCACGAGGAAGACTTGGAGCAATGCCACAAAGGTCTCTTCGAAGTCAGCGCGCACCATCCGCTTGAAGCCTTTGTATCTCGCTCTGGGGGCGAGCCGCGCATCTTTATCTACGGTCGAGATGCCATGAACCGCGCGATCCATGGCGATACCGTCGCTGTGAAATTACTTCCCGAAGACGAATGGCTTGTTCCCGACAGCGCAATGAGCCTTGTCCACCACGTCTCGGAGGAACCTCAAAAGAAGCACGTCGTCGTGGATAATCCCCAAGCGCGAGTTCCAACCGGCCGAGTCGTCGGAATTGTCGATCGACCTTCTCATATCGTACGTCCTCGCTGCGCTACTTGGCTAATTCGTCCTCTAGTACGTCGCGACGATCTTGTCGACGTCGGTGGTGCCGGGCGACGACTACGTCCTAGCTGTGCCCATGGACATTCGAATCCCCAAGATTCGCATGCGGTCCCAGAACGCTTCCGGCCTTGTCGACCAGCGCCTCACGGTTCACAGCGCTGTCTCGACCGTCGGCGTCTGAAAATCCTCGTAGGTTGTCGTCGATAGCTGGCCGGCCGACTCGTTTTATCCACAAGGCCATTACGTTCAAGTCCTTGGCCCAGTCGGCGATCTGGAGACGGAAATTCAAGCTCTGCTGGTTCAACACGCCGTCCATGCGTATCCCTTCAGTGAACCCGCGCTGGCTTGTCTTCCTGACGTCGCCGACGTTCCTTTGGACGCCATTGCGCCGTGTGATACGACCAAGCGACCGCATATTCCATTGACGAATGGTTCGTACACCTCGTCCTTTTGTGCATTTTTCATGACTGTTGCTGTAGATTACGTCGTCTCTGACGATGAAATTGCGCGACGACGAGACATCCGCGCGAGTCATTGCGTCTTTAGCGTCGATCCGCCAGGATGCCAGGACATTGACGATGCCATGTCGGTCCAGGAGCTCCCGAATGGCCACTACGAACTCGGTGTGCATATTGCCGACGTAAGTCACTTTGTCTTGCCAGACACGCCGCTCGACTTGGAAGCCCGACACCGCGCGACGACCGTCTACTTGGTCGACCGACGGTACGATATGCTTCCTGTGCTCCTCAGCGGCGACCTTTGCTCGATTCATTGTGCCCGAGACCGCCTCGCATTCTCCGTCTTTTGGGAGCTCGACGCCGATTTCAACATTGTGCCTGGCAAAACGACATTTACCAAGTCCATCTTGCATTCTGTCGCCGCCATGACGTACGGCCAAGCCGATCGCCTCCTCGCTGGCCTCTCTGCCGACGATCCTGCCGTGGCCAACACGGTCGGACCTGGCACGGCTGGTCAACCTATTGATTCAAAGCTGCAGCCTCGACTTGGCAATGATTTGACCATCCTGCGATCGATCGGCCGCAAACTTTTGAACCAGCGAACATTACAAGGCGCTGTGGACTTGTCCAAAGGCGGCGAACTCAAATTTTCCACCGACGACGACGGCGAACTTCGAGTCGGTACCAAGGCGGCGCTCGAGATCCACTCGACGATTGCCGAGCTGATGATTTTGGCCAATTCGACCGTCGCGCAGCGTCTCGTGGAAACTTTTCCCCAGTCGGCCATGCTGCGTCGCCACGTTCCGCCATCGGGCAATCGCTTTGACCAATTGATCGAGCTAGCCGCAAGCCAAGGCATCCACTTGGATCCGTCGAGCAATATGACATTGCAGCAGTCGCTCAACGCCGTCAATGTCGATGCGGACACGCTGGCGCTGCTGAAATCCATGGCGACGCGGGCGATGTCGGAGGCCGAATATATCTGCGCGAGTGAAGCCACGGGACAGCGCCTCCGCTTTGGCCATTACGGCCTTGGACTGGAATTTTACACGCATTTCACGTCGCCCATCCGTCGGTACGCCGACTTGATTGTCCATCGACAACTGCAAGAATCCCTCGTCCAAGACGGCGTAGCAGCCCCTGCTCCCATTGCCGCCGTCAAGAAAGTCGCTGACATCCAACTCCCCGCGTCGCTCACTCCGTCTGTGCTTGGAATTGACCATCGACCGACTGTCGCCGCGAAAGAAGTTGTCGTGGCCACGACGCCAACGACGCAATTCCCGACAGAAGTGCTTGTGCCCATGAGCCACCACATGAATCGCCAGAACCGCCATGCCAAACGCGTCAGTCGAGCTTGTGAAGAGCTCTTCCTCGCGCTTTACTTCAAATCGCACGTCTCGGTCGTGAATGCCGTCGTGACGGCGGTCAAACAGAATGGTCTCCTCGTCTATCTACCGCAATTCGACGTCAAGGCGCCGGTGTATCTCAAAGACCGCGACGGCGACGTCCACTTGCACGCAGAGATGATTCCTCCCAAGCTTCGGTCGCAGCTTGCGCCGCCCAAGTACGGCTTTGCTCAATCCAGCGCCATGCACCGTCTTCCAGGCGCGACGCTTGTGTACTCCAAAGACCGCTTGGTCGTGCAGTCGGCAGCGTCGTCGTCGTCGTCGCCGCTGGCGAGCTTTGTTCCGTTGCAAGAAGTCCAAGTCCAAATCTCGTGCGACTTTACATCGGCGTCCGTACGGCTACCAGAGCTACGCTTGCTCCTTGTGCGTCCTGAAAAGGGCCGCGACGACGATGGAGCGACCGACTGGCAGGCAGAAGTGGTTGCAGACGCCAAGCCTGACGATTCCTCGGTCAAAGTCCTCGCTGCAAACATGGAGACGCTCCGTTTGAATGGACCCAGCATGTACAGCCTCCTCAGCAGCACGATCGAACCTTCAGCAAAGGTGTCGAAAGCGCCGCCGAAAGAGCTCCGCGTCGAGAAGAAAGCCGTCGGCCGCGTCATCTTTGGCGGGTTCCAGCCGGTGATCGACAAGAAATATACCAAACTCATGACGGCGCACTACGAGAACCGCTCGGCCGAGCTGGAGGAAGCAATGACGATCCAACGAAGCGCCATTCGAGACGTCGGCGACACGCGTCGATACGAGGCCGAAGCGCTACGGCGCACCGAGAAACTCATGTCGGAGAAGCGGCACGATCGCATCAATCGGCGCAACAAAGCCAACAACTAGGTCGTCGTACCAAGCAATCATGTCATTTATTCTCCTCCATATGCATTTAGAGTTCAGTCGTCTTGATGGCAGGAGCAGCGACGGCGTCCGCGTTAAAGCCGACGTTTTGGTGGTCGCCACGAGGAGTGAGCTCTTCGCCGAGACCCTTTTGCTCCATCATGACGCAGAATTCTTCAAAACTAATCTCGCCGTCGCCGTTCGTATCGATTTCATCCATGATTTCCTGCGCATGTTCTTCCGATCCCATGAAGCGAATCAAGTCGTCCTTCGTGATCACGCCTTGCTTCTTCGTGTCAAAGTAGTTGAATGCTAGCGTCCGTCGTCATCACCGAGGCCCTTCATGGGGGAAAAATGGCGTACCTTGCATTAGATATTCTTGCTTGTTGAACATGTTACGCTTCATGGTCGCCGCCAAGAATTCATTGTAGTCCAAGCTGCCGTCGCCATCAATGTCGATGCCTTGGAGCAGTTGAAAGACTTCGCTTTCCAGCACATCTTGGCCCATCTCTCGGACGGCAATCGCCAACTCTTGCATTGTAATCACACCGTTGCCGTCAATATCAATCTTTTGGAATTGTTTCTACACGCGAGATGAATGCCCGAGACCGGCAGCATGGCGCTTACCTTCAATTCATTGATTTCGTTGCCAGTCATTTGGTCGGCAATGACGGCCAAAGCGACCTTCTTGAGCTTGTTGTGGCCTTGGAAGCGCTTGAGGCTGCCCAAAATCGTGCCGCTGATGTTGCGTTCGTTGGCAGGAGCAGAGCCTGAGAGCCAAGGATGTTGCAAGGCCTACAGGACAATCAAAAATGCATTCTAGCAAGACATCGATGTACTTGAGCAGCGGTCAATCGCTTGGAAGCATCGAGCAAGAGCAAATGGTCGATGAGATCCTTTGCTTCGGCACTCACGCCGACCCATTCTGGTGTGTCATAGGAATACTTGCCCGAGCGCACCGAGGCAAAGATTTCAGGGTCGCTGTCACCGTAGAACGGCGGGTAACCGCACAACAAGATGTATGTGATGACACCAATACTCCACAAGTCACAAGACTTGTCATAATGTCGGCCGAGCACTTCAGGAGCTGGAAAACAAATTAGATCCAAACCGAGGAGCTTTAGTGTACCAATGTAGTAAGGCGTTCCGACACGCGTGGTCATGAAGGATTGATCGCCGCTGTCCGTTCGAGAAAGACCGAAATCAATGACTTTAAGTTCGGCATCTTCGTCCTTGGTGGCAAACAAGAAGTTTTCAGGCTTCAAGTCTCTGCCACAAAAATGAGCATTCGCATTGTGAGCTGGTTTTAGTACCGATGGCAAATATCTTTGTCGTGGCAATGCTTGACGGCATCAAGGATCTTGCGCACCAATTTGGCGGCATCGGCTTCAGTGTAATGACCTACAAAACATATTGGCATGGACTTTGAAATGCGATCATGTCATACCGCGGGCGATGATGCGGTCAAACAATTCACCACCGGTGCAGAGTTCTGTGACGAGATGCAAATGACGAGTGTCTTCGAAGACATCGAAGAGCTTGATAATGTTGGGATGGTCCACCGTCTACACGATCGAATTAATGACATTTGTCAATCGATCCACTCGGAATTACTCGCAAGATTTCAATTTCACGGCGGAGGGTTTCAGGACGGCTCACTTTGACCTTGGGGATTGTCTTGATGGCGACTTTGTGTCCAAGTTTTTTGTGTGTTCCGATGCGAACTGTGCCATAATGTCCATGGCCCAATTCCTTCTTTTCGACATTGTAGACGGAAAAGACATCGCCCAAACTGCCCGTGATCTATCCACATACACAATGTGACCCTGCTTGGTAAAATCCCAATAAATCGTACGTTGTCTTTGCTCACAGTAGCAGCAGGCGGCTTGGCTACAACAGGCACAGTCGGAGGAGGAGCTTTCACTGCAACAGCCGGGGCTGGCGGGGTTGTAACGGCGCGCGCGCTTCCACCGGCAGCATGTGGGGGAGTTCCAGGGGGGAAACTTGTCGCGGTGGACTTGGTGGCTGTGGAACGGCGCCGCGTTGGCGTCGGGGCTTGGCGTCTCCTCTCGAACTGTGGTTGTTGCCCATACTTATTCGAATTGACTTGTGAAGTGGCGATTCACTCGATCGAGTCGCACGTTTCAACGTTGTACGTTAAACTCCGCACCGAAAAAACCCAATGGAAAATTGCTCATCTGGTCGTAGGTTTTTCAGTAAAACCTAATAAAACCTAGGTTTAATGAAGAACAATCCTGTGTTCTCTTCTGCATGGTTTTCAAGTTGCGATCTCACGCGGTATACAAAAACCAAGATAAAAAATATTTCATTCAACCACATTGAGTTTGCCCCCCTCATGGAGTATACAAATTTCAAGATAAAGGACGAGAAGACGCATGACCCCCCCTCTTTGTGACACATGCAATGAAATTTCATCCTCGGCCGGACGATCGTGGAGAGGCATCCAAGGATGCCCCGACGGCCATTTGACTTTCTCCACTTGATACGACGATGTAATCGCCACGACGAGAGTCTCTACTTGCCACTGACGCTTCAGGCCCACTCTCAGTCGAAGAATGAAGTCGTGGTCGGCAAGATTCGTAAAGATTGGATACAGGTACGAAATCCAAATGGACCCCACGTTTGACACAACCTTGAACAGAGGCTGGAACCATTCCAAGATGTGTTTGACTGGTCCCGCATTGAAGCACAAGTCCATCTGCATCCGTGCTACGACACGGAACAACTGCGAACTGCAGGTATGCGTAGATTTTGGAGTTTTTGTTTTGGACATGGTTGTAGCGATCCAACGAGTTGCGAAAGCAATGAAAGCTGAAAAATGGCGAGATGAAGCATACGGCGCAAGACGTCTCGATTCCACAACCGAGCCGTGGTTCCGCGTCGATCGAAGCGCAAGCACGTTCTTTGGCATTAGTCAATTTGGCTGTCATTTGAACGGTTTTGTGCGGCATAGTGCCCATCCCCACGACTTGAGCATTTGGCTCGCAGTCCGAGATCCTTCGAAAACCATCGATCCCGGTAAACTGGACTCTCTCGTCGGTGGCGGACTGCCGTGGGGTGTGTCTCCACGTGAGAATATGCTCAAGGAATGCGAGGAAGAAGCTGGCTTTCATCGAGATCAACTCGCTCAGGATATGGTTTCAACTGGTGTGCTTACGTGGGTCAGCGACGAGCCGTACGGATTCAAATTCAACACAATGGTACGCTCGTCCGTCCTCCTAGCATTCCTCATTGACCGCTCGATTGCTTGCAGCATGTCTACGACGTCGCACTCCCTCCATCGTGGACTCCATTGAACCAAGACGGCGAAGTGGCTTCGTTCAAGCTCTGGTCCGTTGACGAAGTGCTCGATGCATTGCAGACTTGTCCCGACGACTTCAAGCCCGACATTTGCCACCTCCTGATCGACTTTTTCATCCGCCATGGCATTCTCACGCCCGAATCGTGCATCGATTTCGTTTCTCTTTGCTCGGAGCTCCATGCGCAAGCGCCATTTTAGCCAACTCGACCAGGAAATCAACTCGTTCCAGCTCGTCGTTGCCATTTTATTCTTGCGCCGTGAGCTTTATGTTTGCTCGCACGCGCTGTCTTGTGGTGTACGACGTGTCGGTGAAGAAATCCGTCTACTCTTCCGTGAGAACCACAAAGTGTCGGCGACATTTGTACCTTGCGGAGATAAAGAAGCTCGCTCTCCGAGTCTGCCACGAGCATGTGCGTCGCCAAGACGCGTTTGTTGGTCTCGTTGCTCAAGAACGCTTCGACGCCGACATAATCCCGCGCGACGAGCTGTGCAGCGACAATTTCAGGCCGATGCGACAGCGGCACGGCGCGAAGTTGTCGCGTGAGCGTTTGGTTGAGATGGACAAATGCAATCGGACTGTCGTCGTTCTCGAGCGCCGTGTACGTGTGGAGAGCATGATGCTGCGATTTCTTTTCGGCACGGACGTGGCGAGAGCCAAGCGTGGCCGCAATCGGCTGGACCAGTTTGCATTTTCCACGACGAACGATGAGCAAACCTTCATGGACTTGGCCTGGGACTTGGATGACCTACAACGAGAGCATTCCATCGTCGTCCGAGTGGAAAGAAAGTCGTCTACCGTGCCATTCGACACACAAATGCACTTCGCCTGGACGAGCATGGACGACGGTGAGGAATCGAGTCAAAGACGGACGTACTTTGAGTGCCATGAGGCGGAGTTGCGGCTGTGGAACCGACCGAAAAAGCCGAAGTTTCCCCAAGAACTCCATGATGTCAGGACACTATGGCCCTGAGATGCAACATATCCGAGCTGGACAAACGTACCCTGGCTTCGTCTTCAGCGCGCTCGAGCTCAAACATGATCGACCATGGGACGACCAAGAGCTGGCTGTCTTCCTCGACGACCGCAGTGCATCCTCTACCGTTGATTCGTCGAAAAACGAATCATAAAGAAGCGTACCGAGGAAGACGACGGAAGCGGCCGTGGTTGCCAAATTCAGACCCTGGACGAAGCGTGTACAGCGAAACTTCCGCTTGGTCTGGCGTTTGCTGTCGTAGAAAGTCTTCGTCGAGGAGAGCCGACTCGGTGTGGAGTTTGTCGAGGGGAAACTGCCGCAGCCACGTCTCGACGGTTGGACGCGTTCCGTCGGCAGTCTCGGGATTCACGAGGTTGTGTTTTGTCACGCTGACTTTGCCGACGAGGAGGAAGAAGACGAACGCGCCGACGTCGTTCTCTTGGAAGAGCACAGTGGACGTCGTGACGCGGACGCCAGAGACGTGCGTGCAAAACGACCGTAGCACCGACTCGGACATGGCTTTGCACGATGGAAAGACCAAGCATTTGTCCATGAGGAAGCGAAGATCGCCGTCGCTTCGTGTCTCTGGCGGCGCCGCTGTAATCTTGACAAGCATCAGGACGAACTCGCAATGCAGGAAAATGCAAACCTTGTAGCATATCCGTGGATCTTTTCGCTCCATGGTGGTCGTCGCTCGAATGGACGAATCTCGCGGCGTGTAGAGCGGCGCTGCGTCGTAGTAAAACATGCCCTGCTCGCTCTGGGCGATGCCTTTCGTGCCTTGATACAGCGGACATGCTCTCTACGCCACTGCCCTTGACGCCAACGTCCTCTCCAGCCGAACAACTTACAGTCGTGGCTTCCATTTGGTTGGCCTCGGGATCGAAATGGTCGTCTTCGTCTGGTAGCTCGACGCTCTGGCCTTCCATCTCCTACCCGACAGCCTTGAGAAGACGCCACGACGACGAAGAAGACTTGGCATTTGCCCATGACCGTGTAATCCTTGGCCGCGTCCGTGTATCGCCGTGCCTTGCGGTAGGCAAATGCTCGATTCTTAAAGAAGAGACTGCGTGTGCCTTCCAGCTCAATCGCTCTCGTGAAGCAAGCGATCGCGTCTTCATATTCTTCTTCATGCTACGTCGCGCCGCCGCCGTGAGGACAAGAGCGATCTCTGACGTACCAAGTGGCAAATGCCCATGTTGAAATGCAGAAATGCATTCTTGGCGTCGACTTTGCAAGCGCGGCGGTAGCACGCCAACGCTTGGACACGATCGCCCATGCGATCATGCTAGAAAGTGTCGTGAAGAACGCAACGAGCGGCGAAGACACGTACGACAAGACCAAGGTTGAAGAGCGCTTTGAAATCCCGCGGGGCCATGCGGAGGGCGCTCTCATACTCGCTGGGAAGAGATCAGAGTTCCTTGTCCAAGACGGAGAGAGAACGCACCGTACGGCCGAGTCCAAGTCGCCCTTGGTGCGGTAATGAAAGCCTCGAGCGCGATAAAAGTCGGCCGTGCGGTTCCCCCGCGGCATCGTGACATGCATGGGGCGGATTTCCACGCTCGTGCCGCAGAGCGGATCAACTTGTTGGATCTGGTGCGTCTCGCGCAGAGCCGCCTCGGCGATTGCATTCGACGTCAATGTAGCCGCGGCATCAATGCCGTTGGAAATGCGCACAATGCCGCTTGGAGGAGGGAGCGAGCGCGCCGTGCGTGGGCGATGGGGCATCGCCAGGTGCATT
Source organism: Aphanomyces euteiches (assembly GCA_021527685.1). Taxonomy (NCBI): domain Eukaryota; phylum Oomycota; class Saprolegniomycetes; order Saprolegniales; family Verrucalvaceae; genus Aphanomyces; species Aphanomyces euteiches. The sequence continues at coordinate 1,468,504 of JAJGMV010000002.1, forward strand.
TTGTTGAGAGGTTTCGTGACGGAAGCGGAAAACGGCCGCGACGGCGCGAGAAGCTTCACAGCGGTCGGTCGCTTTTGTGGCCCCGTTGTTTGATGCACGCTCCAGTCGAGGCGAATGGGCGGCGTCGTAAACGTGCCATGGTACGGCGGCACTGCCGTCGGATGCGGCATGAAACCGGCGCTGAAACTGTTCAAATATTGATAATATTAATCCAAGATAAAGCTCACAGACGTTCGCTTGGTCATGTCTGTCACGGCCGGCAAGGGGGCGGCGCTGCCTGGCGGGGGTGGATTTGTCGCTGGAGGGGGCACACTTGACGGATGCATCGGAGCATATCCCATGGGCGGCGGTTGCTGCATGGGGTACGGCTGTGGAGGGGGCGCGGCGTAGTACTGGGGCTGCGGAGCGTACTGGGGATGTGCATAAGGATGCTGGGCATACATGTGTTGTGGCTGCGGCGGTGGCTGGGCGGCGTATTGCGGAGGCGGCATCGTCTGTTGATATGAAACGGAAGGCAAAGGCTGGTGTTGGGGAACATGTTGCGCCTTGCCGTATGCATTTAATGAAGGGATGACTGGGGGATGGCCAGGTGGAGGCAATAATCGGCCCAGTGGGTTGCCATCTTGTGCCACCAGCGGCACTGCATTAGACAGCGGAGCGTTGGATTGCGCTTGAGCTTGCGGCTGGCCTCGTGGTGTCGTCGACGCACTGTCCGCTTCATTTCGTGGTGGTTCAGACATTTGCTGATGGGATGGCGGAGGATTGCCCATCGGACCATGCTGCTGTTGCAAATGTTGTCCTCCAAAGGAAGGTTGCATGGGATGATGTACCTGGACATGGCCCATCGGCGGTTGGTTCATCATATGCTGCGGAGGTGGTGGCTGGCCTTGATTGACCCATCCTCCAGCATGAACCATCTGCGGTGGCTGCTGCATCATGGGGGGCTGCTGCTGGTATACCCCAGGATGCATAGGCTGGCCTTGGTGGTGCATGTAAGGTTGTTGCTCGTAGCCTTGCATCGGAGGGGGTTGCATCTGATGGCCGGGTGGCGGCACGTTCATTTGCTGATTGTCTGGAGGATTTTGGTTCATTGGAACTTGATACACAGCCTGCATCTGTGGCTGAGCATAATGCGGCGCATACTCCGTGCCGTAGCCCATGGGAGGCGGCTGCTGTGGCGCCATAGGCTGAGCTTGATGATGGACTTGGTATTGGACGTAAACTCCTCCTGGGTATTGCATTTGCATTTGATGCGGCGGCGGGGCCATCATTTGATACTGTGGCTGTTGCGGGTTGTACGGTGCTTGCATGGGTGGAGGGTGCTGCTGCTGCTGCGTCTGAATGGGAGGCGGGGGCATACTCGAATACTCATGTGGCGGCGCCGACTGCGGCTCTGCTTCACTTCGTGGAGGATGTCCAGCGTAATGGATAGGTGGCACAGTTTGTTGTTGAGACGCCGGAGGATTTGGTGCAGGACCGCTCGTTTGAATCTTACCCAGGGAAGCGAGGGGGGGATTGCTGTGAGCACTTGTCGATGAAGACACTCTCGATAAAAGTTGCGGTTTCGGTAATCCCGGTACATTGGTAGGAGTATTCCGCGTGATCGTCGGCGAGACTGTCATAGAGGGCGTAGCTGCTGAAGCTAGCATTGACATGTTGGATTGCGAATTGTCAGGCTTGGACTCACGCTCAACTTTGCGCGGGCTTTCAGCCTTGAGTTTGTTGTTTTTAGAACTTCTGGTGATTTTAGCCGGCGTCGGTGCCGTCGCTTGGGAGTCGGACGTCCTCTTGTGTCTTTCCTTTGGGTTTGCGTCGCTTTCTTTCTCTCCTCCCGTCTCGCTGAACTGTTGAAATCGCGACGTGTTGTTGCGCGCTTGCATTTCCTCCCGGAGTGCTTTCAATTTGCTGATCGGGATGCCCATGAAGACGCCAAATCCATAGTAGACATCATCCGTGGGAGGTCGGGACGAAGAACTACCGGCTTCGATCGCCAAATCGTACGCTGAACTGAGCTGCTCTCGCTCGGACGATGGAGCCGTCGTGTCGTCCTGCCTCATCTGTCTTCTCTTAATGGTCGGTCAACCTTGGCGTATCCGGATACCCTGTCATATGACTGAACGAATGCCAAAATGACGTAACCAGTATCCGGACAACCTTCTCCCCATACAAATTCCAAGTCAATTTGCTGGAATGAGATCTTTCGACTCATTCTGACCAATCATACGATAGGTTCAAGCCAGCCTGGAAGCGATCGATAGCTCGCCATGACAACGCGGTCATGAGGTTGCTCGCCAAAGAAGAGACGCACGCCTGCACGTTTTATGCTTCACGCTGCTGCGATTGCCATCTTGTGCGCGTGCCAAGCTACGCCTAGACGCCAATTGTATTACTCCTTACGCTCGACTAGACGTCACATAGAGGCAGCGATCGAATACCGGTAGTTTAATGTTTGATGGAGTTTACACTTGGCTGTAGTCAAAGCGCTTGCCGGCTTCACACGCAATGAAAATGAGGAAGAGGGCAACGACGGCGGTGACAGTGCAGCCGACGGCAATTTGGGTCGAATAGGACCTCCACAGATCCAACAACGCAGGACGGCATTGTTCATAAGGAGCGTCCTTGTACACGTCTGAGGGTTGCTTGCTTGTCAACAAAAATTTGCCACAGTACAACGCAGTTGTCGTCGTGAGCGCACATTTCTTCTCGGTCCACTCAAAGATAGATTTGTACTGGCCATACTTGGTTTGGACATCAGCGCACGTCGTGCAAGCTTGCTTGTAAGCAGAAGGAAGTTGCTGGGCAGCAAGGGCACCAGCAGCTCCCAGTGCAGTAATTTGCTTGTCCACTTGGCTGCAAAAGCCATTCACACCTGTCTTGGCTTCAACGTCGATTTGGAGCAACTTGGCGGCCGCGACAATCGTGGTGGCTTGATCAGGGACAAAGGCAGCAAACGCTTCAGATGCCGACGCAGTCGTGCAGAGGCGAGCTCCTTGGGTGTAGCAGTACACTTGGTTGAGTCCAGTCGCGACACTTGTTTCCTTGTCGTCGGCGGGAAAAGCATTCGAATTCCACTTGGAAGCCGTTGATGCAGAGATGAAGGCGACGACAGCACCGGCAGTGAAAATAGCAAATGCGACAAAGACAAAGAAGGAGTAGACCGTGAGCAAGCCACGGCTACGACACAGCGCTCCAAAGAAGCCAAAGCAAGCGATGACGCATACAAGGCAGCCAAAGATGATTATGTAGAGGCCAATCTTGTCGACTGTTGATGGGACTGCCGTCGACAAAACTTCCGTCCACTGGCTTCCCTTAAATGCCGTGCCAATGTAAATCAACAACGCGCCGGCCGCGACAAATATGAGGTTGAGCACCACAAGGATGATCTTGGAACATGTCGTTGGGATCGCCATGGCCTCTGCGGATTGACGGAGAGAACGCAATCTCACTTCTGGTTCAGACCAAGAGAGTGACCATTACGCCACACAACTCAAAACTCAAACTCAAATTTTGACAAAGCTTACCAGGGTCCAGCAAATATGTCAAAATAATATACACAATATATTTTGACCAGCTCGACGTTCTTTCCCTCAGTGCCATCGCAGATCACCGTAGCTCCAAATACAATCAAAAGCACAAAGATTTGTGGTTATTTCCGTGGCAGCATGCCACGGCCGGCTTTCTCGTTTCATGGGATCAATCCATTTTGCGATACTTCGATCTAACTATTTTGAGAATATATATGGAATAATGCAATATTTTGACCGAAATGGCCGATTTGACAATGAAAATTGAGTTTCTTCTGGCCAGAAGACATGGCTTGTCGATCGACTGCATCATCTGGGCAGACGAGAACGTCCAAGCTTGGAGCTCCATTCCCGCCATGTCCATCTCTTCATATATCTTCGTCCATTCCTCTTCTTGGAATCTCCCACGGCGGTGCATCTTGTTCAGTGTAGATCGTTTTGTCGAGTTGGAGGGTGCGATTGTCCACCACAACACATGTTTCTTTGGGATATCTCGAAAACCCAGAGCGTCTCCACGAACACGTTGCTTCGTCTGCACCTACGTACGCTGTACTTGAAAGCTCTAATAGCCTGAACAGCACGAGAGGATAACGGCCATTGTTGTCCCTTCAGAAGTGTCCTCCCTCCACTCTGGGATTCATTTTCAGACATTTGATTCCGATTGAGTGAATTTTTACTAAATTTTATCCAATCATACTACGATAAATGGCTCAAGGTGACTGGTTTATGCCTTGGAGTAGTCGCCGCCGTCTTCGTTCCTGGCCGCTTGGCAGGCCATGAAAAGAAGGACAAGAGCCACGACAGCGAGGACAGTCGAGCCAATCGCGATCTTGTTGGACGTTGATTTCCACAAGTCAAAGACGGCCGTGCGGCAGGTGCCGTAGGGGGCAGCCGTGAAAAAGTCCGACGAGGAAGGTTGAGAGCCGCTCGCGATAAACTTGCCGCAGTATGCGCCGGTGGTAGTCGTCAAGGGGCACTTTTCTTCCGCCCAGTCGAAGAACCCAGAATAGTCGCCGTACTTTTGGTTGACGGAGTTGCACGTCGAGCACAACGTCTTGTATTCAGACGACAAGGAGGACGCAATGGAGCCGAGCTTTGAGTCGACACTCGCGCAAAATCCAACAACACCAGTCTTGGCTGTCATGTCGATACCAACAGCGGTGGCAGAAGCGGTGAAAGTAGCAGCAGCAGAGTCAGAGAGGAAGAACGCAATGGCTTCGCTACCAGACGCCGTTGTACACAAGCGGGCAGCTTCGGCGTAGCAGTACACTTCGTTGAATCCCTTGGCGAGATCGCTTTCCTTAGGATCGGCCGGGAACGACTTGCCTGCCCAGTCCTTGGCCGTTGAAGCAGAGCCAAAGGCGAAGACAGCCGCGACAATGAACACTGCCATGCCAAGGAAGACAAAGACGCCGTAGATGGTGAGGAGGCATTTGCTTCGGCAGAAGGCACCAAAGAAGCCACAAAGCGCGATCGCACAGATAACGCAGCCGAATGCAATCAACATGTGACCAAAGTTGTCGAGCGATGTGTACGTGGCGTCCGAGAAGACATCCGACCAGTGGCCACCGCCGACAGACACACCAGCGTAGATAAAGAGCGCCCCGGCCGCAATGAAGGCCAAGTTGAGGATCACCAAGATGATCTTGGACAACGTCGACGACAGCGCCATGACAAAAGTTTGAAAATGATGAGAACTTGGGTGCAAAGGCATGGCGACTGCCGAGAGTGCGACATGCCGAGAAAGTCACGGCCAAGAGAATGGACATGATTTGAACTTGGAGACGGAAATTTTGGCAAAAATTGAAGGACGGGATTGAACCACGCAGAGGATGCGATTGCACCTCAATGCGTGGGCGCAGGTCAAGTGCGAGATGACGCGGCGATGGCCGCAGAGTGGAGGGCAGAGGAGAGAGAAAGGAGATGTGGAACTCGAGGGACCGTAATGGCGTACACCTTGTAACTTGCAGTGGCACCTGATTACATCTATAGAATCTCTCTCATCTACTTCGTCACGATTGACGCTTAAATCTTGGAGATGCGCGGCAGAATGCAGATGGAAAATGCGATTTGAAAGGCCATGCGTGTGAAAGAACACGCGTTGTGCAAGAGCGACATGGGCATGACGAGCTTGCACAACGCGAGATGATGCGAATCTCATTACGATTCACCCAAACTCTTCATAAAAGTTGCTGTGTGCGAATTACAGTGGATGGACAACACGACAGTGCGGCAGGCGATGCACTCTACAGTACTTTGGTGAGATTACAAAGCTCCAGACGAGTGAATCCAGTGATGTGCGACTTTGTTCAAACCTCCACCGCGCTCTCAGCAAGCTACAACGAGCCTAAATGATCATGCAGTAAGCCCAAGGGAAATGCAAGAAGCTCCTTACCTCCTTCTGGGAACTTGATCGTCCCATCCTTGTTATTCACGGCGGTGGAAGATCAAACTAAAGCATTAGCTGGTTGGTGTAATATGAACGTTCCCCAATGGATTATCCATCGTGGTCCACGCAGGTTTCCAATCGAGTGTCCGACTGAACTTCCAGCAAGAAGGCGCATGAGCTCTCTCGATCGACTGATGGAGGTCTTTCACGAAGCTGCGTTGGCGTTTTGAATGATTTGAAGGGAATAATGAACGCATCTTACGATCCCACGATAGTCTTTTTGGTTTTGTGGGCCGAGAAGTCAACCATTGAATTCACTTGGCAGTGTCTTACGCTTCAAGCGTAAGAAGGCGTGCGTGTCCAGTCTGCGACTGTGCTGAGAGAGAACGATGCGCCGCGCGTGCTTGGGGAGACAGGTTTAGACAGGTTGCATTTTCAAAGCTCCCAACGCTTTTAACGCGGCCCTTTCACAATCCATGAGGTAGATTCGTTATCAAGGCGATAAAGTGTACGAACGGCAAGTATCAAACAAGATGGCTTGTCCTGGGCAGGGTATAAGCACCTCCAAATGCTACTGGTAGTTAGCAGTGCTAATGGAGCAATATATAACAAGTGCAGTATGACTTATTCCATCGGATGTGTTTGGATGCTGACGGTATTCTTTCGTCCTTAACTTCGATAACATAACCAGATTCACTTTTGATTGGTTAATATTGTGTATTTTAATGGAATGACTCGATAACGATTGGCTGGCCAAAGTGAGAAGGATTAACATAGTTCATTCGCTTTCACTTTATCCTTATTACAGCATTCACAAGATGATTTACGCAAGAGAAGACCCTGCGCCCTTCAAGAAAGCCAAGATTTGCGGTTGGAATTACTCTCCAATGTAGTTGAAATCACTTCTTGAGTTGGGGGCCTTTGCATGTCAACGTTAGTTGATTGTACGATTTTGCCCGATGCGTAATGTTTCAAGCAACGATGGTGAACTGTGTGGATGGTCAAGGATACCAACGCTGCCAGAATGCGATCATGGCCTCCAAGGTTTAGCGCATGGCTGGCTGCGGAGAACGAGCGCCAATTGATTTCGTTTGAAGGATTTGTTCATGACATCCATAAATATCGACTATTATCCCAGTTAAACTGCGCCATGATAGACTTCGTAGGCGCTCTTGTGCGGAGGCAGTGGAGCTTTGGGCTTGGTAGACGCCATAATAATGTATACGAGTGAAGCAACGGCAATAAAAGTACTGCCACATGCCACTTGATAAGCGTAATGGCTCCACTGCATGTTGATCTTCTTGCGGCACTTTTCATACGGCGAAAGTCCGCGGTTGGAGAGGCTGCCTGCCAACTGCTTAGTGCAATAGCCGAGGGTGTCAGTGGGATGGCAAATCTTGGCAATCCAACCAAAAATGGCCATGTTGTTGTGGAGATTTACACGAGCTCTGGGACAAGCGGCACAGGCCACCTTGAGCTCTGACGAAATGTTGGCGGTGCTTGAGACCAACGAAGTGCATAAGCTTTCCATAGTAGGAGCATCATAGCTGGGCGCACCCACTGTCGAAGAGTTGGTCGTGTTGGGGTTAAAGAAGCCCATACTCTTGGTTGGTGACGAGGAACAAAACCTGACGGGGCAGTAAGCTTCGTTGAAGCCATTGGCAATGTCTGCCTCGTCGCTGTCAAAGGGAAAGACGGCTTTGTTCCATGCAGAGGCAACCAAAGCCGATCGGAAGCCCATGGAAGCGATCACGCCAGCAAACACCATAAACATGCATACGCAGACAAGGACCCATTTGTTCAAACGGGTCAAACAGTTCTTGATGCACGAGGCTGTAAACGCGAGCGCGGCAGTCATGATGGTAAAGAGCAAGAAGTAGTTGGAGGGGATGGCCACGACGATGTTTAACAAATCGGTCCACTTGGAGAGACTCAGCGTGCCACTCACGATCACTGCCACATACATCAAGGAGGCGCACGCGCCAAGGAAGAAGAAGACAAAGACAGTGAGGGCAACCTGTTTCGACCGCTCCATGTTCCGCCGCGACAAAAGGAAGAATGGCACCAAAGTGTGAGTCTTCTTCCGACGTTGATGGGACTGTCCACATACAAACTTCAAGTTAAAAATTCGGAAATTTCCTCCGAGAAATCTCAAAATCTGCATCTGATTTGGACAATATCCATAATTTTTCAAAGGATATCATGTTTACTATACTTGATATTTCTATTGATGGGGAAAAATTACATGTATTTTCTTGATGAATTTAAATAATGATGTCATGCATGTGGTCGTCATGGTAAAGAGAGCCACATGGGCTGAACAGTGTCAGAAGACCAGAAACAGGAGGAACGCAACAACGGCAACACCATCGGCGGGCAAGCTGGTGCTTTGAACCAGATGCAGAGGCGATCAACCAGAGAGTGGACGGATGATGGAGAGGAACCACAGCTTGTCCTTCCTAGTGTGAGAGAAAATCGCCGCATGCTGACGATCTTTTCGCGCGCGGAACTCGTGAGAGTCTCATGACAGCAGGAAGTCACGACGATGCGACTGACTCGAATCTCACCAAGTTGCACACCCAGCACGAGACGCCGTCGTCGCTTTCTCCAGCATTTTGTCAGATTGGTTTCCTTGACATTCCCAGTCGAGATGGTGATGGAGCCAGATGTCCAACGCGGCATGTCCTCCATCCTGCTTTGACAACTGAATTCTTTCCAAGAGATAGCGTGTGACTCTGGGCGATCGAACATGATACCGGTACGTGGAAGAAGGACGATAGAAAGGGAGCGAAGATGGACGAGGATATTTCGAAAGGAAGATCGCATCTGCATGAAGGATGCGCACGGAGCGACAAGGATCTTGATGGATTTCCATCCATGTGCTTCAAGTTCGAGTGTTCTCGATGGTGCTCTACGTTGAACGTCTTGCGCGCGCGACTTTCGCTGGCGAGCAAGGAGCATGAGACAGTGTCCGATCGCACCCATGTACCATCCTTGAAGCAGTCAAGTGCACCGGGAAGCGACGGGAGTTCCCACGTGCACTGCTTGGATGTCAAGTGCACTTGGCCGGCGACGACGTCCGTCCTGACCCGCTTCCCTCTCATCTCATGGAAACTCAACTCTCGACATTCAACTCGGTATACGAAACACTCTAGACGGATTGGTAGTAGGCCTCGGGATTCTTGCGGATGTGGCAAGCAAAGAAGATGAGGACGATCGACACGACGGTCAGGATGACACCAGCGATGCCGACCTTGTTCCCGTAGCTTTTCCAGAGGTCGAGGACGGCGGGGCGGCACGCTTGGTATGGCGCGCCGACATACGCGTCGTTTTGAACATTCGAGAGCAAGAACGAGCCGCACCATGTAGCAGAGGACGCGGTCAAGGGGCACTTGTCGTTTGCCCACTCGTAGATGGACTTGTAGTCGCCGTACTTGGAAGCGACGTCGTTGCACGTTGAGCATGCAGTCGTGAACTGCGACGGCAAGGAGGACTTCAACGCACCCGCCTTGGAATCGACTTCTTGGCAAAACCCGACGAGACCCGTCGGCTTGGACACATTGACTCCGACTGTGCTGACGGCCGTGATGATGACCGACGAGCTCGTGGGGAAGAACGCGGCAAGGGCTTCTTGGGCAGACGCGGTCGTGCAGAAGCGAGCGCCTTCCGCGTAGCAATACGCTTGGTTGAATCCCGTCGCTACGTCGGTTTCAGACGGGTCGGCGGGATAGCTCTTGGCCGCCCAGTTCTTCGCGACGTTGGCAGCGACGAAGCCAATGATGGCAAGCGCAATGAAGATGAGCATCGCAATCACGACAAAGATCGAGTACGTCACGAGCAAGCATCGATTCTTGCAAATCGCGCCGGCGAAGCCACAAAGCGCGATGAGAATCACGATTACACCGAACGCAATCGCGACGGCGGCGGTCGAGTTGGCGCCGGAGACTCCCTGCGAGGTAAACACATCGGCCCAGTGGCCCGAATGGAGCGCCACGCCAAAGTAGATCAAGAGCGCGCCGGCGACAATGAACGCCAAGTTGAGGATGATCAACACCGTCTTGGCAATGCACTGCATCGTGAAGAAACGCAAGTGAGTTTGCGACGAGTCGGCGACAGTTCTCCGCTGGATACGCTTCTGTGGCGTAAAGTATGCCGACGGAACCCCTTCCCTCGATGAAACCGCGCCAGGATTCTGAGGTTATGAGCATTCTGTCCAATCGAACATTTGCCAGTTGAAGACAACGAAGCAGGCCAGTCTGTCGAAGAGCATGGTCCATTCCTGTCGTCTTCTTTCAGTTGGACGCCCCTGGGGCGGTATTGCGGCGCAATGGTGATGAGGGTTGGCTTCCCCCTGATGGAAATCGTTGTTCTTGCTCTTTGACCGCGACGGAAGCTGCGGAGAGCAAGAAGGACGAGACGCTTTTCCCCTCAACAGATTGAAAGGTTGTCCAACAGCTCGCGCGACTGCGGTAACGAGGAGCGACAGACTGTCCAGCATCGCGCATGGTCTGTCATTCCTCGGCGAAAGAAAGCACAAGGCGTTGTCTCCGCATGGACCACACCATTTGGCGCGAAGGATCAACGGTGGAGAGAGTCGAGTCCAGATGCCGTCCTGCTGCCCCCTTCAACTGAAGAGGGATTGAACGTTGCATTGGAAACATAATTTAAGGAGCGGAATGATACCCATCGTGATGGTCCATGTCTGGTTTCTTGCGGATGTGGCATGCAAAGAACATGAGCACGATCGAAATGGCGGTCAAGACGATACCGGCAATGCCAACGTTGCTGCCATAACTCTTCCAGAGGTCCAGGACGGCGGGACGGCACGCTTGGTACGGCGCCCCAAGGTAAACATTTCCACGGACTTGTGTGGTCAAAAACGCCACGCACCAGGCCGCACCCGTCGCTGCCAACGGGCATCCTTCGTTCGCCCATCCATAGATGGGCTTGTACTCGCCATACTTGGCCGCGACGTCCTTGCAGGTCGAGCAAGCGGTCGCATAACGAGACGGCAATTTGGTTGAAAGACCGCCGGCGATCGAATCGACGTCGTGGCAGAGACCGACTAGTCCCTTCACTTTCGACGCATCGATCGATGCGGCATTCAAGATCTGGACGACACTTGACGTGCTCTCTGGAAGAAACATCGCGAGAGCTTCTGCAGCGGTTGCACTCGTACAGAAGCGGACACCTTCCGCGTAGCAATATGCTTGGTTGAAGCCATTTGCGACGTCGTTTTCAGACGCTTCTGCAGGGAATTTCAAGTCCATTCGATTCGACAGCCCAGTCCAATTTGGAATCGAATGAATAATACATCTCTTAAAAGTGGTTCAGTCTGAAACTTAAAAGTGGTAGAACTGGCATCTATTTATAGATTACCACTTTTTATGAGGCCTGGCAATCGCCCATGGATCGTATGCAACGAGACGAAGAAGCTTCTGTTTAGCAGCATCTGCAAAATCGCGAAGAAACAATCTGTATTTGCAACCACAGAGAATCTAGGTTTTTACTGGTTTTATTCGATGTTAGGTTTTCTCATTCAAACTGCAATGGCAAAGCCTTGAACTGCGCGGACGACGTCAGACATCCGACCAGAAAACTGCGCTCACCGCAGCAAAGCGGAGGTCGAGTGAAACTTTTCTGCAGGTGGAGGACTCGGAGGAGGGAGCCCCCAAGGTGCCCCAAAAAGGGGTTTCTTTATATTTTCTCTCATCGGGCAAGGCGGCAGGTTGGCTGCAAGGCTGTGCCGCCACCCTGATGAGGCCTGCTAGGGAATGACAAAGTATGGCGCTCTAACTGTTCCTGGTGGTGGAGATATCTTCAATATATATTGTCATGTGACCTAATATGTGACCTGACTCGAATTTGACCTGTAAAAGACCCTACCATCAGTTGTCCATTTGGAGGATCTCATGACTTGTGCTCATGATGGTCCAGAGCTAGATGACTTCGACGTTGCTTAGCGAACGAAGGAGTGGCTTGAGAGCAAAAAGAGGTCCCTAGATCAGTTTGAGTAGATTGGATGGATGTAGAATGATATCAATACTACACTTTGCGGAAATGCGGAAGCTCATACAGTCTAGACTTTCAGGAAGAAACAAAACTTTCAGAGGTTTTCATATAAATTTTGAGAGAGATAATAGATTGCAGCAAGATACAAATATCAAGTCATTTATTTTGAAGTGTGTTGTTTGCCGTGGAACAAGGAAAGACACTTGGGAGCCTATGGATGCTAGCGACTGGCACAAAAATGACAGCAATCAACTGTGCCATGGTGGCTCACAGGAGCTATCAATTCGACTGTTTACAACTCTGCACATCAACATCATCGTTGACACCATGGAGAAGCTTTCGGTGAATTATCAAAGCGACCAAATCGGCCCAATTCTATTCATAATCACCTACATCACGAATTAAATGGATATTGGTTCGATATGGATGTGTTGGAAACTCGTCGAGAGCTCCTGCATAGTGTTTCCGACGATGTTGGTGTATTTCCAGCAGTTGGATGGAAACAGTCGACATTGAGATTTCCTCCCATGGTTCTTTGGCCCAGTTGATTCCTGTTTCACATTGTCAATGTCTACTTCGTGGATCTCGATAATCTCTTGTAAACTAATCCTCCCATTTTGCATACATAAAAATATAAAGTTTCAAAAATATAAATTTTGATATGTTTTCTTCCTAACAGTCTAGACTGTAATACTAGCTGGAGGGTCAATTCCTGAACTTATTGATGTAAATGATACGACTAAAGCCCCCACGCAAGGGCTCCGATGTTCTTACTAAGCGGCATGCCTCTGCGATCAAGTAGTCCACCAGTTGCGGTTACATTTGTTCAAATATGCGGAAGTCCAACACGTCCGATCCGCAACTTCCGCTGCGGAAATTTTTGCTCTGCCGTAGTGTGCTTCACGATAGGCGTTGGGATTCCTGTGGAGATGATAGCCAATGCGTAGGATGAGGATCGAAACGATCGTCAAGACGACCGCGGCAAGACCAAGATAGTTGCCGTGGCGTTGCAAAAAGTTGTTCTTGTGCGTGGTGGTCTCTGCTGTAGCCGCCCTGAAGCCGAGGATTGCCACGGCGATGAAGAGAAACATGGCGATTGCGACAAAGACTCCATACATGATGAGCAAGCATCGTTTCTTGTAGGCCATGCCTGCAAAGCCAGTCACGACGATCAATATCACGGCCACACCAACGACGGTCGCTGTCACCGCAGTCAAGTTGGACTCAGTGGCGCCTTCAGCGAGTATCGTGGCCAACTGGGAGGGCATCGTGTGCCCGGCGTTTCGCGCGAATTGCGCGGTTGGCAGAGGACATAGCCATTGCGTCTCCTTGCTGTTTGATAGCTGCAATTGTGCGCTCGCAGGAGGCTCGCCAGTGGGATCGGAGGGTCGACCAGATAAGGCGGAACCATTGTTGGTGGAACTGGGCCGGTCGCATAGGGCAGATGGCCCTCGCCCAGAGGGCTGTCTGTACTGTCGCAGTGGGGAATGTTTTCCAACCAAGTGGAGCATTTTAGATGGTGGGGAATTGCTCGACGACGTTGATGTGTTGAAGAGATGAATCGAAGCACGGGATGAAGCCAAGTGAATCGATTAGTTATGGACTCGAGGACGTCATGGAGATTGAAAGCATTAGGAATGGACGCCTTCGTATCTCGAGTTGTCGCCGCCCTTGCGCGCGACTCTGCAAGCGAGAACGACGAGGACGAGCGATGCCACGGCCATGACGATCCCGCCAATGGCCACTTTCTTGCCGTAGTCCTTCCACAACTTCAAGACAGGGCCGCGGCATTGCTCGTACGGCGCATTGAGGAAGAGCGTCGTTTGGTTCTTCGTGACGAGGAACTTGCCGCACCACTGCCCAGTCTCTTGCGTCAACGGGCACTTGTCGTTCGTCCAGTCAAAGATTGCCGTGTAGTCGCCGTACTTGGTCTTCACGTCTTGGCACGTCTCGCACGCAGATTGAAAGCCGTCGGGAAGTGCCAAGGAGAGACCGACCGTGCCGACTTTGGCTTTGACTTGGTCGCACACGCCGACCAGTCCCGTCGTGGCGTTGACGTCAATGCCCAAGAGCGCAAGACTGGCCACACCCGCGTCGCCAAATGTTGGGAAGAAGACGCTCATCGAGTCGTTGACGCTGGACGTGAGGCAAAAGCGACCGCCTTCCGCGTTGCAGTAGACTTCGTTGAATGCCGTCGCGACGTTGTTTTCAGCCGCGTCGGCGGGGAACTCCTTGCCACTCCAGTCGTTCGCTCGATGGGAAGTGATGAAGCCGAGTACCGCCACCGTGAGGAAGATCGCCAGCCCGAGCACGACAAAGATCGAGTACGAGGTAAGAAGGCATCGGCTTCGGAAGATCGCGCCGGCAAAGCCAAAGGCGGCGATGACAATGATCGCCGCCCCGAGTGCAATGAGGACGGCGGCCATGCTGTTGACATCCGTGGCCGTGTCGGTCGAGAAGACGTCCGTCCAGTGAGCATTGTACGCCTTGGCGCCAAGCGCAATGAGCAGCGCGCCGGCTGCGACAAAGCCAAGGTTGACCGCGATCAGGACGATCTTCGCCAACGTGTTCATGCTGTCGCGAAATCAAAAATGCCATTTGACAAGCATCGACAGCGGCAACTTCGCTCCTTCCATCATTCGACACACACGGCGACATCATGACCGCCGCTGCCGCCTGGCTTTATCCGTCCATTCTATCGCCACGACGAGCGTTCCATGTCGAGGAAAACGTCGCTGCTTTACAAGAAGAGCGCTCTTCCGTCACTCAAAGCCGCGGCGGGCCCGTCGACTGGTCGAAGTTCGCACTCGCCGGTGACGATCCGACACGCTGGAAACGTGCGCGCGACGGAATTGTGTGGACATGTCCATGGACGGCTTCTTTGCACCCACAGGACTTGATATCAACCTTCGAGAGCAGCTCCATCCGTCGCCGCTCTGGAAACACGGCAGGACAGAGGACGGCGATCGCTTGGATTACCGCAGGTTACGACGCGCGACGCCATAGTTGCAGTCGCTGCTTGTAGAGTTGGAGCGCATTTGGCGGCAACAAGTGCGCTCGCTTGGCTAGAACTTGCGGAATGTCTGGCACTTGAACGATGAAACAGTTGACGATCATTCCGACGACCCACTGCATTTGCTCGTCGTCGATGTCGCCATAAACTTTGGACATGAAGACCAGCACGGACGTGAGCAGGTCTGGACAAGCGGACCACAAGCTCCACGACCCCATGCGACTCTCAGCGACCAGCACAAGCACGGCAAGGAGTTTGGACGGCTCGAGATTCAAATCCGCAGGCAGCACCGACGAGAAGAGCAGACGCAGCGCTTGAGACAGCTGCGGACGATGCGTCTCGACGTGGTCTCGCATGTGGAGAATCAATGCCCAAAGTGCCAACGCGACAGAGTCAAAGCCGTAGGGAGGGCAGTTAGCGGCGGCAGCTTTCATGTCGGCCATGAGAATGTCCATCGTGGCAGTCGAGAGAAGCGTCTCCGAGGACCAAGTTGAGAATGAACATGGTTCTTCCACGTCGATGTAGCGCACGGAGAGGCTTTGGGACTGCCAGTGCTTCTTGCTGCTTTCAAGTCGGCGGAGCATGGGATGATGCGCTGCCGAGATCATAATGTCTTCAAGGAGAGGGCGATGCCGCAGGAGATTGTCCGATTGGGAGAGCGAGATGTACTTGAGGCCGACCCAGTGATGGAGCATCGTTTTGAAGAGCTCGGGATACAAACAAACGAGCAACTTGATGCGTTCGACCACGACGGGATCGCTCCATGGACTTCTGTCTTGTGGATATCGTCTCGCAAAGTCCACGGCCCAAACGAGACTCTTGGTTGTGTACGAACCACGATGCATCGCCAGTTCATCGAGATGCGCTAGAATACTCGACTGCTCTCTATCTGGCAATGCACCATGGACGCGAGCGGCAAGTGTGGCTCGAAATGTGTGAATGCGCTTGGCAATATGTCGTCGACGTTCGGTCTTGATTGCAAGACTGCACGCTTCAACAATGGCCAGGATGACATCGTCGTCTAGCGATGTGCTTGACGTCTGAGTGAGGTTTATGGCATGCACCACCCAATTTCGAAGCTCGGACACATTGCAGAGGTCGTGTTGGAAGACGAGGAGCTTTGTCCAGAGGTCGACCGCACATTCAGGATTTAGTTGAACAAAGGCACAAACGGGATACGTGAGTGGATCCAAGCTTGGAGCGAAGGGGATGAACTTCAGTAATGCATTTTTGATCTCTTGGGGGTCTCTTTGCTCTTCCTGTAGCAGTTTCTTCCATGTATCGTCGTCTCCACGGCAGACGAGCGCTTGGATTGCCGCATTGACATCGTTCATGTCTTAAATAAATTTTCATTGGCTGAATATTATTGCTATAATGAAATTGATTGGCTAAAATAGATGAGTTATAGCCAATCAAATGATGATTTTAGAATGGTTGGAGCAAATATGGCACAAGTTGAACATGGTCAAGAAGCCAAAGCAGCAGCCCAAGAAACAAGGCGCGCCATCGAAGCCAAAGACGAAAGGATGGCAACGCGTAGACTTGGAAGACTTTGAGATTGAAGGCTTTGAAGATGGCAATGCGTTCGAGCTCGAAGAGCTTACAGGTAGTCGTTCTCGGCAGCGTCGTGGATGTTGAACGATGTTGTAGAATACACATTGGAAGACGATGGTTTTGGCGGCAGGATCTTAAAGTACGCATGGATCAAATGCATGATCTCACTTGTGACTTAGAGCTGCCGCGCCTACTCCAGGAAAGAAGAACAAGGGAGCCAAGCCCGCGAAATCGCCGGCTGTCAAGACGTCAACGTCGAAACCATCACAAGAAAGCAACGCCGTGGACGAAACCACAGATGAAAACGAACCTACCGATCCAGAAGACGATATTAACAACGAAGCGAAAGGCAAGAAGAAGAAGAAGAAGGGCAAGAAGAACAAAACTCCACAATCCAATGACGCCACGACCGAAGCGACCACTTCCAACGACGAAGAGAAGGAACCTGACGACCAACCCGCCGACGAAGACGTGCCAGTCTTGCCCGAGTGGGCCAAGTTCAACCTCCATCCGACATTGAATGCATCGCTGACTCGATTGGGATTCACGAGCCCGACAAATATCCAAGCGCTGACGCTGGTGCCGGCCATGATCGACCACCGCGACGTCGTGGGTGCTGCTCCGACTGGGTCGGGTAAGACGCTTGCGTTCGGCATGCCAGTCTTGCACCATCTCCTCAGCAAGCCCGAGAATCGCGGCAAGTGTCGTGCGCTCATCTTGACGCCAACTCGTGAATTGGCCATGCAGATCGTCGAGCATCTTCAAGCGTTGGTTCCTGACAAACGACGCGTCGGCATTGTTGCGCTTGTCGGCGGCATGGCAGTGCAGAAGCAACTTCGACAGCTCTCGTATCACCCTGAAGTCGTCGTGGCCACCCCCGGTCGTCTCTGGGAAGTCATGGAAGCGGGGGAAACCAAGCACTTTGACGCTCTCAACAAAGATCTCCAGTTCCTCATCGTCGATGAAGCCGATCGCATGCTTCAGCAAGGCAGCTTTCCTCAACTCCAGCAAATCTTTGAGCGTGTCAACAAGGGCAAAGCGGATGCTCCTACGAACGAAGACGACAAGGAAGACGGCGACGACGATGAAAATGACGGGTCTGTTGCACCTGCCGAAGCATCGTTGATCATGTTGGACGATGTGCTCAAGCAGCAGGACGGCAAAGCCGACGACGATGACGATGAAGAGGCCGAAGAAGCGCCAGCGCCGCCCGAGACACAGAAGAACTTTGTCCGCCAGACGTTTTTGTTTTCCGCGACGATGACGCTCAAGAACGCCGGTCGATTCCAGACCAAGAAGATGAAAAACCCGACAGCATTGACCATGCTCGAGACGATCATGAAGCGCATTGGGCTGCGCGGAAAGCCGGCCGTCGTCGATTTGAGTGCCAAGGAAGCTCGGACGAAGGATGACAAGTCGCGCGGCGACGACAAACCCCGCGGGAGTGAAGTGACACTGCCTGCTGGACTCGAACTCGCTCAAGTCGAATGCCTCGACGTGCACCGGAACAACGTCCTCTACTACTTCTTGACGCAGGTAGGCGCCGCTCTCCGTCGGTCGTGGCTGACGCGCTCCATGGCTTAGTACCCTGGCCGCACGATCGTCTTCTTGAATGCGATCTCTGGCGTCCGCAAACTCGCCGGTGTGCTTCAACTCCTCAAGCTGCCCGTCTTTGCATTGCATGCCGAGATGCAACAGAAGCAGCGTTTGAAGAAACTCGAGCAATTCCGAGCGCATGACAAGGGCATTCTCATCGCGACGGACGTTGCCGCGCGTGGTTTGGATATTCCGTCCGTGGAATATGTCGTCCATTATCACATTCCACGATCGGCCGAGACGTTTGTCCATCGCAGTGGGCGTACCGCTCGTGCATCTCAAGAAGGTCTCAGTCTTTCCTTTGTCGCTCCGATCGACGCGGTACAATCCTTCTCCCTCTCCTTGTCATCATGCTGCCGGCTAGAAATACCATGCGCAGATTTGCAGCGTCTTGCATCGTCCGTCGGGGTTTTCCGTCTTCCCCGTGGATCACAAGTACGTCGATTGCCATCATCTCGCCGCGGCGTCTTGACGCTTGGTCGTGTGTAGATTCCTGCCCGTGATCAAGGAACGCGTCAAGCTCGCCGAGCAAATCTTTGCGAGCGACAACAGCGACAACAAACAAAATGCCGAGGCGACGTGGTTTAGCCAAATGGCGCAAGCGGCCGACCTTCCGTTTGACGAAGACGAGATGGCCGCCGTGGCCCCCGCCAAGAAAGACAAGCACAAGACACAAGCGCTGCGAGCCAACTTGCATCATTTGCTCCTGGAACCGCTGCGACCGATCGGCTCCAAGCGAAAGTTTTACAAGTTGCATGAAGATCTCAAGTCCAACAAGATTTCGACCGACGGCGAGTACAGCACGCGCGACGCGACGGCCGATCTCATGCAAAAGTCCAAGAAACATTCGCTCAAACGATTCCGAAAGAGATAATTTAACAAGCATGCGGCGGCATCGTCGTCCGTGTCCTTGCCTACGTGGAAATGATCTTCTTGGTCTTCTTGGACGAAATCCAACGCCGCATGTGCTTCTTCTGCTCATTGCGGACATCTTGGACCGACGGCGGGTCCAGCGGATGGCTAAACATCAAATCCAAGTGATGCGCGCCGCCGTCGACGATCAGCGCGACGACGGACGGCGAAATCGACTCGAGCACACCGACGCCAGACCATGGATCCAAGTTGCCGTTCGTAAAGACAATGTTGGACGTCGCTTCCAGCGCTTGGCGGCCGCCGTAGACCGTGTTGGCCCAGTACGGCCGCAGCTCGACGCCCCATTCCTTCATGCAGCTTTCGTTCATCGCCGTCTGGTTGTGCAGCTCGCGGGGATAGAAATCGTCGTCGCCCGTTTGATCCATCGGCATGTACATCTCGGTGCATGCCAAGTAGTCCCAGAAACGCTGGTCGTGCTGCGACTCGTTCGAGGGCTGGCGGAGCGTGAAGCAAGGCACGTCCAGCGTCGCGTTGTAGAAGATCCCGATGCTCGCGCGCACTGCTTTGTACAACGCAACGTCGTCGGCGCCAGTCGTCAAATCTTCCTTCAAATACGAGCACGCGGCGCGCACGGGGTACGGCGGCAGCTCACTCGCGCCGTTCAGGAGATACGACGAGGGGTACGGGAAGTTGCCCATCGCCATGGACGCAAACGCGCCGACAATCCAATCGACAAGGCCCAGCGCGGCGTCTTCCGTCTCGAAGGGCTTGCAAACACCAAAACCTTCCTGGAGTGCCGCGCGGCCAGCAATGGTTTTCGCCGCCGCTTTCAATTTCGGCCAAAGAGCTTTCATGTTGGGAATGCAATTGGCGTCGGCACCTGCCGCTGGACTCGCGTCGCGCGTGACAATTCGAGGAAACGAACCCATGTCCGCCGTTGGAATTTGGCCGTCGAATGCCAACACTGGCGCCGATCCAGCGATTGCACCGTCGACAATGTGCGGATATTTGAGACGGAAATACGTCGCGAGCATGCCGCCGTACGATCCGCCAAATGCAATCACAGCGCTGTCGTGCGCAGCATAAGATTCCTTGATAAAACGGAGCAAGACGGCAAAATCGGCCAGTGCTTGTTCCGTCGAAAGGTATTCCATGTGATTCAACGCATTCGTCGGCATGGAGAGACCAAAGAATCGGTGTTCGGCAAAGATAAGCATCGCGTGGAACTCGGCGGCATTTTCCCACATGAGACCAGTATGATTGAGGTACAATTCGACGTTCGCTTCGTTGCCCGTGTAGAAGAAAATCGGTCCACCGGGCGTCCATTCGTCGTCGCAGACAAAGTAGCGTTGCTCGTACGTTCCATTCGCGGCGCCAAATTGATTCAGTCGTTGGGTCATGTACAGTTGCGTGCAATTTTTCCTCAAATCGCCCGTGAAATCGCGCACAATCAACGGCGGGGAGTCGTCCTTGGCGACATTCGCGCCAAACACTGCCAAACCGACAATCACGACGACCGCAAGGACGCCAATCACGTACACTTTCAAGTTGGTGCTTCTCGCATCGGCGTCGGAGCTGTCCTGCGTGTACTTTTCGAGAATCGGCAAGCGGGATTCGTCGTCCGTTCCGCTCCGTCGGCCGTTCATTCCTCGCCGTCCGTCGGCTTGACTCCGAGAGGGAAAATTCCGAAATGGCCCCAAGTCAGATTGTCATTGACACGGCGAATTTCATTGGCCTTTAATGGAAAATGACCAAGTTGAACTCGCGGAACAGAGGAGCTCCACGCAGCTGCCGCCACAGCCACAACCTCCGAGCAAGCATCTACACGGCACTATCTCTTGTCTCTGTTGCTTCTAGACGCTCTGGGGAAGTCGCGGTGGCGCGGTTTCGCTGTTTTCTCCTGTATCGCCATGGAGAACGGAGAAATTCAACAACCAGCGGCTGGGAGTGTTCTTCCGCGACTTGACGCGCTTTGCACTGGCGTTCAGGACTTGGAACGTTGTCGCAAAGCCAAGAAAGCGTGCGGATGTCGCCTCGAAACGCTGTGTCGACGAATGCGTCAGTTGTACATGCCGCATTGCAGTAGTCGAAGAGCCATTGAACGACCTCAACGTAGCCTTTTCGAGCGGCGCGATCCATCGCTCGAGCTGTACACCCTTCGTTGGGATGAGCGTGGACCCATTGCAGTAATTGCAAGTGCCCGTACTCAGCAGCAGAGTCCATCACCCGAGAAGGTATTCGCGATAGATTGCCGTGGTCGTACGCCCACTGGACGACGTGCAAATAGCCATGCGATGCTGCAAAAGTCATCAAATTGTCCATGTTGGAGCGCACCGACGGCTGTCTCTCGAGGAGCAAATCGAGCACTGGAATGCTCAGCGTCTGGTCGATCGCTCTGGACGACCAGCCTTCGCGGCGATGGTCGAGGAGGAACTGGACGACTGCGAGATGGCCATTGTTGGCGGCGTTGTCGAGAGCCGCGACAGAACATGTCGAATTCTCAACCTCATGCAAGAACTGAACCATTTCTAGAGGGCCATGCGCCGCAGCGGCGTCCAAGAGGCGCGTTGTCTCGGGGTTTGGATGGCGATGCACCAAAAAGCGTACAAGATCGACGTTTCCAGTCTCAACGGCGCGGCGGAGTGCCATGACGGAGCATCCTTCTGTGCGATTCTTGGACAAATATTTGACAATGTGGAGAAATCCGCGCCGCGCTGCTTTGTCCATCGCGTCCGTCGTACAGCCTTCTTGTCGATTCTCATGGAGAAACTTGACGACAGAGAGAAAGCCTTCCGAAGCAGCACCGTCCATCGCGGCTTGGGTGCATCCGTCCGTGCGATGCAGATGGAGCCACTGAACAACTTGCAAGTGGCCGTTGGATGCCGCGGTGTCCATCGCTCGATGCGAGCACGAGACGACATGATGCTGATGGAGCCACTGCATCGTTTCCAAGTGGCCGTTGGCGGCCACCGCATCGAGATTCACAGCGTGGTCAGGATACAAGTGAGCGACGAGCCACTGCACGACTTCCAAATGGCCTCGAGCTGCAGCAGCGTCAATAGAGCGCGGCGTTCCAGTCTGGTGTAGCTTGTCATGAAGCCACTGCAGTGCTTGGAGATGGCCAGCACCTGGCGCTTTGTCGAAGGAGGCAGCGGCGCAATCCTTGAAGCCGTGCTTGAAAAGTCGCTCGAGAATGTCCAAGTGGCCATTTTGAGCCGCTCGGTCCATGGATCTTCGGGCTTCAAGACCGCTCTTCTGCTCTAGCAACCACTCGACAACATGGAGATGTCCGTTGCCTGCTGCATCTTCGAGCGCGCGGTCACTGCCGTGGACGTCTGGAGATGAGAACTCGACCAAGAGATCCAAGTGGCCTTGGCTTGCTGCATGATCAAACGCCTCCGAAGTCCATGAGGCACACAGGACATCACAGAGATACATGATCATGGCTAAGTGGCCATGGTAAGCAGCGGTGGCTAGATCGGCGTTGATGCGCTTGGCAAAGACTTTGCCATCCATCAGCTCCCTCGGTTCATACGCGCCATGGTCCAAGAGGAACTCGTAGATGGCCACGTGCCCTCTCTCGGCTGCGAACGTCGCTGCGACGTCAGTGCACAGGTCGATCTCATTGCCGTACAACCACACAACGACCTCGAAGTGGCCTTCACGTGCGGCGATTTCCAGCGTGCCACGAGAGCAACCTTCATGCCGATGAGCATGAAGAAATCTCACAATGTCCAAATGTCCATTCTGCGCTGCGCCGCTCATCGCTACCTTGGTACATCCTGGATGTCCGCGCTCGTGGAGATAAACGACAAGCGGCATGTGGCCACGGCTCGCTGCAATGTCAATCAAGTTGAGACCAAAGGCTTGAAGGAGGTCAAAGTGGACGTCCAAATGCTCAACGAGGTGCAAATGTCCTTCGTAGACTGCATGTAGCAGCACATTCTGCTTCATGAAGCTCATGGCCTTGAACAGTGTCGGTAGTCGGGAGAGTCCGTATTCATCGAGCCATGGCGTCAACGCTGCATTGAGTTTTTCAAATTTGGGATGGTCCAAGGCAAAGTTGTTGAATGGATTGTGTTGCTTGGGCGTCTGCAAGACGAGGAATGGTATGAAATCACGGTGGACACCCGCTTGGAATGCTTGAATGCATGGGAGAAGCGTCAAGAGGCCGCCGTGCACTGTTCGCTCCCCTTGCATTTCAACACTGACGACGATCTCACCTTTGGATCCTTGCAAAATAGAGTGTCACCACACTAAAACTGGAACCCGCGCATTGAAGTCCGTCCGTCCGTTGGTCGACCAGCAACTCGACCCAAAGTGCAACAAGTTGCTCGTCATGCAAAATGGAAGGACGTCCGTCGGTGTTGTACTTGCTTTAGCCCTGCAGTCTATCGCGAAGTCCCAAAGTCGTGCGATGAAATCCGTTGGGACGCCGTCTTTGCGTGATGGTTCCTATGCGTTGGCAACGTGTCTTCTTCGTCCGTGGAGCGAACCCCTCAACAGGCCGAGAAGGACGTCGATCTTGGAGCGAATGGCCGTCCTTGCCGCGCCCAAGTCGATGGATTCGCGGTAACATTCCCTGTCGGCATTCATTAGCAGCTACAGCGGCACCCCACAGTCGCAGATTGTCCAGTTGACGGCCTGCGTACTTCTTTTGTTGCTTGTACATGTCTTGGGAGCGGAACTATTGCTTGGAAACTCCTCTTGTTTCAAGGTAGGCCAGAATGTGAGGTTGGCTGTACGCTGTTGCAACGTCGAGAGCTTTCAGCTCTCCCTCATGGCTTTGCATGTGGTTGCAAAGCCAAGCGAGCATTCGCACGTCCCCTCGAAAGGCAGTATCGCCAAACGCCGCGATCGTACACTGCTCATAGCGATTCGCATAGAGCCATTCAACTATCTCGGTATAACCTTTTCGAGCGGCGCGATCCATCGCTCGTGTCGAACAGCCGTCATTGCGATGACCTTGGAGCCACTGGAGCACGTGCAAATGGCCATATTCAGCAGCAGCATCCATCACGTGTGCGGACGCTCGGCATTCATCTCCACCATGGCTGTACGCCCACTCGACGACGTTCAGATAGCCGTGAGTTGCTCCAAAGAGCATGAGGTTCCCAAAGTTTGCCAGTGTCCACGTCATTCTCTTGACAAGCAGCTCCAGCACTGGAATACTCAGCGTTTCCTGGAGCGCTCGGAACGAGCAGCCTTCCGTCCGATGGTCCAGGAGGAAACGGACGACTGCCAACCATCCATTCTTGGCCGCGCCATCGAGAGCCGCGATGGAGCAGGATGCATTCTTTTCTTCGTGAAGAAGCTGAATGATTTCCAAATTGCCATGCGCCGCGGCGATATCCAAGAGATTGGCTGTCTCGTTAGGATGATGACGCAGCAAGAAGCGCACGAGATCGACGTGTCCAATCTCCACGGCGCCTTCCAATGCCTTGCTTGAGCATCCTTCCGTGCGATTCTCCGATAAAAACGTCACGACGTGGAGATAACCTTTGCGCGCTGCTGCGTCCATTGCGTAAGCTGTACAGCCTTCATGCCGGTGGTAATGCAAATATTTCACGACGGCCAAGAAACCTCCCGCGGCGGCGCTGTCCATGGCGGCTGTAGTGCATCCTTCGGTGCGATGAAGATGGAGCCATTGGACGACTTCCAAGTTGCCATTCGTCGCCGCAAAATCCATCGCCCGATGGGAACACGAGACGACATGATGCTCATGGAGCCATTGCATCGTTTCCAAGTGGCCATTCGCAGCGGCAGTGTCTAGATTTACGATGTGGTCTGGATAAAATTGAGCGACGAGCCACTGCACGACTTCCAAACTGCCTCGAGCTACCGCGGCACCGACAGAGCGCGGCGTTCCAGTCTGGTGTAGCTTGTCATGGAGCCACTTGAGCACTTGGAGATGTCCACCGCCGGCAGCTCTGTCAAAGGAAGCAGCCGTACAATGACGGAAGCCGTGGTTGAAAAGTCGCTCGAGAATGTCCAAGTGGCCATTTTGAGCCGCTCGATTGATCGCGTTTTGTGCTTCAAGACCGACTTGTCGCTCTAGCAACCACTCGACAACGTGGACATGTCCGTTGCCTGCCGCCCCTTCGAGCGCTCGGTCACTGCCGTGGACGTCTGAAGTGGACATTTCAACCAAGAGATCCAAGTGGCCTTGGCTTGCTGCGTCATCAAACGCTTGAGATGTCCATTGAGCATTCATCACATCACGCAAATACCTCGCCATTTCAATGTATCCATGATGAGCAGCAGTGGTTAGATCGTCGCTCATGTGCTTGGCAAAGACTTTTCCATCCAGCAGGTCCCTCGGTTCATACGCGCCGTGGTCCAAGAGGAACTCGTAGATGGCCAAGTGGCCGCTCTCGACTGCAAACTTCGCTGCGACGTCAGTACAAGGGTCGATTTTGTTGCCACATAACCACTCGACCACTTCCAAGTGACCTCCAAGAGTCGCAGTCTCCAGAGCACCACGATAGCATCCTTCCTGACGATGACTGTGCAAAAACTTGACAACGTCCAAATGTCCATTCTGCGCTGCGCCTCCCATCGCTACCTTGGTACATCCTGGATGTCCGCGCTCGTGGAGATAAACGACAAGCGGCATGTTGCCACGGCTCGCTGCAATGTCAATCAAGTTGAGACCAAAGGCTTGAAGGAGATCAAAGTGGTCGTCCAAATGCTCAACGAGGTGCAAATGTCCTTCGTAGACAGCATGGAGCAGCACATTCTGCTTCATGAAGCTCATGGCCTTGAACAGTGTCGGTAGTCGGGAGAGTCCGTATTCATCGAGCCATGGCGTCAACGCTGCATTGAGTTTTTCAAATTTGGGATGGTCCAAGGCAAAGTTGTTGAATGGATTATGTTGCTTGGGCGTCTGCAAGACGAGGAATGGTATGAAATCACGGTGGACACCCGCTTGGAATGCTTGAATGCATGGGAAAAGCGTCAAGAGGCCTTGCGCCGCGACGTCCCCCGACATTCTGTAGAAATGACAACTGCGAAGTTGTCAATTAGAGTGTCTCCACACTAAAACATGTGAAGTCATGCAAATTCTTCCATGGAGATGGAAGGTTGCTTGCCGCTGAGCGTCGCCAGATAGCGCGGCAATGAGGTGGAGATTGTCATTAAGAGCCATTAGGAAGATTGAACCGTTGCCCAGAGACGCGACAAGGACATCTGACGGACTTCACAATTGGCAGGATGGTGCTGGGACTGCGTCAAGTACGAGATGAAGTTGCCGTGGCAAACGACTGCAATCGAAGTCTCTCGCATGGACGCCACGTGCTCGAGGAAGCGGCGAACACGGTCATGGAACTCGGGCATTGTTTCCTTCAAGGTTGCCAACTGCTCTTGAGATTGAGGGATGATTGTCGTCAAAGATACAGGATGGTTGAGCCACCAATACTCGGACAGCTTGGACACGTCAATGCCTCGATGGCTGAACTCGCGGGCCAGTTCTTCTCGCCGCTTAGTCTCTCCATCGTCTGTTGAATGTCTGTCTACCTGCGGGTTGTCGACCGACGTCACACGATGCATCAAGCATCTCACGGCAAAGAGAGTTGACTGCAATGCAGCATGTCAGTTCAACAGCGACGAGCTAGCCACTGTACCTTGGATTGGAATGCCAGTGCCTTCAAATCCACCGAGCGCCGTCTCGATGGCTCGCGCCAATGGACTCGTGATCACCTACAGACGTCGTCACACAGAGCTCTCGCATGGTGGAAACGGAGCGCACCACTTGGATAGATTCATGGACTCTATGGTGCAGCACGTTTTGATTCAGAGCTTGGACCTGAACGACGGGATTCTCGTAAGCTCCGAGTCACGACTCGGACTCACCTGTTGCCTCCCGCGTTGGCTCAATCGGGCGTCAATGAGCATGGGATCTCGATATCCTTCCCACGTCTGCTGGCGATAGGATTGGAAGACCCATTCGTTGTACGTGGACTCGCCGTGACGTATCAAGAAGATCGTCTTGTCTTGCGCCATCGGACCGAGCGACAACGACACCGTGGTCGTCCAAGATGAAGATGGCGAGCGTCGATTGGGAGGATTATGCGGATGCACCACGTGGGCTTGTCATTTGTTCGTTCCATGGAAGAAGAACAGACGATCAACTTGATCCGCCACCGACAATCGTAACAAATATAACACACACACAGAATGCAAGCAATAAAGAAGGGTATACACAATACGCAGAGCTAGAAGGAGCTCAGTTCCGAGGAAGCAAATTGGGTAGTGAGCATTCCTCTTCTCATCATAGCTGATGCACGCCGTGAAGCATAACCAACCATGAATATATGATAATGTAACAAATGTTACATTAAATTTGATTGGTTGATGACCTTGTTACTATTGTGGAGTTCGACTCCTCTTCATAAAATATACTTTAAATTATAACTTGAATATAGTATGTATTCGTTGCCGAAACCATATACTACTCTGGTCCGGATTATTTGCTGTAGTCGACTTTTGATTCGCGGGATTTTTCTAATATTTCCCAGATAAGCAATCTAATTGGCTTAACGGAAAGCACGAATCTCAAACTTTGATTGGGTGTATTTTGCGTCATTCAATTCGGCGGGAAACAAGAGATATGAGCGCTCAAAGTCAAGGATTCAGAGAAACTTGGAGCAGGAGGACCCGGTGAGGGCTCAGTATTAAATCTAACACATCGAATACACATCGAATACACATCTCGATTAAAGAACAACATAATACGGTTTTTGCGTGACGGATGTCCGGTTAAAGGTATTCCTGCTCGACAGCAATCCTGCAAATTCTCCATTTGAGCTGGATTCGAGATTCGAGTACATACATTGATTTATATCAAATCATTTTTATTTAGAATATCGAATTTGCGTGACGCGTGTCGCGCTCGTATTGGTCGTAGTTGATTGGCCACGCGAAAAGGCCATTCGACCAGTCAGCGTGGTCATTTTGCAAAACATGTCGTCGATTCCACGTCAGGCATCGACGCTTGACGATATTCGGGAGATGCGAGTGTCTAACTCAACGAAAGCTGGCTATAGAAGCGGGCTAAACCAGGTGGAGAAGTGGATCAATTTATTTGGCGATCCATCGATGCTTAGTGAGGACGGTAACATCAATCTACTGTCGTTTCACTACACTCATTTCCGAGCATTTGTTGAATGGATGTGGCAAACAACATCGAACAAGCCAAGTACAATTTGCAGCTATCGTTCAGCTATCAAAGATCTCTATAAACGACGCCAACTACCAGTACCTGATGAATACAACGACGACATGAGTGACTTATTTCAAGGTAGCGAGAACCATGTCTATTCGGCTAGTTTAAGTGCTAGGTATGAGACGGCATCATGCCGAGCTTACACAAAATGGAGGAGTCAAAGACTCGGGAAAGCGTCCAATGTCATATTTTATGTACGAGCATCTCTGCATGGAGTCACTCAAGACGTTGGATGGAGGCTTCAGTCACTTTTTTCTTGTGTTGACATGGAATTTGATGTGTCGGTCGAATTCGACACAAACCATACGCTTCGACCACATTACGCACGAAGAAGATGCGATTGGAATAGTTTTCCACAAAAGCAAGACGGACCAAAACGGAAACAAAAGTCGCAATCCTCGCCACATTTACTCCAATCCTTTGAAACCATCAATTTGTGTTTTCCTTGCCTTTGGTGTATATTTGGCTTGCCATCCACAAATTGAACCGACTTCAGTTTTCCCTGGTGGCAACCAGAAAGATCGATTTGGAAAAGCATTGATTCGCTTGGTTAAATCTACTTCTAGCTCCGACGCATCCACAATTGGTACGCATTCCATACGAAAAGGAGTGGCTACTTTTGCTTGTGCTGGCAGCACATGTGGTCCCTCTATGGCTAGTGTGTGCCTTAGACGTGGCTGGACATTGGGTCATGTCTTGGAACGCTATATCCATTTTGAAAAGGCAGATGACCAGTATTTGGGAAGAGTAGTCGCCGGTTTGCCTGCAAATGGAGCCCAATTTGCAGTTCTCCCCCCTCATTTTCCTCATGGATGTCAGAAATTGATCGAACAAGCACTTTCAATTGTCTTCCCTCGTTTAGCGTTGGTTAGCGATCTTCAGAATATCCTATCTCTTCTTCTAGCGTCCATTGTATATCACTCCACTTGGCTGATTGATTCCTTACCAATGAAGCATCCTCTTCTGTCATCATCATTGTTTGCAAATCCACAATTGCTATCGAGTTTGAAAGATCAAGTTGTTCTAGAGTCGGACCGTATTCTATCCACTGGCATTCCTCCTCACGTGGACATGATGAAATCTATTGAGAAAAACTACAATGCTATCGCCAGTCTGCCGTCTGATATTGTTGCCCAAATCGAGAAAGTGTTGCATGATCATGGTGTTCAAACTGGTCAAATTACTCGTCAGTATCTCGAATCTACTTTGGATAGTTACTTCTCGCGAGTAAATTGTGCATCCTCTCTACCAGCTCCAGCAACAGAGCAGCCTGCGGTTGGGTCGTTGTATTGTTGGGGTGGCAGGTTGACAAAGGTGCCGCCCAACTTTGAGTTTCCATCGGTTGGTGTGGCGAGCGCTTGGCGACTATGGTGGCTCGGGAATAAACGAAGAGGAAATCCGCCATATCGATTCATTGTGCCTGTGGACTTGCCAACAACGAGGGAGAGAAAGCAGCTGTCCAACTGGAAGTTCGTCTTGGGCCGACTTGATATTGTGTGCCGTGCGTCTGGTTTGAGATTCAGCAGCACACCTACAGAGGAAGAGGTCTCTCAGTCGCTTGGATACATCAATTCATACTTACATCGCGTCTGCGCATCGGTTCCAGGCAAGCGTTCTCGTCGTACCGACCAACTTCACTTGGTTTCGCTCGTCCGACCACTGCGAGCTGTGGCAAATGATTTTGAGTGAGATGAGAAATTTAAACACGATAATTTTGACCAATCATGTTAAGCTTGACCTCCGTCGTGCAAATTCCAATCACAATACATCGTATCATGCCCCAACCAAGCTAGAAGCCACGGAAACGCTCTGCAACTCGCGCAATCACTCACCGAAATCTCACCGACGACGAGAGGTTTGCCGCATATCAGATGCTCCTTCAACGATCGTATCACGGAAAACTTGAGCGCGGTGGATTCAGCAAGATAGCCCAAATGTTCCAGTGCCATTGGAGCACAATATCTCGTCTTTGGTCTCGTGGAAGAGACTCTCTCACTGATGGCAACCTCGTCGCAGACATCGCCGCCAAACGGAAAGGTAAAACCTGTGAAACCTAATATTTATTCATAAAATATGAATATTCACGAGTATAAATTTCTAAAGGACTACTTTTCTAGGAAATTGTGGAGCCAAAAAACGACGAAGTGCAGAAGACATTGAGATGACAATCAAGGCCGTCGCACTGGAAGACCGTCAAACGCTACGACTCTTGGCTACGAAGTCTGGTATCCCCAAGACATCCATTGTGCGTCATATGCAAGAAACCTCAAGACTCCGTGGACGAACAAGTCGTTTGAAACCCTTGCTGACTCCTCTCAACCAAGAATTGCGAGTTCGACATGCAGTGAACCTCCTTCAACCACAGTCGAATGGAAATCATGTTTTTGCCAACATGCATGATTTTGTGCATGTTGTTGAGAAATGGTTCTATGCGACTATGGTTAAAAGGAGGTTCTATGCTTATGAAAACGAGTCTTTGCCCTTCCGTCCTGCCAAGTCAACAAGGTTTGTCACGAAGGTCATGTTTTTGGCGGCTGTTTCCCGGCCTCGATACGATCCTGACAAGAAGCAACTTTTCGACGGCAAAATTGGCATTTGGCCATTCGTAACCCGGATCCCTGCTGCAAGATCTTCCAAAAATCGTACAAGAGGCACCATGGTGACGGCTCCTCAGCCTGTGGACGCTGTCGCGTATCGTGGAATGGCCCTGAAGAAAGTTATTCCGGCAATTCAACTGAAAATGCCACGAAATGTCACTATTGTGAAAGTCCAACAGGACAACGCCAGCCCGCACAAATGTATCACAACTGATGGACTTCGTCGGTGCGGTATATCGGGCATCGAAATTGCAAGTCAGCCGGCAAATAGCCCTGACTTCAACGTGCTAGATTTAGGAATTTTTAATTCTATTCAATCTCTTCAGCAGCGAAAGAGTTCTCGTACGATCGACGAGCTCATTTCTGCTGTTGAAATAGCTTTTTCTGTATTACCGGCAAAGACGATCAGCAAATCATTTATTACTCTTCAGAAGGTAATGGAATCGTCAATGCAAGATAAAGGGGGAAACAATTTTAAGCTCCCTCATTTGAAGAAAGACGCTTCCAAGATGAAGGATTCTTTCAACCTTCAATGCGATTCCTCAATCTATCGTCAAGCAATTGATCAACTGAATTGTCAACTTTAAGTTGACTTTCATAAAATGAGAAATCCAATTAAATTCGATGAGTGATTTATAAGTTTAAAAGATTCAATACAAACTTCTATATATTTTTGTCATGCTCTAATACTTTATTCAAGTGAAAATTATACAACAAATAATGCGGACCGGAGTAGTAATAAAATAAGAATGAATCTCCAATATCCGTACAGAGTCCGGATACACTATCATTTCTGACACTCCCACTTGAAGAGTGAGGAGACTCCATTACCTAACCCCAATTCTGCTGTTAATTGTGCTGTTTATCGTTGCGAAGGGGACAGATCTCGCACACCCATCGCATGACGCAGAAATTGAAATTGCTTCACTGGCAGTGCCTTAGTTAGGATATCTGCAAGCATTTCCTCTGTCTTGCAGTATCTTACTTTGATTCTATCCTTTTCAAGTAAGTCTCTCGCAAATAAATATCTAGTTTCGATATGTTTGCTGGCTTTGTGATTTCCAGGATTATGGACTATGTCTATCGCTGCAGTGTTGTCGCACCAGACAACAACTGGTCCAGATGGTTTGAATCCCATCTCACTCAGTAGGTGACAGACCCATTCGCTTTCCTTAATACCCTCGCTTAGAGCTACCAATTCAGACTCAGTCGTCGAGACTGACACACATGCTTGCTTAGAGCTGCACCAAGATATACAGACACCGGCTATTATAACTAAATAACCTGTTACTGACTTACGCTCTTTATGTTGAGTCGCGAAACTCGCATCCGTATAGACTTCTAATGAAACTCCGGCTTGGTTTCCATCTATAAGAAGTCCATATGTGGACGTCCCTTTCAAGTATCTTAGTACTCTCAGGGCTGCTTCCCAATGTGTCTTGTTATAACACGATAAAAATTTACTTAGAGATCGCACAGCATTCGCAATGTCTGGCCTTGTGCCTCTAACTAAATATTGTAATGAACCAACCAAACCTCTATAGTCATATGGTTGGGATACAATTTCAGCTGAAGACATGGTTGTTTCTGGATACAATTCAACTCCCACTAACTGTGGAGTCATCGCTGGTCTACAATCAACCATATTGTATTTCTCTAGAAAGTCAAGTATGTACTTTTCTTGTGATAGGGTCATTGTTCTCAAAGATAGATTTCTCTCTATTCTAATCTTGAGAATGTAATTCAAGTCGCCTAAATCTTTCATCTTAAATCTTTTGCTCAACTCAGTTTGAAGCTTTTCGACTAATGTCGAGCTTCTCGATAGAATTGTGAGGTCATCAACATAAACTACTACAATTAGCCATTGATCTGTATTATCTCCCACTTTTTGAACATAGATGCAGTATTCTCTACTGCATCGTTCAAAACCAAATGAGACAAGAAATTCATGCAATAGCTGATACCAAATCCTAGGAGCTTGCTTAAGACCGTAAATACTCTTAACACGTTCATATACTAGGTGCTTGGATTTCACTTGCACAAAGCCTGGGGCTTGTCTCATGTACAATTTTGTGCTATCAGGGAGCATTTAGAAAGGCAGTATGTACATCCATTTGTTTGATAATACAATTGTGAATTACACCTAGTGCTAGGACAAGCCTCAGTGACTCAAATCGAGCAACAGGTGCGTAGACTTCGTCACAGTCTACACCAAACTGCTGATGACATCCCTGGGCAACAAGTCGAGCTTTAAAGCGTTCGATTGTCCCATTGGAGTGGTATTTAACTGTGAACACCCCATGGCATGGTATAGCCTTCCTGCCAGGAGGAAGTTCAGTTAAATTCCAGGTTTTATTATCAATTAACGACTGATATTCATCATCAATGGCTTGACGCCATTGAGCTCGATGAGGTCCTGATAGTGCCTCATGGAGAGATCGAGGGACTGGTATCTTTGAATGTTGAGGTGGAGTAGACTGTACATCTCCAACATTAGCAGAGTACTGATTGAATTGATCAATTGAACGCAATCCAGTATGAAGTAGATTTAATAATTCATTCAATTCTAGCGACTCTGTTCTCGGATGACCCGATCGAGTGGTTCCCAGTCGTTAAAACGACTGGGAAGACGACGATGTTGTCGTCTTGATCTCGTGCGAGATTCAAGGGTTTGGGTTGGAGAGTCAAGGGTTGAGGTTGGAGAGTGAGTATTACTCACGCCCATTGAAGTTCTCCCACTAACTCGAGTAACTCGTGGTTTCTTTAACTGCATGTTATGCATGTCACGATGTATTGTTCTCTTACGATGTAATCTAGAATGTGAAGTAGGATCATCCACGTCTGAATGATGCTCGTCCTGTACGTCTACAGGAATACTTCGAGACGAGTGTCGAAAGTCAGTGTCATTGTTGTGAGTGCTCTTACAATCAGCACCATGGCTCTCACAATCAGCAGCATGGCTCTCACAATCACCAACATTTGAACCCATTGCCGCTGAACCAGGCAGCGAGTCAATAGCATGGGTTTCACGTCTAGGTAGATGAGGTTCCTGGTGGTGGAAGACTTTCGTTACAGTGTCTCCTAGGAACTCTCGATCGAACGTGACATCACGTGCAATTAGAAACTTATTGTTATGGATATCTAATAGACGGTATCCTTTGTAGTCTTCCGCTATGCCCAGGAGTCGACATTTAATAGACCTAGACGAGAGCTTCTTGTCTGATCGAAACTCTTGCGGTATGTGTGCGTAACAGACACATCCCCACATATGAATGCGACTTAAATCAGGAAGTACACCATGTATATATTCATAAGGTGTCTTGTCGCTGAGACGCTTGGAAGGTGTGAGATTTTGAATGTACGTAGCATACATCAACGCTTCGGGCCACCACTTTGCATTCATATTAGCATCTAAAAGCATGCATCTAACTTTAGCAAACTTTGACTGGTGGTCTCTCTCAGCAGACCCATTCTCCTCAGGTGAATATCGATTAGACTTTTCATATTTTATTCCTAGCTCTTTGTAGAATTTAAGAAGAGTTCTATTGTTATTTTCAGAGCCTCCGTCGGTTCTAACAGGATGAATTACCATGTCTGTTTGCCGTTGAACAGATTTAACAAAGTCCTTTATGGTATTTGGGATTGTGTCTTTAGCACTATGCAGACGCCCAACGAAACGATGATGCATCGTCAATCACTGAACAGTAATAGCGAATATTGTTCATTGTACCATACAATCCAGCTTGTTTGAGTGGCCCACATGTGTCCATGTGGAGCGATGCTAAGGGATCAGAATGTCTTGATCCAACAAGGCGTCTGTAGGACATTCGCTTGTGCTTTGCAAGGACGCACGTCTTGCAAAACACATTTAAATCCTTTAAACTATCGACATGTACATTAGGTAGACCATACATCTTTCCAGAAGTCAACATGCGAATCAAAGTCTCTCTGTTTACGTGGTCTAGTCTAACATGCCACTCACGAAACAGCGCGTGCGCTCGCTCGACATTCGATATCACAGTTCGACGAGATGGCCCATGTTTAACTGCATGTCATATTATCTGGCGCTCATTGATAGAATGACTCTTAACGTAGTAAGCTCCATTAATACAGCTAGCAATCAACTGCAGTACATTATCCTTAAACACATACTTGTACATGCCCCAAGAGCTATCTGCGATGTAATATCCACATCGTTTCAATTGATTTTCACTCAGTATATTAGCTTTAGCTCCTGGCACATAGGCTACATTTTTGAATGTGAAAGGTCGAACCCCTTCAGGAGACTCAAACCAAAGCTTAGCTACACCTAGATCTGTGCACTGAAGACCTATTTCATCTCCAAATTTGAACACAAAACCAGAGTGTACATTAGATTTAACTAGATATCGTACATCTCCAGTCATGTGATGCCCGCATCCGCCATCGAGAGCCCATTCACTTCTAGTCATTGAGCGTAGTGTTAGCAAATGCGGAAATTGAGATGCAATTACCTGATCCAGCTCAACTGATAGAGACTTCATAGAGGCTGCCACTGTCTCCATTGTAGGAGTTGCAGTTGTGTCAGCAACCAGAGCTGGGGAGAATTGCATCATATCTTCTTCGACTTCGTCGTCGAACAGAATGTCTTCAATCGACTTGGTCGATTCGTCATCGGGGAGCTCAATTTCCCTTCTCGAATCGGCCATGGGTGGCAGCGGCTCCTCTTCCCGAGTAGTCACAGCGCCACAGGGCACTTCCTGGCGCATCGCATCCCGACCACGCGGAGTCGAGTCTTCCATCTTCCTTGGCTTCTCGTACATGTTGGACCGAGTCCATCCCTGGCTGAAATCTTCTTGCCGCTTGGGGCACTTCCACTTCGGATGGTCTTGGGCACCAACATTGTACTTCCCATCGCAGTAGAATCATCGCATTCCTTTGGGAGTCAGACGCGCGTTGGCTTTGCCTTGGCCGCCGTCGTGTCGCTTGTTTTGATTGGCCAAAACACTTCCAATTTTTCGTTTTCCTGTCCCTTGATTGGACATATTTCCGACGTTGTTGACAGGCACTTCTTGCTTCGAATTTTGACCGCCCATGGTCAAAATAGCCGATTTTCTGTTTTGACCAAAAACACCCACCAATTTTGTCTCAACGTCAGACAAGGTGAAGGAAGAGTCATATTTAATCTGTGCACCATAAAATTGAGAAGGTAATTCATTCAATGCCAAATAAATAAGCATATCATCAGTTACACTATCTCGTCCCAAGTGCTGTTGGGACTGTGTATTGATCAATTCTTTAGGGACTTCATCTCACCAAACCATGACTGAATATTGTCAAATGGTTTTTGGGCTGTTTTGACCAATTCTCCCATATAATTCGTAACAGCAGATACGTTAGAAATCCCGTATCGCCGATTCACTTCAGCCCACACCTCATGCACAGGAGTCTTAGAGTCAGTCGTATCTCTCAATTGTTGAACGAAAGACTTAGGATGAAGTGATAAAAGATAAAATCGAACCTTTTGTTCAGTTCGCTTTCTATTGTATGCATGCCACTGATCATGAATCTCATTCCCAGTAGTTTCTACAGGAGGCACACATGCCAAGCAGTCCTCGTATTTGATACGTGGCTCTGGTAACTTTTTAGGTTCCCTAAGGTAGTTTCCAACCATTTCTAGAGTAAGTCCCTTTAAATAGCTGATGAAACCATGGGACCATACACGAAACGAGGCCTTCTTTCCGTCAAATGCCAGAAGAGCCAAGTCTGCAGGAAGTGATTGTTTCGCAGAAGCAGCAGGAATAGTCATACTTGAAATAACAAATATAACACACACACAGAATGCAAGCAATAAAGAAGGGTATACACAATACGCAGAGCTAGAAGGAGCTCAGTTCCGACGAAGCAAATTGGGTACAGTACTCCCCCGCGTTAGTCACATAGAATTTTAAGAGGTTTGGTATTAAAATATACAGGTATAAGGAATTATGGTTAGTCCATTTCCTCAAGTGTAATGAAGAAAATTGGACATTTAAAGCTCAATAGCATTAATCGAGTTATTCAATTCATACAGTTCTTCATCAAGAATCGCTGTATGACGCCAGCAATTCTCGATGGTCGATTGAGTGACCTCTTGCCACGCTGTTTGGGCCCATCGCATCGCTTCAAGAACGTCGACTTCAAAGACTTTCTTCGCATGCAATGGAGTAATATTCTCCTTCCCAACTCTTTGAAGTAAATCTTCCGCCTTTTGGATTGTACTTTGAGTCTTCACTCTTGAAATTTTTGCCTTGAAGGAACGAATCACCCCTGCGTCTTGGGGTTGCAAAAACGACGTCGTGTTGGGAGGAAGCATTGCGATACTCGTGTTGGACAATTCACCCTCGTATTGATGCGAGGATGCATTGTCCAACAGGAGTAAGACATGTCTCCCCTCAGCACACATTTCGGAGTTGAAGTTTTGAACCCAGGAGCCAAAAACCGATCTTGTCATCCAGGCCTTCTTGGAACTTGCATATTGCACTTCGAGTTCTTCAGGTGTCGCACCACGGAAGCATCGTGGGCGGTCAGCTGGGCCAACAAAGAGCAAAGGAGGCTTGCAAGTGCCACTTGCATTGGTCGTGATCGCAATCGTAATTCGTTTCTTGTTCTGTTTCCGACCGTTAAACGATTTCGTTGACATACATTTCGTTGGCACGGAGCAGTAAAAATAGGACGTCTCGTCCATATTGTAGATGTCAGCTTTGGCAAAGTTTTGTGTTCTCAAGAGCATTTCTGCTCTACCTGACTCTACATCGGCTGACGCCGATTCACCATAAAGCCTTCTAGATTTTATGTTGTATCGTCGTTTGAATCGGTCCAGCCATCCATTCGATAGTGACGATGTAGTTCCTTGTTTCGAAAGAAGTTGTGTGGCCTTCTCTAGGATGATTTTTCCATCGACAAGAGGTATCTTCAAGCCTTCCCACACCTGAACATTTATTGCTCAAACATAAAGAAAATAATATATTATCGCACCTTTATCCATTCGTACAATATTGTCTCTATGGCTGGGAATTTGGAAGGGATGTTGGCTTTACGCGAGAGGTGGAACGTCTCCTGGACTTGGGACTTCAGTATTTTGGAAATGGTTGATCGGTCGAGACGTTTTGTCAACTTCAATTCTTCTTTGGCCCATTCGGCCAACTCCTCGTGGGTCTTCTCAGGGTTGCGATTGTACTCTGCTTTGATCTTCAGCTTGTCCGCGAGACTGATACGCTGGCGCTGCATCGCATCCAAGTCACCACCAATTGTTTCTCCTTTCAAATCTGATACAATATGAGGTATAATTTGATGAGATTATAATTTTAAAGAGGTGTGACTATCTCGGGGTTATACTGAAGTGAGCATTCCTCTTCACATCATAGCTGATGCACGCCGTGAAGCATAACCACCCATGAACATATGATAATGTAACAAATGTTACATTAAATTTGATTGGTTGATGACCTTGTTACTATTGTATAGTTCGACTCCTCTTCATAAAATATACTTTAAATTATAACTTGAATATAGTATGTGTTCGTTGCCGAAACCATGTAATAAAATAAGAATGAATCTCCAATATCCGTACAGAGTCCGGATACACTATCATTTCTGACAAATCGACGTACAACGAGTGGGAACACCAGGCTCTAGAGAATGACGCATGGAAAAGTGCTGAAGATCCCATGCTGATTGACGCACGATTGAATGCCAAGGGCAAGCAACAGGTGAGTGCATTGAGGAGGCCTTCAACCGAGCGCATTGAACTTGCCCAGGTCCAAGCTCTTCATCAACGAGTTTTGGAGAAGAAGCTCCACGAATCTATCCAAGTGGTGCGCTCCGTTTCCACCATGCGAGAGCTCATGCGTGCCGACGTCTGTAGGTGATCACGAGTCCATTGACGCGAGCCATCGAGACGGCGCTCGGTGGATTTGAAGGCACTGGCATTCCAATTCAAGGTACAGTGGCTAGCTCGTCGCTGTTGGACTGACATGGAGTATGGCAGTGAACCCTCTTTGCCGTGAAATGCTCGATGCATCGTGTGACGTCGGTCGACAACCCGCAGGTAGACTTTGGACTGGCCATGTCATTCCTTCCTCGCTCGATAGAATTAGCCCGCGAGTTTGAAGCGAGGGGCGTCGACATGTCCAAGCTGTCCGAGTATTGGTGGCTCAACACTCCAACAGACGAGACGAAGATCATCCCGCATACGCCAAAAGAGCTCAAGGCTTTGAAAGAAACCATGAATGACATGGAGGCTCGCGTCCGCCGCTTTCTTGCAGAGATAGAAGCTCTGCCTGAATCAACTCTTGCTGTCGTATGCCATGGAGACTTCATCTCGTGGCTGACTTCCACGTACCCTGCTAATTGTGCCATCGTCAAAACAACTCTACGGCAGCTTTGGGCTCAGCGTCAGTAGCCTCTCCATGATAGCTAACACTCGAAGGTGCTGAGCTTCCTCCATGGAACTAACGCCGTGCTATCGTCTCGAGTGTCCAACGACGAAACATATGCAACGAGCATTAACTGTTTTGAGCCAAGAGTTGTTGGAGCGTCGTCTTTCGGATCTCGCAGTTGGCGGGATGCTGCAGTGTCATTGTCAATCGCGTGATAAAGTTGCTATGACAAACGACAGCAATGGTCGTCTGGGGCATGGCCTCCAACTCCGCAATGAAGCGACGAATGCGTTCATCTAAGTCGGCTCTGGTTTCCCTCAGGGGACTCACATCATCTGCAGCTTGGGGAGTGATCTTTGTAGCTTCTGTTGGGTTGTTGAGCCACCAATATTCACGCAACTTGCTCGTGTCAATGCCTCGAGATCCATAGTCTTGAGCCAGTTCTTAGGATGGCATCAGTTAGTGTCATTCACAAGTCTTCTACCTTGCGGCTGACGTCCGATATCACATGCCGTGTCAAGCATTTCGCGGCAATTAGGATTCACTATCGTTCCATGCTGACAAGAGCGATGCAATGTGCTTGTACCTTGTATTGGAATATCGCAGCCTTCAAATCCACCGAGGGCAGTTTCGATAGCTCGGCTCAGCGGACTTGTGATAATCTACTCGATCGCATGAAGCCACGTAAGGCAACAATAGCCACACCACTTCGACGGACTCATTCAGCTTTTGTTTGAGTACATTCTGCTTGAGAGCAAGCACCTAAGCGACGTTTGTCAACGACTTTCAACAAATTCGCCAACCTGCTGCTTGCCCTTGCGACTTAATCGAGCATCAATGAGCATCGGATCCTTGACGAATATCCATGAGAAGTTGAGAATACTTCGAACTCTCCACTCATTGTACGTAGATTCTCCGTGGCGGATCAAGTAGATTGTCTTGTCTTGGGCCATCGTTGACCGGCTTGGTTGAGTTGCAAAACCTCCATATAATCCGGATAATAAGTTATTATCCGTACACAAATCCGGATAAAGGGGCTTATCCGGGATACGTCCGGATGAAATGTCATCCGGATAATATGGGTTGGTTGAGATCTCATTCAACATGGAAGACACCAACGACGACAGGTCGACGACTTCGGGATGGACACGAGCAGCTTGTCCAGGATGCTCCAAGAGCTGCATGTACTATTGTGCGACCTGCTTTCTAGCCGTTGGCGCACCTGCCGACGTGCAAGTGCCTCATATTCGCCTTCCTTTGAAGGTGGACATTGTGTTCCAAGACAAGATCAAGAAGAGTACAGCACCAATTGGCAAAACTGTCGCCCCGGAAGACATTCAGATCATCCCATTCCCATTCATGGAGGAACAGGCGCCAACCTATGATGCAAAGAAAGCTGTAGTTGTGTATCCCTCCCACGATGCGGCTATCATTAGTGAACTGGAAGATTTGGACGAACTTGAGACTTTGATCTTCATTGACACTCCATGGCAGAAAGCCCCTTCTATATTGAACGACCCGAAAATATCACATCTCCGCTGCGTCAAGCTTGCGAATCCACCGCTAGAATCCAAATTTTGGCGCTACCATTCTAGTGGTAAAGGATGCATTTCAACGATCGAAGGTATTTCGTCCCTCCACGGCATGCTTGACTCTACGATGACTAGCGGTTCAATTGATGCTGGATGAATACTTGGCAGCGAAGCCTTCCTCAAAGAATGACGTTGATGTCTCTCAGCTACTCTTTTTCTTCCAGCTCGTCCACGACCACATTATCCACACGCATACTCGACCAGACCGACAACTTGATCGTGCACCGATGAGCGAGGCTGAAAAGGAACGTCAGCGCTTGCTACGCAGCCAAAAGGAGAAAGGAAAGAAGCGCAAGCTTGAAAACAAGCTTGCATTCAAGAAGAAGCTCGCTGCAGATTTAGAATCTGGGGTGATCGATGGATGGCCTGCAAAGAAATGCTTCAATTGCGAAGCTCGCACGCATGAAGCTCGCGAATGCCCTGAACTTTGTCGCTACTGCAAGGTTGAAGTCCACTTTAATGGCACATGCCCTAAGAAAGGCCAGCGGCAAAACACTGTCAAGATCACTAAGGCCCTGTGAGGGCTGTTTGGCTTTGAATATAAGTTATATCCAACTCGCTTGCGTCGAAATCGGTCTTCTCCAACTCTTTCGCGACTACGGCGCGGGATGCAACGTCTTGAGAGAACGCAATAGCCGCTGATGACAGAGAGTTTCTTGCTAAATCAAACTTGTGAAGAAGACGGTACGCCTGGCCCAGACGAAAATGCACTGCGCCATTCGTGGGGTCCAAAGCAAGTGCAGCCTTGCAGTGGTCGATGGCTTTGGCAAAATTCTTCTTCGTTTCCAAGTACCCGCTGGCAATATTGACATGACAAGCAAGGCGTAGCTACGAGGATGGATAACTAAGATGACGGAGTCAAAGAAGTACTTGGTCGAGTAGTGTGACGTCAAAGGAATGAGTCTTCTGGAGAAAATCGAGCGTGCCGATGATGGCCCGGTACTTGTTGGTCGAGTAGACGTAGAAGCCTTCAAACATGATCACATCGGCTTCATGGCGAAGAAGCTCTATCCGAGTCAAGATTTCCAGTGGTGTTGGTCGAGCCAAGTATTGCATCGCCTTGGTATATACGTCCTCTGAAAGCTTAAGTTGAGAACGATGGATGGTTCCAGATATACTTACCGTCATCATAGGTCTCAGCAACCAATTCTTCTTCAATAGCATCCAACTCGAGCTTACTGTCGCTCTTTTCACCTTCCTAAGCATGGAGTGAGAGCCACATTGGCTGTAAGTAGGGGCTAACCACGAGGACAACTTTGTTCCAGTGAAGCAGGGCAATGAGCAAGGCTCCTAAAGTTGCCAAGTCAAGTAAGAGAGAACCAAAGCATGGTGTACCCATAGCTTGGAATGCATTAGCTCGGAGCTTCCATGCCTCCATGTTGTCAGCGTCGTGAAGAATCGCATCCTTGAATGCCTCGGAAGCGGCAGCGTAATGACATCGCTCCATTTCACACTTGCCTATAGATCGCGTTGGCATATTGCAACTAGCAAGTTATTACCAATGCCAATCAAGCAGTCAACACGAAGCATCTTGGAAATTCCTTTCAAGTCGGAGCTCTTGGGAATGGCAGGAGTCTTCTTTACTTCATTTGGCTTGGAATGGTCGCAGTTACATGGTGCGTCAGACTGGTTGTCACAAGCGTGTGGCACTGGCACCTCAGGTATTGCTTCAGCTCGTGCAGCGTCTAGTTGGCTGATCACATCGTCAAGGGTCTCAATCGCTTCGATAGCTTGGTGAAAATAGGTCACTGCATCAGTCAGCTGGCCTTTCGACAATCGACTATTTCCTTCTTTCCGTGCGCGCATTGCATTTTCGATATTCACACTCTTTTTCTGGAGTAGTATGGCTTGCTTGTTGACCTCAACGACTTTGTCTTGACGTTGAGCCAATTTCTTGGCTTTGAGGGCTGCTATTGCCACTTTTGTCGCTTGAACTTCAGCAGAATCTCGTGCGTCTTCGACAACGACATCTTTCTTCTTCATGAACTTTTGCATTTCCTTGACTTTTGCCTTCTTTGCCTCTTCGTCTTCGAGTTGCTTCATCGCAGTCTCGACATCGTACTTGTCCCAAGCGGCGTACGATGTCATGATGGAACCCAAAAAGATCTCCTCGATAAAAATATGAAAAAATGACAGAATTCATTTTCTATTTTCTGTTTTCGATATTTTTATTTTGATTGGTTAACATGGAATGTATTTTTATCCAATCATAAATCATCAATTTGAACAGCTTCCTCCCAATCATTCGAACCGGCAGAGCGACATCCCATCTTGGTGAAAAAGCATGTCAAGTGAAGGCGGTGAAGCTCCAGCTACGGCCCAAGCGGCCGTCCTGGTCAAGTCTGAACGCTTGGACAATGGAGATTACTCGCAAGTCAAAGGGTATGCTGCCTTGGAGCTGCAAAAATACGATGAATTTGCCGTAGATACGACTTCAACAAGGGTGTCAACTATGAAGAACTTTTCAAGTCGTATCGATACATGGGATTCCAGAGCACAAACTTTGGCAAAGCCGTTGAAGAAATCAACCGCATGGTAAGCGCAGTGGCATTGATTGCATCTTCATGAGTAATTGTTGACTTCTATCGTAGCGAGCTTGGCGTTTATCGGATGAACCCATTGATGAAAACGACGATGACGAGCTGCAAGACCCAGCAGTGCGTGCAGCCACCAAATGCAAGATCTTCTTGGGTTACACGTCCAACTTGATCTCCAGTGGTCTCCGTGAAACCCTTCGCTTCCTGGCGCAACACAAAATGGTCGATGTCATTGTCGCGACTGCTGGTGGAGTGGAAGAAGACTTTATCAAATGCTTAGCACCCACTTATGTTGGCGACTTTGCTCTCAAAGGAAGTGATTTGCGCCGTCGAGGCATCAATCGCATCGGCAACTTGCTCGTGCCCAATGACAATTACTGCAAATTTGAAGATTGGCTCAACCCGATCCTGGACAGCATGCTGGAAGAGCAGAAAACCAAGGTACTTGCAATGCATCTAGTGACACTGACGTGGCTTCTAGGGTACGATTTGGTCGCCGAGTACGATGATCCACCGCCTTGGTAAGGAAATCAACAATGAAGAGTCCGTTTACTACTGGTGCTACAAGGTATTGTTGACCATCCCAAGAATAACAACTAATTTGCGCTTGTAGAACAATATTCCTGTCTTCTGTCCTGCACTGACTGACGGCTCGATCGGCGACATGATTTATTTCCACTCGTACCGCAAGGAGGGACTTATCCTTGACATTGTGAGCGACATTCGCCGCATGAATGACCATGCTATCCGTGCCAAGAAGACAGGTGCGATTATTCTTGGCGGTGGTGTCGTCAAGCATCACATTCTCAACGCAAATCTCATGCGAAATGGTGCTGACTTTGCCGTCTTTGTCAACACTGGCCAGGTACTTCAAATGCAAAGCATCAGACCAAGCTAATTGATTTGTAGGAATTCGATGGAAGTGATGCTGGTGCACGGCCAGATGAAGCTGTGTCGTGGGGTAAACTCCGCCTCAATGCGACGCCCGCCAAGGTATGAGACTGGTTGCTTTGATTGTAGTCTTATTGTTGTGCAAGGTGTACGCTGATGCAACGCTCGTGTTTCCTCTCCTCGTGGCCGAGACCTTTGCGAAAGACTTTGTACCATCGACAAATGAAAACCATTGATTCTACTTCAAACTTGATTTACTACTGACGATGACGAGTTGTGCAGTGGTAGTTGGAGCGGCGTGCCAGTGGGAAGTTCCTCCCTGGTTGGCATACTGGCTGCTCGAAGCACTTGGAGTTTTGGACGTGTTGGAGCATTGTCCATTCGAATTCCTACATGTAAGAGCTGGGCAACAAAGTTTGAATGAGTAACTTACCGACGCCGACAGAACAAACTGTGTTTGCTTGTTGCACCGTGTATCCATCGTCATCTGTCAAGAAGGTGACGAGAAGATAAGGCAAGTGGGGGATTACCGTGGATCTCTTCAAAGTCGGAGTGTACTACAAAACGAAAGCATTAACCAAATGGACAGCGATAGAATCATACTG
Organism: Aphanomyces euteiches; assembly: GCA_021527685.1. Taxonomy (NCBI): domain Eukaryota; phylum Oomycota; class Saprolegniomycetes; order Saprolegniales; family Verrucalvaceae; genus Aphanomyces; species Aphanomyces euteiches. Next base: position 1,513,309 of record JAJGMV010000002.1, read on the forward strand.
GAGTTGGCATGCTTCCTCGCCCACCAGTACTCGTAGACAAAGTAGATGATCACAAACACGACTGCGACGATGACTGCAAAGGCGATGTAGAGCACGAGATTGACGGAGAGAGAAGGATCAACTCCTACTGAGATCCATGAGAAGAGAGATGTTGCACAAGGCCTTCACCCATCCGATAAGGACGGCGAAATAATGAAGGTGAAACGACACTCGGACTTGAATGAATCCCATGAAACCATCAAGCTGTCGAGACATGAAGGGCTATCACAGCAAAGAACTCCAATTCCCAACGTCGTAATTAGCGAACCTACCAGTCGAATGACTACAGCACACCTGTGTCGAGAATGTTGCGCAGAGCAAGCTTGCTCTCCCCCAGTCAACGAGATTCCTGGCGCCAAAAACACGAATTCACGGTAGATTTGACAAGTCAGTCACGATTTCCTCTCCCAAGGGTCTCTGTACATCACTTCAGAGTCTTCCAAGTAAAGTCGAGTCCAATGTTGGGTAGATCGAAGTCACCGCTGAGGTTTTCCTGGTTCTTCCATGACTCCAACGTCCCTGGTATCACTGTGAAGCGTCCCTTCAGCCATACTTCCATTCTACTTATCGATGCAAACGTACATCCATGGTGTACAGCTCAGTAGACGAAACCAGGCAGGACTTGTTTGCGATACATGCTTTCTTCATCGAACTCTCTACCCACTGCCTCTTCCTGCAATCCTGTAGTGCCACGTCATTTTAATTTATAGTTTTAAAATATTGATAATTTTGTATGTGCGGGCAATATTTTTATTCCAAGGTGACTTTTCGTATCCGGAAATTGAAATATGCCGCGCTTTTGAAAGATTATCCGGATGAATTTGGGGGGAAAGTTATGCGGATTGCTGGTGCGGATGGCATTTCCCAATCCAGGCCAAGATCTGCCATGCTTGAGGATGGAGCGGCGGCGGCGGTGGCGCCAGAAGCGCCGGTCGAGCAGGGGCAAGACCAAGATATGCAAGTGACGCAAGAAGCTCAGGAAATGCAAATCGTGCATGAAACTCCTCTTCGAACGGACATTGTGCACGAAGAAAAGCCAACGCTTGCTGACGAACCACCATCAAAGCGCTTGAAAGTAGAAGACAACAGCTTGAACGACAACTCGGTTGGGTCTCAAGAACCTAGTCAGGTTTCATTGATAAGTGCTGACGCGAATGAAACAGCATCCCTACCGTCAGACCAAAACAGCGCGAATGAACCCAACAAAGGCGCAATTTCATGGCTCTTGACTGCAACCCCAAATGAACCGAAACCAGCAGGGTCTGTCCCACTCACTGGTGAAGCGCATGAGGCATTGAAGCGCGAGCGACTAGCATTCATCCAACAGCTCAAAGTTGGCGATATATTGGATGTGAAATGTCGCCGGTATCGACGATGGTACGCTGCCAAGGTTCTCAAGGTTGGAGAGAAAAAGATAAAAATCCACTTTCAAGGCTTCAAGTCGGCACAAGACACATCCTATGCAGTTGATGACTACATGTATCTTGCCCCTGAAGGTTCGTATACCTTACCATGCACTCAAACCCAGGGAGGAAAGGGTCACAGGGAACCGTCTGCAATCGACGCAGATCTTGGCGGGACTTTTGAAAAGGACATGGAAATTGCGGCTGCCCTGGCTGCCAAGAAGAAAGCTGAACGCCTGGCAAAACCCAAAGTTCCAAAGAAGAAACCCGAGCCCGAAACCAACTCTGAGGAAATTCAACCGGCTGCAAAGCAGCCAAAGGCAGAAGCACCCATCGAGAAGCCTAAACAAAAAAAGTCTGCCCCCAAGACAGCTCAGCCAGCTCAACCAGTGCAGGTAGCTCCACAAGACCCATTCGAAGCTCTGTCAATTCGTCGTGATGAGTTGCCATTGTGGCTTACTTCAACAAACACAATGAAGCCGACTGGCGACTTCGAGGGTGACCTCTCTCGCGAGCAAGAAGTGTGCTTAGCCTGTCTCGAAGTAGAGGACGAGGATATGAGCGAATACGTCCTTTGTGACGGTGGCTGCTTGGGCTCCTACCACCAATCCTGCGTGGGCATATCAAGTGAAGACCTATTGAGCGACAAGTGGTATTGCGAGAACTGCACGCGTCGCGAGCACGAATGCCTGATATGCCATCGATACGGTACAGTCGGCGAGGCTGTTGTGAAATGCAGCATGGAAGACTGCGGCAAGTATTACCACCTAGAGTGCGTTTTGCTCCATCCACGAACATTCGTCAACACGAAGAACAAGACATTTCGGTGCCCTCGACATGCATGCTCGAATTGCCATGCTCTAAAAGGCAGCGAAGGCTTCATGCGTTGCCTCCACTGCTCGACGGCATATCACCCGAAGTGTATACCTCCTAGTTGCAACTACAACAACGTCGCCATGGTGTGCGGCAAGCACCGAACAGCCAAGTTGCCATCCATTCCCGACTTTTATGGCCCGAACAAAATCGTTTTCGATGGAACTTTCAAATTTCCCGAGCTGTTCCTGCCGAAAGAAGCGCCGTCGGAGGAAAAACCCGCCGCGCCGTTCCATTTCCGTCTGCCCATGGTTTTGATTGACGAGTCGAATGCTAAACCACCGCGATATCAAAAGATCAAACGGAACCAGTACGACAAATACAACCGGCCCAAAGTGGACTTGAGCGATTTACCGCGATGCCAGTGCAAAGAAAAGTGTGACGACGAATGCATCAACCGTATCAGCTTTGTCGAGTGCATTGGTGGCCTGAGACCTGACGGCAAGGAGGAGAAGTACTCGAACTGCCCCGTTGGCGCTAATTGTGGCAATCGTGCTTTGCAAGAAAACAAAGTGCCCAAGACGCAAATATTCAAGACACTCAATGGGCGTGGATTTGGTCTCAAGGTGGTTGAACCTGTCAAAGCTGGCCAGCTCGTGATCGAGTACATTGGTGAAGTCATCTCAGAGGGCGAGAAACGACTTCGGCTAATTGAACACGCGGAGCAAAACCCCGGTGACCCCAACTATTACATCATGCAGCTCGACAAGAATGCTTTCTTGGACGGGCGATTCAAAGGCAGTGACTCCCGCTACATCAATCACTCATGTGACCCGAACTGTCAGCTTCTGAAGTGGGATGTCGCGGAGCACAAGCGCATTGCAATCACTGCTGTTCGAGACATAGAAGCCGGTGAGGAGCTCTCCTACGATTACCAAATGGAGACAAACTCTACCGACTCGTTCAAATGCCAATGCGGCGCTGTCAAGTGTCGTGGCACAATGGCTCCAAATAATCTGAATTGGGAAGCCCACGCAAAGATGGAGCAGGCAGAGTTGGCTGCCAAGAATGCAGACAAGAAAAAGACAAAGAAGAAGCGAAAGAGGACAGTCAAGTCTGAACCTGCCGCCGAGCCGGTCAAACCTGAAGCTGTTGCTGATGTCGATGGAGTCAAACAAGAGTATTCCATGGCCTCACCGACCCCTGTCGGTGGAGAAACCAGCGAGGAAGCCAGCAGCGCAAGTTCGACCGCTGCTAGTCCAGAATCCGGTGCGTCAGAAGTGAAATCGGAATCTCTGAAAGCCCTGCTAAACCCAATGGTGCCACCTGCAACCAACTTGACGCAAGCACCAGTGCCAGACCAAGCCGCAAACGCTGTCGAAGCCACCGTTGCTGCTGTTACGACATCAGAGCCGACTGTTGTGATACCTCAAGCAGCAATACCTGGCCCCCAATGAACCATCGTCTCGCGTGCACAATAGATCGTAGTTGAACATAAAGTAACGTTTTTTACCAAACAGATTTAAAGCTGGACTGTCGAGGGAGATGCGACTTGCTCGGGTGGGCGTGGCGAGGTTGGCTTGACACGCGGAGGAAGCGGCCTCGATGGAGTCTTCTTGATTGGCGCCAGCGAGCGCTTCTCCAAGTCTACAATCGTCCCGTCATTCATGGAAAGCGATCAAGTTGGTCAGTACTTCGAGCGCTGACTGGTTTCGGCGTCGCCTCTAGACAGTCGAATGTCAAAACAGCGCAGTCAAATCGGAATACCTTCGAGTTCACGATAGACATTGTTCTCTGCAGCGTGTGTTGGTAAGAAAGCGTCGGTCGAGGACACAAACGTACCTTCAAACTGAACGTCCGCTCGTTTGTTGAGCCAGCAGAAACATAGTCCGACGACGACAATGAAGCCTGCAATCCCGAGGATGACGTAGAACGTGACGTTCAGTATGGTGACGAGAGGCGACTCCTCGCCAAGAACTAGACAAAGCTGTGTCAATCGCCGTCCATTTCGCACAGACGGAGCGTACGATTGTCCACGGAGCTCGCTTCCATCTGCGTTGATCTTTCACAGGCAGATTCGATTGTTTGCCCGATTGGATGTTTGTATAGTATACAAACTCCAAGTATAAAGTTCTCATTCTGGTGAAACGGTTTCACATGAAACAGAGCTGAGGAGCAGTTTCACCGGCGACGCTTCAGAGTCACCTCAGTGCAAGACGCAAGAAATACACGCTCACAACCATTCAGTGGACAGACAAGTTTACAACTACAATAAGTTCGTCGACGGGCAGTCTTCTTCATCTGGACTCGTTCCGCAGATCTCCGTCTCGGACGCCGACTCGCTGTACATCGACTCGGCAATCAACGACTCGGTGAGCACCCACAGCCGCCTACCAAGTCCAGGATCGACGAAAGCACTTTGGCCAAGCCTTGCAATCGGTACAAAGTATTCACCATGCCAATTGTGCGTGACAATGTCGTCGGACGTGGCAACGTACAAGAGCGTCTTCGCGGCTGTGTTGACGTCCACTTCGAAGAGTGCCATGAGCCAATTGAGCAGCCAGTGCCGATGCTTTGTCGAGACTTGCGTTCGGACCACGCCGGGATGCACTGCGTTCACGTATACGTTGTGGACATTTCGAACTTCCAACTGACGGCTCAACTCTCGAGTGAAGAGCAGATTCGCAAGCTTCGACTGGCTGTACCAACGCCACGCATGGTACTTGGTCTCGTCATTGATCATTTCCAAGTCAAAGTCCCACCAAGGTGCTCGGATGTGAGCGTGTGAGCTCACGACGACGACGCGCGACGGCGCTGACGCGTCCAAGATCGGCAGCAGTCCTGTAGTAAGCGCGTGATGGCCGACATGGTTCGTTGCAAAGTGCGACTCGATGCCATCTTCAGAGAGTTCAAATGGAGGTGCCATGATGCCAGCATTGTTGATGAGAATGTGGAGAGGTAGATTCCGTGCCTTGAAGTTGTCGACGAACACCGCGACGGACTTGAGGTTCATCAGGTCGAGGTGAATAAAATCGAGCTTGGGAACACCTGGCAATGTCTTGGCGAGCTGGTGGATTACGGTCATCGTCTTCTCGCGTGACCTGCATGCAAAGATGACATGGCAGCCTTTCCGCGCGAGTTCGCGAGCCATGACGAGCCCAAGGCCTGCACTTGCGCCAGTGACGATTGCGACCTTGGAGCTCAAGTCTGGTATATCGCGATAAGAGAACGTGGGGCTGGCCGCGCATCCACTGCAGCACAAGCCCATGGTCGTCTCCTTCGTGTCTTCAATTCACCCACGAAGACAATCGACACTTCCCAAGTGGTGCAGTGATATGTACAGCAGGATTGGCTATAAATCCATGTCACACGTTCATGGATCGAGGTGGGAACATCACACCGCGCCGCATGCAGAAGGGAACTTCAAGTCTCAACGAAGGTCAACATGGAAGTCGCAACTAAGGTGAGATGTGATGAGCGATCCAACTCACTCGAATCAAAGTTTACCGTACTTTTGAATGTGCTGGCTTCCACTCATCCTTATACTCGTCCAGCTCATCGTCCTTTTGATATCTCGGCATGACAACGAAGCCATCGCGGCGACTATTTTGAATGGTGGACGACCAAAGTGGCCAGCGCGCTAGCATTGCCTGTCTGTCAGACGGAGCATGATGTGGACGGTGGTTGCACGTGTCGCGCACATGGTACGCGGCAAACGTCAATTGTGAGTTACCTGGGGGAAACGTCCGCTTGGAATTGCATGTGAATCTCTCTCATCCATGTCGAGCGCTTGGAGTTCTTTGATCTGCATCTTAAAATGTTCGAAAAAGCTTGCTATCACCCCCTCGGTGTTGGCGTCGATCGGACAATTCATCAGCTTCCTCAAAATATATACTCTCCGTACTGTACTGCAAAATTTGACATCGTTCGTTTGATGACTCCATGGCCAGTCGTTGTGGATGTCATGAAAGTTTCCACAAGCGCGGATGGCGCTGCAAATACATTTTGTGCGCCCTTTCAGTGGGACTTTTGAACAATCAACTCGGGGATGGCTGAATACGACTCGGCATGGACTTGAGCGAGTAGTGAGCGTATCAACAAGTTAGAAATTCGCAGTCCGCTGCGTTAGGGTGAAGATTTTGGATGCCTACGACTCGGTTCCGAAACTTTTGTCCATGCTAGCATTGCGGTTTTATTACAAAAATGCGCCTCATTCGCTTCTGATTGGCTTAAAAGAAAGCTCACTCATTCAGCTTTGATTGGCTGTATTTTGGGTTTCAAGCTGAAAAAAACTGGAATCGTGAAAAGAAAATATCGACGCAGCCATTTAGACGCAAAAATCACGCAATACAAACTTCAAATGTAGTGAAATTGAATGCTTGAACATGTTTTTCAAACATTTAAAACGATTGAAATTACACTATTTAATGGTCAAATCCAGAAAATGCTTGCGTCAACATTAAATAGTGTATGAGTGAATCTATTGAAACATTTTCAAAACTCCAGTTTTGGACCCAAACTACAATTTGAAGTCAACACATTTTCACCGCTGGGCATTCACAAAGCATTTTTTGCTTATCTTTATGGAGCATTCGGATTGAATTCGCTTTTAGAATCACGAGACACTATGCACGTGACCGATTGACGGACGGACAAACCACGACACAACCAAGCCATAAGCAACAGCAATATATATTGTGAAGGAAGTTGCGGAGTATGTGTTCCCGATGCGTGAGCTGGAAGCAAAAAGCAGCCAAAATACAAAACATGTAATTGTGCTTGCAATCAGACTCGGCTGCATCCACATATTTGGTGTTTCACGAAACTTTCACCATCATGCAGGCTCCACGGGTGTTCGTTCTCCATCCACTCGTTTGGACGCTCGACAACCTGCGTTGGAAGTCTTGGGTTGCTCAAAAGTCTGTTTCCTCCTTGGCGCTGTCTTCTGTGGCTTTGGCATCGTCAATGGCGGATATGGGCTTGTGGGACGCTATAGCACTTCCGCCTTCTTCAGCGTCCATGTTCCACATAAACAAGTTGGCCCCAACTACAACCCAAGAGTCAGGAACGACACATTCAACCTCTCAGCGACGTACATTTGACTCCTTTGGCAGGAGGACATCCACCGTGCAAACTCGTCAGATCCACTTCGTTGCTTCCCGTCTGGGAGTAGAACAACGCGGCGTGGAGTTTCAGTGGTGGAACTGCAAGACCTTTCGAGCATTCATTCATCCCAGTCCGTTCGATGTCCGTCACGAGACGCTCCTTTGACAGTGGAAAGACCGTCTCGCCGCCTTCCTCCACGTCATTCAGGTACAAGAAGAGTGTCAGGAAGCGATTCGGATCGGCGAGTTGTATCTTGGTCGGAATCGTGTACTGAAACAAGTCCGGTCCAGCGCGTTTCGTCCATGCTTCAACAGCCAACTCGAAGAGCTCAAAAAGTGATCTCGTGCGCCTTGGACCAGCGAGTCCTCTTCACTTGCATGGGCTGTCAAGTATGCTTCAAGCTCATCCGACAGCGTGGCATTCTTGTAGTCGGTCATGATGTACGACACGAGCTACAATGACTGAGTTAGACCGACAGATCTCCTAGTTGACAGGAGTACGTGATCCTGAAAGTCGACATCAAACGTAGGGAAGTCAATGCCAGTGGGTTGCACATTCAACGGCGCTTTGTCTCCAAGTTGAGCGACGCGGTCTTTGGCCCATCGAAAATAGTGTGATACTCCGTTCGCTTCAAACTTGGGCAACCTACGCCGCACATTCCATGAGACATCAACATGGAAGAGATCGATGTACATTGCATCCGTGCCTCGGATCTTCGTGGTTTCTTCCCAAGCGTCGATGATGTGAACGAGGATGCTGCCAAAGCCATTCAGCAGTGATTCCATCACGTCTTCTGACTTCATCTCGAGGTTTTCATCAAGCCATTCGGCCAAATCGGACATCCCAATGTCATCGAAGTAGTCGGGTTTCATCTCCCTGAAGACTTGCAGGAAAGTGAGCTCCCATGTCAAGTTTTGGAACTCTGGGAAGAGCTCACCGCCAGGCAAGACGCTCGGATTTGCATGATCTGGTGGAGAATTCCGCAGCATCTCGCCGACCGCATCGCACCAGATCTTGTATCCACTGTATTGTCCCTGCTCGGTTGTCTTGCCAAGGAATTTCTTGTACTCAAAGTAGTCGTGGTGCTTGCGGAAGAGTTGTCCATGCTCGTAGCGGACGAGTTGAACATGCTCAGCAAATGAGGGGCTGGGAAGTCGCGAAAGTTTCGCACCACGGACCTTCAAATGGCGCGTGAAGATGCTGTCGTAAAAGAAAGTCGTGGAGCTTGTCCGTGTTTCACCACTTTCTTCTCGATTGCCGGAGTAGTCGACGAGGCCAGAGCGTTCGAGTTTCTGCATGCCCTGTGTGATGATCGCTTCCGCTTCCTCGGCAGTTAAAAAGCCCTCGACATCATATACTAACGGAGACAACGACAGCGTCGTCATGGTCACGCAATCAACAGTTCGCTTGTGGCCCACTCGAATGCCAGGCCAGACCCACAGTTGAATGTCCACGAGGATGTAGGCCAGTCGCTCGACGTCTAGCTCTGCCGCCGTCGTGATCGCGTGACCCATGCTGTTGTACAGACGAAGACCGTTTGGGAAGTGTTGAATAGCAGGCAGGGAATGCAATAGAGAATAGAGGTGAAGGCTCAGTTCAGGGCCAATTCGAGAGTGAGAGCACTAAGAGCATGCCCAACGCAACCACGCTATTTCATCACGCTAAATCAGATCTAGCGTGCGTTACACACAACAAATTTAGCGTGCGGGCTTCAACGAGCCCAACGGTCGTTTACACTTCCAACGCCAAACGCTTTTTACATTCATTCTTTATCAAAAAGAGTAGCGACATCTCATAAAAAAAGACTCAGTGCCATGGAAACTACATCAACTCCTCCTCCTAAAGGTCGCGTGTTTGGACAATCAAACTTCAGGACAGAAGAAGATGAGCTTCTTGCTTCTGCCTACGTCAAAATCTCAACTGACGCGTCTGTTGGAACTGATCAAAGCGGTGACACATTTTGGTCGAAAGTACACGTTGAGTTCAACTCAAGACGAATTAGCGGGATTGAAAGGTCTCCCAACTCTCTCGCCAATCGTTTCAACAACGTCCTTCAAAAGGATGTGTCCAAGTTTGTTGGACTTTTGTCTCAATCATTACGAGAATTCCATTCTGGGTGGCAAATGCAAGATTATGTGAACGATGCCAAGCGAAAATATCGAGAAACAAAGAATACTGTATTCAAACATGAGAGAGTATACAAGATTTTATGTCGTCTTCCCAAGTTTGAAGTCTCTCGTTCAGTCATTGCGTCTCAAGTGCGTCAAGCTCTTGATCTCGACAGTGGTGAATCTCTTGCTGAAACTGAAAATGTAGTTCAAATTGCCAAGCGTCCCACGATCGGCAAAAAGATGTCAAAGCGCATGAAAATGGCCGTTGAAGAAAGCTCATCAAGGGCAGTACAGCTTGCCCGACTTGCAGATGCTTCTGAAAAAAAGAACGAAATGTTGCACGAGCACATTATGATGGAATTGTTCAAACTTGATCCAAACAGCGACGAAAGCCGTCGATATTTTTCCCTGAAGGGCAAACAGTTTATTGATGAAGCTGAGAAATTAGTGCAGCAAAGGAATGACAACGATGTTGAAGATGTAGTTTAACATCGTATATTTTAACATCGAATTTGAGATCTTACATTGTACATCGTTCTGGAGCTTTCAATGAACGTTTTTGTTTTGCGACAGTCGATTTAAATCCTTCATACTCAGCACTTTCTTGAAATCTTTCAAAAGTATATCTCATCGCTTATTTCGGTGGTAACATGGATTTCATTCCGGTTGGGGGATGCAGTATTATGATAACAATACGACAGCTAAATATCAAGAAACTTGGAATACTGTATTTAAACATAATCAGTGCCTTCAGGATCTTATATCGTTTGCCCAACTTGAAGTCCCTCTGCCTGTCATTGCATCTCAAGTGCGTCACTCACTTGACCTTGACATTGTTGGATCGTCTCTGAAAGTTTTGAACGTATTGTCATTTGCCTAGAGCCCCACAATCAGCAAAAGAAGTTATAGCGCATGACAGTGGCCATTAAAGGGAGCTCATCAAGAGCTGTCCAACTTACTCTTCTTGACGACACGTATGAAAAAAGAATGCAAAGTTGCTAAAACATATCATGATGGAAGTTTTCTCGCTTAATTCAACTTCAAATTGTACGAAAATCAAGCGATATCTTTCCCTGAGGCGCAAGCTGTTTATCATTCAAGCCGAGAAACTAGTGCATTAAAGGAATGATTATGCGTGTGGAGGATGCAGTATAAGAGATAAAATCAAGCATTGCCGTCAAGATATATTCTACTGAGTTTCTGAGTAGTTCTGCCACATTGATGTCAGCAAATCATACTGGAGTTGTGAATGGACCGTGCTGTCCTGCATCTCATGAATCATTTCTTCACGATCTCTGACGGACTGGTCCTCTTTTTGTCTGATCATCGCAAAAGGGTGTTGAACCAAATATTGAGAGAATTCATAGTCATTGCGTGGGCCTTGTCTTCGATCTATTATCAGGTTGTGCAAAATTACACAAGTTTTGATCAAGTCTGCCATTGATTCACGGTTCTAAAGCCGGCACCCTGTAACCAATATATGAAATCGAGCTTGAAGGACCCCAAAGGCTCTTTCAATATCTTTGCGGTTAGCCTCCTGGGCTGCAGCAAAGTGTTTTTGCATGCGTGTACATGAATTTTGAATTGTCTTGACAAAGCAAGCGTAGTCAGGATAAATCCCATCGGCTAGCCAATACGCATAATTATAGTCATGACCATTCACAGTGAATTTAACCTGAGGCGACTCCCCCATGACAGCATTGTTAAACAATGGTGAGCGATCCAATACGTTGATGTCATTCAACGTGCCAGGGGAACCAAAATTAAAGTGCCAAAAGCGACATTGACGATCAGCTATTGCTTCAAGCACAACAGTCGGAACTTGTCTTTTCCTTGGAACATGCCCTTCCAACTAGATGGGCAATTTTTCCACTCCCAGTGCATACAGTCGATGGAGCCAATACATCCGGGAAAGCCAGAGGCCAGTCCATCCGCTATGAGATTATTGAGATCGGCTTCAGTTGGAAACCGTAGCACAGAGTCACCATAGATTCCAATCACTGCAGAACAGAATCGTTTTAAGGATTCCAGGCCAGTCGAAGGTGCCATTCTGTATTTAACATCAAGCTCATTAGGAGACACACCAGAGGTCAATTGTCTAATCTCACAGGCAATTTTGGAGAGAGACAATATCCCTAGCTTACCCACAGCATCTCGTTTCTGCTCAAAGTAGGCATCGTGGGCTTTGACACGTTCGTGAATTTCGTCAAAAAGCTCAATTGGTAGCTTGAAATGCTTTTTGAAGTAAGTGTGATCATAAATGGGACTTGGTCCCCAATAGTCATCGTAGAGAAGTTGGTCATACAGTTCTCGGCGGCGATCAACTGCCGGTGCACGGCCAAACCTGGAGCCACCCCACGACGGTTGTTCAAGGTCGTCTTCATCCATGATGGCAACCACTTGTTCAATAGTATCATCATCAACAAACAAGTCGATGAAGTTCATGAGATGCTGGCACTCGGGAAGATATCGGGTTGACCACGCCAGACGCTATTCACCACGCCAAATCTAGTGGAAATTCTAGCGTGCACGCTAGAATTCCGTTACACGCTATTTTTAGCGTGGTACCGTTGGGCTTGAATTTGCCACGCTAGAGCGCTAAATTCTATTTGGTTAGCGTGTTAGCGTGGCCGCGTTGGGCATGCTCTAAGCATAACACAGTCAAACCCATCACATCCTAGCCAGGAATATAAAATACACACAACTGTACTTTCAACCAATGTACTGTCCATCGTAACCAATCACATGACACTGCTCTATAGTTCTCCTAGTTGTAGTGAACCTTCTTTGTGTTCAACCACTTTGATAGACTTAAACTCATGTGATTCTTATATCTAACACTCCCACTCAGTGTTATGTGATTTTCTTGATATCCTTATGTGAGGACAAGTTGTGTACTCCTATCTTTTCTCTCAAGAACTCAAACTGCTTTACAGGCAGTGGCTTAGTCAGTAAGTCAGCAAGCATGTTGTGACTGCTGCAAAACTCAATGCTTATTCTTTTCTTTTCAACATGATCTCTCGTAAATAGATATCTTGTTTCGATGTGCTTTGTAGCTTTGTGATTTCCAGGATTCTGGACCACACTTATAGCTGATTTACTATCACACCATATCTTAACAGGATTATTAAGCTTATATCCCATCTCTGAAAGTAAATGCCACAGCCATTCGCTTTCTTTTGCTCCTTCACTCAAGGCAATCAACTCTGATTCTGCTGTTGACAAAGCAACACAGTTTTGCTTGCAACTGCTCCATGAAATGCAAGTTCCTGCTAGTAGTACTAAATATCCAGAGATACTAGTTCGATCTTTTTCTCGATTCGCGAAGCTCGCGTCAGAATAGACTTCATATTGTAGATCCCTTTGATTTCCATCTAAAAGAAGTCCATAATCTAACGTCCCTTTCAAGTATCTCAGTACTCTGAGGGCTGCTTCCCAATGTGACTTATTATAACAGGAAAGAAATCTACTTAATTCTCTCACTGCATTTGCAATATCAGGTCTAGTACCTCTTACTAGATACTGGAGTGACCCAACAAGTCCACTATAATCAAATGGTTGTGCTGCAATTTCTTCAGCACTCAATTGAGTTTCAGGTCTCAACTCAACTCCCACTAATTGTGGAGTCGGGGCCACTATACAATTTTCCATATTAAATTTACGAAGTAAATCCAAAATGTACTTTCTTTGAGAAATTGTCATAACTTTTGAGTTTCGATCTCTGACTACATCCATTTTCAGAATGTATCCTAACTCACCAAGATCTTTCATTTTGAATCTTTTACTCAATTCAGTTTTGAGTTTCAGTATTTCGTCCAGGGAGTCGGACATAATTGTAAGATCGTCAACATAAACAACGATGATTACTACACTTTCTCCCACCTTTTTGACATACAGGCAAAACTCTATTACAACGAGTAAAACCCACTTCTGTCAAAAACCAATGAAGAGTTAAATACCAAATTCGAGGTGCTTGTTTTAACCCATAAATACTTTTTTTTAACTCACAAACCCAAGATTCCCTCCCTTTAACGACATACCCAGGGGGTTGTTTCATATATACCACTCCGTGCGGAAAGTTAAGGCTAAATCAACGAATTTGACGTGCGAAAATAAGGCCATTCAGCAAATTATCCATTCTTCAAACTGTTTCAGCCAATCACATTTCATAATGGACTTCAAAAGACATCTGATATCCATAGTACCACTTACAAACCGTATGCCAACTTGGAAGGGAAATGATAAATGCTCATATCTTTGTCATTTGAAGGCAGTTTACGATGCTGCTTGCTTTATCGCAAGTACAACAACCACCTCTTTCGATTCACCAATTGAAACCCTCCAATTTTCCAACGATCGCCTTAATTGGCGGGTTTTTTCACAATTAGCCTTAACTTTCCGCACGGAGTGGTATGAGAGTTTCCTCAGGCATTTCGCCATTCAAAAAGGCCGTATGGACATCCATTTGATGTATATGCAAATCAAAGATTACTCCAATAGCAATAACTAGTCTTAGAGACTCAAAACGAGCAACTGGTGCATAGACTTCATCACAGTCTACACCAAACTGCTGATGGAACCCTTGAGCCACCAGTCTTGCTTTGTAACGCTCAATTGAACAATTTGAATGATATTTAATGTTAAATACCCAATGGCAAGGGAGAGCCTTTCTACCACTAGGCAGCGGTACGAGTTTCCACGTGCCGTTGTCCATCAACGAGTGATACTCTGAATTTAGGGCTTCAGTCCACCTTTCCTTTTCTTTGCACGTTAGTGCCATTTGTAATGATCTCGGAATATCCTTCTCCTGTTTCCTAATGCTCAGCGCTTGAAGACACCATGTGGTGTTACTCATGTCATTCCAACGATTGTCAAATGTAAATGGTTGGACTTTCTTTGTTTGTTACAACAGGTGTCATGTTGACATCGCTAATTTTCTGTCTTTTCTGAAGTCGCTGAGAACGACGTGGTTCTCCGATTCCGTTATCTGGATTCAGTATCTTTTCATCACTGCTCATTGGGATTGTATCTCCCACCAATTCTGACATCTCTGACGGACGTTCATTATCAATTGTATCGTCAGAAAACATAACCTTTCTTTTCTTATACAACCTTTCTCCTCCTTTAACTAATATATCAGTTCTTGCAGGTTTCAATACGCCTATTGAATGAGATTCAGGTGCGTCCACCTGTTCATTATCACCCTCTGATGAATCAACTGGTTTTTCAAGCAAATCAAGTTCATCAACTTCACTGATCTCTTCTTGTGTAAGAGGTTGTAGTCTTAACTCAAATGCATTCTTTAGTAACTCATCTCTATATGCACTATCAAATGAAACATCTCTGGCAATGACAAATCTATTGTCCTGTTCGTTCCAGAGACGATAACCTTTGTACTCATTAGAAATTCCTAGTAGTCTGCATCGAATTGCTCGTGCCGACAATTTCTTGTCCTTTCTCACTTCGACAGGAACGTGTGCATAACACACACTTCCCCAAGGATGAATCATACTGACGTCAGGGACTTTCCCGAACATTACCTCATATGGAGTCTTGTTACCTAATCTAGCCATAGGGGTCCTATTTTGAACATAATTCATATAATGGAAAGCCTCTGGCCACCATTTAGCTGGAATTTGTGCATCTTATAGCGCACATCGAATCTTGCTGAATTTCGTTTGAAAATCTCTCTCTGCACTACCATTTTCCTCTTTGTAGTAAGGATTAGACTTTTGATAACGAATCCCTTGACTTTTACAATAGGCTAGTAGTGCTTTATTGTTAAATACTGTTCCTCCATCTGATCTCATTTCGATCACCTTAGTTTTGCACTCTCTCTCCATCTGAGTGAGAATCTCCTTTACATCCTTTGTTACCTCATTTTTCTCCTCAAAAACGAATGCCCATCGATATGACGAGTTATCGTCAATCAAAATGCATCCATATCTTATATTAGGACGTGTTCCATAAAGTCCATTTTGTTTTACAGGACCACAGATATCCATGTGAACTGTGTGTAAATTTCCTTTAATTCGATTTGTAAATTTGTTCCGAAAGGACATTCTTCGATCCTTCATAGTTGCACATGTGTGACAACAGAATGACTTGTCTTCGGAATTCACAGAAAATTGAATCTGTGCTGTACATTTTAACCAATCATACTTTATAGAAGTAAATTTGACATATGATTGGATAAAAATTTGGTCGCGGCGTTCGTTCCACTTTTAAATTTGCATCAAGCCGAGAAATCAAACTCACACAAAGATGGAAGGTATGTGGAGATGCATTACAAGTGAATAAACTAAATCGAAGTGTCATAGGGTCAAGTCATCATTGTTTCATTACGCTGAAGTTGTCGGGCTCTGTTTTCTTGCTTTTGTGTCGGTCTGTGGTTGCGGCGTTGTTTCCGTCTGTTTGTTGGGCTTCGTCCTTTGGGTCTCGTCGGGCTGTTTCTCGTCTGGCTGTTCGTTTGGCTGCTTCGTTGGTGACTTTCTGTCGGCGTCGGTGTTGGTGGCTTGTTTGTCTGTCCTGTCCGGCGATTTGTTTTCTGCCTCCGTTGGTGGTTTGTCAGTGTGTCTCCGCCATGTGTCAGTCTGCTTCCTACCTCGTAGCTTGTCCGTCTGCATCTTGGCTGGCGGTTTTTGTGTTAGACCTTTCCTCTGCGTGATACTCGCTCTAAGTCATATCACTGCTCTTTGGCGAAAGACAATTACATTTAGGCTGAAGGTATGATGAGATCAATGTAAAATTATCATGTTGAAATTAGCTAGGCTCAATATACTGCACAAATTCAATCTTGTTTTTTGTCACTCTTGCCGTGGGTTTCTCTGTTGGGATTTGTCAAAGATGTGCCTATGAAATCTCTCGTGTCTCTTAGTCGTGTCTTCGTTTATTTTGGCGATGTTCATCTGCATCTTTCTCATGGAGACGCAACGCACGCATGACCGTCAGAACTTTCAGTTGTGCCGTTCTCCTATTTTTGCCGCAATCCGACAAGAAACAAAAAAAGGGAGATACTTTGTCAAACCATTTCAAAACTGTTGCTTCGTCTGGAGTACTCTGCAACTTCGTACGTGTATTTTGCTCCAAGTAATTTGTTATTTTGCTCATTAGATATCGCCACTCGGACATCGTTTTTCTTTCCTTTTGATTTGGTAAGTCAATCAACTGGATTTTACGATACGACATAAATTTTCTGGCAGGATGCCCAAGCCACCATAATTTCCAAGCTGTTAGCAAGTCGACGCTGGGGAAAAAGAAGTCAGCTGGGAGCATGTGATGTCGCCCCCAAAAAATGCCTGGGTGCTGGCTGGCTCGTGAGGCTCCGTCGCTCTCGCTGACAAGGGATTGACAACAGACGCCAAGGCATTATTAATTGCTTTCTCCAATATATCAGCAGTAATCGATCCAGTTGATATTGAATACTCCTCAATAATCTGACGCACGCCACTTAAAATTTTGGGGGGAATACTTAGGATAGAGTTATGGTTTCGATCCAATTGTTTGTAGACTTTCACATGAGGGGGGCACCTGTTGCTGAATGCATGAGGACTCATCGCCAAACAATATAATTGACTTCAGACGGCTAAGCATGTCACCTTCACGAAAGATTAAGGTAGAAAAGAGAGGGTGGTTTTTGGGCAGTGCTTCAACAAGAAAATTGCTATGATGTACCAATGAAGCCAGACTCAATTCTAAAACACCACGAAGATGATCCACCATGCATAATTTAGGAAACATTGATGCCAGACAAGTGGAAATTAAAGGGTCATTCGGTTGGGAAAAGTGAGGCGGTAAAACCGCAAAGTCAGAACCATGCAGAGGTAACCCAGCCACGACGCGACCAGTAAACTGATCGCCGGCTGCCTCGTATCTAAAATATCGTTCCATGACGTTGCCTATAGACCATCCACAACGAACACTCACACTAATGACCGATGGTCCGCCTGTTGACCCAGAACAAGCAAAGGTGGCCACTCCCTTTCTTATAGAGTGACTGCCAAAATCATTCTTCGCCGTCATGGCGCGTTCCACAACCAAGCATTCTAGCGAGAGATTTACCAAAGCGATCCTACGATCATTGCATAAATTTAGTTATGACATTATATAAATTCTACCTTTTGTTTTGAACCTGGAAACAATGCTCCTGTACAAGTTTGACTGTTGCAGGACAGACACAATCCCAAAGCAACAAACAAACATATCCCTGGTTTCAATGGGTTTCCATAGCAGTGTCTAGGATCTTTATTTGTCGTTCCTATCATATACTCCGTATTAATTGCTTCATGTGAGAGCACCTATACCTTCTTGTTGTGACTTTGTCTTAAAAAACTTGATTCCTATTGCATCCCCTCCTCTCGAGATGTGATCAAATCTAAGAAATATCGATATATATTCCTAAAAACGAAAGATACCTTATCGTTTCCGTTGACTGTGACCTGCACATTAAGTCCAAGTCATGATGAGATATAAATGAGTAAAGCCACTGTCATTCAGCTTGAGGCTCGTGTACGCAAGGGATTCAAACATCATTAACGTAAGAGGTCGTTTGCCTGTGTAGTCTTTATGACCAACCTGCATGTTTGTGGCCATAGACTTTTTTATTCCTGGAAATTTACATATTAGCTAGATGTATCATCGTATTTGTCTACCCGAAAATATCTATTTGAGATCGTCGCCATATTCATCTGGAAGATGGACATTTTGGTCCTTGTACAAACTCTTCAACGAACTACGATATCCACTGAGGGTCCCAGCAGTGATTTTTGGTTTGTTTTGAATACTCCACTCTATGAATTCCAAGAAGTTGTATGAAAACACGGAGAGATTGATTGTTGTTTCGTCTTTCGACTCGTTGCATGGCTTAAGCAGGGTTGTCCTGCCAGTAAGACGACACCATTTTTTGATTTGGTTTACCCCTGATGTATACTTCACCCTAGACTCTTGTGAAATGCGGTTCCTTCGAGCATCTTCAATCGTAAATCCACGTCGTTCATCTTCCATCTTTGAGTAAAAAGGGAAATGATCCATGAAAATTATGATTTATGCCATTTTCTTGTAATTTGATTGGTTCGCATACCCACAGATAAATTATTCTGTGCGTTCTCAGCCAGTCACATTTCCAACTTATGTATTTTATTTCATACAAATATTAAGATATTTTTTTTCATTCCAATCGAAATTATTTTCATTATTCTGGAAATCCCAGGACAGATTTTCTGAAGATCAATACAAAACGCTATATTTTTTTGTGAATTTCGGAGAATGAGATATTCTTCAAACTTTCCTTACAAATTTTCGGAACCCCAGTGACGACACCACTACACAGCGTCGTAATCACCGAATCTTTGTTTACATGTCCAAGTCGGACATGCCACTCTTTGACGAGACATTCAGCTTCATGATTAGTTAGCTCTCTCAAAATCGGTGCTGTCTGTACACTATTACAGTGTACTTGTCTCTCGCTCAAAGTATGATGCTTGATATAATATGATCCATTGATAACCACAGCGACGAACTGTAGCATATCATGCATAAAGACATATTTATATTTACCACACATACTTGGTATGATATGATATCCTTGTTCCTTTACAGATAACGACGGAAAAGTTCGTCACAGTAGTACCTCAGTATATATAGGAATTTGTATTTGTACCCATTTTGTATTTTAATAAAATTAGAGCTTGTCTCTCTCTTGGGCAGCAAAAACCTAAGGTCCATTGGTCGTAACTTAGCACATTTTAGCCAATTATGCTGTATTGGGAAATATCGATTTTGCAAGTGGGACTTTTCTAAATATAGCTATTTCGCGGTGTCGATACATGGACAACCAGCGTTGGTCGTGCACAGGATCATTTCTAATGGCCGATAGATTGCAGAAGTATGTGTCTTCTTGTAATAGAGTACTATCTTTAAACTAAGTGTTCGCAGTTTCTCGGGAGTTCCTGGGGGTGTGGTCAAGTAGTTCGGGTATTCGCTGACTTCGATTAGTTTGGCACGCGGGAAACATCATCATGGGTCCCTGTCCTCTAAGGCTAATACAGTCCAACTGCGCCTAAGCCGAGCTAAGGTGAGAATTATCTCACCCGATCATTACCAAGCTTTAATAAAAACGTTCAGAAAGTGCTCTATTACTAAAGTTCATATACTTGAGGAATAGCTTTAAAAAACGACTTAACTATGGTGTCTTCAGTCGAAGAATTCCATGCTTTAATTGTTCGCTTGATCATCGCACCACGCTTTTCCGCCGATGTCTTGACTGGCGCCTCATTAACCAAAGTGAGCGCATTTTGGCTTTCAGTGGGCCCATGACCCCAACATCCAAGGGTTGGCACACGCTGGTGGAGTTGGGAGGCAACGCTTCGAGGCTCGCACACAGGTCAAGGCAGATAGTTTCAACAGAAGCATGACTCACATGACATGCAAGATTGTCGGCCAGAATCACCGACGGCGTCTCAGCAACCAGCTCATTCTTCAAAAGATACTGAAGGTAGACCTGCCAGGCTCTTTCGTCCATCCACGCTTCCTCCTGAACGGCGTACACATGACCGTCAGGATAGGAATGGATTTCATCGGCTTCGATCTTGCCACCAGGTTTGCCGTGGACAATGAACAAAATCGGCAGCTTTCTCCCTATACATAACATAGGAGACATCATTCATATTTCGTACCATCAGCGCGAATGGTCAAAACAGCGGTCAATCGGTCAGAATGTTTCTCTGACTTGTCAACTTTTGACGACCCCCCCACTTCAGCCCAGATCCGTCGGGGGGCATATCATAGTAGATGCCAGTTTCATCCACGTTCAGAATTTCGGATGCCTTGTAGTCAGAGTATTTTGACCAGAATTGACGTGCAAACGACCGATGCGTCTCATCAAGCTCCTGTTGGCGAGCCCGAGATACACATGCAACACGTTGGGAGAAGCCGTGTCGATGGGCAAATCTTTGGCACAAGCGCATAAGAGTGTTATAGCCACTAGCGTCGTCTTTCTTCATTGCTATGTATCGGTCAAGCCATTTGCCATGGTGGGTCTTGATCCACGTAATCATATGAGCCGTCGTTAGAACGTGCTCTTCACGTCGAACATCTTTCATAAATGTGACGAGCTCGTTGCCAAAAGGTATGGACTCGACTTGTCCTTGTCCCCCGAGCGACTTTTGCTTAGCCGTTGCATGACAGTTCATATAAGTTGAGGACTTCGTAAGCCAGCCAGAGAAAGTCTGTCGTGGTATATCTTGCTCGCGACAGAACTGCTTGATGTTGGGAATGTCCATAGTTGAAAAAAGTTCAAGCAGTCGGATACGATCGCGAACAAAGTAACGCCGATTTTGTCGAGATAAAAGTCTTGTAGAACGTTTAACAATACTCTTCTCGTCAGACATGATGACTGCATCATGGAGGGCCTCTTCAACAATGTATTGGTCGGCGCAAGACTTGGAGCAGCAGGCAGCGTCGTATGGAGGCTCGACAAGAACAGACGCAAAGTTTTCATTCGAGCATAGATGGTGGGCTGAGCCCCCACACATCAGGCACGACCGCAAAGACACAGCAAAAGGACAGTCAGGAAACTCACAAAGCATGGTGCAAGTTGTGAAGTGCCATGGCGAGAGCTCTGTGGTAGCAAAAGTGTACGTCGCTGAATAGCCAATTAAATGGCACAGTTTGTCACTTCGAGAGCCAATCACAGAGTATTGCCCAGTTTTACTCCTTTATGATTGGCGGGATTTTTCTCTACAATGATTGGATAATATGGTCACCAAACTCAAGTTTACCCTGGAAAACGAATATTATTAAAATACAGGTTGTACTACTGTGACGAACTTTTCCGTCGTTATCTGTAGTACCTTCTCACTTAGAATATTTGACTTTGCTCCAGGTACAAGTATCACAGAGTCAAATTTGTATGGTACAATTAGGGTGCGCCCTTTACACTTTACGCTCAACACATACAGTGTAAAATTTTACGTAAAGAAACGTTAAGTAAATCTTACTTTACATTGAATGTAAAGCACAGTTGTTTCTTTTTACTAGAGCGAGGTTTCCATATATCACAAGCCACGTCAGAACGAGCGAGGAACATTCACGACTATATTCAAAGCGCAGGAACAGGTTATCCCCAGACAAGGTATTAATACAATTTAAATCAACTTGTTCAGCTGTACATGAATTCAGATGTGTCTGGACGGGGCAGCCTTGTTGATGTTATGTTGTGAAATGAAGCGACGGTGGTTGCAGTGCTTAATAGACATATTATATCATTGCATTCATATTCATTCATTTGATCTGTTGCATCTCTTCGATTTGTCAAAAGTTTGTGTTCCAGAAAGGACAGAGATTTGATTGGCTGAAATATCCTTATGGAGTTTACACTTGACATTCCTTTACAATGTAAACTGTGTACAGTGAACGTACAGTAAATTCGCGCTTTACGTAAAATGGCACACTCTAGGTACAATTCCTTCAATTGATCTAAACCATAATCGAATTGTTCCCACATGTGAACTTGTCAATTCAGTACCCTCTCCAAATCTAAAGACAAGATTGGTCTCATTAGTTTTTGAACTAAAATATTCTGTCTTTCCCGTCAGATGACGACCACATCCACTATCCAGTGCCCAATCACAAGATGTGAGTTCACGATCACACAACATAGACGGGAAATTCCTTTGAACTCTAGTGTCCACATCACTTATGACTTCTTTCGCTTTAATAGAAAGCTCCATCAATTTCTGGTCAATCAAACCAGAATCAACCTGACTTACGGCAACAGAAGTTGCATCACTTATCACAGAACTGTCTGTTTGATTTCTCTCCTTTGGAGTTGACGATAAACTTATGTCCTCCAAGCGATCCACAAACTTTTGTGACCACACCCTTAAGTTGTCCATCTCATTTGAGATCAATGATGACAGATTCTTAATTCCTTCATTGGAAGCTCCTTCAGTAGACATACTACTTGAAATGTTGAATAGCAGGCAGGGAATGCAATAGAGAATAGAGGTGAAGGCTCAGTTCAAGGCCAATTCGAGAGTGAGAGCACTAAGCATAACACAGTCAAACCCATCACATCCTAGCCAGGAATATAAAATACACACAACTGTACTTTCAACCAATGTACTGTCCATCGTAGTCAATCACATGACACTGCTCTATAGTTCTCCTAGTTGTAGTGAACCTTCTTTGTGTTCAACCACTTTGATAGACTTAGACTCATGTGATTCTTATATCTAACAGGAAGTAGTCTGGGTTGGCGCCAAGTGCAGCGGCAGCAGTCGCAGTGAGAGAGTGCAGGCAGTTGTCTCCACTGTGCTTGGACCATTCCATGACGACTCCATCGTTCTGGCCATTGAGCATCATGAGGACTTTGTTGTCGCGGCGGAAAGCATCAGCTTGACCAAGCGCTGTCTCGACGTTGACACTCTTCAAGGATAGTTTGTGGTGCTATACACTCTGCCGCGCTGTCCAGAAGTCGTCGAGGTTCCATTTGAACGAGCACGCTCTCGTACTTGTCCGTCCTCTCGGCAAAGATGTCTGTCGTGCTGTCCAAGGTCGCATTGGCCGTGGTCAGCGTGGTCAAGGTTGTATCGTGTGCGTTGTGAATGCCGGCGAAGAAAGCAACGAAAGCGACGATCAGGACAAGCGGGACACTCAAGAGAGAACCTCCTTTCGACTGTACATTGTCCTCTTGCGTCTTTGTCTTCTCTTGGGTCGTCGTCATCGGCTGACTGCCGCCAGCTTCTTGACTTTCCATCATCGACTTATCGCGGCCAAATCCACTTTGCCAACGTTGGACGCATCTCAGACACCATGTGACAAGGTGGATGGACAGTCCAACAACAAACGACCGCCTGGAAATCTCGTAGAACTTCCAAAATGGATGGACTGGATCCACCGCTACTCGCTCCCGAGTACCTCTCTTGGCAGAGAACATAGCCACGTCGCCGTGAATGTCATTGATTTGATTAGCTTTAAAACAACTCGCTCAAATGGGAAATCAACTTGTCAACTTCTTCAAGCGTGTTGTAATGCGCCATGGAGACGCGAACGACACCACCGTAAGCACGCAGACCAAGCGAATCGACCAAATCCACGGCATAAAAGTCGCCGTGGCGAATGCCAATGTTGTACTTGTCAATGTGGCTCACAATGTCTGGCGATTGGAATCCTTCGACGACAAAGCTCACCGTGGCAAGACGGGAATACGTCACTCCTTGGTATTCTTGCGTGAGGGTTGGAAGACCAATGATGCGCACCTTTGGCGCCTTGCTACGTAGGAAAGCGAGCAACTTCTCGATCAATGCGTTCTCGTGTTGCTCAAAGCGGTCGTAGGCTTTTTGCATGAGTTCGCGGTGCGAGCCCGAGCCGTTGAAGACATTTTGACCCAAATGAACGAGGTAGTCGACGACACCACGGATGCCGTAGCCGAGTTCAAAGTTGACATTGCCAGGTTGGAGCTTGTACGGCAAGACTTGGATGAAGAAGTGGTTGATACCAGGAAGACTCAAGAGGAGCTCGTGGCGTCCCCAGAGAACGGAGTAGTGTGGACCAAACACTTTGTAGACCGAAAAAACGTACAGATCGGCGCCGCTGGCTTGGACATCAACAAGGCGATGAGGAGCATACGCCACAGCATCGACGGAGAGACGGCCACCGACAGCATGCACGCGCTTGGCAACTTCGGCAACGGGATTGACGGTACCGAGGACGTTCGAGGCGTGCGTCATGGCAACCCACTTGGTGCGGGACGTGAGGAGTCCGTCAAGCGTCGCAAGGTCCAAGTGCAGAGTCTCTTGGTTGACTTCCCAAATCTTGATGATGGCACCCGCTTGAGCGAGTCGCTTCCACGCACCGACGTTGGCATGATGATCCGAGTTGGTCAAGATAATTTCGTCACCAGGAACGATCGTGGGCAGGATGGCTTGAATGATGAGGAACATGAGGAGAGTCGTCGAGCCTCCCATGACGACTTCTTCGTCGTGGGCTGCATTGATCAAGCTCGCAACAGCTCGGCGAGCTTCAAGGATACGGTCAGAGACAGCTTGGGACGTGCTGTAGCTCGCTCCAGGTTGAACGCTCGTTTTTATGAGGCAATCGTACACGTGGTCGGCCACTCGCTTGAGGACTTGGGTGCCACCAGCGTTGTCCATGAAGATACATTGGTTGGGTTCGGCCAGGGATGGAAACTCGGATCGGACAGCAGAGAGCTCAGACGGCGAGAAGGCTTGGATGCTCATGTTGAGTTGCAAGTTGCTGTCAAATTGAGAAATGGGGCACTGATTCTTGAAGATTTAAAGACCCGAGAGTGTGCATGTCACGCGATTACAGCTTCATTTGACATCGACTTTTGTTGGATGATGATGTTGAGTTGCAAGTTGATGTCTTGGATGCTTGTGTTGAGTTGCAAGTTGATGTTAAATTGAAAAATAGGCTCTAATCCCCAAAGACTGAAGAGAGAGTGGATGGCTCTGTTGTTGGGGTCAGAATGTGTGCGGCGAATTGGACTGTCGAGCGCTCGGACTAAGGGGGTTGACCTGAGCGTGCCGGCATTGACGAGAGGGGAGCTCGATAGAACATAACAATAGCAATTCTGGTTGAGGTGAGAAAGGAGTGTGAGATCTTGATTTTGAATACCCCTAGTATTACAGCACATGGTCTATGGGCCAAATATGTTCAAAGCCGTTGGCGTTCGTGGGCTCCAATTGTTCAACACGTTTGTGAACTTCAGTCGCTTGGACAATACGTACATTGGCGCGCGATATGGCAATCGCTTCAAGCGTCGCAGGTTGCTGCTCTTTGGATCTGTCGGCATGACGTTGACGGGATGGAACCGAGTCAGTATTGTTGAATAGTACTAATAGTAAGTACTACGTGTTTTCGCAAACACTTACGGTAACCTCATGGAAGGGAAGTGTTTGCGAAATCTCTCTATTGAGTGGAAAATGGGTGCAGGGGACAGAGCACGTGGAAGCTTGCCATGCAATTGTTTGTGAGCCAGGTTGACAGAGAGACAAAATGGCCGTCATGGCGGACTTTAGACAAAAGTGCGAGCTTTCTAATGTTCATTATCTAAAGTGGAACGGCTCTGCCACAACTAGAGTGTGCCATTTTATTGTCGATTTGATACAAATTTTGGATTAGGGCGCAATCGTATCACCGATCAGTGGATCGATCTGATTGGCTAATTTTTTGTGTTAGAGATCTGATTGGCCAAAAGTAACCCCCTATATCAATCTAGCCAATCAAAACGATTGCCGAAGAATCGTCGATCTGATTGGCTAAATTTTTGAGGTCACATCTGATTGGCCAAAAGGAATCACCTATGTGAATCTAGCCAATCAAAACGATTGTTGAACGATCACGCCGAAATCCAAAATATTGCTCGAAAGCACAATACGTAAAGCGCGAATTTACTGTACGTTCACTTTACCAGCCATTTGCAACCGAAGTTGTAAATCTCAAATTTCTAGATTTCTGATTGGCTGTTTCTCTTTTTTTTGCACTGTACCATCCACAAAAATCCCTTGTACATAGGCCGCAGATCAATGTTCGATTTGCAACAAAGGTTGCAGTGAGAGTTGCATCATTCGAAGCGTTTTGCAACCCTGATGTATACTCAAACTAAGTCATTATTCACGGGTTGCAAACCGGCAACGGTATTTGTCAGCATGTCTTAGCTTATCAATACCTATATAGTTATCATCAAACACAGCACATAAACATTGAAATTTCTCGTTTGACATCCATGTGAAGGATGCTTAGCCTCGTAAGGAAGAACTGTTTAACACGCCGATTTACAATGTCCACAGCTTAGTCTATCTCAGTTTAGTGCATCCTGATCTTAGGCGTATCGTAGCCATAAACAGTGTTTACAGTAGCCAACATCATTATCAATCAATTAAACGAGATACGAGCTTTTGTAAATGTTGATTGCATGCAATGGAGGAGTAAAGCTAACATGACTAGTCTCGTGAATATGGCCCAGCACTGTGACTAGAACACACACTAGATTGTCGTCGCAGAAAGACACGACTAAACTTCTTTGCCACTGCCCCCTATGCAAAGAATAGGAATCCATGTAGAAAACGATGTCAATGTCTAGAATGGTTGATTTGTTTATGCATCCTACTCTAGACACGATACAATCACATTTGAGGTGTGACGATATGGACAATGGCCACCACGGTCGTCAACCTTGGGCACTGAGCTTTACATATTGTTAGGAATCACACGCTCAAATCTCTAAGTCAATCACGTACATTTTAAGTCAATCAAAATAGGGTTGTACACTGGGTTGCACAAATGACAGGTACGGAGACTGTACACAGTTTACATTGTAAAGGAATGTCAAGTGTAAACTCCATAAGGATTTTTCAGCCAATCAAATCTGTGTCCATTCTGGAACACACAACTCGAAGAGATGCAACAGATCAAATGAATGAATATGAATGCAATGATATAATATGTCTACCAAGCACTGCAACCACCGTCGCTTTCATTTCCCATCATAACATCAACAAGGCTGCCCCGCCCAGACACATCTGAAATCATTTACAGCTGAACAAGTTGATTTACATTGTACCTTGTCTGGGGATAACCTGTTCCTGCGCTTTGAATATAGTCGTGAATGCTCATCGCTCGTTCTGACGTAGCTTGTGATCTATGGAAACCTCGTTCTAAAAAGAAACAACTGTGCTTTACATTAAATGTAAAGTAAGATTAACTTGACGTTTCTTTACGTAAAATTTTACACTGTCTGTGTTGAGCGTAAAAAAAAGGTGTAAAGGGCGTACCCTAAATAAATTAACATTATCTATATACATTCTGGATAACAATTAGAAATTGTCAGGATAAGACAAATGACCGCCAAAATTTTGGCGGGCGATTTCAATCGAAGTCACTCAACCCCATTTACTCCCCGTACTCACTTCGTCTTTGACAGTGTAGCCATGAGTGGATAAGACTTGTCCAATGCCGCCTGTTTCTCACACACTGCGATTCTTGAGGCTTTTAAAAAGGATGAATCCCTTGTCCGTTGGTGCATGCAAGCGGGTCTCATTAGATCTGTCATTTACTGTAAGAACTGCGGAGGTTCTATGCGACTGACCGCTATGCGATGGCGCTGCCATAAGGGGTCATGCTCGAAGAGTGAAATAAGTGTGAGAAGTGGAACATTCTTTAAGAATTTCCACATTAGCATCTCGAAAGCCGTGAGATTGCTCTACTGTTGGGCAGCTCAACGCCCCGTTACAAAAGAGGCCCATGAAGTTGTGGTTTCAGTAACAACCGTTACGAAACCCTACAGAGAATGTCGTGATATCTGCTCGGAAGATCTTGTGCGATGCAATGCTATGGTAAGTCTTTCTCTCAGAACATCTCTAAAAGTGTTTTCTAGATAGGCGGCGAGGGATGTATGGTTGAAATACACGAAACATCTCTTAAAAAGAAATCGAAATATACTCGTGGCCGCCATTATGACGATTGCTGGCTCTTCGTTGGCGTAGATCGAGCCACAGGGAAGTGGTTTGGCCGTCTTGTTTTCAATGATAGGTCGAAACAAACACTTTCTACTATCATCAAGCAGCATATCAAGCCGGAAACTTCGATTATCTCGGACAAATTCTCTTCATACGTGTCCGCAAACGAGAGACACACTCTAGAGAACAACAGACTGTTGTCAAGTAGTTTTCGGTTACGATTTGTTCTCATTGATCTGATAGATATGAATTATTCGCATCAATGGGTCAACCATTCGAGGAATTTTGTCAATCCCTCGAATGGTGCCCACACACAAACTATCGAAGGTGTGTGGGAAATGCGAGTGAAGAGGCATTTGAAGGCCATGCGCGGTGTAGCGAAGGATATGATCCCTGAGCTACTTGATGAGTACCTTTCGCGATCCTGGTTTTTCCTGATGCGTGCTCGCGACGAGCAAATCATGTGTGGACAATGTCAAGCCATAAGAACAAGATATTTCAATAGTGAAATCAATGCATTAAATAAGTTTTCATTTATTTTTGCGGGGAGATGTGGTGTTAGGAGGGCTTGAGAAATAGAGGGGGACTAGCGATTGTAGCCGGAAACGGTGAGAGAGGAAGGATTAGCATGGGTCTTGGGAGAATTCCTTGAGGCAGCGCGCATTTTTATATCTGGCATCATAACATACATACTTTCACCGGCATCTTTTTAAAGCAAAATAGTGCTGCCGGGCTTCAAGTTCCATTGGAGAACAGTCGGCTTGGTCGTGTTGTAAGATTCTGTTTGCACCATATTATTGGTAAAATCCTGAAGAACTTTAATGGTAGTGTGCCAATCGATCTCAATTCTGAGGTGAACCGTCTTCAAAGAGCTAACTCCTAAGAGGAGTTCTAGTCGAATCTCGCAAGCCTCAGTCTCACTCATACAAGTGTTGCTCGTTACATTGAGGATATTCCTGCCGATAGATGGCTTATGTATCCATCAAATGTTATTTGTATCAAGATGTACTGTACAGCTAGATGACAAAGAATTTTGTGGAGTCTTTCAACGGTGGGGCACAGAGAACGTGCAACGCCAAAAACAAGAAAAGCAGACTGATATCTGGGAGCCCCAGGAACATTACTCTACTACAATACTGTCCACACCAGAGACCCATTATATAATGGGAATTATCCTAGGTCAGCAGGTATTGGTGAGGAATCAAGAGGAAATATATTCTAATAGAATAAAGGGTGCGCTCGCCTTTGACCACGCATGTGTTCCGAAATATTCTTCCCTTGGAGGCCTCGTAAAGTCCACCCCTTGACGGCAAATCCATGGGTCACAGGGCAATCACCTCCATGTGACCCCATCAAACTGCGTGTCGTAGCTGTAGCGGGTAAAAAATCGCTGATTAAAAAAAGGTAACTGTGGGTGTTCATCTCCCGACAGTGTACTGTACAATCGAAGCTACCGGTGGAAAAAACGCCGAAAACAGGTGGCGGCTGTGGGTTTTCACTTCCCGACAGCACGCAAAAACGGTAGCTGGAGTTGTCTGAGGGTGCTCATCTCCCTTCAAAATACTCACACTAATGAGCTGTTCACGTATGCTTGACCTTGACATCTACAATTCTCGCGTGAGAACAACGGCGGACGCTGGGGAGCTGAACTCACCTCCAAATTGCCACTCAGGGGAAGTTACAGTGGTGGGCAAAATCTAATTTTGACCAATCAGATGTCTACGCGATGTGCCTGCCCACACTCCGAATCAACTGGCTTTGGAGGCAATGCTCAGGACCACAGATTAACGAGAATACACTTGAAATTACTCTCCTGGGTTTAAAGCTTTCTGTAAAGAACAACAACTACATGTCTCCTGGCACGAGGACGCTCATGCTATTTAATCGTCGCCACACTGACCTCGTACCTATCGTCTCTAGACTAACATGCTCCAACAACGCCCAATGTAGTCATTCTTCCCCGTCGACAGTACAACAAATCCATGTCTCCTAGTTTAATAATCACCTTGGACGCTCGATACAGTTCATCGTTGTTCTTTTGGCCTTGTTCCTCATCGACAGTACGACAACTCCATCTCTCCTAGTCAATCATGCTCATAGGACGCTTAAGCTATTAAAGCGCTGCCGTACTGCCTTGCTACCAGCCCAGGGTTTGACAATTCAATCCCTACATGTTTCACTTGCACTTAGGACGCGCAAGGTAGACAATAATCGTCATGTTGGACTCGTTCCCAGCCCTCAGTTCGAGAGCACTGCTGCTTCGACTCTTAGAAATCGTCGTACTTGCCTTGTGCTCTGTCTACAGGGCGAAACTTGGTCACTTGTACAGTGCAGTCAAATTTTCACCAAGGACGCTCAACCAGTCAACCGCCGCCGTGCAGGCCTGATTCTCTGTAATCTGTACGTAGATGTTATTATTCTAGTCTGCTTATGTCGGCCGTAGATCGCTCGATCGAAAAAGGCCTTATTTTGATATCATTCCCGCCACCCAAGAATTCTTTTCTCTTCCGCTTGCATATTGAACAACTCGCGCAACGAAACGATTGAGTACAGCAGTTTTATTACGTTCAATTTTTCAAAGATTCCCATTGCGTTGCCTGGAGACATATGCGGACATATGTGACCATGGGTCCACTTTGACTCGCTGCTTGTGATTGTCCGTGAGCTGATGGGATCCGCCCCTGTGGTTAGGGGGTCGCGAAGGCTGCGTGATGCGCCGGCTGAAATCGCGAAGGTGGTGGCGACTTTCAGCTTTGCTGGTCACATCACCGGTGTCGAGCCTCGACAGCCATGGGCTGCGCGTCTCCTGTTGCAATGATCGAAGGGCCATCAGAGGTATGTGTGGTATTTGTGGAGCGGCCTCCAGTTTCACCCCTTTTCATTGTGCTCTCTCTTGAACTTTTCCTTTGTTGCCTTGCGGCATATTTGATTTAGCGCCATTTCAGCTGCCACTTTATCTAACGGCCCAGAAGGTACGCGCTTGTTTGACGGATGATATTCATTACTTTGCTTAGTGAACTTTCGTTGCTTCTAAGCGTGTTCCATGCTTTAGCGCATGCCGAGACGTAGTCGATGCATTTCAAAGACTTGGTGGATTTGAACTCTCCTGAAGATGTCAGCGATCTGATCTTTCGTACCGATGTATTGTAGGTTCAACATGTTTTCTTCGACAAGATCCATCAAGAAGTGGAAACGCAGTCGGATATGCTTCGTGCGGCTGTGAGTCGCTGTTGCCTTTGCAACTTAGTTGGCGCTCTGGTTTTCAATAAACATGTCGATCGGTAAGTTGATCTTGACTTTCCTTTCTTGAAGGAGCTCATGCAGCCAGGTCAGGTTCTTTGCGCTCTCGGCCGCGGCAATGAGCTCTACTTCTGTGGTACTTTGGCCGGCAAGACTCTGCTTTCTTGACGTAATTGCACCTTCAGCCATTGTAATGATTGACCCAGAGATAGTCTTGCTGTCAAGTTTGTCATTCGCAAAATCGGCGTCGCTGTACACTTTGGGTTTGGCGCTCGCTCGTCCGTTGTACATAATACCCAGCTCTATGGTTCCCTTGAGGTAATTCAAGATGCGCTTTGCCATTTTCCAATTAATTGCATTGTAGACATACCGTCTCGCTTTCGCTGATCTTCTTTTCCATGTCGTTCAGGTCTCGGATGATCGCGCTGGTCTTCGTGATGTGCTCCAACATATCCATCTTGGGGTCGTATTTCAGTTCACACAAGCGACAAAGCACATAAATGGCATTTAACCATTCTTTCTTCTCATAATTGTCGATTAGAGATTGCCACATTTCTGCAGGAGTTTTGTCTTCTCGGATCATGTCGAAGACTTCGTCCGAGAGGGAGGTTTGGAGGTAGGATCTCACGAGATTCGCCTTGTCTGAGAACTCAGCCACTTGTTGCGTAGCATTCTCATTCAAGGTGTCGCTTCCACAGATTATCCCCCAGATGTGTCGAAGCTGGCAGACGCCTTGAAACTTGGCTTTAAATGGTAGATAAGTTCTTTTCCTCGAAGCTGACTTTGCGCAACAGATCCTTCGCTTCAGCTTCCGTTGTTGTTATGGCGGATATTGCTGCACCCGATTGGATTCGCATCAGTTCAATGTCTTTCGTCTGTTGACCCAGGAGTCTCTTGAGTTCTCCAAGTTCAGTTGACATTATTTCCATGGCTCCGGCTTGTTCAAGTTCGGACATGGCGCGGGAGCGGGAGGACGGTGGTAGTGAAGTGCTTCAGAGTGTACGGCTGTTAACCTTACAGAAAGCTTTAAACACAGGTGAGTAAATTCAAGTGTATTCTCGTTAATCTGTAGTCCTGAGCATTGCCTCCAAAGCCAGTCGATTCGGAGTGTAGGCAGGCAAATCGTGTAGATATATGATTGGTAAAAATTAGATATTGCCCACCACTGTAAGTTCTATCATCGGGGAATAAGGCCAGTGCGCCTTAGGTGCTTGTCAGCCTAGAAGCTGTGAAGTTATCGTACTGACTGTAAGGAACAAGGTCAAAACAATGGCGAATAACGCGTTCGAGAGTTGTTGTGCAAGTTAGGCTTAAAAAGTAGAATTAACAACCTAGCGACATTCAATCAAGCTGAACAGCGTCGATTGATACCTCGCTCCGCGAAATACATTGACCAGTTCGCGAAATACATTGGGTATTTAGGGAATTATTTTGGTCAAAAGGCGAAAAATGATTCAATTGCTTGAAATACAGTCATGGCTCGATTTAGTGAACTCCTCAACAATATAAAATATTACAGTTATCGTGCTCCACACAGGTAATGATTATTAAAGGAATATTTTACTCATCAAAATAAACCGTGAAGTTCAACTTCCAAAGCATCCAGTGAATTATTCATCAAACTACAACTACCAAATCTCAGTACCGTTTGACAGTCGTGGACGGCAACGAGCCTGTTTTTTGACAGATGTTGCCTTCTATTGGTCAAAATTTTAAGCGGCGAAGTGCGTTACAATCCACTGAGAATTCTGTACAATGTTATATTTGTTTAGGAACCTGAACGTTGATACCCTTCAAGATATGCATGAATGAAATCCAAAATGATGGTAATTTTACCTGTGTATATCAATATACTTTGTATAAATTATATTTCCGAGAAAATTGAGAATATAAATTCATAAGGTAACCCAGTCAAGTCTGTCCAAATCTTCATTCTCCACACTCGTCAACTGACTGCAATGGAAACAGCGAAAGCCGCACTCTTGTACGTGAAAAAGCAGCGTCCACGCTCTTTGACCCTTGAAGAGAAGCTCCATATACTCGCCTTGCAAGCCAACATGCGTATGCAAGACCGAGAGGACGTAAGCGGTGAAATTGCGAGACAACTGTCCAGAAGCAACCTCTTGTTTAGAATGTTTGGCACGAGGAACTTCGTTGATGACTGATGCAACTCGTTGAAGTTGTTCCTTCAAAGCCATCACTTTTGGATGATATTGAGTGATGGTCTTCGATTTAATTTCATTGGCAAAAATGTCTTCGACACTAGACATAATGATTGGCCAATCCATTTTAACCAATCCAAATAAACCACTTTGGTCAACGACGAAATCAAGTTTGTTGCTGCCCGAAGGAAGGCATATTGTAGCGATGACCATTTCTTGCATAGTGTTAGGATTGCGGTACGCCGCAACATTGCACGCATTATGCGTGCAACTAGAAACATCCGACGTTGTGTCCTCCGTCTCCTCTGCAAGTTCCGCGTAACACAGCCGTTTTCCTGGCTTCAACTCCAGAAGTTCGTCAGAATTGTCATGATCTCGTTTAGTTTGTCTACCTACTAATGTGAAACATGATAACTTGAATGGAAATAGAAACATACAGGGAATGCCAAGTCGCGATCGTGTTTTATTGAAGTGCGCGCAGAGAACGGTCAATTCAAATGGTTGGAAAGCTTCATGCTGCTCAAAAACCGATTTTGGTGTATCTGTCGGGTCGATCGAGCCGTCCTTGAAAGCTTTTTCAACACTAGCTGTTCTTCACAGCCCTTTCGCCACACATTTGCCTTTGTCATTGTCGAACAGTTGGAAAATGAGACTTCCATTCAAAATGAAGTTTTGTGTCCAATTTTTACATATCCTGATACTAAAAGAAAATCTCGTACAGTAGGAAAAAAAGGCGCATGTGTCCGGAAAAACATCTTATTTAAACGGAATGTCATCCTGTTCTTAAATTAGGATTAAATCATTTTTAGACCATTTCGGAAAAATTACCCAAGCGTAATGATGAATTTCTCAAAAAGTATTGGACGAAATTAGAAAACGAAAACGAAACGAGCAAAACAAAGGCTTTATGTGCCCAGACCAACTTTAAGATTCAGGTTCGAATCAAGGACATGCGCAATTTCGCTTGTCGAAAATATCAATTTTTTAAAATATCCAAAAAATCGAATTTTTGTTCAAGGAATGTGACACAGCTAGAATAGTTCTTTGCGAGCAAACGAGAAATTTGGCAAAACGCTTGTCTACTCTTATGTGTTTCGATCATGGTTGTCATTAACGGCGCGGATTTCACCCAGATTTGGCCCACAAATATCCTTAACTTTTGATCTCCAAAGAGAATCGACTTTTCGAATGCTGTCAAAATCGATACAAAATGATACTGTTGGCTCTATTCTGGCGTCAGTCATGTACTGTACATTAGTTTACGACAACTTTTTAAATAAATATCACCAATATACATCAATTTTATACCTATTAACATCTAAATAAAACAGCACAGCGCATTTTCACAAGTGATATCAAATGCGTTCTATCGGCATGGATGCCAATTGACGAAGCATCCCATTGACGGGAGCTTCGACGTAGGCCTGCGCCGCTTCCGTGAAATGTTTGGGACGTCCCCAGCCTGTTGCAGTCAGGTGTGGGAGATGTCCCGCAGTCAGCGACCACCCAACACGACCCCTCAACATCTGCTGTGGGCCTTGATGTTTCTGAAGACCTATGCCACCGAAGGCGAATACCACGCACTAACGGGCGCCGACGAGAAAACTTTCCGCAAGCGGTGCTGGAACTGGGTCAACATTATATCCGACTTAGACTGCGTAGGCTGACGATTCTTCATAAACTAATAAACTTTTTTTGATTAAATGGGAGAACCGGTTTCAGAATAGCCACCCAAACGCGACTTTGTTTCTCTTGATGGCAAGGATTTTCGTATCCGCGAGCCAACTCCGTTTGATGCATGCTGGTACAGCCACAAATTCCACGGACCTATGACGGTATGAAAGAATCCTGTCCTATTTTTAATAGTATTAGAACTAGTAGTAGTATGATTTCTATAGTAGTCCCCAATTTGGTAATGGAAATTTTTCCCAAGACCACACCATCTAGAAGTTAGGTGTTTTTCTGTGTTTTTAACATGTTTTGTGTGGCATTCAGTCAATTCTGTGTGATAAAGTTCGGGTCTCCATGAATTTGTCAACTCGGATGATGGATCTGTGTTTGCTAAAGACTTGCTTCGTCGTTTTAGCATCAATGGCAGTGCTAGTCGCAATGGTCTCGTGCGTTCTTTCAAAACCGACGGTACATGGGCTGGCGATATGGAAATCTCAAGCGTGCCATTTGTCAAACAGCACCGTGTTTACTTTCAACACATTCGACGAACTGAAGTCAATGGATCATGCGATTCCAGGGACAAGTCCAAGTTCGAAGAACCTTTATCACACTTCCCCGAGGCTTGGTCACGCACCAGAATGGACCGAAACGAACCACTCTTCATCGTCGGCACAATTCTCAGAAGATCTCCTGTATCCATGCATGCTGCTCTCGAGCTTCGTTTGGTGCTATGGTGCACGAAGTCCATGACAACTGATGAGGTCCATGACGGGAAGAAACAATTAAGCTTGAGCGACTTCAAGTGGTGCAAGAAGCCTCAAACGACTGTGAAGAAGCACACACGCGTGAAGCAACGCGCCTCAAAGGATTGAGAAGAATTGATCAGAAGAGCAACAAGCGTGAACAAACATGGTGCGGTCGTGCAATCATCATAGCCTTCTATTTGCACCATGAATTTGCCAATCGACATTGCAAGTGTTTGGTGACCTCCCAAAGAAAGGTATGAGTGTACATGTTGGTACGTAAGCAATCACGATTTGACCAAACAGCATAAAGCATTGGTTGAAGCCAAATTTGAGGGGAAAATGGATTCACCTGGTCAAGTACATGACAGCGAGGTCCATTTTGAGGTCGGTGCCTTCAGCAAAAAAACTTTTCGAAGACAAATTGAACTCGGAGGAACGAATTCCGATGAAAACCCTTCAAGAGTTTGGTGTCTCCGATGATCCAGATCGCATACTTGTAAGATGTTGTGTTTACATTCCTCATGTCACCTGTAGGCCACCCTCAACGAAGACAAGATCATGACGACACAACGCATGTCGGCAAATGCCCTACGATAGCCAAACCATATTTTTGTGAAGCTTGAAACCTAGAGAATCACGACAAGTGCGCGCGGGATGCTTTTCAAAGAAGAAGATATCGTCACAGACTTGATTAAGACATGCTACGAAAGAGGTAATCCACATAATGTCGACGATGTGTTTTTCATCTTGAACGACATGAAGTAGTATGGTTACCAGATTTCAACACCTCACTCTTCACAGGAGCAACAACGACTTTAGAGAAATACTCAATGATGCCCACAGACGAAAACAGTGGCTGAGAAGATTCCTTGCTTGAATACAGTACTCGGTTCGAAAATCATCGATCGGCCAGGTTATTCCTTCCAACTGGCGTGAACTCGCGTTCACAAACTCAACAAGAATACAAACAAAACGAAGGATGTGGACCGCGGTATTGCGATGGATGAGACGTCCATTTTGTAAAATATGTATTCATGACACTCTAAACCTCAAGTAGTTTTCACAGGTGCAAAACAAAGTTATCGTCCCTACGGGTGTCAAACGTGTTGGCACAATCAAACCTACGTATGACGAGCGCAAATGTGTTACACTTTTTGTGACGGTTGAAGTCTCTCATACAAGGTACTACCACCACTTATTGTGGACAGTGGAGATGCATCCTTGATGACAAAGTGGTGGGCGTACAAAAAAGTGTCCTTGTAATCAACAAGACACACTGGATGACTCAACATATCTTCATTATTTTCCTCCCTTGGCTAAAGACTATATTCCCCGACGAAAAAATCGTTAGGTCTGCCCAATCGGCCATATTCATTGCTAACGCCAACTGATGTGTCGTCGTCGATCGTGCAAAAGCTCACTATTGTGCTCTGGTTGAGGCATGGCTCTCTAGCGAAATTGGTATGACCGCACTAAACCAAGTTTGTGATATAGTGATCAACCGCCCTATGAAGGCAAAGATCAGACACGAGTACAATATCAGAAGATGAGAGCAAAAGATAAGCTTGAGCGCTGGCGAAGTTCGCCGTGTCGAGGGCTCATAGTTGGTGGATATCATTGAATGTGTATACGAAAGCATGAATCGCAGCAACATCAAGAATCGTTGGAATGAAAGTGATGTTGAGACCTGTGGCATTCACCCAATGCATAGTTTTGCCGTTTTTGAAAAGCGCCTGGCTGCACTGGAGTTAAACTGTCTACTCAGCCATGCTTAGCATTTCATCGCGCTAGTGTTAGAAAAGTTCAATGATAATACACACTGTGTATATCGCGTCGTCTATGTGTATTTCAATTCACAGTTATCAAGCCGAGAAATTCTGCGACTTGTGGGGCCTTTAGTTTGAGGGTGCACTACATCAGCTCGTCGAGCATTTCAATGTTGTCGCTGTGGCCCGTGGTTGGAGTCCTATCGCGAACATAATTTTTACTATGTCGTAGTTTACAGTGTTAGTAGTTGGTTAAAATGCATATGTTTGCATGTTTTAATGTGTGAGTTGGGAAAATTGAATCCATACTATTAATAAGAGCGCGTTCTGGTGCCAACATTTTTCACGAAATACTCAAGATTTCATGAAAAAAATAGTAGTCTGCTAAAATGTGAAAACATGAGAATCAACGCAATATCTTGTGATCTACAGCCGTATTTCTTGTAAGGTTGTCACCTCGAATGATTTTCGAAATTGGTGACAAGTCCAAAGGAAATCAGATATCAAAACGAGGTACATTTGATTGATTGGGTAAAAATAAGACTTATTTACCAATCATATTATTATCATGAACACCTCGCAGTCGTATGTCGACTTTACGAGTCGCTGACTCCAATTTGGGAGAATGAAAACCTGCAACGCTCATTTGGGTCCAGGTTTGCCGACTGCATCGCAAGAACGCGACAAATTTATGGCCCTGGTATCTTATTGAGCCATTGCATTTCTTCCAATAAGATCTGACTGGCGACAACTCAAGGGGAACTCCGAAAAATGAAATCAGAATGTATTATAAATGTACTAGTGCTACAGTGTAGTACACTATAAATTTCTATCCATCATTAAAATAATTATATCTGTAGTGACAACTCAATGGGAAAAATAGTGGTGACAGCCTTACAGAAAATACGGTATTAATTCAGAATCAGTCCTAGCTGAAACTTGGATCGCTCGTAGCTCGTTCATCTCGATAGCTATGACGATATTTCCTCATTATATGTGCTTAGATTTGTCTATTCTATATATCTTGATAGTTGCAGACCTCCTCTTGGTCCAGGAGAAAAGTTGGTAGCTCGAAAATTTTGGCAAATTTTCGAGCAGACAAGGGGGCTCCTTGTCTGAAGACTTCTCTGGTAATGTGTTCTCGAGAACGAGATGCACCACAATACCTACCTCGTTCGAATATCATCCGCAATTTTACTCGGAACTTCCTAATATGTCGACCCGGGCGCCCGGCGCCCACCCTGCTCTGGCTTCATTTATCCCACAGGGCTGCCGAGTGCCATTGGGAACAAGTCTTTCTGGGGTGATGCTTCTTCGGGTGAAGGACTTGCAAGTGGAGAGACGGCAGCAGTAGCAGTGACGATAGAAGATATTTCCAAGCGAACGGTAAAGGAGCCAGCGTCATTCTCTGATGCAAACGACATTGCCGATGACAAACTAGTCCTGAAGCCATGACTTGTAGCAGTCTCCATCGAGAGAGTCCCCCACGCAACACAATTCATCTCCTCAAGAGTCGATTGCTTGGGGGGCCATTGATTCCTTTGTTGGATGCAATAATCCTCCAACAAAATTGCGTAGGACAATGTATACGTGAACATAACCAAGAAAGTACCGTGTCATCCAACGAGTTTGTAGGTGTATACGTATATTAATACTTCATGGACAAAAGAAGCGAAAGTTTGAATTGATGGCAGTCATACATGATCGGATTGTCGGCCTTTTTCTTCCCATGTCGTCGATCCGCCCTACCGAACGAGGTGGAGTGCCCATAAAGGATTCTCTGTCAAAGACAACCACTCATTAAGATCGTGTTCGAGTGATGAGGATTGATTTCGACAGCTACGAGAAGAGGTCGTTGGCCCATGATGACTCGCAATTTGTCCGCAGTCATCGATTGTCTCCAAATTGTCAAAGGTTTACATCATCAGGAAGATCACATGCCCCAGCTATCGTGATGTCGTCCACTCTCTCCGACCTTCGATCTTCGGAGACCAGAGCCTCATTTTTCAATTTGACATCAACTTGCAACTCAACATGAGCATCCAAGCCTTCTCGCCTTCTGAGCTCTCTGCTGCCCGATCCGAGTTTCCATCCCTGGCCGAACCCAACCAATGCATCTTCATGGACAACGCCGGTGGCTCCCAAGTCCTCAAGCGAGTGGCCGACTACGTGTACGACTACCTCACAAGAACGAGCGTTCAACTTGGAGCGAGCTACAGCATGTCCCAAACTGCCACTGGTCGTGTCCTTGAAGCTCGCCGAGCTGTTGCGAGCTTGATCAATGCAGCCCACGACGAAGAAGTCGTCATGGGAGGCTCGACGACTCTCCTCATGTTCCTCATCATTCAAGCCATCCTGCCCACGATCGTTCCTGGTGACGAAATTATCTTGACCAACTCGGATCATCATGCCAACGTCGGTGCGTGGAAGCGACTCGCTCAAGCGGGTGCCATCATCAAGATTTGGGAAGTCAACCAAGAGACTCTGCACTTG
This sequence comes from Aphanomyces euteiches, assembly GCA_021527685.1. Taxonomy (NCBI): domain Eukaryota; phylum Oomycota; class Saprolegniomycetes; order Saprolegniales; family Verrucalvaceae; genus Aphanomyces; species Aphanomyces euteiches. The sequence goes on from JAJGMV010000002.1 coordinate 1,553,338, forward strand.
GACCTTGCGACGCTTGACGGACTCCTCACGTCCCGCACCAAGTGGGTTGCCATGACGCACGCCTCGAACGTCCTCGGTACCGTCAATCCCGTTGCCGAAGTTGCCAAGCGCGTGCATGCTGTCGGTGGCCGTCTCTCCGTCGATGCTGTGGCGTATGCTCCTCACCGCCTTGTTGATGTCCAAGCCAGCGGCGCCGATCTGTACGTTTTTTCGGTCTACAAAGTGTTTGGTCCACACTACTCCGTTCTCTGGGGGCGCCACGAGCTCCTCTTGAGTCTTCCTGGTATCAACCACTTCTTCATCCAAGTCTTGCCGTACAAGCTCCAACCTGGCAATGTCAACTTTGAACTCGGCTACGGCATCCGTGGTGTCGTCGACTACCTCGTTCATTTGGGTCAAAATGTCTTCAACGGCTCGGGCTCGCACCGCGAACTCATGCAAAAAGCCTACGACCGCTTTGAGCAACACGAGAACGCATTGATCGAGAAGTTGCTCGCTTTCCTACGTAGCAAGGCGCCAAAGGTGCGCATCATTGGTCTTCCAACCCTCACGCAAGAATACCAAGGAGTGACGTATTCCCGTCTTGCCACGGTGAGCTTTGTCGTCGAAGGATTCCAATCGCCAGACATTGTGAGCCACATTGACAAGTACAACATTGGCATTCGCCACGGCGACTTTTATGCCGTGCATCTGGTCGATTCGCTCGGTCTGCGTGCTTACGGTGGTGTCACCCGCGTCTCCTTGGCGCACTACAACACGCTTGAAGAAGTTGACAAGTTGATTTCCCATTTGAGCGAGTTGTTTTAAAGCTAATCCTGTGATTGTTTTTTCTTCTTCGACGCCCGAACCTTCTTTGGCTTGGTGGCTTTCTTCATAGACAATGGATTTGGTCCTTTCGCTTTTTTCTGCAGCCGTGGCTTCTTGACTGGTGGATCAAGCGGCTTGTCTTCTTCTAGCGCATCCAGCTTTCGCTTTTCGTTCTCGTTCAACTTGGTCATTTTCAAATGATCGTCTTTGCGACTGATGCGCAAAGTGGCTTCACTCATGTCTTCAAAGACAAGGACTGAGCGGTTTAAATAGATGAGAGGTACGCCTGGGACTTTGCGTAGAGTGGCGCGGAGTTCTGTTTCTTGCGTGGCCACAATGTACTTGCGAGCATTTCGGTCACCCACTGCTGCTACAATTGATGCCGTCGCGTCGTCGCCTTGTTTGCCGTTGAGAACTTCAAATTTCTTGGCGGTTTCCCACGCAGTTAGCATCTCTTTGTCCATTTCCGCTACTTTCTTCAGCTCGTCAAGGACTGCACGCGTGACGAAGTAGTTGCATTTGTCAGTTTGGAGGAACTTTGGCACGCGCTCAGCGATGTCCACATGCATCTTCAGGCACATTGCGATAAAGTTGCCATCTAGCAGCACTTTGTAAGGTGGTTTGATCCCACAAAGGAACTGGAACTGCCGGAGCGCCTTGCGAATGTGCTTGGCTCGAAGGTACCGCATTGGAAACTCCCATCCAATGCGTCTTTTCGGATAACATTTCATGTCATTGCTTGTTAACCGTAATCCGGATAAATATTATATATCCGTATAGTTGTACGGACGTTTAAAGTTTATCCGTATGATCTTTTGATTTTCCCACAACTTTTGCGCCATGATCCGCGCCGCCGCACTGCGCCCAGAAAGTGCGGGGAGTTACAGCATTGAATGGCCGTGACGGTTTTGCGCGGGAGTTTCTTTTGTATGGGATTGTTTGTGAAGTGCTAACAATAGCCCATCACACGTATAGACAGGTGTCACTTTTCGAGTGAAACCATGGGTTGCGCTAGCTCCAACGCTTTGAAGGAATCGTCCCAGGAGTTTGACAACATTGGCGCTGATGTAGCAGCCTCCACCGGTATGTCTTGAGCTTTTACATTCGTTTTGACGCATGAACGCTGTAGATCGTAAAGTAAGCATTGCAATGCGTGAAAAGCGAGATGCCCAGCGCCGTGGCGATGTCTTTGCTGAGTCGATTCAATTCGACGATGATTACGAACCCCTGACTGTACCCAAGTCAGACGCAACGCTGCAAATGATCCACGAAGCGCTCACTCATAATGCACTCCTTTCCATCGTGAATGAAGTGGATTTGAAAGTCATGGCTGGCTTCATGACTAGCAAAAAGTTTGAGCGCGGGGATGTTGTCATTACGGAAGGCGCAACGGGTGACTACTTCTACGTTGTTGAAAGTGGTGCTTTTGACGTTTCGATCGATGGTAAAGTTGTCGGCGCTGTTAAGGCTGGTGGGAGCTTTGGGGAACTTGCGCTTTTGTACAATTGCCCTCGTGCTGCGACTGTGACAGCGACAGAAGCAGCTGCCTTGTGGGCACTTGATCGAGTCACATTTCGTTGGATCGTCGCCCGCAATGCTGCCGACCACCTCGACGAGTGCAAGAAATTTTTGAGAAACGTCCCTCTCCTCCAAGAACTCACGGACAACCAAATGAGCCAACTCGCCAATGTCGTCCAAATGGTCCAATTCAAACAAGGCGAGCGGATCATTACCAAGGGCGAGAAGGGGAACGTGCTCTATATCATCAAATCCGGCACAGGTACGATCATATCTCGTAGAATTTGTTTTCACTCAATCATTGTCCAGTCGTTTGCAGTGGAGCCGGTGATACCAACAGAGCTGTTGAAGATGTTCGCATTTCGGTATGCCTGAGTGCTTCCTCTGACTTTGCTGATGATATTCGCGTAGGATGGAGAATACTTTGGAGAGCGAGCTCTCATGACGCATGAACCACGTGCTGCTAATGTGACTGCCGAGACGGATGTAGTTGCATTTGCGTTGGACCGCCAAGCTTTTGATGAAATCCTTGGCTCTTTACGCGAAGCCATTGACCGCAACATGAGTATGAGGTAAACCATGACTGTTGCTTACACCAAGCGATAAATATTTGTTTAGAGTGCTTCAGGCTGTGCCAATCTTGAAATCGCTTCGTCCTTCAAATCGTGCTGCTTTATTTGCAGCGTTGACTACAGCATCTTTCAAAGACGGCGAGACAGTTATCGCTGAGGGGGAATCCGGCAGCACTTTCTACATCATCAAGAGTGGTCATGCCATCGTTTCACGCACTGCCGGTAGACTTGACCTGCTGAGGTTTGAGCTGATCCTGATTTGAATGAAGGAACGACAGCCATGGAGATTGCAAGGTTGTCCGTTGGTGATTACTTTGGTGAGATGGCGCTACTCAACGATGAGCCTCGCAAAGCCAATGTCGTCGCATGTGGAGGCACACTCGAGTGCTTTGTCTTGGAGCGTAACAAGGTATTCAGTCCACCTTTGCTTGGCTTATGACTACTCTAGTTTGTCGAATTGCTTGGTCCACTCCAAGATATTTTAAATCGCGAAGCGGAAGACCGCAAGGTCGAATTGAGTCTTCGTGATCAAGTGTCGTTTAAAGATCTCGATGTTCTTCGCACTCTTGGCACGGGCACATTTGGTCGAGTCAAGTTGGTCAAACACAAAGTGTCAGGCATGCCGTATGCGATGAAAGTGATGCAGAAAGCTCAAGTCGTTGCGTACAAGCAACAAATCAACATTTTGAACGAGAAGAATATCCTCGCGCGATGTAACCACCCGTTCATTCTCAAGCTCTTCCAAACATTCAAAGACGATGAATGCCTCTACTTGCTCATGGAGGTAGATCTACCACATAGCTCGCAGTCTTGAGCTTTGTGTCTAGTTTGTTCAAGGCGGTGAACTCTTTGCCTACTTGCACAACAGCGACCGTCCATCGGGGCGACTTCCAAATGACCACGCTCGATTCTATGCGTCGCACGTGCTCCTCGCATTGGAATACCTTCATGATCGTAGCATTGTCTACCGTGATTTGAAGCCTGAAAATTTGCTGATTGACCAAGAAGGCTACATCAAAGTTGTCGACTTTGGCTTTGCCAAAGTGTGCCTCGACCGCACGTACACTCTTTGCGGCACGCCCGAGTATTTGGCCCCTGAACTTGTGCTCGGCAAAGGGCACAACAAAGCATGTGCCATCCGAGTCGTTCATCTCTAACAGATCGCTGCGTAGAGTGTCGACTACTGGGCTTACGGCGTCCTCATTTACGAAATGACGATCGGGTGCTCGCCCTTTGTTGGCGTGAATCCGTCGGACCAAATCCAAATCTGCCGCAACATTGTCAAAGAACCACTTCGGTTTCCATCGTGGATTTCACCGTCTTGCAAAGACCTTGTTACCAAACTGCTCGATCGTGATGTCTCAAAACGTATGGGCTGCAACCACGGGGGCACTCACGCGATTCGAACACACCCATGGTTCCAAGGCCTTGAATGGGACAAGATCATCAAGAAACGCGAGCCTGCGCCATGGCTCCCCACGCTTTCGAATCCATTGGATGCGTCCAAGTTTGCAGCGATCGATGAATGGGACGACGTGACGCCATATCAAGACGACGGCACGAAATGGGATGCCGAGTTCTAGTACTCTTTGCATGTTTCTGCCCTTGGCCAACTCAAGAAAATCAAATGAAGCATTGGACATCATCATATTGATCATGCAATCTAATCAAAGACGATGGACTAAACTACAGTAACATGTCGGTGGGGTGACGGTAGGACTACTCGATCGAGAGCTGGGCTTCGATCCGTGAGATGGCCTGGTGGAGACGAGTGAGCTGGTCGCTGTGGGCATTCAGCACGACTGTCGCGTTAGCATTCTGCTCTGCGATCGTCGACTGAGTCAAGTGTGTATCGCGGAGGAGTTGAAGGATCCTCGGATCCAGAGGTTCACTGGGAGTTGTCGGCGCTGATGCGGGTAGCTGTCTCGTGAATGTGCCGTTGGCTCGTCGGTATTCGATACATCGAGCGGTTTCTAGGAGCTTGATAGGCGCGGCGTCGATGGTTTTCCTGCGGCGATGCATGTGTGCTGCGGCATCGAGGGAGGATGTGCACAACTGACACACTTTGACGGCCATGTCGATTGCTCTGCATTCGACAATGCACTCTCTGCAAAAGATATCGCCACACAAGCGGCAATGGTGGCGGTGGCGGAAGAACGTAAACGGCTTTCCACAGAGGCAAGCGAGGCGCTCTTTCTTGGAGACCCAGAGATGCCTCGGGAGAATACGCTTCCTTGGCATCGGGTTGGGAAGGACGACGACCGAGCGATTGAACGTAGAGTCACGCGCCATGAGTGTACTTTGGGTTAAATTCGAAAATGGCCTCCTGGGTGTTATGTGAGACGACCAACCGCGTCGTCCCACTCGTATCTGGATCTTGGTCGGCGCATATGTTGCCTGGGGAAAGGAGGGCGCATCATCCACGTGTCGACTCTTTGCGTATGACATCGAGGGACTTTCTCTCCCGTTCGCAACGAAATCACGAGAAGGATGTGCGATGTCAAACGAGATATCACCTCGGTCGTCGTCGTCGTTTCTCCATCCCTCGACGTCTCGCGAGCAGCGACGGCTTGTCGGCCTCAACCCACTCGCGCGGAACATTCCATCATCGCAATATCGCGATGGGAAATCGTCTTGGAACTAGATTATCAAGCGCATGGCTCCATCTGTGTGCTCGATCTCCCATGTCCTCTCCATACATTCAAGCTGGATCTCGGTTTCACACATTTGAAATGTCACTGTCACTCGCAGTGTAACGACTCCGATTTCAACTTTAATATGAAAGTTTGTATACTGAATATGATATCAACCTTGTTACAGCATGAGACTCGACCTTACTATGACTCAAAGCCTGCTCTCGATTGAAAAGACTCAGGACAGCATGGACGACTTGCTCAATTGCCTCGGCAATGCGCTGCTATCGACTCTGAGCTGGGAGTTCAATGCGTTTGCTACCATTGTTACAATCAGTCGCAATGGCAAGGTGGGTGGATGGCGTCATGGGTTGACAAATTTGTTGCGGGCGAAAAAAATCATCCGCAACAACGACATGGCCGCCGTGAGAGGAACAAGAAAACTCCTTGTTGGTAATTGTAGCCTTGAGTGGGTGGTGGGTGTATTCATTGCCACTTGATCCCTTGTTAGATTGTCATCGCAGATGAACGCAGGCTTGGCTGGTTTCAAAGCCACCGCGAGTCAAGTCCGTCCCGACCTTGGCATGAAGAGGGAGAACGGCAGCATAAACCCCGCGAACGTCCCTGTGCTACGACAATGAGCATCTGGATGTGGCATGGACGAACATCATGGCCAACTTAGCGTGCCAGTTTCACGGTTACAGTGAAACTGAACCGACTGGTTGAAGAGCAGCAGTTTCACCTGCCAGAGTGGGCGGCCAACTGACTGCATGGCAGCATCGATCCAGTTTTTGCTCCAGGAAACATTCGGCGTCGGTGGCGACCATCATGTTGGCATTGGATTGACAAACAAACAAGACAACATCCACGCCGTAGTCGAATTCGTCTCTAGAATGCTCTCTAATGTAACGTAGTCCCATGCGATTTCGACCATTTCCGCCTACAAATGTATCCCTGGCGTTGCGCTCTTTGCCGGAAGGGTACAGTCCCTACTGACGACTTGATACTACAGCGTGCGTGTGGTAGCAAGATGGGAAGCTTGTCGTATGGAACTACGCCAACCAGACGAATCTTCTTGCCCAAGTAAGCTCTCCACCGTGCTTGTCTCCCTCACAATGGAGCAGGGCCACCTCTTCGGGGGGCATGGGGGACCTGTCTTAGCCATTGAGCACACGCAGCGCCATGACAACACGCAGCTCCTCTTTACTGGCTCAGCTGATCGCACGATCAAAGTACAGATCTGTCCTCCGTCGCACCTGGCTAACATGGCAAAAGGTGTGGGATCCAACACGAGCATACTTGGACGAACAGTGCATTCAGACCCTCAATGCCCATGGTGGGAGCATCACCGCGTTGAAAGTTGCCGGAACGACGCTCGTCAGCTGCAGCGTTGACCGGACAATCAAACTGTGGCAGCCAGATAAAGGCCGCGCCCTTCTGCTCCATCCGTGGTATGTTTGCACGCAAACTGTCTCGAATGGTGGAAGGTAGATCTTCATTGACACGGCGCTTGCATATTTGAGCATCGTTGCTTCGTAGCTGGCCGACTTCGATCTGCGTTCGCGCAACCGACTTGTCAAGCACATATGTGGCAGACTCGACTGGAACGGTGTCTGTCTACACGACGGCAGTACGTGGCGACCAGACAGCCCATGGCCAACTTGATGGAGCTTAGAACAACCGCGAGCGACTCGATCCTACAAACGAAGACCAGCTCAAGCTCAAGCGGCTGCACAACCATTTCCACACGCTCGGGATCACAAAAGTGATGGCCATCCCAGACCAAGTGAGAGCAATTTTGTCGCTTTTTTTCGAGCTAGCGGTCGCGTAGAATGTCATCGTGACGCTCTCGTTTGACACGAAGGCGCAAGTGTTTGACGCGACGACGGGGGCTGTGCTCCTCACGCTGGAGAATCCAAAGCATTGTCGATATACTGCCTGCGACTGGGACAGAACCAACCATGAGCTCCACGTCGTGGACGACACGGGCCATTTGTACATTTGGAGCATCGAGACGGAAAAGTGTGTCAAAGTCGCACCACTTGGCAAAGGTCCCATCATGGACGTGACGGTCTTTCCAGGGCAAAAGTTCACCAAGGCGGTTCCATTCTCACGTGGCTCTAGGGGCCATTCGGTGCTCCTCCAACGACCAGACGGCGCCGAGATGTACCATATTCAGCGCGATGTCTCGTATGTGGAATGCCATGGGCACACGGACGCCGTTGTCGCCATCGTACCCGTTCACTCGGATCCTCTCGCCTTGACTGGAGAGACTCATCTCTTCACCGCCTCCATTGACAACTCGCTACGGTGCTGGGATGCCTACAACCTCAAAGTTCTGTATGGGTTTGAAGAGAAGGAAGGCGAATTGAGCTCTATGGCGTACAGTGCCAAGCACCATCGACTCTTGACTGGGAATGAAAATGGCAGCCTCAAGCTCTGGAACATCGACAATGGCCAGTTCTTCACAACGCAAGTTCATCGCAATACCGTGAGCGCAATCCTCGGTACGAATGCTTCTTCGCATAGAAGACAACACGTCAACTGTGCGTCGTAGTGGCGTCAGTGGGCCAGCATGAGTTTATCATCTCGGCCGACTTTGACGGCACGATTTGGATCTGGGAGATGGCTCATGGCAGCTTCCCACCCATTCCGCACTGCAAGATTCAAACCAAGGAGCCCAACCACGACAGCGAGATCTTCTGCCTTGCTTTCAACGCTGGGGACTACCTCCAGACGCCGCACGCTGCCTTCTTTGCGGCTGGGGATAGCAACGGAGACATTCGAGTGAGAAATGCAATCTCCTAAGACATTCACATCGCGAGTCTGTAGCTCTACTCGTTGGACGATCAAGAGCTTCTCACGACACTAAGCAACCACGAAGACTCTGTGACGTGCCTTGCCTTTGACGGATGTTTTCTCTTCTCGGGCTCGGACGACCACACGATCCGTATGTGGAATGTCCTGGATCCCCGTCGTGGTTACGAGTTGGGAGCGATTCAAGCTCATGACGTGGCCGTTCGGGATCTTCTCATTCTTCCATCGACTGGTTTTGTTGTCTCCTGCGCTTACGACGGGAAGATTCGAGTCTGGAACTATCAAGTGTGCGGCAGCTCGTATGGCCAGTATGCCGCCATGGTCCACGAATTCAAGTACGGACCATGTCGATTTCAAGAAGGCTGACAACCAATGCAGGAAACCTGAAAAGCTACGCTGCTTAGCCTACTGGCAGCACAAGAATGCGATTGTATGTGGCACGAGCGACAAAAACGTTCTTGTCTTTGACATTCCCAAGTCAGTACGTCATGGCATGGTCGCTTAGTTTACATTTCTTCAGCTTTGGACTAGCAGTGGCCTACCGGAAGAGCCTCCATCAACGTAGAGATCGCGTTGACAATGTGAAATATTTAACTCTAAGTTGGAGCAAAGCAAGCAATGCTTAGTGTTTTGCTCAACTTTGTTGCAGTGTTGCCTCGCCATGGATTCGAGTGGCAGGAGAGATCGAGACGATAAACTCTGAAGCCGGGCTCGGGCTGGAAGGCTTTAGCTCCTACGGCGCATCCTGTCGGCTATCATGCCTTGGGGTGTGCCAACCATGTTGGGTCGCATTAAAATGGGAAAGCCATCTCCATTCGAATAGTACAAAGTGAGAGGATACAAAGATGGGAGGATGCACATGAAGTGTTCCATGAGGTCCATTCTTCAAAGATCCACGTCAGAGAGAAGTAGAGACTCATGTCCTGACTTGTACGTCTTTCGTGCTATGACCAACAGCAACGCGGAGAGCAAGTCAGCATGATCCAGCTTTAGATCTTCCACAACAAGACGACGTACATTTCAAACCTCACGCCGTTGTCGAAAGTGACTGCGAAGGCAGCAATGAATGCTCGTCGGCGTCCAACATGACCGACAAGAACATACTTGAGCGTATCAATGACATTGACGCCAACTCCAACGAAGGCACGATGTGGTCATTGTCGTAGATCTTCGTGAGCAGACTCTCAAGGATCAACTAGCCAAGCGCTTAGACATGCCTGCGAAGACGTTCAAGCTCTTTCGCGATTTATCCGACAATGGCCAAGAACTCACGGCGCTCGATATGTCCTTCGAGAATTTGAAGTTGTTCGACTTGTCGGCACTATTCCTCGCCGCGGGACAGCCTCTGACAGTTGAAGAATTCCACGCTCAAAGTCAGTTCAACAAACCAACGCCTCAAACCACCGAGCGGTCATTTTTCTCCAAGGCTGGTCGGCCGTCTTGGTCCATTTTTTTGCAATACGTGCGACGAGGAGCTTCCCTTAGCCCATCGTCGAGACAAGTCCACGTCTGAAGGGCATGAAACAGTTGAGAGATTTATAACAATAAGCGAGCATGACTCGCCATCAGTCGCAACGAGAGTGCGTGTGTGGCTCTTCGCTGGGTTGATCCCAACGTATGGCTCAAGGTCGCGAAGATTGACGTTCAAGGCAGCGATTGTCTTCACACATTTTCAACAGCGACGGAGTTGTGACGGCGCTTGACATTGACTAAATACCAGCGTAATTGCAAATGCCAAGCTCAGGACAAGGTGAAGTCTCATTTGATTGTTGCCGCAACTCGTGACGAAGTCCAACCCAAGTTCTTGATTTAGATCTCGATGGCCACAGCTGACGAATGTGAAGAATACAACAGCTCGGCGAAGTGCGCAAGAAAGAGCTGTCGCTAAAGCCACATGCCGCTGAATCACCGCTTGAGCTAGAGATTGCGATTGACATGACTACTGAAGACTTGTCCGAGAAGTAGCGGAATAGCATGCCGCAGCTCATGGCTCTATTCCACTCAAAAATTGCCCACCAACTAGCGAACTGTTGCAATCGTAGACGAGTTGAGCTATCCTCAACACTGCACAGGACTGTTAATATCAGTCCTGTCTTCGTCGGTGGTGTACGCTTGTTCGTATATCCTCGTTGTGGATACAAAGTCTCCTCGATATCGATATGCCAAGGCCTCTTCATTCACACAAGACAAACTTGAATTTTACGACATCGATAGTCATCGTCTTGGCATGAAACATTGAAGCTCAAGGAAAGCCACTTAATTGCACCTACTTGAGCTCCGACAGCCATACAACATTCAACGTAGAGCCCCCTCTGAAATCTCTCAAATTTCTTCCCCTGGACTGTTAAGTCTATTGAAGTAGGTGCATTTTCAATTGCGCTTCAACTTTATGTGCGTCTTGGATGACTACGCACTCCCAGCTGATCCATCGCTGCGACAAACTTGATGACTACGACCACCACTTTTTGTTCTATCGAACCTTCTTTGCCGATTTTGATGTTCCATGAGTCACATTGCAACACTTTGGGATGTAAATAATTCCATGGATATTTTCATTAATTATGGCAATTCTATTGGATAAAAATATTTTTGAGTCCATTGATTCGTTTAAATTCTGGAATGTGATGACCGAATTCCTCCCGGAAGTTTCGTCTGGGGCGAAGCTATCCATGGATATGTTTTTCATTGGCTAATTGGTCTTATCGTGTGTTTGATTGGCTTATTCTAGCCAATCCAACGTGAGAATCAATGAGCCGCCTGTCTGGTTGAGTTTACGAGTTCTCGTACTCCTCGTGAACATTGGCCACGCGGGAAGGGTGCTTCCGTGCCCCCCAGCACTCAAATTACAATCTTCCATGAGCAGCCCAAATCAAATCGTTATCATTGGCGGCGGATACGTCGGCATTCAATTCGCCCAAGAGTTGGCCAAGCAACTTCCCGCGTCGCAAGCCAAGATCACGGTCATTGAGAAGAATGAATTTACTTTCCACGCCATTGGCGTCCCGCGTGCTTATGTGGACCCATCGTACGTCAGCAAGCTCTTCATTCCGCTCAATAATGCATTGCCCGCCTCCCACTCAACGTTGGTCTGCGGAATCGCTGACACGATCGAGCAACGACAAGTTCTCGTCCGACGCATCGTTGATAATCGCGTCGACGACAATGTGACCGCTATCCCGTACGACTACTTGATCTTGGCGATGGGAAGCAGCTACACCTCTCCAACCAAGGTGCCTGCCGAGACGTTTTCACGCCGCAATGCTGAAAATGGTTTTGTGGACACAGCGAACCGTATCAAAGCAGCCACGTCCGTTTTGATCATTGGTGGAGGTCCAGTCGGAATTGAAGTCGCTGGAGAAATTGCTTCCGCATACCCTCAAAAGAAAGTCACGATCCTTGAGAAGAACAATTCGCTCGTGAGCAACGCTGGCGTGTCCGAAAAGTTCCGCACCAAACTCATGAAAAAGTTGGAAGCTCTCAAGGTTGAGGTGGTTTTGGGCCAAAGCTTGCCCACTCGCGTGGTTGAAAACGGCTTCGAGCGCAAGGCCTTGACTACAAACAGAGGAACGATGATCGAATCGGACATCCAACTCGTGTGTGCTGGCATGCAGCCAAACTCTGGCCTGGTCCAGAAGCTCGACCCCTCTTTGGTCAACAACTTTGGAGCTGTCAAAGTCACAGCGAATATGCAACTGAACGATCGTCGTTTTCCCAACGTGTATGCGATTGGCGACGTCAGCGATCATCCGACGCCCAAGTTGGCCTACACGGGCAATCTCCAAGGCCTTCACTTGGCAAAACAATTGGCGACAATCATCAAGAAAGGCAAAGGAACAGTCGCCCCATTTGCTGTGTCCGGTCCTGATGGCATGTTCATTCCACTCGGTCCAAACGGTGGTGTCGGTCAGCTTCCCATCTTTGGCGGCGTCGTGGCTGGCGATATGATGGTGCGATCTATCAAGGGCAAGGATTACTTTGCAAGCAAGCAATGGGCGACGTGGAATGCTCAGCTTACAAACTAGTACTGAATCGCGCCGATCGCGGTGTCCATAGTGCTCCCTTGTATAATGCTTTTTAACTTGATTTGTAGTGAGAAACACCATAGACTTGATCAAACTTGGTCCAACTGACCACGCCGCACCACATTTCAACGCCATCACAAGCTGAAAGGAATCCAGCTCTTCATGTTGTAGCTCTATCAAACGCGGATTTGGACCCGTCGCTGCAAATGAGAAAGTGGAGCTCATTCTTGTTGATGGCGAGGAAACTACTCAGCATGACACTTCAGAATCAACTGGTCAAATATTTGGACACACCAGCACGTTCAGACAACACCGTGGACCATCCGATAACGCTCAAGAACGAGTAGTAATCCATGTGACCTTCGGTGTTGTTGGACCAGTCGCCGCTCTTCCTCGACGTGGAACAACCCTTCATTGTAGGTGAATTCCGCCTTCAAATTTAATAGCACCAAGCCAAAGCCACGAGCCGTCTATGTTCCTCCGAGGTCCGTCGCAATGGCTTGGAAGAAGTGCAAGAGGAATCGCCGAAGAATTAGTCAAGAAGGGCACCGAAGCGCCGTATATTACACCCCCGAGACTACTCGAGCAGCCGCATGAATATGATCCTGGCAGATGGCCAGCCACAGGTACACCTCTATGAGAATAGCGATTTCGTCGCCTAGATCCTGTCAAAGCCTGAAGTCATGCCTTGCGACTACATGCTCTTACAACGTCGCGGTGTTTGGTCGTGCGAATTTAAAGTTCGCAGTCTCATGACTGCGTCAGGGTGAAGATTTGGGTGGCCCGTGTCTGTCCCTTTCAGTTAATTGAACTCAAAATGTACTTTATCAAGTAATTTCAAGATAAAATTGTTAAATTAATCGAAATTAGTGTTACCAGGCGGTAAAATTTACTTTATCGAAGGATAGTCAGACTAAATAGCTATTGAACTAATGTTTGAAATAGCTATATCTTTTGAGCAGGAAAATCTGATTTTGGTTCTTGAAAACATTAAGTTTAAGCGTTAATTGTGGAATGGGAAAGAATAAATATACAATAAATATTTATTTTAGCAGGATATAAATATCTACTTCTCGACCCCAATTTACATTTTATGGAAATCGTAGAATCAAATCTTCTACTAATACCAGTCGTACTCATCTCTAATTGGTCAAAATTTCCGATTTTCTCCTGGTCATCAAGGCTTGATGATCAAGCACATCATCAAGCACGACAGGGCAACAAATTCATAGTTGATTAGAGTAATACAAAGCTAACAAATTACCCTCAACACACACTTGATTGTCGTTCCTTTTTGTGGTGTATACGATGTGTTAAACTCTTAAACCCATATTGCAACTTGGCTTGTAAATGAACTATTGTAAACTCCAGCGTAAGCCAATTGTAATTGAATCATGGAAACAGTATTGTGGAGTCGTGGTTACATGCACTTCAGCTACATTTTGATGTTTCTGCGTCATTTCACTGCAAACATCATGACATGTAACTTTCAAATCTATTGCGCGCTTTCGCTGGATTTTCAGTTGCATCGCATTGCAAGCCTAGATCAAAACGAGGTAATTAAGTCCTAGCCTCATCAATGGCATGCTAAGTATATACTAATTTATTGCTGCAGTTCCTGCTAAACGCAAGCAAAGATCATTGCAATGATATGTATTCACTTAGGACAGATTTTTATCCACAGCAGTACAGTTCTCAATGCTTACCGCATGTATAGCAGGAGTACACTGTATTATCAAAGTGTGGATTGGTGGCATGCATCATCGATGATGCGTATGGTCTAACAACATCTTCTGAATCTCCCTTTATTCAATCTTAATTAGTAGTGCGAGAAACTCGATGGGCAACACAGCACCAGCAATTAACACAAAGTCTGTTGATTTTAAGCCAATCAAGTTAGCGTAAAAACAGTAGGGAAATCCTTTCTACGATTTCCGGACACAACACAGTTAATTTGTAAGAAAAGGAAGTGGGCTTTGAATGTGATTTGCATTCTACTCCATGTCAATCCATGTCCTCTGTCTACGTTTATATAATATATAAACGTAGACAGAGGACACTACGATATTATCATAATTTGTCAATCCTCAGGAGACTGCAAGCGGTCTTCAATCGGGAAGTTGTCCCGTGTCTGTCCCTTTCATTTAATTAAACTCAAAATGAACTTTATCAAGTGTTTTCAAGATAAAATTGTTAACTTGATCGAAATTAGTGTTACTAGGCTATAAAATTGACTTTATCGAAGGATAGTCGGACTAAATAGCTATTGAACTAATTTTTGAAATAGTTATGTTTTTTTAGCAGGAGTATCTGATTATGGTTCTGTAAAATATTAAGTTTAGACGTTCAATTGTGGAATGGGAAAGAATAAATATACAATATATATTTATTTTAGCAGGATATAAATATCTACTTCTCGACCCCAATTTAGAAAAAAGGAAGCGGGCTTTGCGAAAATCGAAAAGGTTTCAGTTTGAAGTAGACGTGGTTTAGGGTAAAATTTCAAGTCTATCTAAACTCAACAAGGGGTAGGTTTGAGCAAATTCGATGCTATCTCAACGACACAATTCAGTTTCAGAGTGCATCTTAGAAACAAAGCGTGATGGTGTTCGTTGGTCCGAAAATCTCAGGTGACCAAGCGATTGAAGTCTTGGCTCGGGTTTCGATCCAAGCACACCGCAACAAGAAGCGCTTCGTCAAGGTCATGAGCATATTGATCACAGCCAACTGCTTCCGCCTCCGAGAAGTCCGCTCAATTCAACCGGGATATGAGCTCTGTTCGACAATGTGTGGAATGGGGATTTGATCTGGTGAAAATCTTGTGGGAGTATATGAACTGGGACATGAAGCAGCGTGTAAGACAAGCACCAGTGGACAAGAATTTCTTCGCAGCAGTTCTGTTGACAAATCGCCACACATGCATGCAACCTCTGGGGAATCAAATCTCAATGTTCTTTGATCTGCTGTCTCCAAGTCTAGATAAGTACTTAAATCAACCCTAGTTTATTCTGTTTATCTTTGATTGCTGAGAATTTGGAGGACAAACTCCTGCATCATCTTCTCACGTTCACAATCAGCTTGCACTTGTCTATCTTCCATTGTAAGCTCATGTTCTCGGCTTCTTCTGCCTCAAATTGTCTCTGGCGAGCAGCTTCTTCCCGTTGGTATTCACGCTCTAATCGAGCTTGATCTCTTTTGAATTCCATTTTCTGCATTTCAAGGTCCTGCTTCTGTCGTTGCTCATCGTCAGTGACAGAAAGAGCCTTTACAAGAGAATCCGAGATCGCGCCGATTCGCTCTGACTTTGATATCTTCGACCGTCGCTTCAGTTTGCCCTCTCATTTGAGATTACGTACCAGGTTGGATGATTCGTCCGTCGTTGCGTATTTTGCATCGTTATAATCATCGTCAGCATCAACTTGAGTATCGTCGTCCATGAGTTCGTCCATTGCGAGTCGTTTCATGACCTTACCCGACTTAAGCAGAGCCGATGACTTCATATCTTTCAGTGATTTTTCCTCGTTCATATGCTCGTTCCAATCGTCTATTTGAGATACAATGCCTTGCAGCAGAACCCCGCTCTCTAAATTCCTCGATCGATCCAGACTGACGCATGGATTTGCATTAATTTGACGTCTATTCCTTCACGAGCGTTGAGAAGCCCGTACAGAGGGCTGGTCCGTTTTTCTTTACTCCAAAGTTCTTGTGCTTTGCACAATGTACAGCAATGTCGTCAAAGACCTTCATGATGCCGCTGGCCGTGCCTTGAAGCGCTCGCCAAGGACGAAATGCATTGACCACTTGAAGCAATATAACGTCGTCTACCGCGGCAAACTTTTTCGATGACGGCTTGCACTGGGGTACTCGTCTCATTCACATCACCGACGCCAAAACCTTCCCGCTGGTCTCCTCAACCGACAACTTGGATTCATCATTGACCATCACACCAGCTCCAACTCGATCGTTCGTGATGAGATCGCACAACTCAGGCACCCTAAAATTCGATATACAGTATCACTGAATCCAAAACCAAACATATCTCTTTCCTTATTGGCTAATTAAGTCGTAAAAGTTTCTACGACTCTGATGTGAGAAGTCGTTCGTGGAGCTCAAATTTTCGACTTGACATGCGTCTTTTGACGACTTGGTCGAATTTCGAAGAGTAGCCCAACCGAAGAAAAAAATCGACTTGCTAAATGTCTCCATTATGGACCTGGTTGCTATCAATAATCGCAAGTCACAGAATTGGTAGCATTCTATGTCACACTCACAAATACGACAGATAGTCGATTACGTTGATCACTCTCTCCCCATCAAATGAAATTCTTATAGTTGACAGGATGTCAAAGCAATGGCATATCTACAAATACCTCGCAGGCTCAGCATATATACATCTATCTGCATCAGTAGCTACATGATGAGCTGTTGTTGCACCCTATTGTAATTTACGAATGATCGTTGACAAGATATCAAGGAATTTTATAATATTCCCGTCAAATTTACGAATGGTCGTTGACAAGATATCAAGGAATTTTATATTTACAAACATCTCTCAGACTCAGTGTTAATGTAGGCGCACCAGTAGCTTCACGATGAGCATTGTAGTCTAGACCTCTACAGCAACGAAAGGCTGTGTTTGTCCTCTCGAGTAGAGTTATCAATACTGATCATGCCGTACAAATCATGTCGTATAGATCAAGTCGTATGAGCTGCAACTATGATTCAACCACCAGGAAAATGCAGGCTCCACCCTGCAAGCCTATGTCAACTTTTAATGAGTCGAATGAATTTTCCCCTCTTGCAACACTTCTATTTCCGGGAGTTAGACAAAAACGAATGACCCTGCTTTATTCTTCATGCTGTTTTTCATAGCGCCGTTCACCTCCAAGCATTCATAACAGAGTTTGTCCAGTTTGTTTAGAGTTTCTTTTCAGCTCCAAATATATTCTAGCGTGCTTTCTACTCCCAACAGAATCATCACAATGCTTTTGAGTCGTTTGTTGTATCTGTCTGTCTCTCTTGTCAATCAATCCAAACGCGAAGCAAACACAATTTGTATGTGTATACTTTATTCAAGTCAAAAGGGTCGGACAAATAGAAAAAGGGGTCCGATGTTTGAGTACCTCTACAAAGTCTGTCTGGAAGGCTGGCTTGAAATTCTGTCCATCAAGCGACCGGTCTCCCGATTGAATGGATGCTCTTTGTCAAGCCATTTCAAAAATCAAGAAGTCCACGTGAAATCTGTCATTTCGATCACGTGGATTGACCGAGAGCAAGGTCGGCGGCACCGCGATCCAGAGTCGTTTGGGTATCATGGCGACCAATTTGTGGTCGTTGATGGCTCACTGGGTGCCCCTGAAGGAACTCTCGAAGGAAGATCAGACGCCACCCTTGTGGGGACAACTTGGGTGATAAAGAGCTTCGCTACGTGTTGCTGGAAATCCTGGAGAACCTCGTCAAGTGGAAGCAGACGTATCCCATAATACAGTTTTTGCACGACAGTGTATTAGGTTTTTTGGGCAGTTGCACGACAGGTGTCACGCATTTTCGATTTGTAGGACAAATGTTGGAATTTTAGTATACTTTAATCCATATATCGAGATTTATGTTGTGAAAAATCGAATTTGCACGACATGCGTCGTGCAACAAATGGAAGGCCTTTTATTGGACTAAATAGGTCATTTTAGAATGAATTGGTCCAAATGGTCAGTATTTCTGTTTGATGGCAGCAACAAGGCCATGTTTTGTCTCCTAATTCATTCCTATGCGTACGAGTTAAGCATGACAATAAAGTCATACCGAATGACTCGTATTTTTTCTTAATTTTCACAGCAGAGCGTCCAGGTGACGCATGCATGATGTACCAGCAATTCTGTCATGCATTTTTGGCAAACTCGAGTAGTCGACGAGACCCTCTGATGACGCCACTAGATGGCACAGTAAGAAAGGGCGAAGATCGCTCCAACTTAATGAAATTTAACAGTACCAGCACATGATTGTATGATTGTGTTTTATTGTATCCACAGCAATATGAGTGATTAGACCTATGGATATACACATCTAGACACCATTTAATCTGTAAAATGAATTGAAACACATGAGGCAACCGTTTACAGCAAGGAACAGCCTAACGATTGCTTCTTGGAGAAGATTTATGATGTGTCAAAGTCAACATTCCAGTATGATAGGATAAAATTGCTGACACTTTTGACCAATATGAACCTGCACGAAATCCGTCGTGCAAATTCCAAACACAATACATCGTGGTGGGGAGAACCAACGCGTTAGGGCCTGGTCGGGGAACATTCCATCCATGCTTCAGGGACGGATTCAGTCTTCTGATTGGTCAATTCCAATAATTTCCGGATAATGGGGTTGTTCATGCTTTTCGGATAAACTCAGGCAGGGACACCTTTTTCCAGGCGGAGATGATCCATCTCTGCCTCAACAAGTCCGTCCCTGCTTCAGACACATTTTCAAGAAAATCGAAAAAATACTTCTTGATATTTTCCAAAAAAACCTCAAAAAAATTCCGGATAACGTTCCCTTCCCCGACCAGGCCCTTATGTCATGCGCTAAAATTCACAATTTGCAAGCTGTCATGAATTTCATTGGCTAATTCTAGCCAATCGAAAATGAGATGAATCAAGTCTGGTGTCCTCGGATCATTGCACACTCCCGCCGCTCAGACGACGATGAGCAGCCCAAAGCAAGTTGTAATCATCGGCGGCGGATACGTCGGCATTCAATTCGCCCAAGAGTTGGCCAAGCATCTTCCCGCGTCGCAAGCCAAAATCACGGTCATTGAGAAGAATGAATTTACTTTCCACTCCATTGGCGTTCCGCGTGCTTATGTGGACCCATCGTATGTCAGCAAGCTCTTCATTCCGCTCAGTAATGCATTGCCTGCCTCCCACTCAACTTGGGTCCATGGAATCGCTGACACGATCCAACCACGACGAGTTCTCGTCCGACGAATCGTTGATAATCGCGTCGATGACTTTACATCCTCCATTCCATACGACTACTTGATCCTGGCGATGGGGAGCAGCTACACCTTTCCAATCAAGGTTCCTGCCGAGACGTTCTCACGCGGAAATGTTGAAAATGCTGTTGTGGACATAGCCAACTGTATCAAAGCAGCCACGTCTGTCGTTGTCATTGGAGGTGGTCCAGTCGGGATTGAAGTCGCTGGACAAATCGCTGCAGCATACCCTCAAACGAGCGTGACCATCGTTGAGAAGAACACCTCGCTCATCAAACATGCTGAAGTGACGAAAAAGTTCCGAACGAAACTCATGAAAAAGTTGGAAGCTCTCAATGTTGCGGTGGTTTTGGGTCAAAGCATACCAAGGAGCTTGGTTGAAAATGGCTTTGGATGTAAGACGCTGATTACAAACAGAGGAACGATGATCGAATCGGACGTCCGGCTCGTGTGTACTGGTATGGAGCGAAACTCTTACCTCGTCAAGAAACTTGACCCCACTTTGGTGAACAGCTCTGGAGCTGTCAAAGTCACAGCGACCATGCAGCTCGATGATAGCCGCTTTCCCAACGTGTATGCGATTGGAGACGTAAGCGATCATCCGTCGCCCAAGTTGGCTTTCACTGGAATTCTTCAAGGCATCCACTTGGCAAAGCAATTGGCAACAGTCATCAAGAAAGGCACAGGAACTGTCGCACCATTTGCTGCGTCTGGTCCTGACGTCATGTTCGTCCCGCTTGGTCCACACGGTGGTGTTGGTCAGTTTCCCATCTTTGGCGGCATAGTGGCCGGCGATATGATGGTGCGTACGATCAAGGGCAATGATTATTATGCAAGCTACCTTTGGTCAATGTGGAACGCTCGACTTCCAAAATAAAGCCGACACTGAGGCGGCTATATTACTACCGTGCATAAAAATGCCTTTATACTTTATTTCTATTTTGTGATCTTCAAGCCGTGATTGATGTGAGCAAGCTTGATCAAACGAGAGACAGTGAGCTGTGGCTGATTTATGTCTTTATCTAGCGTACTGTCTTATGCTGGACTACGCTTTCTGGTTAGCTTTCGTTTCTGCAGTGATAAAACGGAGCTCATACTTGTTGACGTCTCCACGGAGTGCTCGAGGGAAATTACACAAACTTGCTGAACAACACGACCCCTTGATTCCTCGTGGAATTTTGAATCGCATCGATTGATTTGCTATTTAATGAAAGAGTATTCCTTGGAGAAAGCTGAAGCCCTCGAACACCGCCAAAGTCAAAGGATGCTACAAAATGCTAACGTGAACTTCAAAACCCAACAGATTTGTGCAAGCTGGAGATACAACTACAGCTTACAAAACTAAAATGTAAGAGAGCCACCTTAAAATCGGTGGAGATGCTAGCTTCCTTTAGTGTTTAGCGAGCGCTGGCTGTGCTAGGAAACCCCACCTCTGCTTGGAACTGTCTGGGATGTAAATCATTCCATGGATCATTTTACCTAAAGTCATATTCTATTGGCTAGAATTGCATTGTTGCCAAGCACGAATGCATTTCGATTTGAATTTGGATCTTGGCTGAATGAGGCTATCCATGGACATGTCTCTGATTGGCTGATTCATTCAAGTTTGTCGTTGATTGGCTAAAATGCACCAATCCGATATTTCATCTGAACGGTCGCGGGTTTGGTGGAACCGTCGAGAACAGAAAAAGGCTCAAGGGTCGCCAACTTTCAACTTGCAATGAGCAGCCCAAAGCAGATCGTTGTCATCGGTGGTGGATATGTTGGCATTCAGTTTGCGCAGAAGCTGGCCAAGCAACTCCCTGCCTCCCTAGCATCCATCACGGTCATTGAGAAGAATGAGTATACGTTTCACGCGATTGGCATCCCCCGAGCTTATGTCGATCCATCGTACGTCAAGAAGCTCTTTATTCCACTCAACCAAGCCTTGGCTGCCTCTCATACAAAACTAATTCGTGGACTTGCCGACACCATCAATGACAAAGAAGTCCTCGTGCGCAAAATCGTCGACAACCAACCTGAGGAAGCCGTGACGACGATTCCGTACGACTACTTGATCATTGCGACTGGAAGCAGCTACACGTCGCCAGTCAAGGTTTCTAAAACAACTTTCTCCGTGAAGAATGCAGAAGACGCCATCGTGAATACAGCTAATGGTATCAAGGCTGCCTCGTCCGTCTTGATCATCGGAGGTGGCCCAGTTGGAATTGAAGTCGCTGGTGAGATTGCGTCGGCTTATCCAGACAAGAGCGTGACGATCCTTGAGGTGAACGATACACTCGTGAGCAATGCTGGCGTCTCGGAAAAGTTCCGCACCAACCTCACGAAGAAGTTGACGGCACTTAAAGTCAAGATCGTTCTGGGAGAAAAGTTACCTGAACGCATCACTGCGAATGGATTCGACAAGAAGACCTTGACGACAGACAAGGGGACTGTCCTTGAGTCAGATGCACAGCTTGTGTGTGCTGGCATGCAGCCAAACTCTGACTTGGTCCGAAAGCTCGATCCGTCTCTGGTGAATGAACGAGGGGCAGTCAAAGTCAAGGCGGATCTTCATCTTGACGACAAGCGCTTTCCCAATGTCTTTGCCATTGGCGACGTCAACGACCATCCGACGCCAAAGTTGGCCTACACTGGAGACATCCAAGGCGCACACTTGGCGAAGCAATTGGCAGCAGTCATCAAGAAAGGCAAAGGCGCAATCGATCCTTTCGCCATGAAAGGTCCGGATGGCTTGTTTTTGCCGCTTGGTCCAAAAGGTGGCATTGCGCAATTGCCCGTCTTTGGTGGCGTCGTCGCCGGCGACACATTCGTCCGTTCCATGAAGAGCAAGGATTACTTTGCCGGCAAGATGTGGTCGACATGGCACGCCAAGCTTCAGGCGTAAACGATCTTATTGTAACATTTGATGTCCAGCTGAGCTGTCTTCTTGACAAACAAGACGTCTGCGTGTCTAGTGTTCATTCTTGGAGGAGCAAGGCCGCATCCTTACAAAGCTCTGGGCGCTTGCGAGCTTCCAGTGGATGAAAGCTGGCAACACTGATGTAGCTCGCCATTCCGCAACAAGATGCCATCTTAACAGTCGCCTTGATGGAACGCATCCGCTCGTAGTCTTTTTCATGCTCTCATGCGTACTGTAGCTGGAAGGTCGTGGAATCCGCGAAGAGTCATGTGAGATATATCAGTCGTTCAGAGGGGAGCGACCAATCGAGCCAGATCCATGAAATCTTCCAGGTCTCTGACATCTTGATGGAGAGTCCAAAGCATAAGTGAGGGCAGAGAAGGTCTTCCAAGTGCTCGACTCGTCATTACATCGCGGCAGCGTTGGAAATGAATATGGACGTTTTGAAATTGAGTTCAATCTACGAGAGGCGACAGTGTACCACTTCGTACGTCGTTTCTGCTTGGGTGTATTTCGAACTATGTACCAAGATTGGAATCGACGTCAAAACGACGCCAGCACGATTCCCTTTGCCGTCTTTGCTGTCCATCTTTAATAACGAGACGCCAGCGCGAGACTGCTCGTTGTGTGGTTGCTTGTTGTCGGAGGTCAGGGTCAAAGAAGTCAATGCCATATTCTTTATCCAATCAAAATCGATGACTCAAACTTATAGCCAATAAAATAACGATAAAGTTTTAATTTTGACCAATTAGAATTAATTCGTTTAAGGTTCCTCTCACGTTGGTTATTTTGTCGAGTCATGGGAACGCGAAAGGGCCTTGGTGTCGCTGTCCTGGTGGTCGTTTGGGCTTTGATGGACGTCACGACCGCCTTCAGGCAAGATCCCATGGAAGTCAACGCGACGTTTAATGTCTCAACTTCCTCTCTGCTCGGCCGCGTCATTTTTCCGCTCAAAGACGCGAAGAATGCGACATCATTGAACGTGTCGACAGAAGCCCCTCTTGTCGTCACGTTTCCTCCACCAACAACGACAACGCCAATTCCATCGACTACAATTTTGATCACACCAGCTCCAACGATCAATGCTAGTGAGACACACGGCGTGCCAGGTAATCCGACGGACGTGTCAGCGATAGCGTCCGATTCACAAGCACAAGTGTCGTGGAAAGCCCCAGATGACGATGGCGAGGACCCAATACTCGAGTACGAAGTACTTTGCATTGTTGTGGATACGAACAAGCCGCTACCACACACTTATCAAGTCACGGCGTCTGGAACTGGCGAACTTCCAACATTTACGCTCATCCCGAATCTTCAAAACGGCGTCACGTATGCTTTCAAAGTCCGCGCGAAAAACGTGAATGGCTATTCAACATGGTCAGCCAAATCACAGCCTGTGAGTCCTCTGCATCCTCCAGATCTATGCACGAGCCATTCCTGTTCTGGCAACGGAGCTTGCTTTCCATTGTATACGCTAGTTCAGCCCAATTCGTCCGATACGCCAGTAAATGACCGCGATTCCGCAACTTGCGTCTGCAAGCCTGGATTTCTCGCTCCAGACTGCAGCCGAGTCGATTCTACTATTGTGGGAGCCTGGGAGGTAACTCCATGGGGCGGCTGCTCAAATGGCTGCGGAGGTGGCACGCGAACTCGCACTGCAACTTGTGTCCACGCCCAGACCGGGTACGTGCTTCTTGAGCACCTGGAAACTCATGAAACTTTATTGTCTAGGAAACCTTTGGACCGAAGCGTTTGCTTGGAACCACCGCCCGCGCTGTCGTACATTTGCAATGGATTTGCATGTGGTTCCAAGTTGATCGAAGTCACGTTTGAGATTGAGATGTTTTACGACGACGTGCTCTTCTCGTCCGACAGCGAAAGAGCGTTCACGACGGCATTCACGACTGAAATTGCAGCGGCACTCCAAATTCCAGCGTCTCGTGTTGATGTTGTCAGTCTTCGTCGTGGAAGTATTCGTGTCCAGCTCTACCTGTTGCCACCAACACAAGCTGGTGAAAAATCGCTCAACGCTGTTGTCGCCGACCTGCAGAACCAACTGAATGACAAGACGAGCGTGCTTCGAACTCAAGGCACATTTACTCGGCGTGTGTATCCAGCTGGCGTCAAAATGAGCTTCTTCATTGCCGAGCAACATGCTGCAGGCGAAGCCGAAGACATTTCCGTCGGTGGTTTGATCGGAACGATTGCCGTCTCAGTGGCCGCAGTCGCAGGGTTTGGTTATTGCTTGCGAAAACGACACGAACGTATTCTGGAGCGCAAAGCAGCACGGCATCATCGCCGTCGTCGTGGCGGCGATTTGGCCGAAGAGAAAATGCGGCCGATGGGGATATCCACCACGATAACCATGTAAGGAACATGTATTTATATCTAATGTCACTTGCGGCTCTTTGTGCTGCGTTCGACGAGCCCAACATCTTGGACAAAGTCAAAGTTGCCCGAGAGGAGCTCGTTGCGATAGTTCTCAAAGTACGCCGTGAGCGATGCACCCAATTCACGCCCGACGGCCGCTTCAGAGCATTCGTAAACAGCATTGCCGCGCTTGGTATCGATGACAAGAAGAGCTCCGTCAGGATCAGCGGCAAGTGGAATGAACCCACGCTTCCATGAATCCCAGCTTTGGCTCGTTTCCGACGTGGCGATGATATCCTACGAAGGGGGGAATTAATTCGGCACAGAGGGAGCCTGGCGGAGTACGTCGCATGAGAGAGCCTAATGAAATTACTCAGGGAATGGCCACACAATACGACAAATACCTTGTACTCGTTGAAAAAGATGCCGCCGTTCTGCTTCTCAAGCAAAAACGCCAACGCCTACACCATGAGCAAAACAAAAATGGTGGACATGTGTACCTTGGGGATATCGACGCCAAGAGCTTTCTCAAGTGCTTCGACCTCTAAAGTCACGATAGGTTAAGGGAAGGGAAAATAGGACGCACCTTGAGGGTCCATCGAGCCTTTAGGCAGCGCCGCCTTTTTTCGTTGGAACCAACTGAGGATGTCTACAAGATTGCAAATATCGTGGAGATTCAAGTTGATCATTATGATGTACCAAGGATGCATTGCTCGGTTTCTTCAGATGTCATACCGCCTTTGCGTCGATTTCCTTCCTCGACAACATGAACACCTGACATGTTTTCCCGTGTGGAGCGTCTTTTTTAAAGTGAAATCGACGACGCCTCTTGGAGCCCTGTCGTTATATCTGAAACCACGCCGTTTCAAGCTTGGGTTGCTTTCGCCAGCTCGAGCGATCTCTCAGACAGCTCCAGCATCTCATGTTTCATCCAAAAGACTCACGCTATTCCTCAGCGCAGTGTCAAAGTATCAAAACCCTGTGCTGACGACAGGATGTCGATCTTCGTCATCACAAACATTTGTCCATTCGTTCCATGTTGATGATGCAATGTGAATCCTCATAATCACAGAAACACCTTCTTACATAGTAAAACTTAGATATCTTCCAGTCGTTATTAACCATATAACCTTCGTCGTGAATGTCATAAATTAGTTAAATCGCACATTTTCATGTCTATCTATACTGAAACCAGTATTAATTCTTTGTTAATATGAAACATATCATAAATCACTTGGTCGTGCATTAAACCCTGTCCTCTTTATGAATGGGTTGCTCGCCATGTGGCAGTGTTGAATTTGCCGTCGCCATGTCAACCAAGCTTGAGTACGTCGAACCTGGCCATCGATGGTCGAACGCAAACTTTCGCGTCGTGCGGCAGATCGTCCTCGCATGCATCGCCACCGTCGTTGGTGGCCCGATGCTTTTGTTCTTGTATATTTTCAAACGAGAGGCTCTGATGTCGATCCTGAAGTACGCTTCGGTTGAGTCGATCAAGAAGCAACCCAAGTATCAAGACAAGACGTTATGGCAGCGCGTTTGGGACTCTCCAGTCGGACAGCTTTACCTCAAAGGTGGCCTGGAATATCAGCTACGAGAAGGCTATTGCATGCCGTCCACTCTGCGCAATATCTTGCGTTCAATCCCGACGATTAGCTCCGATGCCATTCCTCCAGCCAAGGCTGCCCCGTCGACAGCAGACAATTATGCTACAAAGATCGATGCCATCGGATACACGACATCCCGCGTTGTTTACGGTAGCGATGGCTACGAAGCATTTGTTGAAGCACTGCAGCATGCCAACGATCCTCAGTACCGAGTTGCTGTCAACTTTTTGCGCTCGCCAATCTTTGGCGCGGGAGCTCCATGGTTTCTGCCACACAATTTGCTCCTCGCGCTTGTTGGAGGACACTTTTCCTTCGTCGTGGGCTATTTACCTGATGAGGATTTGGTCGCTGTCTTTGACGTGAACCATACGTATGGCCCATTCCTTGTGCCAACGAGGCGCCTCTTTAACGCTGTCAGTGCGCACGACCTTCAATCGGGCAAATCGCGTGCCCTTGTCGTGTCCAAGCTCAAATAGATATAGATTAAGATTGTAATTCTAAGCTTGCACGGAGCTATCTAGGATTTGGGAAACAATTAGAGCTCGTGTCCTGCCAGATTGGACGTCCGATGCTCGGACAGCACTATAGAGACGCTTCGAGTCGACCAAGTAGGGCCCAAAGTCTTCATTCACATCAAAGACAGCCACCATGTCAACGTCTTCCAAGTAGCCGACGATGTTGGAGAAATGCCCGCCAAGAATCGCACCCAAGGCGACATGTGGAAGGTATTTAGGTCCACCCATGCCAAACAGAGCTGCATGGAGGAAGTTGAGAGCCACACGGTATTGTGGATTGTTGGCCAACTTGATGGCTTCAAGAAAAGCAGCATAGCCTTCGCTACCGTAGACAATTGTGGATTTTGTATAACCAATTGCATCAATCTTGACTTGGTATTGTGAGGCTGTGCTGGGTCCAGCCTTGGCGGAGGGGATTTTGTCACTTGGTATTGTTGGAATCGACTTGAGTACATTTCGTAGTGTCGTCGGAGCACAGTAACCCTCACGGAACTGAAACTCCAACGAACCACTGAGATATTGCTGACCCACAGGGTGTTTCCAGACACGTTCAAGCAGAGCTGCATCTCGATAGCGCGGATTCTTCTCGATCGATTCCAACGAGGCCGGGGTGAGTGCTGAGGTGACAACGTCTCGCTTGAACAAATACAAGCCAAGGAGGATCAGTGGCCCAAGCACGAGCGATACTACAAACATGTAGAGCGCAAAAATAATTGTTGGAATCACAAGGAGGCATTTCACGAACGCAGGAAGGCGCGTCGAGTGGTGCGGCGGCTCTACGTAGGTCAAGCTCATGTTAATTTTGAAAATGATGCAAATTTAGGAACACTACAACAGGAATGATGGTCAAACTTACAAGGGATATAATTTAATCAAATAATTTGAAATTCAATACATTTAAATTCAAAAATTAAATCTTTGGAGAATGTATGTTGTTATCTGTAAATCGTCGGCTTCCTAGGAGTCTATTCCGATACTGGTCGTTCATCATGTTCAAATCCAATCAAAGCCAAGGGCAAAGCATGCACTTTCGTTTGCTATACGTCTACGTGATCTCTCGGCTGAATTCTAGGCGAAAGCCGAGCAAATTCCGCCTGATCTGGTTTTGACTTGAAATTTGTATGAAGTTAAAGCATTTGAAGTTTGACAGTGATTTGGCAATATAAATTGTCCGGATTATAGTATCCGGATGATCGGTTCACTTTTGAATATGGCGTTCGAGTGGAACAACGCCGAGACCGACGACGAGAAGACTCTAGCGTGGGAAACACCAGGACGCGATGCACTCATTGTATTGATTGATGTGCGCAAGTCGATCTTTGATGCGTCGGACGATCCGGACAAGAGTTGGTTCGAAACGAGCATTGAAATGCTCATCCGTTATCTGAAATCCAAAGTCATCGCCAACGACAATTCGCTCCTCGGGGTGTGTTTCTTTGGCACGGTACGGACCAAAGAGATGGCGGATCCTAGGTGATTGCGTTGTTGTAGAAAAAGGTCAAGAATATCAACTCGCTCGACCATGTGTATGAATACCAAGAGATTGGATATCCCTCGGCGAGACGAATCAAGCAATTGACAGATCTTGTCGATAAGAATTTCAACTTTGATGAGGAATTCGGCAGCATGGCGCCGAACGAACAAGTTTCATTGAGTAACGCGTTGTGGCACTGCAGCCTTGCGTTTGCGAATGCAAGGTTAGACTCTCGCCAACGTTGTTTGCTTGATATTCTCGTAGCTTGAAGAAAAACGACACGCAGACCATTTGGATTCTCACCAACAATGAAGATCCCTGCCTTAACCGCAGCGAAGAACGTGAAGCGGTCAAACAGCAATTTAAGAATCACTTGGAGCTTCGTCATACTCTGAACTTGTTCCACATGCCCCCCACAGGTTGGATGACGTAGAAATTCACAACCTCTAATGCACCTACAGGCAAATCAACATTTGATCTCAATCGCTTCTACAGCTCCATGTTTTACAACGCGGATGCGATTGAAGATCCATCAAAACAAGCAGCTTATACAATCCATACCTATGAAGACATGATGGAAGAATCACTCCGAAAGCGCTACCGCAAGCGCCGCCTCACGACTCTTCGCTTGCACATTACAAAGTCTATCATGATGAGCGTTGAATTGTATGCCTTGCGCGTTCGACAAGCCAAACCAACGCCAGCTACGCTCGATGCTGAAACGAATGTGCCACTGCAATCGAGCACGAAATGGCTTTGCGACCACACTGGCACGTACTTGGCCCCGGACCAAATCAACACGTTCTTGGAGTACGGAGGTCACCGCGTCTACTTGACAAAGGACGATATGACTCAAATCAAGCAGTTTGATGCTGCAGGTATGACCTTCATCTCAGTGCCATTGGGCTTAACTTGTTTCAAGGCATTCAATTGCTCGGCTTTGAGCCTGTGACTGTGATTCGTCTGCATGAAAGTGTCCGTGCGCCATACTTCTTATTCCCAACCGAGGTTTCCATGATTTAGGAGTACCCTTGCTGACGTTATTCTTTAGGAGGACATTGTCGGCAGCCAGGTGGCATTCGTGGCTTTGCACCGCGCAATGGCTGCCAAGGGAAAAGTCGCTGTATGTCGCTTTATCATGCGTGGCAATTCACCGCCTCGTGTCGCAGCGCTGCTTCCCCAGGCACGACCATCATGCTGAATGCATTATTTGGCTAAAACCTCCACAGGATGAAGTGTACGATGAGCAAGGCCAAGTCCAGCCGATGGGCTTTAATGTGATTTTTTTGCCGTTCCTTGACGACATTCGCAATTTGCACGCTGACTCCCAGCAAGAAGGTATTCCTGACCGAGTGAAACCTTTTAACTGATGTTGGATTAGCAAGGACAGAACAAGTCGAAGCTGCACGACAAGTGATCAAGTCGCTCACTTTGTCGAGCATGCCCGCATTTCAAAATCCAGGTAGGACCTTGCGTCTCCTCTTTCGTCGCGATGTAATGTCGTTAGAGTTGCAAAAGCATTATGCAAGTATTCAAGCCCTAGCTCTGGATGAAGATGTGCTTTCTTTTGACGACAAGGACGACACGACGCTGCCCGATCTCGAAGGCTTTCGTCGGAAAAAAGTTGTTGTACGTGCTTGAGTCATCGCCACTGTTTGGGCTAATTGTTTATTCCACAGGCGGCCTTGGAAACCTTCCGCGAAGCGTGCGGTGGCGACGAGCTGGAGAAAGAATCGACCAAGCGCAAAGCTCCAGCGGCTGCGCCCAAGCGTGAGAAGAAAGCACCGAAGCAAGAAGACAATGACATTGATGCATGGAAGAAACTCGCTGCGTCTGGCGGCCTTGCCAAGAAAACTGTGCCTGAGCTCAAGGCCTTCTTAAGCGCAAATGGACTGAGCCAAACGGGAAAGAAGGCCGACTTGCTCGCGACGGCCATGGAGTTCTTGCAAACCAACTAAGACGACGATCTATCTAAAGCTAAAAGTTGCCATGATCGGCACATGATCGCTTCCGTGGACGCTATTGGGAATCCCATTTCGATTGATTCCATCGTCGGGGATGTTGGCGACGGCATGCCACCCAGGCGGACCAGCTTCACTCCGCAACTCAGCTTCCGACGCGATTTCCAAAATGGCGTCGCGTTGTAAATGCTGAGGCGAGTACCAAATGTAGTCAATCGTCCAGCATCTTCGATAGTTGACTGTCGTGTGAGGCGGCTCGCCCGTTTCCGCAGTGCCGTCAATCGCTCGGTAGTCGGCATACGCGCTCTTCATGGCGATGGTTGGACTAGGCGGCATGAGGCGCATCAAATCAAGTCAAGATGCACCTCAAGAAGTCTTTCTCCATGTAGTGATACAAGGGAGACGTTGGAGAATTGTTGAAGTCGCCGCAAAGAACGACCTACAAAGATGATGACATGATGCGTCCACGATCTTCGTACTGGGATCGTGCCATGGGGCAATTGATGAGCGTACTTGGCTTCCAGAGCTGCTGTAAACTGAGTCATTTCGTCGTTCAGCTCAACGAGTTGTCGCATCTGATGGTCGACTTTGTTGCTGTTCCACCAGAGATGCGTTGAACCCACAAGCACGTGATGTTTCGTTCCAACTTCTTTGAGCAATGCCAGCAACGCCACACGGTCGTGCTGGTCTCGAAAGTTGACACTATCGCATTCCTTCAATTCAAACTTGTCCTGTCGGAAGAAGATGCCACAGCCGTCCATTTTCTTGTCGCCACTCCATGTTGACGAATGGGTCGATGGTCGCTTCACATACACGCTGTCGTATCCAAGAGCCAAGAACGATGGGCGAAAAAATGTCCAGTAGTCGCTGCATTCTTCGAGGCAGATCACATCAGCACGCAAGTCGGCTAATTGGCGCATGAGGATGTTTTTCCGAGTTTCCCATTCGAGCAGTTCGGGCTGGACATACGGGAATCGATCGGGGCTGGCCAAATTGCTCGCCAAGATATTTAGCTGCGCGATAGAGAACGTAGATGGCGCACTTGGATGAGCGGCACGACGGACAAGTGTAGGCAACATAGAGAATGACGATGACGAGAACGACCGCTTCCTGAGCGTAACCCACATGCAAAAACGACAACCTCATCCGGATAAAGAACGGTCCGGATAAAACATATATTTCCGTATGAAAACCGGATAAGTATAACTTATCCGGTTGATTTAGACTGTTCGGATAAACCCTGCTGCTATCCGGATACGCTGGACTTTGAGTTTTGTTTGGTGGTGGGCGGACACACCCCAAGTAGATTCACGTCAAGATGATCAAGTCTTTCCAAAGCATGGGCTCCAGTTCGTGGGCCGACGACGACGAGCTCGACGAACAGCCCACGGCATATGCCAAGTACGTGCAGTCGCTTTGATTGCACTCATGTGCCTCGTAGACCTGCTGCACCAATCCATGAGGAACATGTGATTGAAGAAGAACCTCGAGAGGAACAGGCTCCTCCTCCATCTCGCGGAAACAGCCGCTACAACGATGAATACGAAGGTGGCCGAGGTGGCCGTGGTCGTCGCAACAGCGGTGAATACCATGAGAAGCGCGAAAAGCTCCCCGTGCCAGAAGTTGGCCCCTTCAAGGTATGCTACACAGCTACCTTCATTGCCTCACTAGAGTAGAGTTACGTAGGCAACTTGCCGTACTCAATCTCTGAAGACGAGCTCGCTGAGTTTTTTGCGGGCTGCAACGTCACGGATGTTCGCATTCCAATCGATTACCACTCCAACCGCCCCAAGGGTTTTGCTTACATGGAATTCGCCGACCGTGACTCGTTGATCCATGCCCTCGAGTTTGATGGCAAGGTGCGTCCAATGGAAAGGTCCTTTCACACTGATGGTCGATCAGAAAATCAACCAACGTGCCATTCGTGTCGATGTTGCTGGCGAGAAGAAAGGTGGTCGTCAAGACAGTG
Source organism: Aphanomyces euteiches (assembly GCA_021527685.1). Taxonomy (NCBI): domain Eukaryota; phylum Oomycota; class Saprolegniomycetes; order Saprolegniales; family Verrucalvaceae; genus Aphanomyces; species Aphanomyces euteiches. Next base: position 1,585,490 of record JAJGMV010000002.1, read on the forward strand.
CGTTCTTCCAAAAGCGCGACAACTATGCTCGTGAAGACCGACATCAACGAGATGATCGCTACCAGCGGGAAGATCGCTACCACCGCGAAGATCGACGAGATGACAGACGCGCTGAGCACGATCAATCAGGTCACCAGGATGAAGCCCCAGTTGAACGCCGCAAGTTGGCCCTTGCTCCACGTTCGAAGTCCAAGGACGAAACAGATGCGCCTGCCTCTCGTCCTTCAAACATCTTTGGCAATGCCAAGCCTCGTGATGAGCGCAATGTTAAGCCAGTCGCTGATCGACCACGTCAAGAAGCTCCTAAGGACCAGAGGTACTCATTGCCTTTTGAATGTCTTAATGGGCTTGAATAGGGAGCAAGGCAACCGACGTGGAGACAAGCGTGGTGACAAGGGCGGTCGCGGCGACGGTAAACAATCCCGTGCAGAAGGTGACTGGGGCCGAGGCAATGCTGCTGCCTCCGCTGCTCCTCAAGAGAAGAAGGCCCCCAAGGCCAAGGCCGCTAAGGCCGAACGAGAACCTGCCAAGGTATTCGGAGATTATCACTCCAACAAGATGCTGACGATATTGACTTTAGGCTGCCGTGTTTAAGCCAGCTCCAACGACGACCAAGACTGTCAATGCTTTCTCGGCATTGGGCGGCGATGATTCCGACTCGGACTAAGCAATAGATTTGTGTGGATTACATGGTGAACGTAAGATTCGTGCTGCCAAACGTTGCTTTGATCGGCTTGGAGAAGTCGAGTCGAACGGGAGTTCGAGGTTTGATGTTGCGTCCGTTGATTCGTGTACCATTGGTGCTATTTTGATCTGTGATATAAATGTGGTCGTCGTCACTGCTCCATCGAATCTACAGCAGAAAGTGAACACGAAGGAAGCAAAGGAGCATGGATGTACTTCTGCATGCGTGGTCGAGATTTCTGGATCTTTGGGAAGACTTAGGCCATGCGGTGCTTTGTACTTCTTGCCCGAAGACCTACCAATATGGCAGACTCGGTTAGCATCCTGGAATTTGACATGAGCATCAGCAAGGAGAGATAGAGATACACTGTTGACAAGACGAGATCGAATTTTTGGCCAGAGTAGACACCGCCTGTACACGTAATATGGATAGTTTTTTGTTCACCATAGCTTCGTCGAGGAGGTAGGGGATCTGGAGTTGGCTCAGGGATTTTCTTGGCTGCCCTGTCAATCGAAGGAAGCGGTTTTTCGGGCTTCGTAGGCTCCGTTGGTGGTTCCTTTGATTCTTCAGATAGACTCGCAAGTAGTTTTTGCTTAGCTTGAGCTGCCTCTTCTCGAAATGCCGCGATTGCTTTTGAGCCGTGATCGCGGATTTTCTACACAAAGGCTCCTTATAAGCATGAAACACCCTCTAGACGTACTTTGATTGCTTCGTCTCGCTGGGACTCGAGATATTCAATAACTGTTTGATTGCTTGCCGAGTGACTTGGCGTCGGTGCTGCCGCTTCCACGTCGGATTCGTTGGTTTCATCAAGCGCAATCACAGTACCTACACCGAATATCACTTCTTGGATACGATTCAATTTTATACCTCGCTTCTCAGCCAAGCTAGAGCGTACGTCGTCCGTCTTCCGCTTGGCGCCGCGAGGCATTGGATCAACCTGGCTATGGAAATTCAAAATGCAGCATGCGATTGGTGGAAATATTATCCGGATAAATAAATGAAAATAATAAATATCAAATGAAATTCTTAAGAATTCTCTCTTATTTTTCTTATTTATTTTTTGTCCATGTCGAACGAGCGCCAAAAGGGAGTTGTCGTGAGCAAAGCGATCGCGTATGGCTCGATTGCCACGTATTTGGGCCGCAAGTCGGAAGAAACCAAGACACATCGATGGCATATTTATGTTCGCGGACTGGCCAACGAAGATTTGTCGTATATGATCAGCAAAGTCGTGATTAGCCTTCATAGCAGCTTTGCCAATCCCGTTCGAGGTACACTTCACGATGGATATTCTCCTCGAGCTCGGTGATAGTCTTGACGGAACCGCCATACGAAGTGTCAGAGTATGGCTGGGGTGAGTTTGAAACGCGAATTCAAATCCACTTTCAAGACCCGGACGAAAAGCCTGTCGATAAGATTCACATGTTGGTGCTCTACCCACCAGGCAATCAAATTGCATCGACCAAGAAGGTATTTCATGGTTCATTCCTAACCAGGAAATGAGATTGCTATCTTATGTAGCCTGTCGTCTCGGAGTTCTACGACGAGCTGGTGTTTAACGAACCAACAGAGTTCATGTACAAGAAACTCTTAGCAGGTTTGCACATCTTGGCAAGTCGTCGAATTCATTTTGATTTTGTAGGTCCTGAAAAACAAGCACCGTCGAATCCATTGCAGGAATTCTGGCCTGTGTACTCTGAAGCAGCCGATCTCAAGCTATTGACAGACGCCCAAGCTTTTCTCACAAGAGAAATCGCTGCTGTCAAGGCACTGCTTGTTGAAGCTGATGTCGAAGCCAAGGAACTCAAGGAAAAGCTAGCTCAAATACCGAAGAAAGCACTCAAAGCCACGTAGATGTATGATCATGTTGGTATAATCTGCACTGCTGCTATCACCGACTTGGCTGTCGTTTGCTCCCAAGCGACAAGGACCTGCCTCGCTTTGGCTTGCTCCTGGATCGATTTCAAGTCTTCAACTTCGCTCTGTGCTTCTTCGTCTATCTCGGCGGTCTCTAGAAGCAATGCTTCACTTGGACGCGCATTCTTTTGTGCAGAGCAACGCACCCAATTCATCATGATGGCGGTGAAGGCAATGAACAAACCGGTGACTTGCCCAATGCCAAGGACATGATGGAACAGAACTACCGACAGCGCGATGCTGACAACTTTGCGCATTGTGCCAATGATGGACGTCGTCAATGCACCAAACTTGGTGATGGTGTAGAAGATGAATGCTTGGCCTGCTGCCCCGCTTAGGCTGAGAGCCAAGAGAGGGCCCACCGACGCCGCGACGGATTCAAGTAGTTGTGGCCATTCACCGGCAAAGACGACGCCACCACATGCAAACAATGCCTTGAACGAACTCAGTTGAAACATGAGTTCAAACGCGCCTACAGTGTACTGCGCCATGAACTTGTCTTCGAGCGCTCCGGTGGCTCCATCACATAGCAACGACAGCAACAGGAGACAAAGGCCGATGGCAGATTGCGCTTCAGATGTCGTCGGGTCTTCGGTATGGCGATGGTAGCTTCCCATGAGGAAGACAGCGACTCCAATCGATAAGAGAATCACAGACAAGTACTTTTGCACCGAGTAGCGCTTTCCAAAGCAAACACCTATGAACATGACTGGAATCGACTTGCAAGACTTGCCAAGGATACGCGTAATGAACGTAACATAGCGAAGAGCGCAGACAGATGCTAGCGTTGATATAAACGCCAGCACGGAGAGGAGCACATAATGACGCCGAGGTAGAGTTGAAACTGGTTCACGCGCGGCTCTTTTCAACAGAATCGCTGCGACTGCTGATACACTAGACGCGACCAACGTCAACGAGTTTTCACGTATGGCGTGCACACTTGTAAGCTGCTCAAGTGCCATGCCACTGACTGTAAAGCATGTCATGATGCCCAGAAAGCAAAAAGCGAGTAGTAGCAGTCTGGACTTGTCTGGCACGATTGCAGCCACTTGTACCCCACCTGGAGCATGGTTCTGCGTTTCGCCGTGGCTGTGAGAAGTTGGCGATTTGGCCAAGCCGTTTATTTCCAATGCCTTGACGTTCTCTGGCAGCGGCGCCATGACTTGGTCGTCGTGGCAGACCATTCTTGGCGAATGGACTCTTTGGCCAAAGTTTCGACTTGGAAGATACAAAAGACGACACTTCATTGGCTAAACATTGACGAATCACAAGTCAGGATTGCACCGACTCAGATTCAGCAATAACTTATTGTATTGTAAACAATTTATTGTTAGAAATATATTGCAATAGGATACAATATATTGATCTACTCTTCAGAAGTTCGCTGTCAATTGTCTACTGATTCATGAAGAGACTCAATTTCAAGGATGACAAACGTCTTGAACCGTGGAAATCGTCTTTATTTTTAGAGTACAACCAGGTTGAAACATGAATTCCTCCTTCCAAGTGATTTATATAACAATACGAAAATACAATTATTTTATTGTTGCTCTCAAACGGTGCAAGTTGACAAGGATGAACGTTTCCATGCACAAATCGCAAGCAGGTGGGAGCGGCTTCCACGATCTCTTCTCCGTCTACCGCAGCTTGGAATTGTTGCTCTAAAGGAGACTCTAGCATATGTGCCTAGCAGCTTGAAATGCTGAGCTATCTGGAATTGAAACTCGCTCGAGTCGTACATTCGACAGAGGACATGTCTGAAGAACCCTCGAAGTCGATTCGCCCTTAATCTACAGGGCGTACTTTCTACAACAAGCAGCCAAAGTTGATGGAGATTATGGAGATTCTTTCCTCAAACACCAGCGCAAGCTCATGTTACTCGATGAGAAGAGCGTTTCAATGACATGGCATTCCCCCAAGTACAAGAATGGCGTAGGATTCCCGAGAAATGAATACACGCAGGCAGGAACGATGACTATGCAAGGGGCGGATAGACTTAAGACCAGGGAAAGCGATTGCAAGGGACGTCTTGTGTCAAAGCAATTGAATGAGAATGCATATGTGTTGAGGCGGGAAATGCATTCGTCTGTCAAAGGCAACAACTTCCATAAAAAACGACGAGGTTGTATTGACGGCGATGAAGATCGACATATCGACCCCATATCTCTCTACTTCTTTGGGATTTCTTCTTGGAATGCCAAACTGCACGTTGTCCACGTCGCGCCGACACCTGCACCAGCGCCAAATCCTGTGAGGCCAGCACGGCCAGCGCCAGAGCGCGCAAGCACCAACGACGTAATACCACCAGCAACGAGACCAGCCGAGAAGTTGACAACAAAGCTTTCAACACACTTGTCCCATTTCTCCGAGATGCGGTACTCGGACGGCGTGCGCTGTTCCTTTGGCGCTTGTTCGACTTGGACCACTTCGTTCTTGTCAGCCATCTTGTGTTGTGTCAACCTCCCTTTCAATGCTACGATTCAATTGGTCAAAATAAAAATCCAATTAAAAAATCATAAAAACGGTTTTATCCAATTAATTCAATAAATTGATTTTTAACAATTAATTGGGTTCAATAAATTAAATTTTCTCATTGGTCAATAAACCAGCCAATCAGAGACAACCTTTTAAAGCAATGGTCTTTGGGCCATCTCGACTTTCTCAACCAGCATGTTCGCGAGATCCGTCAAGTTGGCGCCGCGCGCCGCGCTCGCCCGTGGCTTTGCGTACGTCCTCTTTCCCTACAATACATTTTATATGGATATTTCTATGCTAGGCACCGTGTTGAAATGGTGTTGAAGGAAGATGTGCCAAAGCTCGGCTTCCGTGGGGACGTCGTCTCTGTCAAAGCGGGTTACGCGCGCAATTTCTTGTACCCTGAAAAGAAGGCGGTGTATGCGACCAAGACCAACTTGGCTACGTACAAAGTAGACAAGCAAGAAGAGGAAGGTGTCGACAGTGAGCGCGAACGCATCCGAGAGCAAATTATCAAGCGTTTGACGTCCGTGACGGTCAAGTTCAAGCGCCATTGCGATACCCCCAAGCCCAACACCAAGTCGTCCGTGACAGCTCAAAACATCGTAGACAAGCTTGAAAAGCAACATGGCATCAAAGTCGGCGTTGCTCGCGTCGTCTTGCCTGACCCGATCAAAATGCTCGGCAACCACAACATCAAGATCCGCGTCGACGACTACATTGAAGACGAATTCGAAGCCGCGCAAGCGAAAGTCGCCGCCGGTGCTGCTACAGAATCGACTCCTGAAAAGCCCGCTGCGAAACCAGATGCCCCCGTCAACTTTTCGGCCCAAACCGTCCTGCAGCAATTCGCGACGGACCGATTCAACACGCTACAAGCTGGCGCTGCTGCCGACGCCAAGGAAGCGCCAGAAGCCGTCGTGGAAGATCCATCGACTGCTAGTCTCCGACGAGTTGTGACTCTCAAGATATTGATTGAACGCCGCTAATTTCAATAGATTTGCTGTACACTTTGCAACTGCTTCCCTCATCAAGTCGTCGCCGCCGCTGCTTAGCCCAAGTGCGGCACGCCGTACACGATCGGGCAGAAGCGGACGCGGCCTTTGAGCGCCACGGCATTATTGCTCGCTCCTTTGGCGTCAGCTTTGTCAGCGTCGGCGCCCATGCGCTTGACGGCTTTGGCGATGGGAATGTTCTTGGCCATCCATGCAAACAAGCTCGAGACGACGCGGTGGTTGGCGGCAAACGACGTGTTCCACTGGTTTGTCACGACGCAATTGACGCCCGCGAGGGACCAGAGGAGCGCGCTCTCGTAGCCGTCTTCGAGCATGAGTTGCCGCTTGGATTTATGCGTGTCGAGCTTGCTCTGGCGGCGGAAACTCGCGTCGGTCTCCATGCGACTCATCGCCACGACGAGATTGCATTTCGTCGCTTGGAGACCCGCGAGAAGCGCCGGCGCAAAGTGAGCCAAGGACCGATTCGGGCCATAAAACAAAAAGCCGCCGCCGCGACGAGACGTCAGCGCATGCTGCCATTCGCTCGCGCTGGGAACGTAGTCCGTGCCGCTCACGCCTTTGAGGCCATGGAGATGCGTCTTGAGGCTATGGAGCGTCTCTACAAATTCCATCAACATGGCGATCTCTCGAATGCTCTTCCGACCTGCGATGGAATGGCGGCCGTCCGCGGCATGGTCGTCATGGTACGGATCTGCGACGTAGAAGAAATCTTCCCGCTTGAACGGCGTCGCTTTGAGATTGTTCCACCGCGTCGAGAGGAAATGCGCCGAGAAGTCGCGGCTGTCGACGGCATCCACGAGCGCTTCCCATGGAATACTCTCGAGAGCCGCATCCACGAGCAAGACGACCGTCGACGCCGTGTCGTCTGCCGCGCTATTGCTAGCTGATGCTGTTGTCGTCGTCGGCGGCAGGGCTTTGGCTAAAGAAGGCACGAGAGCATCCAGCAGCGGCGCCAAGAGCGCTCTCGTCTCATCAAGAAGCGCTTGGAATTGTGTCTCCAAGACATCTTCAGAAGAACTGGCGGTAAGTTCAAAAGCGTCCATCGCGGCGCTGGACGGCATCGCTTCTCCATATTGCAAGAGGCTCTTGACCGTGGACGCCCGCCAAGCCTTCCATTTTGCCACGAGATCCAACAAGGCCAGTCGCCGCGGACGATGGAATTCCATCCGAGCGATGACATGCACGCCAGCGGCGCCTGCAGTGGCGGCAGCGTTGGAAGCGGCATTCGCTGGCGGCGTTGCCGCGCTTCCTCGGATCGCGCCGTAGAGATAATCCATGTCGGGGGAAAATTGCAAGCTCACGAGGACGCACAGCGGCGGCACGGACGACAAGACCTGGCCATGCTCATCTCGAGTTAAAAGGAGACACTTCTTACCTGTTCCATCGGCGTGAAGACGCCAAGACGACGCCATGCTTCCGACTCGTGCTCTAGGAAGACATGCGCTAGCTGGGCAGGGACGCTCGTCGGCGGCAAATTCCGCGCTCGGTGGATAAAGAGCGCCGTGCGATTCGTGGCGTCGCACGCTTGGAGGAAAAGTTGTTCAGCGACGACACTCATGCGGCAGCTTTGGTACCTACAGCAACCGCGCTCTCTCAGCAATGCCGCCGCCGACGATGGACGTACCAGAGCAAGTATTTGACGGCGGAGGCGACGTCGCGCGTCCCAAAGCACTCGACGAGCTCCAGACAACATGCTTGAATCGCGTCGCGGTCGCGCTGTTTCACGGCGGCGTCCAGCGTCTCCTGGAGGAAACGAATGCAATCAACTTGGCGTGGATCCACTGGTAGCGGCGCTGCGGCGGCAGTCGCTGGAGAGCTGGTCGCACAAGCCACGCCTAGTTTGCGCTGCTCTTCCTTGGCAAACGACCACACGGCTGCTGATGCTTCTCCTGCGGCCTCGTCTTGGAGTTGTCGGCGTAGGCATTGACCGATCCCAGCGGCGTACAAAGGCGCTGGCGACAAGTTGAGCGCGCCATTCCAGTAGAGAAGCGCATTTTCTAGCGGCGGGACGACCATGTCATCACGCGTCTTGGCCTTCTTGGGCGCCGTCGCGTCGAGCCAGAGCTCCACGAGCGTCTTCTTGGCTTCATGCTCGATCCGCGTCACGACCATCGTCTCTTCCTGCGCGAGTCGGACGCGGAGAAGCTCCATGGAGGCGCAATTCGCCTTGGCGGCGGCGACAACTTGAGCTAGGACGACGTTGGCATGCCGAGAGTCTCCAGCACAAGACGACGGCAATGGCGGCGCGGTGTCCATCTTCATCCAGACGCTTTCGACATACGCATGGGCTTGCTGGAAAGCGTCTCGTGCTTGGAAAACAAACTCGAGCGCGTCTTTGGCGTCCGCGACAAAATCGCCGCGCTGCTTGGACGCGACGAGGTGTCCCCATGTTGTGGCAATGGCGGCCATGTTGAAATTCCCGCCGACGCGCTCGAGGTCCGCGACGCTGTCGGCAAAATGGCGCATGGATTCCGCCCAGAGAGGCGCCCATTCGCTTCCCGTCGCATGCGCCTGGGCGCTTTCTTCCGCTAGCCGCGCCGCGTACGCCGCCCGCAAAGTCGCGAGCGCATCCACAATGTCCAAATCGACAAAAAGCGGCGGCGCCGCTGCGCTGGGAACAAGTTGCCGCTGGATTGGCGACAGCGGCGGCAGTTTGGGCAGCTCCGTGACGGCGGCGATCGCTTGCTGGAGGACGCCTTTGGCGAGTTTGAGCTGGCCGTGGCGTCCCAGCGCCGCTGCGTACGTGGAAATGTACTTGGCATACGAAATCACATCAAGGCCGTCGACTTCGCAGGCCATTTGGAAATGGTGCAGCGCCGCCGCGACGTGGCCTTCAGCGAGACAGAGCTGGCCACGGCAAAAGTCGACCTGCGCCAACGTCGTCAAGTCGCCGGCCGCCGCGCATTGCATCGCCGTGAGCTCAAGAAGACGCTTCGCTTGCGCATGGAAGCCCAGATCGAGTAAATGCTCGACCACTTTGGCAGAGAGCGCCATGAGATTTGGTCTCGACGACAGGACGACGCGATGGCGCCGCGTGGACACTTCCAACGGCTCTTCTTTCTTCAATGCGGCGGCAGCAGCGCCGCCGTCCGAGTCGTGGGCCAGGCGGAAAGCGTCAATGACGCGCTTCAAGCAAGTTTGACCACCGTCGATGTAGCCAAGTTGGTCAAAGACCATCGCGAGCTTGAGATCGACGAGGATTGGCGTCAGCGGAAGCTCCGTCCATGTCGTCGCCGCGGACGAGGCCGACGAGGAAGCGCTCAATGCTTTGGCGAGGACGAGACACGGAACGGCATGCGGCTCTTGGTGGAATTTCATCGCAAAGTCGACGAGTTTCATCACGTAGAAGAGACTCAGCGTCGGCTGCGTCACGTTGGCGGCGTGGAGAAGCACCTTGGACGTCTTTCCGAGCGGCGCATGGCCGCAAAGTGCCGGCAGCGCGCTCTCCCAGTCCATGGAACTCCATGCTTGCGTCGATTCTGGCACGACAAAGCTCTTGGTGACTGTCGTTTGGCTCTTCCAAGTTTCAAATTCCTCTTTCGGCGCCGTGTCGACGGCCGCGGCGGCAGCGGCATACGCTTGGCGGCACTGTAGGACGAAAAGCTCCTCTTCCAGCGCTTGCCAGATCGCATGGACATGGCCAAGCGCGGCCAAAATGTACTCGAGGCGCTCGTCAAACGACCGCGCGGCCATGGCGAGCATGACGAGAATGCGCAGACTCGAATCGAGATGCCACCACTCGAGCGACGGCTCGTCGTCTTGGCGTTTGTTCTTCTTGGAGGACTTGAGTTGTTGCCGCGTTGTCGTCGCGGCGGCGGACGGCTGAAAGAGCGGCAGGAGCATGTTGAGCGCGCCTAGAAAAGCCGTCAAGACGCCGACAAGATGGAGAATTCGACCGTGGAGTTGGTCATGGACGTCGTCGAGGGACAAGTGGTTGGCGTAGAACCATTCGGCGACATCGACGAGGAATTGCGCTTGCTCGACGCGGCCGTCGACCTCCTTGACGGCGCGGACGAGGGCTTTGTACTGCGTCGAGAGATCGGTGGACGCCGCGGCCATGCGCTTGGTGACGCGCGCTTGGAGGAGCGCGTCCGTTTCTTTCATCTTGGCCATGCCGCCGCCGCCGCCGCCGTCGTGGACTGATTTGCCGAGTTTCGAGAGGAAAAGGACGCGGTAGCGCCACAGAGAGCGCTGGAACGACGGCGGCACGACTTGGAACGCCGCTTCGACGGTCGACAAGCCGTTCGCCCACTCGCCAAGTTCCTCGTAGACGTCCAAGAGCGCGCAGACAAACTCGACGCGGAATTCCATCTCGCCATCCAACGCCGCCGCGAAATGGTCGAGCATGGCATGCATGGGAGCGATCAATTGCTGGCGGAAGCGCGGATCTGGCGCCGCTGCCGTGTCCAAGACGTCCGTCGTCGCATTCCAGAAAAGCCGCGCCGCGTTCTGCACAAGCGCTGGCATGCCGCAACGGACGCCAAAGTCAGCACCGACGACGACATGCTGGATCGCAAAGAGCGCTACAAGAAGAGATCCATAAGAAGACGGCGGCGGCAGCGCCTTCAGGAAACGCACCGAGTTCATGCTTGACGTCGCGCTCGTTCGCTTCCGTCGCGTCGGCGAGCTGCATGACGGCCTGCGCCCAGACAAGCTGCGCCATGGAATACCACCGGAGGATGGACTTTTGCATGTACTGCGGCGGCAAATTGGCGGCTTGGAGCGGCGCGACGGCGGCCTCGCAGTACTTTTGAGCGTCGTTCGTCTTGTGCAGCGCGAGCGCCGCCTTGGCGAGACGGACGTGGACTTCGGCGTTGAATTCTCGGCTCTGTAGCTCCAGCTCGAGCGTCGTCGTCTTGGCGCTCGTTTCGGCTGCCGACGGCGGAGGAATTGCCGTCCATTGCGTCGCCGCGCGCTGGTAAAAGCCTGCCGCTTTGTCAAGCAGCGCCTTCTCGTCGTCGGTCGGAGCCGACGCCAAGTCGAGGTGGATTTCCGCCGCTTGGAGGCACGAGACGACTTTGAGTGGCGTCGTGTCGCCGACGATCGGATCTTTGGCGGCGCGGTCGAGTTGCGACTGCGTTTTCAGCTCGACGAGCGCTTTGCGGTGACAGAGCGGCAAACTGTCGCCGCGGCGGAGCACCGCGTCCAAGACGGCGTCGATTTCATTTATTTGGCCATGGCGGCGGCGGATTTTCGTCAGCGCTTGGGCAAAACAGCTCAAGAGCGCGCCGTCCGACGCGTCGTTGGCTGCCAGCGCTTGAAACGCCGCCTCGAGCGCCGCCGTGAGCTCTGGAAGGATGCAATCCAAGTCGCAGTCGCTGCTCGAGTCGGGGCGAAAGAGGTGCAAGTGGTAGTTCCACAAGTACCGCGCGGCGTTTTCGACCATCCACGGCACGTTGGCGTCCACGCCAACCTGCAATCCCAGCGCGACTTGGGCGATCAAGCTCTTCTTGCACGCTAAAATCGTCGCCAGCATCGCGTCGGCCGCCGCTGCTGACGTATGCGTCGTCGTGCTCTTGTCGTCTTTTGGCATGGCGAGACCAAGGCGAAGCGCCGCGGCGTTGGAAATTTTCGCGGCGAATGCCTGAATGTCGGCGGCAAACGACTCGGCGAGGATGAAATGCAGGCCGCCTAGACAACTCGAGTCGTCGGCGCGACGAGTAGCAGATATCGGCGGTACCTTGTTGGATCGCCGCGGAGGATTGCTTTGGGAATGAAAACTGGACCGCTTTCGCGGCGGCTTTCCTCGTCATTGGAATCTGTCGATGCTGCCATGCCATAAGCGCCATGCGATGCCAAAGTTGAAAGCGCGACAACGCGGCGGCGGCGTCGTCTGGAGCGTCCGCGAGCGGATTCAAGTCGAGGATGTCGATGGCTTTGCCAAGGAGCGTCACCTTCAAGTTCTTGTCGTGGGCGTCTTTGGCCTGCTCGAGGAGCAACAGCGCTTGGTCGTCGACGGCGTCGGGCTCTTGGTAGATGTTGGCTTTGAGGTCGAGGCAGCGCTTCAATGGGAGCAAATGCTTGTCGAGGACGCGCGCCGACGCCGCCGTTTCTCCAGAGGAAGCAACGCCGACGACGGACAACGACGACGTCGTCTTTTTGAGATTCTCAACTGGCGGCGGCGGCGTGGATTTCGCCGCCACCGTGCCGTAGTCCAACGCGAGCGCTTTGTTGACATGGACGCTCGCTTTGGCCAAGTAATCGGCGGCGATTTCGCACTTGGCCGTCTCGAAATGCATCTGCGCGCGGAGGTCGACGAGCGGACTCTCGATCTCCTCCAGGAGCGTCGTCGCGGTCTGGAACAACCGATGGACATGTTTCCGCAAGTGCGGCTCCAGCAGCGGCAACGCGACGTTCCAGGCGAGGACGCAGATCTCGTGGATCAAATGCGCGTGGCCGACGCGTTTCGCCGCCGTCAGCGATCTCTCTGCGCCATTCAAAGAAGAGCTCACCAAGATGGAGATGACGACGACGTACCGAGGACTTTGACGCAGTCGACGTGGCGAGCAAGGCGCTGCGCCTCTCGCTGCCGTTGATCCAGCAGCGGAGGGTCCCGTTTGGCACTCTCGATGGTGTCAGGAGCGTCATCTTGCTGGAGGAGAAGACAGCATCGAAGGAGATCGGTGAGGATGCGCACGGACGGCGTCAAGCGCTTGCTGGAGCTCAACACTTTGTCGCAAACACGACCGACGTCGACGTGGTGATGCTGCACCGCGAGCATGCCGACTTCGACGAGAGTTTCCCAATCGACCGAACCGTCGTCTGGAATGGGCGGCGGCGCGGTCGTTTCTGTCCAGAATGCATCGATCTTGAGCCCTGTCGCGGATGTAAACAAGTCGACGAGCGCCGCGCGGATGCCGTCGACGGGTGTGAGGGAGGATTTGATGCTCTGGAGGTTCAACAGTGCAACATGGCGCTTGGAGACCAAGTTCTTCTTGGCCGTTGCCTACACTCCATGAGCCTCGAGCGGCGGCATGATCCACGTACCAATCCTTTGGCGCATTCGGCGTCTTTGTGTCTTGCCAGGTGGATCTGCACGAGCGATGCTTCTTCGAGGAGATGCACGGCATGCGTCATGGCTGAACTTGACGCGACGATCGCTTCCGTGGCGGTTGTGTCGGCTTTGACGGCGGCGATGAGCGCCGTGGCGAGATCCACGGCGTCGTTGATCGCTTTGCCACCTTTGGTCAATTGCGAATCGTCTTCGTACGCATGCGCCAAGGCGATATGAAGTCGAGCGAGCCATCCTTTGTCCTTGTCGTTGACAGTTTTGAGTCCATCGACGAGGACTTGCAGCGACTCGACGAGATGCCGCGCTGTGCCTGGACGCATGAGCGGCCTTGCGACGCGCCAGTATGTGATGCTCGCATTGTAGACGAGGAAGTCATAGTGCGGCCGGCTCGTCGTCTCCAATGCGAGCTTGACGACTTGGAGGATCCAGTGGATTGCATACTGGAGCTGGTCAATGTACGGCTGTCCTTGCATCGACTTGGCGTCATGAGCGATGCATTTCGCTCGGACGAAGAGCAAGCGGCAGTAAAACTACATCGAGACGCCGTGAGACTTCCTTGGAGACAGAAGAAGACGACTCACTTGATCGCGGGGATACGCCAAGACGAGGAACCAACGGACGCACTCGTTCGCAGTCGCAAAGTCATCTTCACGGACGGCAACTTCCGCGACGTACGCGAGTAGTTCGTGGAGTCGAAGTTGATCCGACTGGAGCTGTCCTGACTGTGTCCATGACTTCAACTTGGCGACGAGATCTTTCGCATGGAGGGGGGTCTCACCCTTCCCCCCTTCCGTTGAAGGAACGGTTGCAGTTGAAGGGGACGGCGTTGCAGTGGCGCCAGTTCGTTGATCCAACGCGGCATTGATCTCCGCGAGATTCCGACGCAGTTCCAACTCCAACTCCATGAGAGAGACTGCAAGAAGCGTTGAAGGGTCGCCGACGGAAGGACACGACGACGGAAGTGGCGGGAGTGAAACCGTGTAGGATTAGAATATTAAAGATCGTCCACATGAAGGCTTTGCGTTTGATTTGCCGCTTCGGGCGTCAGGATCGCGACACCATTCTCTTGGTCTTCCATCGTCATGTCGTCTAGAAGTTCATCGAGAGGAATATCGCCGCCGTCGCCGTCTTCCATCGAAGCGTCGTCGTCATCGTCGTCGTCGTCGTCTTCGTCATTCTTGTAAATGTTGATGCGCGATCGCATCTCCTTGTCTTGCTCCAAGTCGTTCAAAAAGTGTTCGTAGTCGAGGTCGTGCTTGGTCGGGTCGTCCTTCTTGCCCATGCTTTCAATTCCTTCGATCGTCTTGAGCTTCCACTTGCGCTGGCGTTTCTGGACGCGGCGGAGGAATTGTTTGCGCACCAAGACGACATCCGGCAGCGTAATGCCCGCTTCGTCCAGTGGTTTGGTGTCGGCATCGTTAAAGACTGACGTGACGAGATCGTAGCCCATGGCGGTGTCGCCGACGTTCAAGAGCATGCCGAGGTGGCTCACGGTTTGGAATCGCGTGTCGTTGACGCCTAGTGGAATCGCTCATGAGAATCAAAAGAAGGATGGAATCTCTACCAAAGTCGGAGTTGCGCACGATTTCGAGCTCGGCGAGACGTGTCTTTCGGTTCGTTCGAACGGGCACGCCGCCCTTCATGGGGATTTCCATCGGCGTCGAGTCCAGCACAGTGTACTCGGTCAGCTGCTTGGACGAGCGGAGTGCCTTGAAGGGATACCGCCAGTACTTTTCATTCTCGATTTCAGCGCGTTGCATCGTGAATGGATCGATCACGTGGATCGACGACGTGACTTGAGTGACAAGACAGAGCGACGAAATGTTGCCGAGTTGGCGCGCGAGCTTGAGAGGAAGCGCGACGAGATCGTCTTTGCACACTGGCGCAATGTCGACAGCGTAGGTGAACTTGTAGTTGGCCGTGTTGCTGTGGTTGTCGGCGGAAATCAATTTCTTGGCCGTCTTGAGGCTACAAGCGAGCGATCAATGACTGCC
Organism: Aphanomyces euteiches; assembly: GCA_021527685.1. Lineage (NCBI taxonomy): Eukaryota > Oomycota > Saprolegniomycetes > Saprolegniales > Verrucalvaceae > Aphanomyces > Aphanomyces euteiches. The sequence goes on from JAJGMV010000002.1 coordinate 1,600,592, forward strand.
ATGGACTAGAAATGTACGAGATGGGCACGGTTTCTTGGAGGAAATCGACAAAGCGCAGCGCGTGGTTGCGTTCGACGAAGAAGAAATCCACGCCGTCTGGTTGCGACTCAATGTTGGTCGTCTTTTCATGGACTCGGTGCTTGAGAATGAGCTGTTCGAGGTAGAAGAACGTTCGCTTGTGCTCGACCTACAAGACGCTCGTCCATGAATAAGAGAAACGTTTTCCTGTTGTACCTTTTGCCGCACTTGGACGACGGCTTTCCACGAGTGATTTGTAAACGACGCTTGACATTCATCACATTGTTGATTGCGGACGATAAACGTGACGATGAACGACTGCTGCAAGATGGCGCCGTTCATGACTTCCTTCTGGACAGTGAGCTTGAGCTTGAGACGCTTCGAGTGCGGTTCTGTCCAAATCCATCCTGCATCGACAAGCTTGACTTTGTTCAAGCCGGTGATTTTCTTCAAGCAGATCGCAAGCAATTCGCGCGATTCAAGTTCGGCAGAGACCCATTGAGGGCGCGACCATCTACGCACAAAATCAGTCTATAGCTCGAAAGAAGGATGCAGACTTGAGACAGCCACGGCATTGATGCATGATGATTTCTTTCGGGATGCCTTCGGTGACGTCGACTTGACCTTTCAAGCAGCTCACGCACATATTGGCCGCATTTGCCTTGATGGGCACTGCACAGATGCAGCAGAGACTATGCACAAGCGTCAATCCACGAGAATTTCCATCCCAACGCGTACATATCAGGCAGAGAATGCTCCGCGACTTGCATCTTGCTTGAAGTTGTCTTGGAAATGGGAGAAAAAACCTCCAAGACCAATCATTTCTTATTGTTGGTAGCTACAACACGAAATCTAATTAGCTGAAAAAGATCAAATTTAGAATTTTAATTGGCTGAAAATATATAATATTTGAATTGAATATATTTGATTAGACAAAACTAATTCTTTTGGACCAATTATTTTTTATTTCTTTTATACTACCGACACTTGATCATTTTATCACCAACCACAAAATGGACGGAAGCATGACTCCTGCCCCGACGCCTGGCGTCTCGAGCGACTATGGCTCGACTGCTGCGGCGCTCAAAGACCCTGAAATCAAATATATTTGCGGCGATTGCGGTATTGTCAACTACCTCGCCGCGCGTGACCCAATTCGTTGCCGTGCGTGTGGATACCGCATCATGTACAAGGCGCGCACGAAGCGTTTGATCCAATTTGAAGCGAGATAAATGCACACGTCAATTCAAGTATATTATGGCATATGCAATGGTGTTGTTGTGTCTCTCTGTAGCTTAGTTTGACTCGACTAGCGTGGCAAGAGTCGTTGAGGTTGGAAACACTCTCGTGGCGCGCCAATGGACATCGTTGGCTTCTTTGTGCATGCCTCGCTCGCGATAGAATTGTACATACTCAATCCAGACATCTACTCGACGATGATGTTTACAGCCAGTATTCGTATGACGAGACATACCTTCGTCTTGGCTGTACAGATCGACAATCTTCTCGAACAGGCCTTTCGTAGTTGCAATCTGTGATGGAGACGACTCTTGAGCAGATTCAAACTGCACGCACCACCGAAGCAGCGCAAGTGTGTCGCTGTTGGGAAGCATTTGGCCAGCAAAGAACACTTTGTAAAGCGAGCGTACTGCTGCAACGCCTTGAGTTCGATGTGTCCAGGTGAGGAATTGCAAACGCAGCGATGACCATGCTGCTGACCATGGAGTTGCCGTAGACAGCGCTTTCTACATAACACAAGGTGAATGACAAGTCGGTTAGATAGCGAAGCAGTACCTTGAAGGCATCACGAACTGCTGACACTGGCGAGCCCTTGCTCAAATGCAGCTGAAGGGCTCGCTGCCACAAGAGATCAACTTCGCTCTTGGCATGCTTGAGACCGTCTTCGACGACAGTAAGCGCTGCAGCGTACACTGACTTGGGTGATGGTGGGGTGGTCTTCTTTGCACGCTTGGCTGCAGTTGCTTGTGGAGCTTCTTGGGTCTGAATTGATGCTTGGCGCATGACGAGCTGTGCTCGGAGCAACCAGAGCTTTCCATCAGCTGGAAATGCAGTCGTAGCTTTTTTGGCCAACTCAACTGCACCAGCGAGGCCATGAGCACGAAGCGTGTAGTCAATCCATGTGAAGTAGAGCGAGGAAGAGAGTGGACCCAATGCTGCGATACATTCCTCCATTTGCTGGGCAAACCATGGCGACTAGAAATCAGCAGATAAGTCTCCACGGTTGTCTTCATCACAACTTACGCTTGATGTGCGGGCTAACTCCGAGACGCACCAGTGCATGAAAGCTTCACGCATGCCATCAGTCGGTAGGGCAGCGATGGATTCACGGAAACGCTGAAACGAACAGCTTAAATGACATCATGAAGATTGCCTTACTTGGATAACTTCTTGGCGGCGGGTATCAACTTCACGGTCTGAATCATGCATGGCCTGCTCGCAGTAAGCGCTTCGGACGAGCGGATCACTCGGAAAATCAGCACCAGCCGACTCCAAAATGACGTCCGCAACTGGCTTTGCGTACACTGGTGGGAAAAGATTGCAAATCGTCAAGAAGTCCAGGCGAAAGACCGCATCTTGTGGAATAGCTGCAAGACGTAGATCAATAAAAACACATTGAGCTGGCGGCGATTACCTTGGACGGCATTTTGAAAGACAATCTTGGGAATGGCCCCATGGAGGATTTCATGTCGGGATTTTTCCACGGCGGATGTTTCTTCCGCGACAGCGTCCGTCGCAGCGCCGCTTGCAACCTCTTCGCCTTCAACGGGGGCAATGTCCAATGTGCTTTCTTGCGGTTTAGCATCCAAGCCAAGTACTTCACGACGAGCACTACAATCGATCTAGATAAGGACACAGTTCTCCGTAGGACGGACCGCAGTTTTTGAACGTAGAGCAGTTCGAGGCGGAAATATTCATGCCAGAGCTTCTTTGAATGAGGATTAATGCGGATAGAGCGCTGCATGAGCACTAGAATATTGTAGTGAATATGGAGGAAGTTGGTTGGTATTGTATACCTCGCGCCGAGTCGACATTCAAATTGGAAGCGAATTCCCAGGACGCTGCTTCAATCCAAATAGCTTCATTGCGAGGATGAAGTTGCAGTGCCCTACGAGAATTTGTAGTGAAGAAATGGAGAGGTAGATTGCTTACTTTGTGAAGAGTTTCGACATGATCTTTGTGCTCCCCGTGTTCTTGCAAAATGCAATATGTTGTAGCCACAAGTCGACATCACCCCGGTGTTTCATCAGCGCTCGATCAAAGATATTGTGCACACGTTGCATGCCTGCGAAATCACTCAACGATTTCTTTTGCAATCCTGCAACAAATTCAGTATTGAAAACCCTTTTAGATCTAGTGGACGTACCCATGCGTTTCTTGCGTTGACGGCGCAATGCATCCAAGTTGATTTCGTATTCAATATAGCGCAAGCAATCCACTTTGCGGAGTGGTGTACGTTTCATCGTGTACTCAAAGTCACGGCGTTTTTGGACAATTTGTCGGATTTCATCCTACGAGACGGTAAACCTGAGCAGTAGATCGAGGATATTGCATACCTTGTCGAATATGTTGAGAGTCTGGAGGTCTTCCAGCTCTGGAATCATCTTTTCCATGATATATTGGACGGCATCGGCCATGGTTGCTCGGTACTCGCGCCGACAAAGTTCAAACTTGCTGCCTTTTGACTGGTTTGGAATTATCCGTCATGTAATTGGTCGAATTATATCCAATGAAAACTCTTTATTTGACCGTTTACGATCCCTGATTGGTCAGTCTAAGCCAATCAAATGTTGAGATTAGCGATCAATTCGCCATTGTCGGCACCTCAGTCTTGGAGACATGGAGAGACTTCATCTTGACGGCAGTTGTCGCGGTCACTATACTTCCTTGGCTCCCTGGATACACACAGAGGGTTCCGCTATTTTATCGGCATGTAATCGAACGTGTGGACGAAATTGGTGAAGATTGAAAGGATCCGTGCCTATATTGACATGTTGTAGATGCGGTGAGCGAGAAGAAAAGAGAGCTCTGCTTCTCAATGGATGTTAATATCGATCGAGATGATCCAAAAGCAATTTCGTCAAAGAACTCGACTGGCAGACTTCGATGATGCTTTTAAGTCTGGGCTCTGGGAAATGCAAGCAGGTGATGGGACAAGGTTGGCGTGAAACCAAAACGACACATGACAGGTTGGCAGTGCCAACCAATGCAGTTGCAACGTGTGGTCTCAATTCGAGGTATGACCTCTTTTCGTGTTGACTTGACAAGCAGTCTAACAAGAGTCGTGACAGCGTCCAGTTTGGGGCGCGGCGGTTAATTACAGTAGGCGTAGTCGACGGAGAGACGGCCCCCACCGCACACACGGATGAAATGCGATGATGCTTTTGCCGACAACGAGGTTGGCATTCCCGTGGCTCTCTGCGGGATGGTGAAGTCAGTTTGTCATACGTGTAAATTGGCGCATTCCTGAGCTGTTCAGAGATAACTCCACTTGTGGTTCGGTGCGACGTTCATGCCCTGCGGTGTTTTCCAACGGCCAACATCACGCAGCAAGCCACTGCGACGTGCGAATGCGATCAGATGATGCCTGAAGTCAACTACGAGGCGATGCCTTTACTAAAGATTGAAAGACCTCTAGTTATCTACATCTCAGTTGTCGCCACTGGGCGAATGCACTCTCGGGGGAAAAGTTCTTTTGTACAAGCATAGCTTTGACATGCAGCAGCAGTCCTTGTAGCCCTGTTGCCAAGAAGCTGTCGACGAGCCTTGTCGACCAAACTCCGAGTCTTTCCAGGCATAATGCTGTCCAAACAGCGTGTGTCTTAAATGCAGGTGCCAAACAAGGAGCCAAGCAAGACGAAATTGACGACGACCAAAGTGTCGCCTGATCTTTCGGCGTCTGTGATCGGGGATACAGCTGAAGGCTGCAATGCAACCGAAGATCTCGATTATGGAGCTCCCTAAAGGAGTGTGCTCCCGCCACGACATTGCCGTGGATTGAAGGAAACATCATGAAGGGTACGGCTTTGGCGACTGTAATGAGCCGCAAGGATCAAAAATTCTGTCCAAATAATTCTTTATCAAGGTAACTTTGCCATTTTCCAGTAGGCAAGCCGCCAGCTCCAAGGTGATAATTACGTCCAACTCATACAAGTCATCCCGTCATTATCTGTGCGACGGCAGAGTACATGGCGAGAGGTCTTTCATCTAAAAGTTCCAAGACGACGAAAGTAAACACGACATTGAATTCATTAATAATCAACGTCCACATGCAACTAGGTCGACAAGAAATGTGTCGCTAATGCTGAACTCTACCAAGGAATAGAATCGTGCGGAAATGCAATGATTTCTCGCTCGAAGTGTTCAATCGCTCGCTGACCTTGACACTCCACAAGATGATGCCTCATACTGACGTGCAAATAATGGGGTATCCATCAGATCACAATCGGAGTAGCAAGGTAAAGTCATTGGCATCATCATGCTTCGGTCTTGGACAGCTCGTGAGTTGGAATGGATCACAACCAGGGCGTCAAAGCGTACCAAGTGTATTCATTGACTTATCAATAAACCATGACCACGAGACCAATTTACAAAGGAATGAAGCGGTTTTGGTGCATGGCGTTGATACCAGGGCGACCGTGGGCAACAGGCTTGTACGTGATGGACAATTCACCGAGGTAGTGACCGACCATTTCAGGCTACGAAGAGAAGGTTAGTTGCTCATCCATGAGAAGGCAAGAAGGCTTTTTTGGGTCGCCCCGTACACAGAACGTCACTAAGGAAGACGAGTCGAGATGCTCAATGACATCTACTCTTCGGGTTTGGCCCGTCTTCCCCAAAAGCCGTGACAATTGTTCCGGATCGCACCTTAATTTCAACACCGTTGAAGGCCTTGCCGTTGTACACACCGACGACGGAACCGATCATTTCAGGGACGATGATCATGTTACGCAAGTGGGTCTTGATACCACGCGGGCGTTCCAAAGGCTTGGCTTCTTGCTTAGCCTTACGCAAGCGCTTGATCAAAGCCATAGGCTTGCGCTTCAAGCCGCGGGAGAAACGACGGCGGGCACGGGCGTTGACCAATTCCATCAATTCTTCGTGGTTCAAGTCCAACAACTTGTCCAAGTCGACACCACGGTAGGTGAACTTCTTGAAGGCGCGCTTCTTACGTTGGGCGGCGATTTCGATCAAGTCAGCTTCGTTGTGGTCCTACACGTCCTTTAATTTCCCTTCCTGCGTTCATCGCCGCTGTCTTACCATGTTGATCTCTGGTACACTTTTCAAAGTGATTCCGAAGCCAGTAATTCCACTGCAAAACGACTGGTCCTCCCATAGAAATGCTCAAAGCCAATCAAACGTCGTGAAACTTCACTCCATTAAGTTCGATTCAGGTGAGAGAATATTGTAAAGTGAAATTGAAAGATCGCCAAGCTTTTCAGCAGCATGAACATTGAAGCGTTTGAGGGCGTGGAAAGCTGGCGAGCCCTCGTCTCCAATGATAAAGCCCTCGATAGGACTATCTTGAAGGAAATTGTATGTGACTATGGGTGTGTCGGAACTCAAATCTTGCACTCGAAGAGACAAAGAGAACAAAGACAGCAGAATGGTAGATGCACAGACGCCATAAAGTGATTATGGTTTAAGCAGACCCTGTTGAATGGAGCCTAGTCTTAGATATAGCTGCCATTCAGACGAAAAAAGTATGCTGTGTGAGAGAGATGGTTCCTACACTCAGAAGAGGGTCCATACATAGCATAATAATATCCTAACGTTAGGTGGCTCACCGGTGGGGTGAAGAACATGCCATAGACGCTTTGATAATAATCCTGGATTTAGCAATTGATGTATGAAGAGTCCAGCGTTTTACCAAGGGATCGCTCCCAGCTTCACTCAAGATCAAAAATAACTTGTTGGACTCTGCAATTGGATAAAAAGGCGAGAAGACCTATTGGTTTGTTAGTGTTGGTCAGGTGCAAAGATCGATTCCTCCACGATGCCAGCGCCATGGATTCACGGTGGCCTGTATGCCAAGGCAATAACGTCGCCACTAGTCAGCGATCTGTCGTGCTAGAAGGTGAACTTAAGCTTGTGGAATAGGTCGAAATCTCAAAGATCACAGAATTGTTCCTTCAAAGTTCGGATTTTACCAGTGCTATTTTACAGTATTATAATAATTCGCCTACAAAAATCAAGTTATTTGGAATAAAAATATCGTATTGGAGCTCGAGAACCAGTCTTTTTGACGTGGGAAGGTCCCATGAAGCGGTCATTAACACTTCAGACGCGTGTCTCCTACTCCAGGTTAAACTCGACTCCGTTGTAAATAGCTCAAGATGGGTATCTCTATGGAACGCAAGGCCGAATACTTCACCAAGTTGGAAAACTTGTTGGACACCTACAACAAGATCTTCATCGTCGGTGTTGACAACGTTGGCTCGAACCAAATCCAACAAATCCGTATCGCTTTGCGCGGCAAGGCTGAAGTCTTGATGGGCAAGAACACCATGATCCGCAAGGTCTTCGCCAACTACGTGAAGAAGAACCCTGGCCATCCTTTGGAAACCATGATTCCTTTGTTGAAGGGCAATGTTGGTTTCGTCTTCACCAACGAAGACTTGAACAAGGTCCGTGAAGCTTTGGAAGCCAACAAGGTCCCTGCCCCTGCTCGTGTCGGTGCTATTGCCCCTATCGATGTGTGGTGCCCTGCTGGTCCTACTGGTTGCGACCCCGGTCAAACCTCCTTTTTCCAAGCTTTGCAAATCGGTACCAAGATTCAAAAGGGTCAAATTGAAATCGTGTCCGATGTCTTGTTGACCAAGAAGGGTGAAAAGGTCGGTAACTCCGAAGCCGTGTTGCTCCAAAAGTTGAACATCCGTCCTTTCTCGTACGGTTTGATCATCCAAACCGTCTACGACAACGGTTCCATCTTCGACCCTGCTGTCTTGGACTTGACCGAAGAAAACTTGGTCGAAAAGTTCGCTGGTGGTCTCCGCAACGTTGCTGCCTTCTCGTTGGCTTTGGGTTTCCCTACTTTGGCCTCGATCCCTCACTCGTTGGCCAACGCCTTCAAGTCTTTGGTCGCCATTGCCGTCGAATTGGAAAACTTCTCGTTCGAAAAGGCCGATCCTTTCAAGGCTTACTTGGCTGATCCTTCGGCTTTCGCCGCTGCTGCTGGCCCTGCTGCCCCGGCTGGTGGTGCTGCCCCTGCTGCTGCTGAAGCCGCCAAGGAAGAAGAAGAAGAAGAAGCCGATGTCGGTGCTGGTGACATGTTCGGAAGCTCTGACTACTAAACGCGCCAACCCCATTCTTGAGCTTGGTAGGCACTTCACCTGTCTGGAGTGTTTTAACTAATGACAAACACTTTCCAGGTGTGTTTGTCGAATTTCCTCTGTCTCCTTTCTTGCTTAATTCTGATTCGCTCAGGATAGAACACTGAGCCAATCAAGAAGTCGGATTACAATGTAGCGTCTTCTAATTGGGCGAATTCGATTTAACGAGTGCTATCTGATTTTAGTCTCCTTTTATATGTGTACCTGATTGGTCGATTGGTATTCAAAAGGCCAATCAGAATTGCACGGCCGATCAAAATGCAGTTTGATTGGCTTAATCTTCATTTATTTAGCAAGTTAGTCTACTTTATTAGCCAATTGAAATGCGTGACTCTTTGATCATTTTCAAATTCATCGGATGAAGCGGCAAGTCCAAGATGATCGGGAGTCTCATCTGGGCAACTTCACAAAGTTGGCGCTGGATATACAGCGCTATGAGAAGTATAATCCGGTCTTATGGGGCAATGTGCTCAAGAGATCGACAAAGCGCTTAGAATCGTTTGACAACGCATTTCGTGCGAGAAAACCACGAAAACGCGCGCGAACTCCATCGTCCACTCCATTTCCAGCCCTAACATCCACGGTACCATCCTTGAGCGAATACTTGGATCAGCCAGATATGGTGCGTGAAATGCTGCAGGAAATTAATGCCTCACCCACGCAACGAGACCAAGATACTGTGAATCAACCAGAAGCTCAACCACGACCTGCAGTATTAGATCCAAGGTCAAACGAGCCACAGGCGACAAACCCTACCCTAAAACTTCCAATCATCCACGTAGTTACTCCCCGAACGAGACAGCATATCTCTCGACTCCCTCCACCAAGAGAAAGTGATTTGATAGCCATCAATCAACTTGAAAACATCGCAGACGACGCCATGGCAAAGAAAGTTCATGCGATAGAAAATCTTACAAGACCGAATTCACTCTATGGGAGGCTCCACCGACGTGCGAAGAGTCCTGTGAAAACGCCGAGGCGGGCAGCAATTTACTCGACCAAACAAATCCCCGATTCACGTCCTAAACCCATCGAACCAGTGAAGACGGTCATTCCACCAACCACTGAATTAAAGTCCATGAAGAAAGAAGATATCAATGTTCGCCTATTGCAAGACGAATGGACTCCCATGTCTCAAGAAGATACAGACATAGCATTTCCCCCTCTAGCTCGACAAAGAAGAGCACACTATCGCAATAAAACTGCGGCTCGAGATCATCAAAATACGATCCAACAATCGTATGATGTGGCAATTGCCAAATCCGACGCTACACGAGCTGTTGTGTCATCAATTGACGCCATAAAGCAATGGGTAAGATTCAATTTCTTTTCTCGCTAAAAAACATTCCAGGTGCCTCTCGAACTGATTTATGCCCATGGTCGAGGCGGGTTTGCTTCAATGCACATTGAAAAGGCAATGCAAATGGTCACTGGCGCGCTTCGCCGCCTCTCAAATAACCAATGTCGCACAGCTTGGAAAATGTGGCGAGACTTTTGCGTCCAAGCTAGTACAGAAGAAGAGAGTCGTTCTGCACTCAGGATTCAATGTGCCTGGCGCCAGTTTCGAGCCCGGTGCGAAGCAAATGTCCGTCGGGAAATTCGCCGGAGACAACACGAGCGGGAGCAATATCTGTTACGACGCATTGCATCCAAGAGAGAGTATGCAGCCAAATGCATCGCAAGATCAATGCGACGGTACATTAGGACCTTCCTAGCTCAGATTTATCGTTTCCTTCAAATTAGTTATGCTGCGGCATGTGTTGCATACAAGGAGCGGCAACGTAATCAGGCAGCTCAGCGCATTCAACGTTTTGTGCGGTCCCGGAGAGCTATGTGGGCGCGATTTGCTCGTTTTCTCGAGCACCAGCGATGTAAGAGAGCTGCCGTGCGGATTCAAACGTGCGCTAGGGGATATTTAGCTCGTGCAAAGGTACAATAACGCCAGATTTTATACGTATCCATGACTAGGTTCGCTTACTAAGAAAATTACGAGCTGTAGCATTGAGAGCCAAAGCGATTGAAGCTGTCTTGGAAGAAAAATCTCACAAGATGCGGTTAATTGGGGCCGCTTTGGTCGTGCAACGCAATGTCCGTCGGCGGAGGGCTGCAAGAAAAGCCAAGTTTGGTGCGATGCGGCGGCGTCATGCAAAAAAAGTCAAGGCAGCGGTGAAAGTCCAAAGTATCGTTCGAATGTTTTTGGCAATGAGGCTTCGACGAAACATGGAGGCAAAATACACAAAGGCTGCAGTCAAAATTCAATATGCCTACCGATGCTATCACAGGTAATTCGCGTAACTTGGGATTCAAGCTAGAATTATTTATATGTATAGTCGGAAGCTACGACGCGAATATTTGGCAAAACGTGCGGATGCGAAGAAAAAGCGGCTTGCAATTAAGAAAGAAATACGACGAGAGAAGAAGCGGCGACAGAAAGCGAAGGAGAATGCTGGTCAAGCTACGAAAATTTGGATGACTGTTCAAGACGCAGCGAAGACAATCCAAACTCGGCGGCCTCAATTGTTTCAAATGACGCCTGAACGGGCAGCACTTTGCATTCAAGGTGGATGGAGAGGCTTCAAGACTCGACGACGGCTCAAACGGCAGTTCGCAAAGGAGCGAGAACTTGAAAGACGGCGTGTTAATCGACTGCAAAAGGGTATTTCACATCTCAATGCAATCACTAACGAAAATAGCTGCTGCTATGACTATACAACGAATTGTCCGTGGTATGCTCGGTCGGAAATTGTTTTGGCACACACGGCTTATTCGCTACGTGACATCAATCCAGCGATTATTTCGCAATCGAAAAGCCCGGCGGGATATTGCTCTTATGCAAGCCTACATTAAAGCCGCAATCCTCATCCAAAAGCGGTGGATCAACAAGTATTCACTTTGCTGCAACATTTATGTTTGATGGGTGAAATTGTAGAAAGGAATTCGTCTTCTTTCGAAAACGCCGCAGAGCTGCAGTTAAAATACAATCCACTGGACGAATGTACATTGATCGACAAGCGTACTGGCGTCGAATACAAGCACATCAGGTCATTTTGGAAACAAAAATTGCTGGTCAAGTCAACTTTGTGTCGCGCACATTGGGAATCATCGAAGCTCAATTGCTTCAACTCAGTTTGCAATATCCATTTGATGGCAAGCCTAACCATTCGGTCCAAGTGATGAGAAGGCTTTATAAACGTGATCCTACTACCGGCCAATGGAGCTCAAGTGGCTCTTTTGGACTGTGGCAAGTCCTTTTCCTCGATTTGTGTCGCTATGGCAATTCGATGGATGCCACGGAAATAGGTACAATCCACTCTACATAGTTGGTTGAACTCTGTCTTAGATAATATGCGCTTCTCTCGATTCCTAAAGGACATCCCAGGCATGCTGCACAAAAGCCTATGTCCATTGCAAAACGTTGACATCGCATTTGCAAAATTCAAGTCTCCAAAGAGCCGCACGATTCCCTACTCAGGTTTTTTCTTGACATGTGTATCAGACTAAGGTATTGCAGGCTTTCAGAAAGCTATGACATACTTGCTAACCCTACGATATCCCGATAAAGCACCGGTGCACTATACGATGGACCAGCGCTTTCTCTTCTTTGTGCAACAATTACTGCTTGTGTCCAAATTTGGCGAGCAATATCGCCTCAAGCTGACTCAGTGGGCCATGGAAAGGAGTAACTGGGCTGCCCACGTACTTCAAACCATGTTTAGACATCATCAACACCAAATGCACCATCAAGAATTTGTGGTAAACTTTTATCAACCTTGTCTTGCACAACAATAATTCTAGAAACGCTACATGATGATGCGTCGCCTTGAAGAAGAAGCTCGGGCGGCGACGCTGCTCCAAAAGAAATGGCGTCAACGCATGGCTAAATTGAAATTTCAGTCAATAGTGTGCGATGCATTCGTCGAATATGTCGACTGGAAGAGCGGAGCTCGATCCTACAAAAATTTGATCACAAATACCACTACATTTGGCCGACCAGCAATCCTAGGAGGGCTTTCTCCGTCAGTGTCAATTAAAATGCCTCCACCGGGCGAAGAGTACCTGGCTTATTGTCAGTGGCTCTACCTACTTCTGGCTTAACGCGTTTCTTGTAGGCTTACGTCACGAGACAAAACCAGCAGATCTGGCAACTTTATATTGCTTGGTACGTAGAGAGCTTGAGATTGCAATTTCATCCAATTTAGGAATGTGAAGAGGCTATGTGCAGCTACTGCTTTGAACGGGATCACAAACGCAAAGCCTTTGCAGATCATGCTTCATTACCCATCTTCATGTGCTCATTGTGTTCCAAGCAAACAGCCTCGAGAACGTGCAACCAGGTATAAGCAATCCCTTGAACGTTGTTTCTCATTCAAGTGTAGTGTCATGACGGTCATGTGCCTTACTGTGATACATGTTATCCTCATTTCCACAAAAACAAGAATGTTAACCATACATTCGTCGCACTTGTAACACTTTGTGTTGAATGTGGAGATAAAGTGGGGCGATGGCAGTGTACGACTTGCACGGATTTCTTTTGCAAGAAGGTACCTTCCTTCTCGTGGTCTGCACCATCACATTTGGGAAGGATTTCTCTGCATTTCATCGAAAGGGACAGCGCCAAAACCATGAGATGCTAGCTGTGAGCTACTTACCTCTGGAAGCAAAGGCAGCGCAAGATCGACGTCTACGCGACAAGGAACAACTCGAAGCTGCTCATGACCAAGAAGTTTCTCGGGAAGTGCAACAACTTGAACTGCAAAAGCAAGAAGTTGCTGCGATTATTATTCAAACCGCTTATCGAGGTAACAATATTTTGTGCAATTTGTATGATTACATCCCTCTAGGCATGCGAGACCGCATCGCTGGTAAATCATACATGAAGACGGTTTGTGCTTCAAGGCATCCGCACCACTCAATGACTTGTAGATACGATATACGAATCGCATGATGCAGCAACGTTTGAAAGACGACGTTATTCGAAGTGCCTTCACGTACAAACTGCGCAAGGCTGTAGGTTTTGCTCCTATTCTTGCCTCGGACACAGCCGAAGAAGTTGAGTCGATTCTACAGCGCAAGGAGCAGATCACGACTGCTTTGGGCTTGGCAACTTACGACTACACAAAAGGTATGCACAACTCCATCCAGTTGGTTCAGGATTCTCTCCAGGCGTTCCCCCATGGTGCTTCTACAACGCCCCAGTAGAAATTTTGCAGGGTGAATTCAAGTCCTTTCGCGCAACAATCGTACGTCGACTGCCCAAGCGAAACATGTTGATCCCGCGTTCTAGGTTTCCACGAACCAAGTTGTTTCCTCGGGTGTGGTCATGGTGCATGTCACGGAAGCAAACAAATCGATCACCTTACCGCTGATGCACATTAAGCCCCTCGAAGAGACCCCGTCCCCTTCCAAAGTTGCTCTGGTGGCTCAAAAAGTTGGAACGGCGGCCCACAAGTTACAATTGAATCTACTTGACCGAGTCGAACAAAAGCGACTCGCAATTAAACTCCTCCATCACCGAACCGAGTTCAAAGAGCTGGAGGAATATGCGTGGATTGAGCAAAGAGATGATGCCACCGGCAAGACGACGTGGTGGAACGTCGTCTCGAATGGTAAGTGGACATCACCTTGTGAACCTCATTCTTTGTCCTGCAGCCAAGTCTGGCGTGAAACCCAAAAGCCTTGCAGCCTTGGAAACGATGGAGCCAGCTGAACAAGAAGACCTGCAGGTTCAAATGCAAGAGGCCCGTGACAAGATAATCAAGCTCCACTCACGCTCTGATCGTGGAGCTGGGGCTCGGTAGGCTGCGTGTCACTTGGATATGTTCAAACACTTGGAATAGGCGAGACAGTGTCGATGCGGCCTTTGACGGCCAACACGTCCAAGCCATTCACGAGGCTCTTTTCTGGCATGATAGTTTATGGAGCCACCCACACGTGGGGAAGAAAGCTCGTGATCTTGTCAAGGAGCTCAATACCGACAGCTTGCGGTCCACTGTGCAGCTCCTCTCTCGTGCCAACGAGGTTGCTGGAGACGACAGTGCGAAGTGGGAAAAAGCTGTGCTCAAGTTTTGCTCGTTGCGAACAGCCGAGAAGAAAGAAATCCTCGACGAGACAGCCGATATGACATCAAAGGATGCGTTGGCAGTGTTGTGGAATCTCGTCGATCCCAACGCCAAGTCAACAAACGATCAAGACGACAGTTGAAGACATTCAAATCAGGACAACAGACACTTGATTCCTCTTCGGGGAAAGAGTTGTTCTCCTGCGTTGATGTCATCACGTGGCGGTGGTGATGACACAGCCGAGTATCAACACGTAAGTTACAATCTTTCGCCCTCTTTCGCAGCGACAAAGTCCAACGCAATTTCGGTCGTAGAGGAAATCAAGTGAATATTTTTGAAGCCATGAATCGCTGAGCGCAGCCAGCCAGTCCATCCCCGCAAAGAGACAAGATGATACACCTCTGCTTCGTATGCGAGAAAACAGCGGTGAATCCTCTGTGTCACAGAGATTGCTATCAATGGCATTTTTCCTATACTGTATTAATATGATATTGATACTGAGGTACCTGATATTAATATATAAAAGATTAATATTAATACTCGAGTTTGAATACTAATAATTATTAATAAAATGAGTATTAATATATCCCGATAAATTTTTACAGGTTTTATAAGAGGTTAGGGTGGAAAACTGCGAAAATTTAGGTTGGAGAATTGAAGTTCACACGGTCAATTTGAAATTGAAACTCAACGATGCTCTATGGCTCAATAGAGCTCTTTCAGTAGACTGCAAATTGAGATGAGATTCACAAAACCCGTCACATCACATAAAACTCATGAAACTTAATCTCAATCTCACGGTTGACGAGAGATTCAGGGCTCCAATCTCATGGAGTATGTGCAGCTATGATTGGGCCATAATCGACGAACTGAGGTGCCTTCACACAGTCACTCCCTCTTTTGCCTTCGTATGGACCCTCCAGTGGTTAGCGCTCCTTCAGGACATGACATCCACATCGATCAAGCTTCTGGCTTGCACTCAAAGTTTGCTTGCCGTGAAGACATAATCTTGCTTACACAAGTCAATCTGTTTGAACCGTGGACAGCACCCCCGAAAGGCTCCACTGCAGCTTGGGAAGAGATTACCGCCCTTTGCGCACGTCAAACGGGTTTCACTTTGAAAGCAAAGAAATGGAACGCCTTAAAGTCTCGATTTAACCTTCTTGTCTCGTCGTTCCGAAAAGATGAAGGAGCATCGTTGCGAAAGTCCGGAGCCCCAGAAGAGTATGAAGAACGAGAAGTTTTGCTCTGCGACATAATCAACCGCATGGACGACTACAAAGAGAGTGAAGATGCGAGCAGGGAACTAAGAAAAGCAAAAACGGATGGCATTGTGAATTCTGGACTACTGCTGCGGCGCTTGGCCGTCGAAGAAGTGGAAAATGAGGATGCTGGCTCAACAGAAACCTTGGATCTGAGCGATTCATCCAAGCGATCGCGTTTGGCGTTAGACGGCCAAGCAAAAAGGAAAAAAAGAAGCCTTCGTCAACGAAAAGAGAGAGTGTGGCGGCACTTGCGGCTGTGATTACTGCTGGCATTGAGGCAAAGCGTGCGTCGGACGCTGAAAACACACGTCTAGCTCACGAACGTTTTGAACAATTGGAAAGGGCTCGAGCAACGGAAATGGTGCGGATCGCTGAGCGTTTTGACTAGAATCAGCGCAATCTCATAGCACGTTTAAAAACAATTGTAGAAAAAACATAACTTCAATATTTTGCAATGAAATTTTTAAATGACTCAGATATTTTTTAAATTTCAAGACATACTCAGGAGTAATGATAGTCAAGTTGTACTATTTAAAATATTGAATAAAAATATGATGGCAACGTTGTAATTTAATTCGTATTTTAATTTAAGCATTCATGTATTTTTATTGCCCCAGATACACATCTACCGTCGGAGGCTGCAGACCAAAAAACATTGATATCTGGTTACCCTGGGGCTGCATACAAGTGTGAAGATTTGTCAGCAACGTCGCAACCAGCCATAGCTTGCCAATTGGCATTCGACGCACCATCATCTTCTTGTCCCAATTAAGAAATGACCATTGGCTTTTGATCAAGTGGAAGGCCCACTGCACGGACTCTCGCACCGAGCTCATGCTCGAATTGAATAAAGCCTCAACAGAGCCTGGTCGAGCAAATGCAAAAGGACAGGATATACAGTCGCGACAGCCATAGGCTGGATCACCATATACGCAGAATCTCCGCAGTACATCATTTTCGAGCATTTTCTTGAGGACACGGCTCATGACCAGGACTGTGGAGTCATGGCGGCGTCCCTCTACAGGACCAAACATACTAATAAGCAGACCATCAGGTGTCACAATGCCTTGATAGTTGAAACAATGTCATCGAGGGTGACCGTTGTACACTGCACGCTGAAGATTTTCATAACGGGCAGATTTTGTGCCATCCCGAGGACTTGGCCGTGATATGTAGTGCTTGGTTCCATCAATGAAGCCAATACATGCCCTCATTCCAGACAAGCTTGACTTAGCGCAAATAGCCTGCGCATATTCTTCTAATCAAATTTGACTCATTTGTTTTCACTGGAATTACCTGCGCGCTGAGACCATAGAGTCTGATTGAGGTACACAACCGCCGAGTATCTCGTATAAATGATGTTGATTGTTGTACGCAGAATTCGTGAACATGCTTCCGCTGACCGTCCGAATTCATTCGCAACTGTAAACAAGCGCGATGGCTCTGATAAGCGACGGCACAGAAGAGCGAGTGCCTCAAGCCTGGGGCACTTATCGGAGGAAGAAGTAATTATTGTATTGGGCAGATGTAGCTTGACAGATAGGCAGTCGAGCTGCGATATTGTGAAGCGAAATTTGTGTAGAGCTGTGCCATCATTCATAATAAGGTCAAAGAACTGAGTGAAATCGATGACTGGGCGAGGGGTTCGAAGATGAATGAGGTTGTCTTGGTACAGCAGGTCCATGATGGTTGAAAAGCGTCCACGTCTCCAGCGCAAGACTCCATAATCCGACCAACTACTGCCACAAAGGCATCACACGACAGCTCCCGATTGAGTCTCGTGGAACAACAAGCAAAATGAAGTGATAATTATTCGGATGGCGAACTGGATTCATTTCCGGATATCAATCACATCTCTCGCGATACCGAAATTGACGATTTTGAATAAAATGAGATTGGGCAAGACATGCGAATCTCATCTCATTTTTACAAAACCTGGCTGTACCGAAAGTGCTCTAATATTGGACAATACTAGTGACTTTGACTAAAAAATGACTTATCTTGGATGCGCGTCGTATCGCTTATCGAAAATTTTTCTTATAGAGCCTCTTTTCAAATTATGCTTCTATTTACACTTAACACAATCGCTAACCTTCAAACACTTGCTGTTAACACGAATGCTGTGTTGAGATGAGGAATCCAGAGTATAGATGTGTGTAGAGGCAACAGTGAAATATTTGTAAAAATACTAATATATTGATATTGATATTGATGTTACGGTATTACTTCGAAGTAGTATTTTAAGTATTACTATTTCTGTCAAAAAGAAAATGATATGATACTTTGAGTATTAGTATATCAATTTATTAATATTTCTAGTACTAGTATCTTGAAATGGTATCCATCTCTGCCACTGTCAGGTCGCCTCTGTCCCACGACAGTCTGCCATGTTTATGACGGATGGCTGGCTAGAACACGATGGAGCAAAGTCGACGTATTCAACGTTGGTAGCCATGTGGTGGATTCTCTATCCAACGTCGCGTGCTGGCCATTGTTGCTGACCATATTGTCGCTCGACGGCACTTCAACGAATCCACGCCAATCGAGAGTCCAGCCATGTCTATTCAAACCTCGACAAGTTTTTTTCTCCAAGCGTTGGTTGGCACACCATCGTCCGCCATCGAGAGAGAATGAAGATCCAGCGTGAATGCACTTTGACGTGGGTACCTGCGACATTGATCGCTTCAACTTGGGTGATTCGCAATACCGTGGCTGGAATGTTTTGGAAAAAACACGCAAAAATTGCACTCGACCAATCGTTTGAGCCACGTCGGTGTCTCACGTCGTGCATCCACGACGGGGTTCAACTCTGGTCGTGTCATTTCCACTTTTGGCTGGTATGGAAGCTATCGCCCCTGCTGATTTGAGTGTTCTCCTCGACGCCCCCGTCCGTCGCAGTGGCCTCAAGCGAAAAGCCACCGCGCCACTGAAACGAGTCGAGTTCTCCATCGCGACGGAATACACGTTTCGAGTCGGCTATGGCGCCACGTCTGTGCCTCACGACAGCATCCCTGCTGTTGGACTCGAAGGCCCAGCAATCCACGTCGAGACCAAGTCCATTCAAGACAAACAATCCCAGCTTATGATGTACACGCCCCGCGACCGAGTCTGCCTCCTTCGACGTGCGGGCTACACGGTTGAAGATCTTCATCAACAGAGCCGAGACCTCCAAGCGATCCAAATCTCACGCTCGCAAACTGTCGAGGAATATATCAAAGAGCGACAGCAAAACATGGTCAAGGAGACGCGAGAGCGCATGCAAGTCGCGCGCCTCTTGTCGTAGAGCAAAGTCCGCATGATTGGCTATATTTAATGATCAAAGTGATTTTCCTCAATGGATCATCTTGAAATTTGTATGCTTTTCATATTGTACTGCAGTATTTCATCCAGGTAGAGTCCTTTTGTCGATGATATCCTTATGTCGTTGGTCCACGCGATACGTCCATGAGGCAAAGACGACTCCCTCGCCCTGCCTTTTCATCCAACGAGCATGGGAAACACGCTCATTGCGGCGCACGGACGAAGGAATGCAGCTCGAGTCCGTCGAAATCCACTTCGTTTACAACGGCGACTTGTCGAATTCCTTGAGATTTTATATTGAACCTCTATCATTTTATATACCACTGATTAATATGGAATATTTGCGCATACCTGGACATGGATGACTTTGGCAAGCCCGTGGCGTATAGCTGGTCTCTCCGCCGTAAATTTGGTGCGTCCTCCTATTGCGTTGATATATACAAGTAGATGCGTATCGTCTGTCGAGAATCTCATGCAATCTTGGACATATCCAATCAAAATTCCAGTTTTCTTTTTTTGAAAAATGTTATTCAATAAAATACATGCATTCTTGTATGGTTTTCAGTCGGAAGATCTCGACGATATGAGAGGAAAAGACCCATAAATATCATGCCACAGTAAAGCTGTAGCCTCTAGTGCTCGAAGGGAGGGCGACCAGGCTGGAAATTCTGCAGCATTGAGCGAAAATGTGCAGTTGAATTTTGCACATGTGGACACCAAATCCGGATAATGTTTATTTTATCCGGTCAATGGCTGTTTTTAAACTCAGGAGCAGGCTCCTCTACGGCCGTCAGATGGCGCCAAACGACGATGCATTTCGCCCTCGCTAGAGAGCATTCAGCTCGTCATGACGCGGTTGTCCCAAGCGTTCGACGTTAAAATGTCGGCCAAGTCCCATGGAAGTGACAGCAAGTTCAAAAGCTCGTACTCCAAAGTGTCGTCTGTGAGCGAATCGGTCGCCGCGGCTGAAGCGACAACTCGACTTTCGCAACTTCTCGACGACTGCACTGGCGACGGGAGATATGCAGTCGAGTGGACCAAGCTCAAAGACAAAGGCGATGCGCTTCAGCTATGGAAAGGACAGTCACACGAAAGGGGATTTTCTCTCCACGGCGTGCAAGATATCCCAGCGTCTATCACTGAAGTTTGCGCTTTCTTCACGCCCCGCTTGACGTCCAGCTTCAAAGCCAACATGAAACTCCTCCACGGCCCCGAATTTGTCGATGGGGCCATCGAATCTTCGTCCTCAATGACCATGGCTCCTCAAAGCGAACTTTTCTCAACCTCCATGTGGTGTGCCTTCAAGTCCAAAGCGCTCCTCGGCAAGGACAAAGGATTTACCATGCATACCGCCGCTCAGATATTTCATCCTCCCGTCGTGCACATGCGGACTCTGGTCTACGTAATGACGCCTCGAACGTCTCGTTCGTTACCCCATCGTTTTTCCTGCGCCGAGTGGACTTTTGGTGTCGTCATTGAGGAAGTCTCACCACAATCTCTGCGGATGTCCTGCCGCTGCTCATCCTCTGAAGCATCCTTGTGCTCCATGGCAACTGGTGTCGTCTGGCGAACTCTAAGCAATCTTCCCGAGGCCATTTCGACGTTCAAATCTTCGACAACCAAGTCGCTCGTATCTCAAGCTCAGTGGGTTGAAGACCATTACCGCTCCGAGTGCCATCAATGCCATGCCGACTTCACCACCTTCCGTCGACGCCATCATTGCCGAACATGTGGCGAAATCGTTTGTTCGTCGTGCTCAACTCGCCAGGTCGCCGCATTAGCTCGTGGTCCACTCAAAGTCCGCATGTGCAGTGGGTGTGTGGCCTCTCTTAACGGCTCCAACCAGCCCCGCGAGAGCCAAATGACGCGGGCGAGCTCAGGCGACCAAGGCCGCGAGAGTAGTGCGAGTTTGCTCGATGGCAGCTTGATGCGCATTGCCGACTCGATCAGCAGTGCCGCTCGTGCGAATGACATTCATCAAGGGACAGGATGATAGTTTAGAATACATCATATATTTATAGCAAGCTACGAACTTCCAAAGCACACGGCGACGGCGCCTTGGACTCCGCGCTCAACACAACAAATGCTCCAAAATATTAAATTTGACGGTGTTCCTGTCAATTAGCATATCTAGGCAAAATATACAATTACATAGGATATTAATATATACAATTCACATGGAGTCGTTCATTCTTCCAGAGGTTGTCCCTCAAGGCCACGTTGAATTCATGACTTGCAAGCTGTGATTAGACCATGTCATGTGTATACTCTTCCTCTTGCACATGCGTTCAAGTTGATTACAATCTGTTAATCAACTCGATTTCTGTGCCATTTGCCACCAAGTTCTGACAACGCATGACCATGCTTCCGATCTCGTCTCTCGATCGTGCTGGTCATCTTTGCATGCCACATTCACAAGATTCCCAATGTATTGATAGTCGAATAACTGCATTATGTTGATTAGGCTTCGTATTGACTGGGAGGTAGAAGATCTCTGGTTGGGGCCAGCCATTTTGAGTGACGTTCCAGGTTTGCACTTACAGCCCAAACCTCGTTATGGTGAAACGATCGGAAGCGTGGAATTGTCCAAGAATGTTAGCTTCAAAACAGCTTATGTGTCGTTGTTAAAAGCTGCCGTTTCGAACTATTGCAAGGCTTTGGCACCAGACAAAGTGTGAACTGTCAATCGTGCAAACTCGGTGGCTAAGCAAACAGAGACCCCGTTAAAGATTGCGTTTTAGGGCCAGTATGCATGCTCTTCCCTAAAGAGACACATCTTTAAGATGAGAGCGGATCGATGCATGCCGTGTTGCAAGCAAGAAATAAACTTGAGCCATCTCAGTTTGCTCTTGTCAACTTGTCATAATGACAGGTCATGTTTATGTTCTTGGAAAATCCGGTTAATTCCTTAAATTGCAATTTTCCCAATTAATCGTATCCAATCAAGTTTAATGAAAATTTAATTGACCAATTAAGATTTGCTACGTTATTGATTTGACCAATCAAAATTTATTATTTGAAAATATTAGCGAATCAAGTGATAGAAATTTGACAATGTTTGCACATCAACAGGAAATTGTCATGAGTTATCGAAATGCTCAGCCTCTATTAATAGTCAGCAGTGTAGACTATGCTATTGGTGTTGTGAGAGACAAATGCAGAGTTTCTAATCGAGCGTTGTTTTCTCTATTTTTATGTACCTTGAACGAGAAAATATCCTTATCTTTATGTTGAGAAATTGAATTTTTATTGTTTTTAACCACATTTAATGAGGAAGAATTTTAGAGTTAACGGAGTTGGACCAATCATATCAGAGAAGATTATTGTTGTCCGATGGCATCCAAGCGGTGAGATGCGTACTCTGGCTAAACGATGCTCATGGAAGTCGTAGTGCTGTGGCCAAAGTCGTCTTGTCTGGCATTCAGCCAACAGGCGTACCGCACCTTGGCAACTATTGTGGCGCCGTGTCGAAATGGGTGACGCTGCAAGACACCCAAGCCCCCGACGTCAAGTCTCTCTACAGCATAGTCGACTTGCACGCGATCACGCTACCATACGATGCATCCAAGCTGCAGGACAACATTTACGGCCTTCTTGCCTCGCTCTTGGGCTGTGGCCTTGACCCATCCAAGAACATTTTGTTCAAGCAGTCGGATATTCATCAACATACTGAACTCGCTTGGCTCCTCTCGTGCATTACACCTCTCTCGTGGATGCAGCGCATGACCCAATTTAAGCAAAAGAGTCAGCAAAAAGATGCTAACTCTGTCTCGCTTGGGTATTCATGGACATATATCGTCGTCTTGACGTCGGATTTGTTAGATTGCTGTCGTATCCTGCGCTTATGGCCGCTGACGTTCTCTTGTACAAAGCAACGCATGTTCCAGTGGGCGACGACCAGCAGCAACATCTCGAGCTTGCTCGTATGGTTGCCACAACCTTTAACGAGCGATTTCAGACCGATTTGTTTCCTAAGCCAATTCCACAGCGAGGTAACACAATGTCGAACTTGTCCCCCTCAAAGAACCTCGTAGATGATCCAAACGAAGCACTTGTCCGTATCATGAGTCTTCGTGATCCAACTGCCAAGATGAGCAAATCCGATCCATCGGCTTACAGCCGCATTGACTTGACTGGTGCGGTGACTAGGGGCACAGCAACGACTTATTCCATGGCTTTAGACTCGCCTGACGAGATTGTGAAAAAGATTCGCAAGGCCCAGACCGATTCGATTGTTGGCATTGCATACGACAAGACGAATCGTCCAGGCGTGTCGAACCTCATGAGCATTTTGAGCGCCGTGACAGGCAAAAGCTTGGATGAGATCGAAGCCGAGTACAAAGTAAGTCGCCGCCATCTTCATGGAACCTAGAGCTCACTATTCCTCTTGTAGTCTTTTCAAACAGGGCAATTCAAGCAAGTCGTTGCTGATGCTGTCGTCGCCAAGTACGAAACGTCAAAATCCAACGACGAGACTAATGACGCTTCCTTTGTAGAATTGGACCGATTGGCCTCCGCATTCAAGAGTACCAGCGAGACCGAGCATTCTTGGAAGCAGTGCTCCAAACTGGCCAGCGCCAAGCCAGTGAAATTGCTATCGATACGATGGTCCAAGTCAAGCGAGCGATGGGACTGTTGTAGAAAAACATAGAACGAAATCCATGCATCCTGATACAATCTATTGCCACTACTAGCGTAAGGTTTACCAAAGCCATCTCGACGTTGCAGGAGGTTTTTCGTGCTGTCTGTCCTCCTGAAATTGGATCAATGTGGCAGTTGCAGCATCCAATTGAGCCTTGAAGAGCGCCAATTGGTCGTCCATCTCTCGCATTTGATGCTCCAGTCGACGGAAACGCATGTCGATTTCTTGCTGCTTTTGAAAATCGCGCTCGTTTGCTTTGCGTTCCTTCTCCTTGCTGCTCTTGTTGCTTCGATCGTACTCGTACGCGGCGACGCCCAACGCGACAGAGAAAATCAGCACCTCGCCGAGGAAATCCGCGCCTTTCTCGACGGCTTGATCGGCTGGGAGTGGCTTGATCTGCACCGTCCGTGAATGAATTTGGCCTTGCATACTCATTTGAATATTCAGTACGACTCGATGATGGCGCTGCCCGATGGAGTTGCATATAGAATTCAACCATGGCTGCGTCTTGGATCGACTTTTCAGTGCTTTCGCGACTGGTTTCGTCAGCGTCCGCAGCAAAAGACCGCCTACTTTGAAGAGAGGAATCGCCACCATCTCTCTTTTCGTCGTCCGACAATTTAGAGTACCTCTCACACTTGATATTAACACCATTATTCGGATACAAAATGTTTATCCGTAAAATGAATCTCTCAAACTCTATAATTCCAGCTGTTCGGATAAACTTTTTATTAGCCGTAGAATAGTTTAAGGAAGCACATGGAAGGGAAGACTCATTCAAATCCCGGCGTGATTCAATCAGGCATAGCCATAGTTGAGGTCTTCCGTCCGAGGCGCTTGAGATCCCATCGAAAACCATTGGATGGAATGAAATGTATGACATGAAGTCATCAGTTGGTTAGATAAAGTTCACCCATGCATTAAATATGTTATCCGGATATCCGGATAAACATCAAACGAGCGAAAACGACACGACGATCGCCTTCCATGAGAGGAGCGTTTTCACGACTGGGGATCACTCTATATCACACGGGACTACCTCAACTTGGACTAAGAGAGAAAGCGTTCAAAGCGCGACCTCTCGCCAGACTGCATGAAGTGATGCCGCAGTCGCTATGACCGTACCGACAATCTTCATGGAGAGGTGTCCGACCGCTCTTATCAACTTCATTAACGCCGTTGAATGAGTGATTTCCAGTGTAGCGTCCATTGTCGCCGTCACTGACAGGAGCACTGTCATGCATTCCGTTCTACCAGCAAAGCAAGCTACATGCAGCGGCGTGCTCCCGCCTCAGTTGATACCGAGCGTGTGTGCACTAAATTTGGCGAGACACACAACGTTTTCATGGTCAATGTGGGATGGAGACGACCGACTTGCTGGCACGCGGTTGTGAACAAGATCACTGAGTACATATATTCTAATTGTTTACGATGGCCGAGACGACGCCGCTGTTGGCTCTTGTGCCAGCTTTGCCGCTCTTCAAGTAACAAATGCCATGACCAAACGAAAACGCTTGGCATCCTTGATATCCTCGGCAGATTGCACAGCAGTCTTCGGCGGTCTCACCAGCAACTTCAGCAACATCAAGGCCAATGTAGTCGATCTTGGTTTCAACGGCCGAACACTTGTACACACGAGCCGAGTGGACGTCCAATTTCGAGCGAGTGCCGGCCCGCTTGCTCTTAAAGTAACACTTGCCGTTCGACCAGCTGTAAGCATTGCAGGCGCCGTTGTTCTTGCAGAGATCACAGCATTGTTCAAGAGGAGCCCATGCATCGCCAATGTCTTCGCCAACGTATTCGGTCTGTCGTTCGACGGCACCGCACGTCGTTGGCGTCGTTGGACCGCTGCCGGTGGAGACGGACGCAGCAAGCGCGCCGTCGTTGCGAAGACGTTCGCCCTTGGCCGACTTGAACCAACACGTGCCGTCGTTGAAAGGTGTCCAGACAAACAACTTGCATCCAGGCAGGTTTGCGCACTCCGTGCAGCAGTTGTCGAATTGACGGCCAGACGAGGAGCCAATGTCGAATCCGGCAAAGTCAGAGTTCAATTGTTCAGGGACGCAAGTTCCAGCAGGGGGAGGGGCCAACGTTGGAGATGGCGCTGGAGTCGCAGTGGCAAGCGACGCAGCTTGTGCACCATTCGAAATGATCTTTTCACCCTTGGCCGACTTGAGCCAGCAGGTACCGCCGTTGAATGGGGTCCAGACGTAGACCTTGCACCGCGCGGTGGCGATGCATTCGGCGCAGCAGTCATCGAATTGACGAGGGAAAACAGACGCAATGTCGTATCCAGAAAAATCAAAGTTGGCTTTTTCAGGGATACAGCTTCCAGGAGGAGGGATAGGGAGAGATGGAGATGGCGCTGGAGTCATCGGAGGAACTGTGGGGGCATCCGTGGGAGCAGCAGTCGGCGCAGCTGTAGGGGCTGCAGTTGGAGCTGCGGTAGGGGCAGCAGTTGGGGCAGAGGCAACGGCATCCTTGGGTAGAAGGTTCTTGTCTTGGAGAAGTTTGACAATCTTGGTGATTTTGATGGCGTAGTTCGCGCCGTAATCCGCCGTGTCAGCTTTGCAGCCCCCACAGTTGTGGAGACCAACGACAAGATTGGTCGCGACGCTCAAGATTGGTGTGCCGGACGAACCGCCTTCTGTGTCCAAGTTGTAGCCCAAGCGGTCGACATTGTGGCAGTCCGTGTCTGTTGGTTCCGTGTAGCTCGTCGTGGTAATTTTACCAGGGGCGCCATCTTTAATCATGGAAATGCGCTTGGGTTTGCCATAAGGATGGCCAGCCACGTAGACCGGATCATTGAGAGCGGGGTCTGTAGGACTAGCTTGCAAGTAACCATAATCGCTCAAACTGGCGCCAGCATTCAAATTGATTTTGACCAAGGCGAAGTCCAACATGACATCGTTGATCAAGAGCGTCGTGCTGTTTGCAACGACAACACCACGATTGCTTCCCATGGAGACTGCATCGTTGCATCCAGGCGCGATCGCATTGAATTCGACCACAGTGTTGGCCGCAGCATCAGCCGTGTTGATGCAGTGGTTGTTGGTGATCAAGTGGCCTTCCGAGCCAAAGAGCCAGCCCGTACAATACGCCTTCTTCGAGATGAGCAAACGCGCCACCGAGACGGCCTTGTTGTACTTGACATTGTCGGTGTCTTTAAAGCACACGACGTTCTGCGACTCGTCTTTGTTGCAGATGCTTTCCAAGTTGGAATCTTGGCTCTGGAAGAACGATGGGATCTGCGCATTCACGAGCGCGACACTGCATGCCATCATGGCCAACGTCTTGGAGAGAGAGACCATCGTACTCGATGGTGGGGGTGAAAATTCGACTGACGGCTGCCTTCATGCCTTCTGTAATTGACCAAGCTCTGTGAGTTGCATATATCGTTGCGCTCTGCTCGAAATGATTTAAATCGAGCGCGATTTCAAGCGCTTTCAATCGCTCGAAAAAATTGTCAGCGAATTGATTCATTTGTAAATTTTGACCAATTACTTTATTACATACAATTGATTGGACAAATGCAATCAAATTCGAGATTTTCAGAATTATCGGCAGGCCACCTCCGGCTGCAAATGGCAGAAGAGTTCGTAGCGCTCATGCAATACGCATGGCGCTTAATATCATTATGAAGCTAGGCTTTTAAGTCATGGCAACGACAGAGATGAACGTTTGCTTTGCCCAGATCATACATAATGCGCAGTAAAACTTTGATATCTCGCAACTCTACAATTCCTTCTGAGCATGAAATTTACAAGAATGATCATATTGATTTGAAATCTCGTGTACATGACACAGTTTGAAACATTCGTGGCGCGATTCTGTCAAAGCGTGCCTTGTTTTCAGAGCATGGCAATAGAAGTTTCATACATTGCACTTTAATTGCTTGAGTTTGCGAGAAGCACGGCTAGCTGCAGCCTCTGTTACTTCAGTGAATTCTTCCCACTCCTGTATGTGTCGTCTTCCCATGGACGACGGCGAAGATCTTGCTCTGAAGCCGACATGCTGCATCGAGACTGCTGTCGACCAATAACGTTAAGAGAAATCGAGCATATCGAGCGAAATCAATTAATTGATTTCTGCTCGATATCCGCTTTTTAATCTCGATTGCGATCGAGCGCAACTATAGTTGCATAGGTCCTTGCTGTCCTGCCTCTGCATGGCCACGGGTTCCATTGTGCATGTCCAGCACGATCATACCAGTCAAAATATCGTATTTTACCGCTCATAATATCTAGACATTTATTTCAAAAAAATTCAGTCTTTTTAATACATAAAATCAATTTTTAAAATTGGATCAAAATAGTTTATGATACCTGTGAATTATTCTAGCTAATATGAGCGAAAAGTTGAAACAACGTGGTGGTTCCTGTGGTACTTGGATCGGTGGACAATTTCGCAGTAGACGCGCTTTCGACGCGGCGGAGATCCTGTGCGACTTGACATTGAAGACCGCTTACGCTTTGGCGCAGTCTCCTGATGATTGACAAATTTTATATGTACTATGATACTAGTATATGAACGTAGACAGAGGACAGGGATTGACATGAAGTGGAATGCAAATCACATTCCCCCCACATAAAGCCCGCTAAATTGGGGTCGAGAAGTAGATATTTATATCCTGCTAAAATAAATATTTATTGTATATTTATTCCTTCCCATTCCACAATTGAACGCTTAAACTTAATATTTTCAAGAACCAAAATCAGATATTCCTGCTCAAAAATTATAGCTATTTCAAACATTAGTTCAATAGCTATTTAGTCCGACTATTCTTCGATAAAGAGAATTTTATAGCCTAGTAACACTAATTTCGTTTAAGTTTTATCTTGAAAATATTTGATAAGGTATATTTTTGCTTTAATTAACTGAAAGGGACAGACAAGAGGACAACAGGACAACTTCTCGACAAGCACCACCCAAATCTTCACCCTGACGCAAGCATGAGACTGCGAATATCTCGTGCTGTTGATCTCCTTCTGTCCAGAGGTCTCCCGTGGATAATTCTCTGAACAAGCAACGCAATGTAGCGCATGGAATTCTTGACTCCCAATGAGTACCTTGTGAGGAATGGAGAGACTGTGATATAAAGCTGGTGTTCGATAGTGTCACGTCTGCAGCTTGGACTCATTACACATTGGCATTCCCTTGATAAATCTACAGTAATCAGGGCATTGGGAATGTCTTATTGCCTCACTCGTGGCCTCACTCCCCCAGTGGACTTTGTCGTCTGGACCGTCTTTGTCCATCGAGTATTGCGATTCCCCCCATCTGGAGCCATCGTGGAACATTTGAAGACCCACCATTCAAAACATGGCTTATCGACCATCATGCAACGTTTGAGTTAGATGTTGCATGATAAACTAGACTCCTTTAGCTACGTTTTGACCCCTCAAGCGCTCCTAGAAGAGCCGCGACACCAAAGTAATGGAGGTTGGGAGTGAGCGACTGACCATTTTCCCCCGATTTTGAGATATTGGCATGTACAAAAAGTACATTTCACGTTGAATCGAATGGAACTGTTTGTTTCTTACAATTCATTCTCTAATCAATAGAAAAGGTTAAAAAACAATCATCCGAGTGTTTGATACATATGAATAAAACACATGGTCAATAAGAGTGATTTTGAATGGCGTGTCAATAATACGCTTCTGACAGCACTCTATTGCTACTAGCGCTTTCGCTTGTTCTGTTGGTGGAAGCGCTGGATGCCTTTCAATCTCTATGAAGATGGTTACCCAAACGAGAAGACAAGTCAACTTACCCTCCACCGCCGTCACAGACCCGCGAGACTCATCTCCATCGCAACGCAATGTGATGATGTGTGTTATATGAAGTGTTTTTTATGCAAAGTGTTTTTTTCGATTTTCTCGAAACAAGTTGACCACTGATCTTTGACGTCGATTTTCTCGAAAACTTCAAATGGTCGATAAGCCATTTTTTGAATGGTGGGTCCTCATTTGGAGCCCTTCGCCAGCTCTGCGAAATGAGCATTGCATGAGTCAGTCGTGGCATCACTGGCCGCTTTTTGACGGCACCGACTCTCTGTCTGAGGGGTTTGAACAGATACAGACGCATCAGAGTGCTTCATACACTTTCGCAACGCTGGCTAGCTGATGGCGAACTGACTGTCCAGGGTTCTTATGGACAACATTGTCAAAGGAGTTGAAAAGAATCCAGCAGAGCTCTCGTCAGTCTTTGCATTCTTTGAAGTCGTCGAACGTTTTTCTTGAGTGTATCAAAAGCTAATGATATTACCATGGACAGACTCTGCTCGCCTACATCAAACCCACACGACTGACAACTTTTTGCTGCTCCCAATCCCAAACGCGTCCCGAGGCTGTTGCCACAACATCGCCTTGTAAATGCGTCGGAGGTTCTTCGCCAAACATCGTCACATCGACATAAGGGCAAGCATCGAAGTCGTATGATGGGTTGGCACGGAGTCGAGTCAGCAAATCTGACGCCCAGTCGAGGGGAATCGAGTGCTTCTTGAGTATGTCGTCGTTCTTAGCCGCCAAGATGGACAATATCAAGAGAGGATCGTACTTCCATGGCTTGGGCGATTTGGGCCATCGGCTGTCGGACTCTGACTTCAAATACGACACCGCTTCGGAGGGTGTCATTTTGTTCAATGCAACTGGATGCGTCAAAAAAGTTGGCCATGCTGGGTGGGGAGCGCGCATTAGGAATTTGAAGACATTGTCGCCTTCCATGAGATGCAGACGATAGACAAATTTGCCAAAGTCGCTGTGGGCAGCATGCAGACGCGCTTTTTGGTCCTTGGGAGTTCCAACTCCAGTCCAAAAGAAGCGTTCCCACATTGTTTGCCCGTGTGTTTCAAAGAATGCCTTCAAGTCTTCGTTGAATGTCTTTCTCCTCTTGCTGTCACCGGGTAAAAACGACTGGAAATGGCGAGTCCATTTGAGCCACGGCTTTGCTTGCAGCGCGACGTCGTATTCGAATTCGACGGTCTCTTCAGAGGCTGGTTTTTCAAGCGACTCAGGTTTCAACTCGGACGTCTTGGTGCTTTTTGCGACAGCTAAGGTCAAGTCTTGGGCTTCTTGCTCCTCTTCAAGTTTGTTGAGACCACGCAATTGGGAATCCCGTTCACGGCGGAGGTAGTTGGCAGTCATGGCAGCACTGCGGCTGCTGGTACGCCTACCGCTTTCGCTAGGGCTTGGCAACGGCTCGACATTAGAGCTTTCAGTTGGGACCTCGTCTTTGAGATTTCGGCGGGCTGCTGGCTTCTTCTCAACCACAGTGGATTTCTTTGCCATCTCATCGGGCGGAGGAGTTTCTTTCACTATCGTATCAATTGATGGTTTTGATTTCTTGGGAGGTGGTGACTTTGCAATATTTGATGGCTCATTTACATGGCGCTTAACTGGCTTGACAGGGTCGAGCTTCTTCGTCGTTTTTGCGCGATTGGGAGATGTGGCAAAATAGTTTTGTTTCGAATCAAAGGCAACGTTGAAGTTGGAGAAAATCGTGATGTTCTCCGCGGCGTCGAGGAACTTATCGACGGATTGAGAATCCCGCTGGAGAAACGCTTTGGCCAGGGCATGGAGACCGCTCGTGTTCTTCGTTTGGAAGACTGATTCAACCCACGTTATAAAGGGCACGAGGTTGTCTTCAGTCGTCGTGGAAGTTGAAACTCCAGCTTTTTGAACCGCTTCAGACGCTTGATTCAGCAGCTCCCCCGCCTTCTGCTGAATTGCCGCTGTAGCATCAACGAAGTGCCGCGTCGTCGCCTCAAGTTGCTTCAGGTCTTCCAAGAGCGACCCTGTCATCGCTTCCACCTGTCGTCAAGTTTAAAAACTGTGATATCGTGTATCCGGATGTCCGGATAAAGGACCAAATCCAAATTTGATTTCCACGACAAGCGGGAATCCTGCGCCAATGATCTCCAGCACGATCTAACCATTATTGTCCTTTTCAGTGAAATGTGGACTTGGCAGTTCATTGGGCGAATCGCATAAAAATCGACTGTGCTGAATTTAATATGAAATATTGTATAGTCGTCAAAGTTGAGTACAATTTCTTCCAAGCAGTGGTTCCTGCATCCTAGAATACCACCACGCATGATTTCCAGGCCAGCTACTACCTCGCTACGAAGCGCTAAGACGCCGCGCGTATCTTCTGCGAGTCAGCGTCCATCATGGCCTTTTCCCATGGCCTTTCGTCAAATCACATAATTAAGGTGATTTGATTGATTAAAATATTGAAAATACTGGTCTATGATTGGCTAGTCGATTGTTAGTCGATTCTGCCAAGTCGATTCGATTCGACAGCCCAGTCCAATTTGGAATCGAATGAATACTGTAATATTGCACCTGAAAGGCAGCTCTGGTGTCTGAAAAAGACACCGCATATTCGAGACGCTAGCAGGGCTTCATTTGCCTTTTTATTTGCAATGTCCCCGACGACGATGGAGAGAAGCTGGCGTCGTACATAACGCCATTGCAGCTCTCGTTGGAATAGAAACTACCAGTGTGTAGAGGCCACCGATACTCAGTGAAGGAGGCATACAGATTGCCTGATATCTCACCTTTCGTCCCTTGTAGGGCTCAGAGTATGACACACGATGTCAATTTTACAATCCACGAGTACATGCTGGCAGAAGTTTGTCAGTTGTCATTCACATAGCGACACGCGGTACGCAATGTTCGCAGAAGAATACTCGCTGGATTTGTCGCGAGTGCGTTTAGAAGACAGTGTGTTTTGCAATGATGGCCGAGTTGGGTGCAAGTTCGTTCGATTACAGCTCACAATGATCGACATCCCTGTCAATTTCTTCGAGGTTGGCAACTTGTGGAGAAAAATTAGCATCGGACGCGTTTGATTCTCCCATCGGTTCATACCAGCAGCAATTGACTCTTGAAAGAAAGAATTCTCATGGATTCAATGAGCCTCTCTGTTGGTATGGGTGCCTAAGCTACATGCGCAGTCTTGTTGATCGACAAAAAGAAATAATTAGACAACAGTTTAGCTGATAGATTACAGAGACTTGGATGATTTGCAGCCCGTGCCGCCTGCAACCACAAGACATGATGTGGACGGAAACATGGAAAGCAAACTGACCACGATAGAGAACACCAAGCATGCAAAGCTGAGTAAGAGCACGATTGCAGCCGCAACGGGCTGCTTGCCACCGTAGACTTTGAGGCGATACACTTGGTTCTTTTGCTTCGGCAACAAATAGACAGTGAAGCAAGCGAGCAAAGCGGCGGTGTAGTAGATAATGTACGTGTAGGCAACTTGGTGGCGGCTTCTAGGTGAGTCACTTGCAACGTCCTTCTCAGTCACGCTGAACTGCCCGCTCACGATGTTGCCGATCAGAGGCCCAAAGGCGGCTGGGAGGTTATTCATCGTCGACAAAATTGCGTAAGTGAGGCCTTCATTGCCCATTTCAGCCAGCTCAACGATGACAAAGCTGGTTGTCAGGAACTGAATGGAGCTTGGAAGGTATTCACACACTTGGACGAGCACAAGGTAAAAGTATTGATTGCGCACGACGCCATAGATGGTCAAGAAGTTGGCAAGCGAGTCAAAGACTTGGACTGAGAGATTGGTAACCACAATGACGGTGCGCCAATTCCACGCCGTGCCACGGGAGCCAGTGTATGCAAGGCCACCGGCAAAAATCAAGTTGCCAATGATCGAAAAGAGCTGACTGTTAAGATTGTCCACCTTAGCCCAGTGGTACTGGAGGTATGGAGTCGCTGTCGTGACGATCCCAGCCGAGAGGAAGATAAAAGAAAAGCGAAAGATCATGAACTGCCACATGGCTCGGTTTTGCACGAGCTGCCAGAATTCGTTCATGTACTGGATGAAGTTGACACCAACGGTTGGGATCTCGACCACATAGACGAACGTGACGGGCACCATGAGCGCACATGGGACAGCCAGGATGAGGAAGAAGTAGTTGAGAGGGATGGCCCATTGAAAAGTACCGCCAAAGTCTTCGCTGTTGAGGCAGAGACCGATGATGGCTTGCGAGATGACCGTCGAAACGTATCGAGCAATGTAAATGAGCGATTGGAGACGGCCACGAATCGCTTCAGGTTCACGCTGGGCCATTTCAACCAGTAATGCATCCGACGCGACATCTGCAATCACGTACGAGATGACAGCGACACCACACAAGATGGCAATCGTTGATCCTGTGTGTTGAGCATCTTCGTTGACAATGCCAGTCAGATTGGGTGGCAGTGTGCCACGAATGTAGTCGCGGTCGATAATGTATGGATCGCCAGGTTTGCACGACGAGAGGTAGATCAAACAAGCACAGCAGCATAGCCATCCGATGATCATATACGACTTGCGGCGGTAGCCCATGATGGGGAAGCAGTCGGACAAGATGCCAAAGATAACCTTGAGGTTCCATCCGATGACTGTAAGGGCGGTGATGCCATGCGTTTGAGCACCTGACATGCGATAGTAGACTGTGAAGACAGGGTAGACAAGGTTGGGGAAGGCACCAAGCATGAGACCAATCGCAACATACTGTGCAATCAGCGAGAGCACTTCTCGGCTCGTGTAGACAAGCGCACCGCCTGACCGAAGGGCGCCCGTCTGGAGCATCGCGACTTCAGTATCTGCTGGTGTTTTGTTGTACATGAGGCCATAGTCATCGCGGCTGCCGCCTTGGTTGTTGACGCTATATTCGCCTCGCTTCATCTGAGCCGATTCCGTTCTGGCGAGCAACAACTTTGCGATCCAGATTTGTCTATGCACCATATGGCCAGTGGAATGAATCGCCAAACCCAAAGTGGTGATAACTGTCAAAATTCGCTACGTTTCATCAAAATTCCAAAGTGTCACTTTAAATGACATAGTTCTTCCACGCTCGGTTCCTCCATCCACTCTTGAAATCCTGCGGTCCCATCCTTGAGTATTCAAGCCGTCGCCACGTTTTTGAGTGAAGAAGTCTTTAAAGTGCGATAACAACTACCATAATTGCCAGCCAAACTGAGATCTCAACCCAGATGTAGCGTATCAGTTTAGTGTAACTATTTCGTATGGAATAAAGTATACACCAACTTGTGTGTTTGAAATTGCCCAATCCAATTGTAGTAGTAATCACATTTTAGCCAATCGAATTGTCTTTTGAGGTTTGACATGTCATTTAAACTGATCAATTGTCATTTTTTATGGTGGGATAGCACAAGGACGCGTATTTTGGCAGTACAGGTCTCAAGTGTATAAACGGCAAAGTGAGTTGCAGTGCGACGGAGACATTTCCAACACGACGACTGTCGGCGTGGTCGTTCGCGTCGATTGGAGCCTCTGCGGCGCTGTGAAAGCTAGCGCGAGCAGACGCGATGGTGTCGAGCCGACGGCTTCTTTTGTCTGGAGTCCATCGGTATAGGCTGCTCGGCGTTCTGTTGCATCAAGTGGAAATGGACTATACGGTATGTAAATCAGGTACTCCTCTCATGGTGTGTGTCATGTGGAAGAGTCGACCACGAGGGCTCTTTTTTGGACAAATCGATGCGTAGGCAACACTTGCATACGGCGAACGCCGCAGAATCCAACCACAGACCAGACGCCCCACATCTCTCAATACGACGAATGGATTCACCTTTTTTGGCAAGACGCATTGCACCTTGCGAAGAGATGCTAGTCAAATGGCTGACTGTGGGTACAAGAACCTCGAAAGAGTTCACGGGGACAGGACAGTGTGGATAATAGCTCCACGCGTGTGTTGCGCAGCGAAGAAGAAGGTCGACAATCGATCTGATTTCAAGCTGGTCATTTCTTCGTCCTGTCCGTTCTCTGTCCAGAGAGACACGAGACAGAGAGTCAAAAGAGACGCGTCAAGGGACGGGACGACAAATGAGAAGCGCTTGCTGAAACTATACGATCGTCAATTGAGAGCCAAGAGCGTAGCCGATCTTTATGGCTCTTTTCGTGGAAGACGGAGCAGCGCATTCTCAATGGCAATTCCTACGCTGGACCTGACGTTATCGGCCACATGCATTTGCTCCCATAGCAATATCGAAGCGGGAAGAGGGCAGGTTGTGAGAGGCCAAGGATTACACCACTGAACAAATGTTCCCAGCATTTTGCTCGAGTGACAAAT
The DNA here is from genome assembly GCA_021527685.1 of Aphanomyces euteiches. NCBI lineage: Eukaryota > Oomycota > Saprolegniomycetes > Saprolegniales > Verrucalvaceae > Aphanomyces > Aphanomyces euteiches. The sequence continues at coordinate 1,636,324 of JAJGMV010000002.1, forward strand.
TGTGTGCATTCTGTCGTCGAGCGACGACAGTATGTATGAGTGAGGCCAGATGACATTCCGAAGACCACGCTACTGACGTTTGTAAAATCCTGTCGTCATGGAACTGCGCGGGGTCCATTTGATCGAAGATGATAATCCTTGCAAAGTACAGAATATCCCTTGGTGTGCAGCGACTTGCAGCGTGAGTGAATTGCAACGCGTTGGACTCATTTCGAACCTCGTCGGGATTCACCGCCCACAATCTCGAAGCACAACTGCACTGTATCCATCAATCGATTCGCGGCGGAACGGTGGTCCTTCTAAGAGACAAGACCACGCCTACCGATGTGTATCGCTCTGCTCATTGTTGTCTTTAATCGTTTTCTGCGCTGTTGAAGGCGGATCGACGAGGGTGTTCCTTAAACCTCCTTGTTTTAATACCTTTAGCAGTTCATATAATAGGATTATAATATTCTGAAGGTTTGTTGCTTAACGAGGACAGGCGCCAACTTCGATGCATTCAAGTGAGCATCGTTGGAGGATGCGAATTGAAGATACAGGCTTGCAACATTGCTGGCTTGTGCGTTAATGATTGAAGGAACAATACAACCTCGTAGTTGAATTGAAGCATGGCTGACGTTCAATACTGGTCCGGTATTGGGATGTACGACACCATGACCGGAATAACTTGGAAATGGACCCTCGTCCTGATCGAAAGTCATAAACATGGCTCGATGCTCATCTTATTCAGACTTCGGATATACCCAACTTTTCCCCTGTTGTGAAAGAAACCTTGGAGACTTTATAATCTTTACAAGGGGTCAATTGGAGAATTCGATCTTCTCCTTGGGGGATGTGTAGTCTACGTAGTCAGATCTACCAGAGGAAGTGGTCGCTTCCAAGCGGTCCTGCGCAATGGTCGTTCTGATCCTTCTTGTGTGCCGCAAGTCATGTCATCACCCAAGAATGACGGTCTTGACCCAAAGAAATATACTACCACTAAATACATGATCTACCCTAAATTAATTCAATCTTATATAGTGTTTACCGTACACTAATTATGATATTCATGATGGTGACAACCACATGGGGAGACAAGTGGTCGCCAAACTGTACAATCGATGGAGTACTCTGCCCTCAATTGCTCATCATGCCACCCAGAGTTGGTGTCAATATTCGAGTGGAAAGAATTTGCTTCATCGGAATTGCCCCTGTGAAAGGGTCGTCTCTATTTTTGACCTCGTTGGTGTCTCTCTGAAAACCTTGCGGCAAAACTGAAGCTTGAAAACCTTACTACTCATGAAAACACAAGTCGTGCTGGTTTTATCACTCCTTTTTCTCCGACACACTACCTCCTGAGGGTGTTACGACCTCCAGAGTACTTGTACGCCCTTGGCAATGGAATACATACACAAAACTCACAGTCCACTCCAGTAGCTTACCAAGATGATCGTACGAAGCAACAGAGTGCGTTTCTGCTCGGATCAAAGTCTAAACTTATAGTTTGTTCGAGCCAAGCCAACCCCTCTGTCGTCGTGACTTGAACTCAGTATGGACAAAGTCAAGGAAACTTCCCTCTCACAAATCTAAAAATATCGATGCAGATCCTACAGTATATTAGGAGCAAGTTGTGTTGGAAGCGCAACACGCGATGTCGACATCGAGCGCTCCGACCGACGTAGACTCCATCGAATACGACAACACCAAGCCACCCTCGATGTACTTCTCGCCAACCTGCTCGAACGAGTGCTTGGGGGCTGCGATCCAACGTGTCCATGCAGGATTTGGCGCCAAACATCATTTGAATAAAGTCCATCTTGATCCCGAATGATGGTCGTTTTATATTTGGGTGAGAAGGAAACGCCCTCATTGTTCCTTTTTCCCGATGCCCTCCAAGAAGTCCAAGCAAGTGAAGCGCAAGACGCCTGCCGCTCCTGCTGGTCCTGTAATTATACCCTCAAACTCGAACAAGGTTTCTGTTTATGCTGAGGATGGCGTGGAAACTCTGTTTGAAGCCATGAGCATTGTGGCCGTGCGCTGTGATGAAGAGCACGAACGATTTTGGGTCGCGCAACTTCTAGACGATACAATACATGAAATGCTCGACGACGAGTCAGCTCAAGTGAATGTGCTTTACTTTGAAAAGACACAAGACTCGAATGTTTACCGCGAAGGCTCGTACGACTTGATGCCAGTCCAAGCGATCTTGTGTGAAGTTCACCTGGATGAAGTCACGCCTGGGGAGTATAAAGTCCCCAAACGCCACCTCGACCGAGTACAAACAATCGAAATGGACTCGTTTTTACCATTTTGCTGCTGTAGATCGAGAACATTCTCGTTAAGGAAGCTGCAGGAGAAGAAGTGCCTGAAGATGCGTTGCAACCGTTGAAAAAACGCAAAGCGTCGTCTGGCGTGTCAACCCCGACGAAAAAAGGAGCTAAAGGAGCCAAGCCAACGAAATTTGCCGCTGTCAAACTCGACAAGACGTCCGGCTTGCCTAAATGTATTGCAAAAATCACGACACCTGTCGATGATGACGACTTCAGTGGGAAACATGCGTTCCGAGCCAAAGTCAATGACGTCTTTGCGAGCTCCAAGGAAGTCATTCGCGCTGTCTTGACGAAAAATTACAAAATGCTCGAGAATTTAACGACTAAGCCTGCTTTCACCAAGCAAATCCACTCGTGCTTTGCAACTCGGAGCGTCGGTGTTCCCAGGACCGCGCTCGATTATGCCATCGAAAGAAATGACTTGAAGGTATTTCAGTCACATTGAAATGCTCTCTAACATTTCTCCAGGCTGTAAATGCATTCCTGGCATTGAAAGATGCTAAAGAGAAACCCACGTTCGCAAAGAAGCCTCCGTGTGCTCTCAAGACTCTCGATACTGGCAGCCATACAAGCGCCTTCAGCGACTACAACCGGTGCGTAGCAATGCTACGGAGTTAAGGACAATGATCTCCTATAGGCGTGCTTTGAATGCCAGTCGAGGTGGTAAGGAAGGCAATAATGCTCTCTTGAAGGATCAATCTGTGTTGGAAGCCGAGCCATTCCAATACAATTACAATCAACTCAAACCAGACTTTGAACGGAATTTGTGGTCGTCCCCGACGTTGTCGTATGAGATGCTCATGCTCTTTTATCCTGGTGATGGCTGGGTCCACCATTCAGGACGCCTGCTACCTTCAGTGGCTCGATCAGGGAACCACGTCTTGGCCCACAAGTTGGTCTCCATCTTGCTGGCTCGTGGTGGATGGGGCTACAACAACTTGCACGCTCAAGTTCTTGGCACTGAACCTCTAGAACCGTTCAAGAAAGTCTCCGTGCTCAAGAAAGCAACTAACCACAACGTTCGACCTCTCCATTTCGCCGCAATCAATCCAAACCCTGCATATCTTCAGGCCCTAGTCGACGAAATTGGTTCATCTGGCCTAGGTGAGGTAGATTTCAATGGGTGGCAAGCTGTGCACTACGCTGCAGCTTGCACTAGCCCCGAGCCGTTGAAAATCCTCCTCGAAGGTGGCTCCGATGTCATGGCTCGTACCAAGGACAAAGACTTGCCGATTGCCATTGCATGCCGCCTTGGCCGGGTTGAAAATGTCAAGTTGCTAATTGAACACGGTGGCTCGCAAGTTTTGGAAGCTCCATCGTCAGGTGGCTTTCGGCCGATTCACCACGCCTCCCAGCACGGCCACAGCCAAGTTGTCGACGCTTTATTGCAAGCTGGCGTAAATGGAAATGCCGGTACGTCCAACAAAGACATGGCGCTTGGCCTTGCAGCGCAGTGTGGACACCTTGAAGCCGTTTGCGCTCTATTGAAGCACGGTGTGATCGTTGACATCCTCAACAAAGTCCGTCGAACGCCGCTGATGATTGCCTGTATGAATGGCCATGTCCAGATCGCGGTCGATTTGCTCAACGCTGGAGCCAATGCGTACGACATCATCAAATTTGATGGAAGTTAACGTCAACTTCTTGTAGGAATGCTGTCGACTCGTCGTTGAACAGTGTCATGCACTACGCAGCAGCTTACGGTTGGCTGTCGTGTGTCAAGTTGCTGCATTCGATTTCAGCCGCGACTTGGTTCCGCAACGCTTGGGGCTACACGCCGATGGCTGTCGCAGCTTTAAAAGGACGGTACGATTGCTCACGTTTCCTCATCAAAAATGCCCCTGCCGACGAAAAGGCCGTCGATTTCCGTGACGCCAACGGCGCAACGATGCTTTATCTCCAGTGTGAAGTGGCAGAGAACGTTGAAGAGATCGAATTCTTGCTCACCCATGGCGCTGACCCCAACATTGGCACCCTTGAAAACAACTTTCCTCTTCAAAAAGTCGTGAACCGAAACCACTCTGAGGAACTCAACGTCACTCTCAAAAAGATCGCCGAGCTTTTGATCAAGCACGGTGCTCATGTGACGCACGAAGATTATGCGCATCGCGGCCAACCGCTCTCTTTGGCCATGAGTCAAAGAAACCAAGACTTGTTTGATCTCCTACTCCCCAAGAGTGATTTGAATGTGGTGGACGCCTCCGGGACCGACTTGTGGATGCAGGCTGTCATGAACGGTAGTGGCGATTACCTCGAGAAGATGCTTGCGACGGCACAGCCTTTCCACATTATCCAGAGCAAGGATGGGCAGAACGCTTTCCATTACATTGGTAAGGGTCAGCCAAGTCCAAAGGCGGTGAAAAAGTTGCTGGGGAGACTTCCCAAAGCTGAGATCAAAGCGGCTTTGGAAATGATTGATGTCAATGGAGACGTGCCGCTGATGGAACTTGTCCAAACGAACCGAGGCACACAATCCAACATGGACTATCTCGCTGAAGACACGCGATTCTGCGAATTGGTAAAGCTCCTCGCAGAGCATACACCCAACTTAGACAAAATCATTTGCCAAGGATCGATTGACCCTGAAGATCCGCTGAAACAACGCAGACTGACGACCACAGAAACGCTCTTGCACACTGCAGCGTCTCGAACTTTGAACGCATCGAATGGATGGCGAGGCGACGATGTCCTCGCGATTCTTGTGGAAGGCGCCAAGTGGTCCGAGGAAACCATCAATGCCGTCTACTTGTACAAATCGGCGCTCCTCTTGGCATGTGAAAATGGCCACAAGTTGGGTGTCCACGCCTTGGTTCGTCCTTCTCTCGATTCTTTTTACTCATTTTGTCGTCCTTCTGTAGCTCACCTGCAAAGCAGACCCAAATTTCTTTCTGGCAGATGCTGAGAAGAAAGTCGAAGGCATCACACCGCTCTTCGCTGCGGCTACGAAGGGATACGTTGAAATTGTCAAGGATTTACTCCAACATGGAGCTCAGGCTTCGTTTGCCATCAAGCTGAAGTCACCTTTGCATCTTGCTCTCGAAAGCAACAATACCGACATGACGGCAGCATTGATGGAGCATGGTGCCGATCCATGTGCCAAGAACGCCGACGGGCTCTCAGCACTCAGCAGTGCAATCCTTCAAGGCTTTTCTGTCACAAAGGACGAACTCCACGCCAACGAAGTCAAATTTGGTCTGGCATACAATGAATTCGCGAGAGATAAATGGGACGACTTGTGCTTGGAAGTTCCCAAGAAGAAGGAAGTCGCTGCAGAGTCCAAGGAGCAGAAACCTATGCCTATCATTGATGACGCCGATGATTCGGACTATGACGAAGAAGGTGATCAAGATGACGATAACGACAGTGACGGAGAAGAGAATGAAAGCATGCAAGATGACGAAGAAAATGTGGAGGAAGACAACCACGAGAAGTCAATGGAGGTTGTCGATGAATTGCCAACCACCGCTAAAGTGTCGGCGATTTCCGTCCTGCTTCAGCATCGAAGCGTTGCTCCTGCAGTCGGTCTTCGGGACGCCAAAGGCCGCACCCCACTGCATTATGCCAGTGCCAACCGAGACTTGCACTTGCTTCGTGCAATGTTGTTGCTCACCGCTGATGCTGTCAATGCCGCTGATAATCACCAGCGCACACCGCTGCATTTCGCCATCAACAGCGCCGTCATGACACCAGAAGCGACATTTGAAGTCGAAAGTCTTCTCATCGCCCATGGCGCTGATGTCAACGCAGTCGACAGATTTGGGTTCTCTGCGCTCCACTTTGCATTTCAAAAGATCGACTTGGACTGGCACTTCCAGCACCAAAACACCAAGAAGCTCGACAAGTTCCCCGATTACTTGGCTAACCTCCCGTCGAGCGAGAGTGATCCCATCGAGACGGTTGGCAGCTTGTGCTTGGTCGCTGGTATTCGAGTGTCGACACAAGATTGTCTCGGTCGCACTTGCCTCCACCTTGGCGCTGCGACTGGCGCCATTGTGAGCACGCTCAGTATTCTCCACATCGCCCCTGATGGCGCACTCGAAGTTCAAGATCAGAATGGCGACACGGCGCTTGGTCGAGCGATGGCCCACGGTCGCAAAGATATCGTGACGAACTTAATCCAGCAAGGAGCGAATATCCACGTCCAGTTCACTAAAGGCACCACGAAGACGAGTCTGTACTACCACGCAGTCCAACAAGCATGGCAGGGCGTCTGTCATATGCTCTTGAATGCTGGCTATTGCCGACGCCAAGCTGTCGAAGACTCGATTCGAAATCACAGCTTCCAACTGGTATATCTGCTCCTTCTAACCTTTGACTCTTTCTTTCTTCTAGACGCTTAATCTTATCACCAGCCTCGTAAACTCCAAGGACAAGATTTTGCTCCAAACGAATGGACAAGGCGAGACTCTATTGCATATTCTAGCGCAACAGGATGTTGACATCACTGGCCTGGTGCGTACTATCGCTTGGCAATTAGTCGACACCAAGGTCCCCGTGGCAGCCAAGACGAAAGCTGGCGAAACCGTGCTGCACTTTGCAGCAGTCCATGGTCACTTGAATTGGCTCCGATTCCTTCTCCATTTGGATAATAGCTTGTTGGACCAGCTCACAGCGGTGAAGGAAAGTCCCGTCTTGTACGCTGTCAAGCGAAACGCGACGTCCAAGACACCAGATTTGACCAAGATGGCTCGTATTCTCGTCTATTTTGCACGAAGTAAAGCTGATCTCGTCAAAGCGGATATAGACGGCAACAACTTGGCCAATGTCCTGGTCGATGCATGTTGGGATTCCCCAGCGTTTGATGCAACGTTGCTGCTTGACCTCCTCGACAAAGTCCTCGCTGCCAAAGTGTCCCCCAATGGTCTTTTCAAGACGAAACTGGAAGTCAAATGCTCGCCTCAAGAGTCTTCCCCTGTTGCCAAACTCTCACTCCTCATGCGTGCTATTTACGTCCCACATGTCTTCTTGCGAGAGCATACTCTGGCGTTGCTGCTGCATTACGGCGCCAACATCACCGAGACAGATGACCAGGGCAACACTTGCTTCATGCACGCTGTGGTGCGCAATCAAATCGATGATGTGCGCATTTGCTTAGGCCTTATTTCCACCGCCAAGCGAACCAAAATCGACGGGACAACCAAGTCTTTGACGATCAAAATCCAATCCAAGCAACGCCAGAAAGCAATCACGGCAGCCAACAAATATGGCGAGACGGTTCTCCATCTTGCGGTGGCTCCAACTCTTCTTGGATCTTTTGAAAATGAAGCCATGGTGGAATTACTGCTCAAAGAAAAAGTACCGCCGAAAGCACTGGACAAAGCCAAACGATCTGCCATCGACTTGGCTCGCCAGCAACCTTCTGGCGTCTTGCTCCGAGTGCTTACGAACGAGGGCAAGGCGAACTCGCCACCAGTGCCAAAGTTTCCAACGCCACCACCGTTCGAACATGACGCGACGGTGTTTCTCAATCAATGTCATGCCCAAGGCTGGGTCAAGACAGTCGCCGTGCCTGCTCAACTCCACAATGACTGCCAAGCAGGACGTCAGGACAAGGTATTTGTCGATGCAGACGGCGTTGAATACTCGGTGGGATTGACCAAAGTCGATGTCCAGTCGGGCCAGCACGGTGTCAATGTCTTCTACCGCATGCAAATCGCCCACCACATGACTCAAAACGTCTTCATTCTCTTCACCAACTGGGGTCGCATCGGTGAGTCTGGCAAGTACCAGAACACGCCATTCAACGACAGCGCGTCGGCTGTCGACGAGTTCAAAAAGATCTTCAAGAGCAAAACGGGCAATGTCTTTGGCAACCCCGACACTTTTGAGAAGAAACCAGGCAAGTACATGCTCTTCAAGCGAAAGAACGAACGCCACGAGTACGATGCCAAGGTCACAGCTCCTTTGACGGACAAAGAAATTATTCCCAAGACGAAATCTACACTTCTACCTGTGGTCCAAGACATTCTTCGAGTCGTCACAGACATCAACTGTCTCGAAGAAGCCGCAAGGAGCGAATTCCACAATCTCGAGGATCTCCCACTTATCGAGTTGGATCCTGCGGTGTTAAAGACAGCCATCGACCGCCTACGGGAGATCAAACAAATGATTCTCGACAACGAGGCGCTCCAGAAGAAAATGAATGGCGGCGCAGTTGAGGGCAAATCCCTCGAAGCTTCTGAAATCGCCGCGTTGGCGGACGCGTGGCGTAGTGCCAGTGAAGCCATCGCTGAGAAGAGCAGTCGGTATTATGAACTTGTCCCTGAGAGCGACGCGTCAAGCGACTCGGCGCTCAAGGCGTTTATGACTGTCGACGCCGTGGACAAGGAAATCACACGCGTTCGTCAATTGATCGAGATTGCCAACAACAGCAAGATCATCCTTGGCGCTAAAGCCTCGACGACTGTCCATCCTTTGGACTACTGCTACAACGCTCTGCAGCTTCAATTGACTCCGTCGTCTCAAATTGAAGTCGATATGATCTCCAAGTACTTTGCGGCTGGATTCCACGACAAGAATACGCCGTACAAGGTTTCTCGCGTCTTGTCGGTGCAGCGAAAGGATGAACTGGACCGTCAGTTCGACAAGGGGCATCACATGCTGCTCTGGCACGGCACGAGGAAGACCAACTTGATGGGCATTCTTTCCCGTGGTCTTCGTATTGCACCGCCGGAAGCTCCAAAGACGGGCTATGCGTTTGGCAAGGGCATTTACTTTGCCGACGAGTCGGACAAGAGTTTGAACTACTGTGGTGCGCCATATATCTTGGATGACAAGCGACAAGTCCACTACATGCTCCTCTGTGATGTCAACCTCGGTGAAATGCACACTGTGACGACCCCAACGTACATGGAGAAGGCGGAAGAAGGGACTGGCAGTACATTTGCCATGGGAGAGTGGCAGCACGACCCGCTCGAGACAATTGTGACGCAAGCAAGTCGTGCGAAAGTTCCCCTTGGAAAGCTAAAACGAGCCGGCACTGAAATGCCATGGCCGTGCGTTTGGGCTGTTTGCAATGACGACAAAGCCACTGAGCTATCGTATGGCACGTCGTTCCGAGAAGCGCAGAAACGTTTGGACGATCTACTCGCCAGTGGAAACAAGCAAGCCGAGTTGACTGACGCTTCTCAAAAGCAAGCGATGCATATCTTTGGCTATCGATGGAATACGCCCGATAAAGTCTCCATAGCAGTTCAAGACAAGGAGCTTTGTGTGTCGGGCCAGACGTACTCCATCACATTCCATGTCAAAATTGACATGCCCGATCAACACAGCAGCTATGCGTACCTTGCCCGCAAGTATTTCAATGTCTTTGAGACGACTGGGCTCCCGGAAGGCTACAAGCTCATCGTGGACCCCCCAGTGCTGCAGAATAACGAGTACATCGTGTACGATGAAGCCCAAGCTCGCATATGCTATTTGGTCGAGATTGAAATCAACCACAAGAAGTAAAAAGTCTGTATGTAAGGAAATGTACATGTATTTTGATGCTCCATGTCCTTGACGCTGCTTTACGGGCTGTGAATCGATGTGGTGCCAGCTCTGAGACGACTTTCACGTCCACAACGGTTGGGCGTCTACTGTAGATGTTCACAGACCAAACGACGTCTTCGAAGCAAATGCAGAGAGATTGGAGCGATAGTTGGATCGAATGAAGAGCAAGCATTTCGTTTTCACCCTGCATCGTTCATTTGCTTTAAGGAAGTGTCGTTAGTCGATTCAAGCAAGATGAGTTGCTCATTTGCGTGGTGAGATGAAGGTTGCCTTGACTGGAGATTGCGTCCTTTCACACCGATATTTGCCTCCCGTCTCAAGTGGAGGTCCAAGACGTCTTCGTCTTGAATTCAGTCGTTTGAATCTCGATCTAGGAAGGTCTTGCGTCAATAGTATACGAATGTGTCGTGGGCCATCAATAAGGGGCATATGATCCGCGGCCCCTGACCACTGTCCAACGGCGACAACGACGACGACGGCGATGTCAAGTAGAAAATGTCGAAATGGAGCTGCTTCGGGTCAACTTTTCCGACCAGAATCGCATGACACTCGAATCCTTGTAAATTCGACAGTCGAGATCCCACGGCTGCCACCGGGCTTTTGACAAAAGTGGGGCTATTTGATAATCGTAGACAAAAGTGGACCAAGTTACCAAAAGGGCTTTTTCGGGAAAAGTGGGACCTCGGCCACCCCGCAAGGAAATTGCCAAATGTGGGGGCTATTGCATTTGCTGACACAACTGTCGAAACACTGCTATAAATTCGATCCATCAATAAATTGATTTGTTTCTAAATCTGAAGTATGAACCGCATCTCAGTACGATAAGACGACTTGAAGGTTCATGTACGAGGGCATCACTATCAAGTGGACAACGCAACTCCATGACCTGACGAGGACAAGCTGTAAACGGAAATATAGCTCAGAAATGTTGACTATAGCGCACCTGTGGAGCAAAATTCGAAGACAAAGGCGAAGAAAGTGGGCTTTCGCTTAGCAATACGTAGCTCACTGTAAAGGATATCGTCCATGATTCATTATATGATGGTAAAATGCAATTTAAAAGTAATCAAGGATAGAAGTTGGATCTTCTCCATGGAGACTAACAAGTTCATAAACATGGCAGGCTCTCAGAGTTTACTGCAGATTCTCACAGTTAAGCCTTGTCCAAATGCAGAAAATTGACTTCGTCGTTTATCCAATTGTACTTCAAATGACAACTCGAATTCTATGGGGTTTTCCATTTATGGGGGCAATAAGATTGAGATTTTCCATTTATGGGGGCAATAAGATTGAGATTTTGACAAATGTGGGGGCTTGGAAACACTCCTTGATTTTGCCACCACTTTTCCCGAAAAAGCCCCACTTTTGGTAACTTGGTCCACTTTTGTCTACGATTATCAAATAGCCCCCACTTTTGTCAAAAGCCCGCTGCCGCCTTCGCCTACCACGCTTGAAAATGCCAAAACGATTGTGACCTTCCATCAAAAGAGATCTCATATCTATTTTTAATTGATTTTCCAAAATTAATCTAAAAATAAATTTAAAAAATAATTAATGTAATTTACAAAATTGCTTATTTTGTCATTGCGGTGAAGATGATCCGCAACGAAAAAAAAGAATTCCGTGTCACGTGCACCTCACACAAAACGCGATTTTTATAAATTTTGATCGGAAGTTAATTAATAATTGTCGTTTTTTCGTTCACTGCAAAGTTACCACGATTGAGATCGACAGTTTGTGCGTTTCGTTCTATATAAAATCTTTATATTTATAGAGCAGAGTGCGCACGCCAAGACGTCGTTGAAAGCGCATCATGTCGTCGAGAAGTATACTGAACAATTTATTACAACGAACTAGCGACGTTGAAGTACGTATTGGGTACGATATAAATGTACGATAGAATGTACATGACATACGGTTGGTGTCCTGGAAAAAACCATGGTGTTTGAAACCCGATTGCATCGAATGTGCGTCTAGTTGTACTGTTAATTGTACTAGAACGTACGATTGGTCTCAACAGCCAATAACGTTCTCAAACAAGATCCCATCCAATTCATCAGCTGCGTTTCATTTGGCAAGAAGCTTCCAAAAGACGAGCCGCCGCACCGCCAGACATGTTCAGAGCGTCACGTCAGAGCTGCTGCTCATTCTTCCGCCAGAAATGCGACCCGACGATTAAAGCACCAAGTGAAGCAAGCATGAAAGACGATGGATTGGATGCATTGCAAAGCGAGATTGTCAAAGAAAGCTGTATTCGAACGCGCGCGCGCAAAGAACTCCACTTGGCCATTGGATATTACACGCTGTACATCATGACTGTGTACTGCCCTATCACAAAGAAATGGTGGCTTGTCAACAAGCGATACTCGCATTACTATAAGCTGCGCTCAAAGCTGCAAAAATACCTCGGCAAGTGCCAAAAATTGCCTGAATTGAACCACACCGTCTTCGTCCGCTCTTTGAAGTCCTTGCTCGAGCTACCATTCCCAAAAAAGCGCTATATTGATGACGATCTAAAGATCATTGAAGAACGCACGCAACGTTTCCGAGCACTCTTGAGCAGACTCATGCATTTCCATGCCGAATGCTTTTACTTTTTTCAACAAGTCAAGGAACGAGGCCACGAACTGCCCAAACTATTTGTGCAAGTTTATGAACTGCTTCACGCATTTCTGGAGACATCTCCGGACATTCGCCTCGAGCTGCAAATGCTAGAAATGCATGCCAAGATTGAAGAAACAAATGTGGGTGAGGTGGATGATTCATGTGCGATCTGTATTGAAGACTTCGACGACTGTCAAGAATGCATCCTTCAATTCCCATGCTCACACGCGTTCCACCGCGATTGTGTCATGGATTGGATCATGGAAAAGCAAACTTGCCCGATATGCCGGTCGAAGGTTGTCTCGGGTTCCATTGTGGCGTGATATGAACGAAAAACTATTCTTCGAACCTACTGTACTTTCTAGCAGTGTAGCTGTATCGCGCACATTCGGCATCCTCATTTCTCGACGGACTTGGGCATGGAACACCATGCTATCTTTCGAGAAATAGAGATACCCACTTGTTGACGTCCAGCACGAACAAGCAAATGCCCCGACGAGTGGTCACAGACATACAAATTTGTGCTCTGCACGATGCATTGGCCAAGGAACCTTGCGTGGACCGGTCTATATTAGAAATACACAAGCGGCGATTTCTTCGTGTCAACACCCTAGCAGAGAGCCATGACGCGGGCTTCTTACAGTGAATGTGTCGGATGCGCACACCACTATCATCATCCACCATGTCGATCAGGAATGGACATGTGTGTCAATGAAGAAAGTCAAATTATCCGAAAATTGATGGAAATTCGAGATATTTCAGATGAAAAAATTGTTCAAAAATCAAGTTTTCTATTTTCTATTAATTCTGTTTTATAATTTCAAACCCATATATGAAAACGGCGTAAGTGCATTGGCGCGTCTAGAGAGCTATGTCAAAGAAAACAATCTCAAATCTCTGCTGGTTTTATCATCGAAGTATTTCTAAACCGCATAAAGGTGTCTTCGCTTATGCCACCTTCCTAACTCCAAGTATAGAGCTTGGTCATAAAGGCTCAATTTTATGCTCAGTGGTGAGGAGTTTAAAAGCGATAAAATAATATTGACACTTGTGGTAAATTTGAAAAAGCTCAATACTTTTGAGCTATTTTTAAGGGTGCGTCTGGCAAAATTTCAAAATTAATATGCCATTTTCAGCAAACTTGGGATCAACGATTTATGGCATATTCAAAATGGAGGTAAAACCTCTTTTTCGTAAAATGGCATTTTGGGGGCCTCCAGTGAGTATATCCCAACCAAAAATATTGGATTTGGTGCAAAACTCTTGGAGATAAACAAGTTCATATTTTGACCTCAAACATTGAATTTGGCCTCAAAATGGCATTTTGGGCCTATTTATTGCAATATTTTCGGTTGCCAGACGGGCCCTAAAAGAATTTTCGGTTCGGATCGGTTACACTGCCTGGTGAGAATTTTCATAGAGATAAAGTATTCTGAGTAAAATAACACTTTCAACCGACCCGACATTTCCCGCCGTTGATCAAAAATCCTTTCGGCAACATGGGGCTGACGATGGACCAAGTCAAGGAGCACTTCGGCCAAACCGATTTGTACAAAGTGCTCGGCGTCAAGAAAACGGTGACCGAGAGTGAGATTAAGACGGCATATAGGAAGCAGGCTTTGAAATACGTGAGTTCAGCCCGTATTGTCGAGTAGGCGTCACAAGACATGTTAGCACCCTGACAAGAATCCCGACAAGGAAGCTACAGAGAAGTTTCAATTGCTCTGCAGTATTCATGCCGTGCTTAGCAATCCACAGACTCGATCAACTTATGATGAGACTGGTGAAATTGACAACGACGCTATGCATGAGTCGCAGTCCTTTCACGATTGGTATGTTGTGCATTGATGTTGCAGAATATGCTCATGGTTGATTGCCTAGGCTTGAATACTGGCGTGCCCTCTTTCCACCCGTGACAGAGAAAGACATAGAAAGTTTTGAAACTACATATCGTGGTTCGGAAGAAGAGGCGAAGGATATATTGGAAGGTGAGGACACAAATATATCGGAGACTGAGTCGAGCATAGCGTACGAGAGATACAAGGGCAAATGGCAAAGCATCCTGGATGTGGTGATGCTATCGCGCGATGAAGATGTTGAACGCTTTTCAGAAATCATTCAAGCCGCCATTGACGACGGAAAGGTATCTCGTCATACTTGCGTCGAGCATCACCTTTCCATTAAGGTCCCTCTTTTCCCAGCTTTCAGTAAGAAACCCGTGGCGAAGAAGTCAAAGGTTAAGAAAGCAGCGGCTGAAGCGAAGGCTGCTGAGGACCTAATAGCCCAAATCCGAGGCAAAGCAAGCGGCAATGCAATGGCAAAAAGGTACAGTACTTTCGAAGTCGTATGCATGTAATCATGAACGAAGGGCCTCAAACTTTGGCTCTCTGTTGGCAAATTTGGAAGCGAAGTATGCAGACGAGCCACCAAAGAAATCGAGTCGCAAGTCTAAGGCGAATTCCGAGCCGAGCGAAGAAGACTTTTTGGCTGCACAACGACGACTAGCGAAGAAACACAAGTAACTCTTTCTAACAAATCCTCGCTCCTTCACTTGCAGCCTCCAACGCGACGAAATTCTCATCTGGCAATGCAGAAGTCAAAACAGAGAAAACGAGAACGTCGAATTGTTAAATAGAATCGCAAGCTGTCGCAAGGGACTATCGCGTTCCTTTCCACACGACGTTGTACGTGGGTTGCTGAGTCGGAGTTGACAATGGCATTGGCTTGTTCGCGGTCGATTGTGACGGCACGATATGAGATGCGACGACCAATTGGCTCAAAAACGTCAATCCCATTGCTGTGGTGGCCAGGACGGGCGGCACGACTTTCATCACGAGTCCATCGAGCGCCATGTTGAGCTCCAAGTGGCGAGATTCCAACTGAGCTTTGATCAAGTTGAGGAATCCTAATTTAGAAATCGAGTATGATTGGCTATAAATTATTTAATTTCAGCCAATCAGATACAAATAAACCAAACTGTCGACTCGAGGATTCGCCAATCAAGAGGCATCGGCCATGGCGTCACTTGAACTCGATGCGGTTCGTTGACCAGAAATTTCCCATACAGTGCAACGGCATGTTTGACAAAATATAATTTTAGCCAATCAAATGCCTCGATTTTGAACTATTCGTGTCACTCGACTCGTTTCCAACGAATCTTGAGCCGTTTTCAAGTTGAAGTTGATCCAACTACTGCCGCCACGCTGAGATATCGCGCTTCGATTCGGCGGATGGGCCAACGTGTTCGTGGTAATAGCCGTGGCGTAGTCGACACGAGTCCATACCGCAGTCATAGCCGCTATCTTCGACGTCATCTACGCATCAAGTTTACCGTCTGGCCAGGACATTGATGAAAAGATCGCACCTGGGTCGTTCGAAGCCTTGGACGGCTGTTGTGACGACGACGGTGGTGTGTACGTGTCTCGCAACGCATTGGTCTTGATCAGCCATGGCAAGAGCTTTCCCTCCCTACGACGACGTTTCGTGAATCAATCGGATGAAGGTCCAACGTACCAGGAATCTTCGTCGAAGTCGACCAGCGACGTATGTGAAATGTATTCGCCCAGAGCGTTCAACGCGATCAACACGCCAGTATCAAGGAGGCTATGTCGACACAATTCGCGAAGTTGTGGCGCACATGCTGGTGATACCGCATAGAAGCACGTGCCCAAGTATTTTTCAGCACAGTGTAAGAGGGCTAAAGCCAGGGTATCCACAATCGGTCGACCGTCTTCTTGTGGCACAGGTCTGCAAGCCACGATTGATGGTCGGTTTTGTTTATTTGCAATCAATTCTTCCGTCTTTCGAGCAGTAAGGCGTGCGTGGTACGTGCGAAACTCATTGTCATCCCAGACAACACCAAGGCCTTGTTCTTTCAACGCAAGTTTTGCGCGTAGAGCATCGCGTCGTTGTGTATCGATCGATTCATCGTCGAGTAAATAATCAAACTCATCGTCGTCGTCTTCATCGAGTTGCATCGCTGGCGACGGTGTTATTGGCACGGGGGTTGGTGCTGATACTTGGCGATGGGCCAATCGATGCTGAACGACATCATGCGATTCGAGAATCGTTTTAATGCGAACATATTCCTTTTGCTCCTTCAAATCCTTGAGACAGCATGCGGAAAGCGTCGGATCGTCGCCGTGAATGTCGTACTCGTTCAACGCGTCATGGTGGTCGCAGCAAGTCGCCATGGTTGTAAAACAAATCCGGATATGGACGGAGATTTTAGCGTGTATCCGGATTTTCAATAATCTTGAAACGGCGAGTTCTATTTTGTATCTAGCCAAGTCGGACGATGGAGCTCAACATGCGCATCTCGGCTTACTTGCCAGCGATCGTTCGGCGCCATTTGGAGATGGGTGAGAGTATGACAGTGCCAGACACTCATAGCTCTATCGTTGTGAGCATGTTTGCCGACGTTTCCGGTTTTACAGCGATGACGGAATCACTAGCGGCGAGAGGGCCGAAAGGCGCGGAAGTCCTTGGCAAATATCTCAATTCGTACTTTGAGCAGATGCTACGGCTCATCTCGAGCGAAGGTAAGCACACCTCGACAGAGTCATTTCTGCTCTTTCATCTCACATTTAATGTCCAGGAGGCGATGTGTTTAAATTTGCCGGCGATGCGCTCATTGTGTTTTGGCCGGAAAACAAAGAGGACACGCTGGATGTCCTTGTGCGAAGATGTATCCAATGCGCACTGCGTATCCAACAACATTTACGTCATGCCAATTTGGCACCACCCGACGAACCTGAAGTTGTACTGAGTATTAAAATGGGTATTGGTGTTGGTCGCGCCACGATTGCACATCTTGGCGGTGAGTGCGACGGCGCTACATCACGAATGGAATACGTTGGTGTTGGCCCTGCACTGATTCAAGCCTTTGGTGCCGAGCACCACGCAACCTCAGGCGATGTTATTTGCTCTCCGGAATGCTGGCGTCTCGTTTCATCGTCTGTTGCTGGTCAGGTCATCTCAGACGGCTTTGTGCGAGTGAGCGAAATGCTTCAACCTCTGCGGTGCCAGTCTCGGCGCGCTTCCTTTACTCGTGATGACGTTCAACTACAACGACGTATGCAGCAATACGTTTCTCGTGCTGTCTGGCCATACTTGGATGCAGCTGAAGAGTTTTGGGGCTCTGAGCTTCGCGATGTGACTGTTCTCTTCATCAATCTCGGCTTTGGCGAAGACGATTTATCAAGTATGCTGGACACGACAAGTGTTCACAAGCTGCAGGCGGCTTTTGCGGTCGTCCAGCGCTCTGTGTATGATTACGAAGGCACGATCAATAAGTTTCTCGTCGACGACAAAGGAAGGTTTGCACAACTCTCACTGAAACAACTCATTGTGCTTTACGTAGCACGGCTATTGCTGTCTTTGGGATGCCGCCGGTAACACATGAGAACGATCCGATCCGCGGCATTTTAGCTTCTCTTGCCATTTGTGCCGCCTTAGCTCCGCTGGGTCTGAAAGCATCCGTCGGCATCACATCGGGTCAAGCCTTTTGTGGCGTCGTGGGACATCAAGGCAATCGTCGAGAGTACACAGTGCTTGGCGACACGGTGAACCTCGCTGCACGCCTAATGCAACGTGCAAAGTCGGAATTTGGTGGTGTCGGCGGTGTTATCACGGATGAACGCACAAAATTGAGCACACAAGATGTCCTGCACTACGAAGATCGAAAAATTGACATTCTCGTGAAAGGAAAGAAGGAAAGCATTCGATTGCTGCGTCCGTACCCGCGTATGTCGACTGTCCTGCAACATCACATGAAACGATCCAGCAACGGCGGCGGGCAGCGAACGATCAATGTGCTGGAAAACATTCACATCATGCAAGTGCGGGCTGCGCGACGACGATTGAGTGCCAAGCTCGCCCAAGACGATGACGACGAAGACAATTCGAACGTTCCGCCGAATGCGGCTGCAGCGGCCATCCAGACTGCGTTGGTGGACAAAGTTTCACAAATGAACTTGCTCAGTCCCACTGGAGCTTTCCTTCTGGAGGGCGACATTGGACTCGGCAAGACGAGCTTGGTGCGCTCCACTCTGCGCGAAACCCCCCGAGTGATTTACGCGACGGCGACACCGTTCACGGCGCGACAGGAATATGTTATCTTTGCCGAAGTCTTGACGAAATGCTACGAAGCAACGCATGACCATGAAGAAGACTTGAAATCTTGGTTGGCAAAGTGGATTGCAAGTGGCGTTGCGCCGCAGACTCACTGGCTGGATCATCTCCATGTCCTCAACGACATTTTGGATGACATTGAGTTTGAAAAGCCGAGCAACAACAACCAAGACCAGCACGACGACGCTCCGCAAGAAAAGGCGAACTGGTTTGTGTCGTTCCTCGCAGCGGATTTGCAAGAAACGACAAATCAATCGGAAAGCAGCGGTACCTCCCCACGGCCGTCGCTGACCGACCGAGAGAGTTTATGGTGTCCCTCGGAGCTTGATGCAGCTGGCATGCTTATCCTCAGCGCCTTGTACGCAATTTCGCGCTCTCTTCCGCTCGTCGTTGTGCTTGACAATGCCATGTACATGGATGAGAAGTCGTGGATCCTCACAATCAGCATCGCGAAGTACTTTACAAATTGCACTCTTGTGGTCATCACAAGGCCTCCAAGCGGTGCTGTCACCCAGCGCACTGCCAGCTCTGCATTTCGCAAGCAGCTAAGGTACAGCTGTCTCCTAGAACTGTATGCTGACACCATGATGATAGAGCTTTGAAAGAGCTTGAATCGACGACGGCCTGTGTGATGGGACGCATGCAACCTGCTCAAATTGAAACCCTTGCAATGCGCATACTCCATGTAGCAGCGATCCCAACAGAGCTTGGCAACTTGTTGGTGTCACGGAGTCAAGGCAATCCCTTCTTTCTCCATGAACTCATCAAGGAAATGCGACTCCAAGGGGTTCTCCAACTCGACGACAAGACTGCGTCGTGTGAACTGCGCATGCAGGTGGCGTGGGGCGACAAAGCCAATGCGATTTTCTGCTTTGGGTGCCAAGCTGACATCAACATTGCCAAAGATCGCTTGCGGTGCAAAGCGTGTGGCTTTGTCTTCTGTGTGTTGTGTGCCCCGAAACAATGCTACAAGTAGAATCAACCCAGAGGTCGATGAATGACATCGTTTTAGGAAACTTGC
Organism: Aphanomyces euteiches; assembly: GCA_021527685.1. NCBI lineage: Eukaryota > Oomycota > Saprolegniomycetes > Saprolegniales > Verrucalvaceae > Aphanomyces > Aphanomyces euteiches. The sequence goes on from JAJGMV010000002.1 coordinate 1,655,884, forward strand.
TGGCCAAAGTGCCAATGATACACCAATGCGTCATTGCAAGACATGCTACGGCATGACTCGTGGCAGGCGTCCTAGCTTTGAGCGCAGTGCCAGCGACTCGAAATGCCTCACAGCTTCTGCGAGCAGCAGTGGAATTGGCTCGTCAGCTGTGTTGGAGAAAAAACAATCAGCTCATCGAAAAGCGTTATCGTTTTTTGTCCAGCACAGCGACATGAACCTCCATCTTAAGCAGAGGGTCGCTCTCGTCGCCCCTCGCACCGTCAAGAGCGTTCTTACGACACTCCTCGATCAGCTTACGGTCTCCCAGTACATGCTTATGAAGGTAAACGCCATGCTTCATTGCCGTCAATAATTCATGGGGTTTCCTAGACGGCCAGCATAGTCGGCTCGCCATTTGACGTGGAAACCGTCAAGAGCATTTATCCCATCAAGGATCACCTCGTTCGATTCGATCATGACTTGGAAGAGCTCACGCGGCTGTCGATGGTTCAACCCATGGACATCTTTATCGGTGGGCTCAAGGAGCCGCTGCGGACGTCCAAGTTTGAATTCTGCCATGGATTCATGCAAGATGTCATTCGATCGCAAATGCTGAGTGTGCAATGCGAGAAGCTCGAGACGCGCCTCGCTGACTTTCGCGAAGTCAAAGACAAAGCCATGCGCCAGCAGTTCTTTGAGAAGCTCAACAACCAAGCAACAACAACAGTTGTGCAACAGCCAAGCGCGCTACATGCAACTGCCGATGCAACCGGTGGCCGTGCACTGGCGATGGTTCTGCGCCTGAAGACTGGAATGGTGCATGTGAAGAAGCAAGCAAGCATGCTCAGCCATTTTCGTCTCGGAGGTGCTGCAATGTGGAAGAAGCGATGGGCTGTCCTGCATAACACTCGCCTTGTCCTCCAGTATGACACCAGTCGCGGCGGTCGATCGACGTGGATGGAACTGAAAGGAGCGCGAGTGAGCACGTGCGATATGACCCACGACCCCGCTGCGTTCAAGTACCATTGCCTCCAAGTAGACGTCCAGGAGTGGTGCCGCAATGCGCAGGCGCAGCCCGAATCCCTTGGGCCAAGAACCTTCATCCTTGGTGTGGAAACGGCGCATGAGATGGGCAACTGGATCTACATGATCAAGTACGCGATCGAATCACTCAAGAATAGATAACCACGTAATGAGATTGACCTGGCAAAGACTCAAAGGAGGGCTAGAGAGAATGGTGCATTCTCATTACACTTAATCGGAGAGCGGGCATCGAAACGAGGGGTTTACACACCTTACTCGATGTTGGCTTCGCGGGCCTTGCGGAGACGAGCCAAGGTGGAGCGGACAGTGGCGGCCGAAGGGGTGTTCAACAAGTAAGCACCACCGGCAGTGACCTTGTGGCACGACTTGCACTTCCAGATGCCCGTGCATTCTCGCTTGACCGAGTCTTTGCCGCAGAAGACGCAGTTGTACTTGGCGTGTTGGGACACTTCGATCTTCTTGACGACTTTACGGAGCGACGAGCCGTAACGCACACCGTATTTACCGCAGATACCGACCTTCTTGGTGCGCTTTCCCATCTTGGTTTCCTTTTAAGTGTTTGGAAGTGAAAGCTCCATTCGCCGATTGGTCTCTGGCCAATTTCGTCAGAGCCAACCACTCGCATGTAAATTTAAACTTGAAATTTGTATGCTCCATACATTAACCATCCGGATACAGAGGGCCATACATTCCGTCATACACTTCTCGACGAAACCAACCGAGGCCATCCGCCAGGCCAGAATACGCCAGAAAGATCCCCGCTCGACGGACCGACGGCACGTAAACGAGTCATCTTTACCGTGCCAAGTGCGTGGGAACGACATCTCTGTGTACGAGCAGAGAGAATCGCTTCGGGGGGCCGTGATCGATGTTGTTCCATCTCGCATTCGTGAAGATCCAGGCTATAAAAAGAGTCGACTAGGTTTTCGCGAACGCAACTTTCGAGCCGCTTAGAGAGCTTGGGATCGAATCTATCCATGCACAAGGTGACATGAGTATGGTTTGCAGGTCGGTTTTGCAGTCCCTATTGAAGTTGTGTCTGAAAAAAGTCGACGATCCGTCCATGCGACTCAAATGGTTGAACTCCTCATTTGATCCTCTGGCGACACCGCGTTGGAATGCAAATTCACCAAAACGTGCCATACGTTTCCTCAATTGCGATCCCCAGCAGTGTCTCGGAGAAAAATTGCTCGTTAGTTGCATCTCTCCTTTGTGCATGACGGTGGTTGTCGTCATGTCCACGACCCGACGAACACATCACACTATATAATAGTCTCTCACCATTTAAATATCATCACATTATTTAAATATTATTGAAATTAATGTTCAAAAATTTAACTGCCAAAGGTGATTTGTGCCAGTGGAAAAAGTACATGGGTGAGACTAAAAGTTATCCAGCCATTAGGTTTAAGAGTCCAAGGTCATCGTTTATATCGCGTTTGCTCGCCAGATTGTCGAGATGTTTATTGATATCGCTGTGGTGAAGAAAACATGCCACACTGCTACACTACTATTTAAAGTTTAAAATGCGATTTAAACTGAAGTAATGTATTGAAAGGATTTCGTCCACACTAGAAATAACATTCAATAGTGTGATTAATCTTTGAAGTGGAACTTGAAAATTTTTTGGAAGAGAGGAAGCACGACAAACAGCATAATTCAATTCGATGCCGATGCCAAGAGTCATCGTCGAGCACAGCCAGAGCTTTATCGACGGCGAAGCCCGCGTGGCCATGGCGGATGAGCCAGCTAAGCCAGCGGATGGCTGCTCCGTTCCGTTCATGTTCCTCCTGTGCGCACCACGTCTCGCTATGAACATGGCCTGGGCAGCGCAATGGGCTGCCCTCGGTCCTGTCCTCCATACGCTCTTCCCAGGCAAGCTATGGGGCGTGAACTTGATCCAGTGCATTGGCCCTGTTGTTGGTATCATTGTGTGTCCGACAATTGGAGTGCTCAGTGACAACTGCACGAGTCGATTTGGCCGCCGTCGACCTTTTCTATTCTGGGGCACGGTTGCTACTGTTGCTTGCTGGGCCATCATGATGAATGCAGAGACGTTTGGCGAATCGATTGGCCACGACGAGTCATCAAGACGCACGGCGAAAGCTGTTCTCTTTGTCCTGACATATACATGGATGGATATCTCGGTCAATGTCGCGCAAGTCCCCGCGATCTTGATCGTTGCCGACTTTGCTGGCGATCGACAGCTTCTTGCTAGTTCGATCGCGCAGATTTACTTTGTCTGTGGTGGCCTTGTCGTCTCTGGATGGAATTCATTGTATGGAACGATGGATGCCACGAACAAATACCACCCGTTCTTCTACTTGCTCATGGGCGTCTTGCTGGTCACGGTCCTCCCAGTCTGCTACTTTGCTCAAGAAACTGTCTACGTTCCCGACGACATGGACCGCTCAAGATACGACAGACTCCGCGATGGTTTCTCCGCTGTCTACAACAGCCTTCGTTACCTTCCTCGCCTCCTCGGCGTCTACTTTGTCTGCATCCTCTTGCTCCAGTTTGGCTACCAAGCATACAATTCCAACAAGGGCGACTACTTTGGAGCGTTCGTCAAAGGCGGCACTGCGAATGCCACTGATAAATGCAACTACCGAGGACGAAAAGCCACTGGCAACTACTCTGAATGTTCCGTGGAGCAAACCCTCTACTTGGACGGCGTCTCGGTTGCCACTGGCGTCACCGACACGATCCAAATCCTCGTCGGTCTCGTGTGGGTGGCCACATTGCCATTCCTTGTCAATCTCTACGGTGTCCGTCGCGTCTTTCTCGCGTCCATTGTGCCGCAGTTTTCCCTCGCCGTCCTCGTCTTCTCCAAGAACATTCCAGTCAATCTCGTTGCCGTGACGGCTTGTGGCATCACGCAAAACACGCTCTTTGCGCTGCAGATTCCGCTCATCCTCCATGTCATTGGCTTTGGCGAGCAAGCGGGCCTCGGCCTCTTTGCCGGCGCGCTCAACTCGGCCATCACGATCGGCCAGCTCCTCACGACGGCACAATCCGCGATTGCAGGCGCTGTTACGACGCAGGCCGTGGCGCCGTGGCCTATTTTAGTCGGCGCCATTGCGACTGTCGTAGCTTTTGTCATCGCTTTCCTCAAGTTCACCGTGCGCATGAACACAATGTGAAGGCAGCCCGAGCAAGTGTTGCATATATATTTAATATCAATCAATTGTCAAGTTAAATAGAAGTTAGAATTCGGCAAAGCAGAGCTGCGCAATGTCGACGAGCGTGAATTGAAAGTGTCCAAAGGACAGACAAGTATTGGCGACTTCTTGGACACATCGTAGCCTGCGCACGGTGACGCTATCGAGCTGCATGCGGCGCGGACCTTTGGGTTTGTTAAATAAGCGCTGCAATAACGACCGAGTGGCTCCTGGTACGATCGTCACGTCCATGAGTTTGCCACTTCGATCCGTCCGTAGATGCTCAAACTCTGCTTCGCATTCCCAGGGATATCTTGCCAATTGTTGCCATGCCACAATGTCAGCCGAGGTCAACTTGGAGCAGTCCAAATTGGACGGAAAGACATCGTATGTGTAGCCAAGGTACGTTGCAGCTCTCGACAGAAAGTCGCTCACTTGCAGGAGTACCGAGCGTGAACTGTCTGGCGTCAAGTTGGCAATCTTAAATATCAAATCTTCGTAGCTTTCAGTGTCAATGTACGTCGGATGTGCTTTCAACGGCGACAACGTTCGACTCCATTGCACTTGTTTGATCTGTTCCGGGGACTCTTCTCTTGCTGTCATCTCTGCTCCATCTTTCGTTTCTTTCACTTGTGCTGCCGGATCACCGACGAAGGACGGGGATTCAACTCGTACATTGGTCGTGGACTTGCGGAACGCTCTGTACCGTGAATACGTCGACGTCTGTCCTTGATTATGCGACAGCGAACGAGGACGGAGGTTAAATTGCGGTGGCATCGTCTCGACAGAGAGAGCACGCAGCCGCTGGTTGCTATCTCGACATGGAAAGCTTGTCGTCGTCGCAGCCATTTGACGTCAAGGGGATGAAGACACGTTCTTCTGAACTGAAAGAACCACAATCCGGCTTCGAATTAAGAGAATTTTTAAAAAATAACACTTGGATTTCAGCTTGAAAACCAGAAATTCATGTGCGGAAAGGCAGGAATTTCGTCCCGCGGTCAGCTATTCCGCGTCTGGACGAGAGCTGGCTCGACGAGAATCACAAGGTTTATGCCGACTAGCTCATAGCACAGAGAGAGAAAAGAGCGTCGGCGAGCTTGGGATTGTCGTCAACGCGACAGGCGAGTGACCACCATTCAGATGTTTCACCCAGCTGAAATGTCCATCGTTGCAAAAAAGCAACCCGACCAACATGGGTGCGAGAACACCCAAGAAGAGAGAGACTTTGGGAGCTTGTGAATGAAGGACATGTTGATGTTCGACTTGGCTCCACGAGAAGTGTATCGTGAAAAATTGCCATGGCGACTCTTTGGCAAGAGACTGAACATCATATGACGGTCCAAAGATCAACCAGCTGAATGCGACGAGTCTGCTGGGAATTCAAATGGACCCTGCTGCGGATTCACACTGTGCATGGCATGGCGGAAGGCACAAGGAACTTAGTGCCGCCTTCATTGCCATGCAGCCCTCGGCACGTCCAAAAAGATGAAATCTACCCAAATCCTGTCCTTGTGGAAATGTTTGCAACCTTCGTTTCAAGTCTCCATGCCGCTGTGGGATTCTTGGTCTGTTTGATTGAGTGAAAAACGAGCAAGGGGATGCTAAATCCTTCCTAAAGACAATGCCGTGGCACTGGAATGTGATGGAGGTCACAAGGCAAAGTATGATCTGAGTGAGAATTTCCTCTGTCAATATGCTGGGATGTCGGAATTCGATGATGAAAAGATGGACGAAGATGAAGCGATGCATGTGGTTTTGGAATTTACATGTCGAGAAAGTTTTGCATCATGGTCATGCCTTCTGGTGTCAAAATGCTCTCCGGGTGGAATTGAACGCCTTCGACAGCGTACTTCTTGTGTCGGACGCCCATGATCATGCTCTTTCCAGCGAGCGTCGACGTAACTTCGAGTTCGTCGGGAAGAGTTTCAGGCAAACCCACCTACAAATTCAAGTGAGTGCTCGGCGACACGATGAGACTTTCAGACCAGCGAATGATACCGAATGGCTTTGAATGGTGACGGCACGTTCTTGAACAAGCCCTTGCCATCGTTTTCCATTTCTGACTGCTTGCCATGGACGATTTCGCCAGCATGACCAACGGTGCCTCCGTACACTTCAAACATGCATTGCAAGCCTAATTCGAGATTGAGACCAAACTTCACACCGACAGGCTTTACCCAAGCACACTCCAGCCACGGGCACCACGCCTTGAAACGTGCGGATGATGTCGCATGAGATGCCAGCGTCTTTGGGAAAGCCAGGGCCGGGTGAAATCAAAATGCGGTCAAACGGCTTGGACTCGTGGTATTCTGCGAGCAGTTCCTTGGCGCTCTTGACGTCATTTCGAATGACAGTAACGGTAGCGCCGAGCTGACACAAATATTGGTACAAGTTGTATGTGAACGAGTCGTAGTTGTCAATCAGGAGCACGTGCTTGGAGGAATTCGCGCCAGTCATCGTCGGTTGCAATATGACTCCTGGGTTCCGCCCTGGCTGTCGTGGGCAGAGGTTTGGTGAATTACCAATCAAAATGCTAAATTTTCATGAATTTCTGTCAAATTTTCCAATTTTTTGCGAATTTTCCTCATTTTGACACTGCACGACCTGGTTGCATTTTCTCATGGCACCAAAGGCAACATCTCAAATCATGGAGAGAACACGGCCTTCAACTTCACAAGAGAAAGCTCTCTTGCTGCTGCTAAACAAGGCAGTTCATCGTGCTCCATTGATTCATTTTTACTCGGGTCTTTGCATCGCTTGATACTTCAAGCGAGGATCTACATGAATAAGGGGTGAAGGGGTTAAGATTAGCAGGGTTTACACACTTTGGCCAGGGGTTACAATATTTAGGGTTGAAGGGGTTTAGTTTGAGTTTCACACAGTGAAATGTCTCCCTCTAAGATACAACTGGAATGGTGATGCAATGCAGACAAGATGAAAGGTTTATCTTCCGTAGGCGACAAGAGCTTGCACAAACAAGGTCAATGGTTGTCCTCTCCTCTCGGAGTGATCTCTACCGGAACAGATATCGATCTATGTGAAAAACTCGGTGCATTCCGCCACAAGTTACTCCATTGTGCCACCAAGAAGCGATTTTGATTGTAGCTTGAAAGAGCTCGGATGATGCCAAGAGGATGATCGAGACGAACTTTTCAATGCACAAAGATTATACATATCAAAGAAAATAAACTATTTTACTTGATGGCTTTGATGGGCTTGCGGGCCATGAAGAAGTACGAAGGCGTGAAGATGTTGCTCTTGCCAGCTTCGACAATATCATTGGCCGTCTTGTTGAGCATCAAACTCACTTTGACAGTACCCTTGGGGGCGATCTTGAGCGCTTCCAACGTCGTGACGAGCAAGTGCGTGCATTGACGGCCAAACCAAGTCATGCGGAAGCCGCTGAGAGTGTACCTGCCGCTGAGCGTGTCGTACCACGGGATTTCGTTGGGGTCGCGGTAGTTGTCTTGCAAGCTAAAGTGTTCAACCACTTCAAGACCAGCATCCTGAAGAGCCTTGGCAATTTGAGCAGGAGTTTCAAGGGTGGGAAGACCGTTGCCGACTTCAATACCTTCCTTCAATTCGACGTGGCGCAAGTTGTTGGGGTCGTAGTCGTTCAAGACAGCCCAGTCAAGACCAACAAAGGTTCCACCAGGCTTGAGCACACGGCAAGCTTCAGCAAAGCAACCTTTCTTGTCGGGGGCATGGCAGACAGATTCAATGGCGTAAATCGCATCGAAAGTGTTGGCTTCGAATGGCATTTCCATGAAGTTACCTTGTTGGACGTGGCATTGCTTGTCAAGACCCATCTTTTCGTTGTTCTTGTTGGCAACACGCACTTGGTATTCATTAATGGTCAAACCCTTGATCTTAGCACCCGAGAAGCGAGCAATGTTTCGCATGGGACCACCAATACCGCAGCCCATATCCAAAGCGTAGTGAGACTTGTTCAAACCCAACTTGGAGGCAAGGAAATATTCAACACGGCGAATGGATTCGCGGAAAGTTTCATCACGGAAGCGGTTGGCAAAGTGGAAGGATTGACCCCATCCATATTCGTAGAAATCCGTCACCAAGTCATAAAAGCTGTCAACCATCAATTGGTATTCGCTTTGGCGAAGCTTGATGCTTTCCTCCGACGAGATGGCACCAGTCTTTTCACGAGCACCCTTGAAGAGCTTGTCATAATCTTCAAAGCGGGAGTTGACGGCATCGCGGCTCAACACAGAGTCAGGGTTGGAGAGCAAACGAGTCGAGCCGAGGAGGGTGGTGGTGAAATCCGAACCATCACGGGACACCTTGGAGTTACCGACGATCTTGGCGGTTTGGAACACAGCAGAGGCAAAGATAACAAGGGCAGCAGCGATGGCACCCTTGGTAACCGTGGAGTTTTCAATTTGGACAACGTAGACGGAGGCCGCCACAAGAGTAGTGGCGGAAGCAGCGACTGAGTAGAAGATCGCCTTGGTTTCGGCACGGATGGCGGAGACGGAAAAGGAAACCAAGAGCAAGCTAAGCGAAGCGAACCAGACCAAAAGCACGTTTACATCATAAACAGCCGGAGGTTGGCGGTGCAAAGCAGAAACGCGGGCCGTCGTCAACAAATACACAGCAGCCGAGGCCCAGTTGAAGACCTGGCCGATTGGGAACGAACTAGAAGGAACAAACATGTTCAACGCGGCTTTCGAGTGCAACAAGAGTGCGACAGCAAAGAGACCGACGGCCGAACCGGCGGCAGGCGCGACGCCTTCCTTGTTTTGCTCCAGGAACAACTTCAATCCGTCCAACATTGCCCGAGGTAAAATTGGAAATGAGAGATTCGACATATGCATCCACGGATGTACGGCGATGAGAGCATTGTACATTTCATACATTAACGTTTGTACAGTGTATTGTGGTCATACTGACATTGTGTATATTTATACCCGTACAATGTACATCATACAGTACGTTGGACTGTTTGAAGTGAACGATGTGATTACTTTGGGATTACATTTGTTCAATTGGAGATAAACGGTGTCTGTACCACGGTGGGGATATCAGATCCGCCGTGGCACGACAGCACGAGACGCGAGAAGCTGCAAAGACCACGCAAGATAGAAGCTTCTTTAAGCTCTGAGAAGGCCCTCTTGGCGCCGTTCAAGCTGGACGACAAGGCTGCTTTTTTGCATCTTGCCTCTGCGTGGCGTTTGGCTGGTGGAGTGTCCCATGGTCGGAAGTTGGAGTTCAAATAGTAAACGTGGGGGAAAACCCATAACACACGCTTTCGAGTCCCGAATGCTGTGGCACGTCGTATTTCGCCGAGATTTCATAGAATTGAATGTTCGGCGAGATCCAAGGCGCAGTCTTTTTCAATCGAGTTTGGAGCCACGTCAGTGACGGCATGGATCTCTTGCCGAGAACCTCATTGCACGTGTGGTTTGGAGGATTACATGATTTGAATTACCTTGAATAAATACTGTCGCCTGCACCTCACGATTTCTTGGTGCATCTTAAAAAGTTGATATGATATGGCAACTTGCTCCTTGCACCAAACAATGCCACAGATCGACAGCTTTCTTTATTCTCAATGCAGTGATAAATGCAAGCCAGCAATATTCATCCAAGAAGATGCATGGAGCACTGCATGATGCTTCTTCCTCGGCTGGTATTGCAAAGGAGAGTTACTTGTTATAAAAATATCTCACCAAGTTCCAATGTGGTTGATTAAGCTCGGAATCGAAGCAAAATCTGGACTTAAAAAATATCACACCAAGTCCAAAATTCGATTCGAATTTTTATTTGTTCGAATGCCTTCAACAGAGATTGTCTTACTTTGGGGAATTCCTGCACGACGCATTCTGCACCGTACGACTCTGTCAATAGCGATCGGCAGCCCATGCGATATGACGCCTCGCGTCGAGATGGTTGCAAATGGAGGATTTCGCTCATGAATTCGACCGTGATCCACTGTGAGAAAGGACGACCCGTCGGAATGATCGACCATATTCTGGTCTGATCGAGCGCGCGATGTCTGTCTGGTTGTTGTCGGCGTTACAAAAGTGAAACCGTCGCATGACGCGACGAAAGCATCTTTTCCGCAACAAAGCCGCAGCGTCCAGTATGCACACCGATATGAGCTTGATCGCGATGATTTCCTCCGTCTTGTAGATGTAATTTATGTGAGCGGAATCCCTCTGAGCAAAGATATTGTGGACGATCCTGCAGATGACGCCCCCGTCGACATTGACGCCCCTGAAGCTTTCCTCGACGCTCAAGAGGTTTTACAGATGGTCAACGCGTTGTATGACTCACAGATACGATCACTAGCTCTTCAAGAAGTACGATCGTGACCACTCTGGCGGAATCGACTTGGATGAATTCAAGCTCTTGCTACGAGATCTCCAAGTGGATATTCCAGATGGAAAAGCCATTGTATACTTTCGCAAATGTGATATTGCTCAAAAAGGTAATTCACCTGCAGCGTCGATTTTGCCATGGTGTAGGCTACATCACATTTGAAGAATTTCGTGTCGCGTTGTTCACGTTTGATCCATCAAATCCATCCCGCACCGGAGGCTTTCAACCGGCCAAGTCGCTCACGCCCAAGGACGTCTTTACAATCTTTGACGAAGATGACTCGGGTGAATTGGGTCGTGATGAGTTTGAACGTACGGCTTGTACTCCTCGGTCTTCTTAGTCACATAATTGTAGGCGTGCTGAAATTCCTCAAAATCAAAATGGCCCTCGATAAAATGGAAGCCATCTTCTCCCAGCATGAAAATGTACTGTGGACAGCACTAGCTCATCTTGATGGTTTTCATGTAGCCCGACACAGAGGCATTGAATTACAAAGCCTTTCGGACGATTTGGTTGTCGGTAAATTTGCGAAATGATACGATGTTTTTATCTCATGGCTCCATAGTTATTAGTGGATGTCCGAAAAGAGCTGAGCCAGCGAAATATTCCATACAATACTATTAGTGGATGTAATAAACTCTTGCCCAAGTCAGCTCTGGTGAAAAAACTAGAAGCAATACTCGATAAAGAAGAGGCTCAAGAGCAGTATACTATTCTTGAAGCCAAGTGGAATCTCGAGTGGGAACGAATTCGCGCCGAGCGAGAACGACTGGCTCGTGAAGCTCGACGGTTTGCCAATGTAGAATTGAGATCTTTGATTTGTGCTCAATCTAATTGACCTAGTACGTCCTCAGCGACACACTTGACGCAGCAGGCCAAGTTTATGTCTTCGGAAAGGGTACATTCAATCGCTTCGATGGAGCAGTACGTAGCTGCTTTGTATAAAGAAGCTAATTGCTGAAGTGCAGCCTGCCCCGAGGGATTTCGTCGATTGCCCCCACTTTAAAACCTTGCTCGAATTGTGGACCAAACGACTTCGCGGTACTAGCGAAGTGTCCCAAGTGGATGGCGGAGGCAACAGCGGTGATGCTGTAGTTAAGGCTCAAGAGCAACCCAAGACGGACGTGATTGCAGCCCAGGAAATGGCATTTCAAAACCGACTGGTACTTTAATCCTTGCTCTTGTCCTCATATTAAGAACAGGTAGCAATTAACACAGCATGGCTGTGGGGCAGAAGGATAAAACAAGTTAGTTGTGGCACGACAGTAGCGTACGCTTTGACCGATTCTGGCGAATTATTCTGCTGGGGAGGCACACAGCGCCGTTGGAACTACTTGTATCACCAAAACGACGAAACTTTGCCACGTAAACCATCTATCAACTAGTACAGCATAAAATCTTCGGAGCTAGTCGAATCAAGGCCTTTTACAGCACGCACCGAACAACTCAAGCTGGTTATGCCCTCCCAGGTTGCGCAAGATGCCCATGACTACGACCAAAACTATGCCCGCAGAATGTTCAAAGAGAATGCGCCCCCGCAACGCCCAGAACTCTCGCCTGACGAACAGTACCAAAGGTATTTCGCCATGAAATTAGCGCTCTCGACGCACTGATTCCTCGCAGGCTGCTAGCGGTTGTCAATTACTTTGCTCTGGGTACCGATACGTCCTCTTTCGAAAAGCTGAATGAGATGATTGAATTTGATTTGAATGCTGAGAAAGCTGCTAGTGCAATTCGAGTACGATGAAAGTCTCTGTTTCGTTGACCCACGTCGAAATAGTTGCGTGGATTGCCAGTCAGCTCTCATGGAAAACAAGCCATCGTAGACGACTTGGGCAAAGTTTTCCTCCTTGAGATTGAATGCATGGGCGTTCCATTTCACGAGCGCATGAAACGACTGGACACAAAACTTTTACAAGCACTACATAACAACAACACTAAACTCGAGGCTGAGTACGTCGTGAGAAGCATACTATCATTATGGTGCAATAGAGTGCTGAAAAAAGGCGCAACGATTTGGAAAAGCATGCGAAAGCTCTTGAAAGCCTTAGACAACGAAGAGGAAACAACGTGGCAGGCTCAGCAAAATAAATGGGATGCCAAACGTGATGAAATCCGACGACTACGTGGCAAGCAGGACCGCATGGGGCGAGAAGGCATCGAGCTTCAGGTATGGAGAGCTTTCAACTTGGAAAATATGTCTGCAAACTATCAGGCCGTAAATGACAGTCAGCGAACAATTTCACCAAGCGGGCTAACTACGAGAGGGCCGCCTCAAAAGCAATTCCACGGCAAACATGCGCTACACGATATTTCAGTTGGCTCCAAGCATGCCCTCGCCATCCACAACTCTGGGTACCAACTGAAATTTCATCAAGGACACTAAAATAGTTGATAGAAAATTGTACGGGTGGGGCTTTGGATCTTTTGGGCGACTCGGCAACGCGAATCACGAAGACATGCCAGTCCCCAAGCCATTAAACCAGCTGAGCTCAATGCGCTTTCACGGCGTGGCATGCGGATATTCACATAGTCTAGCCTTGCGAAGTGATGGCCAAGTCAGTGAAATCGATTTTCCAACATTGCTTGAAATGTCGGGTAGATCTTTGTCTGGGGATCAGCAGCTACTGGGAAGCTGGGGCTTGAGCCTGCAGCTTCTCCAAGCATACGCCCCAACACGACACCAATTCGACAACGACACTCGAAACAAACCGAGGATTTTTCAGATTGCTTTACTATTATGCCACTGCCACTACCGTTGCCGACCAAAGTAGCAATTATTAGTAGTTGGAGTTTGACAAGCCTTCTAGGTCAAGAAGATCGCATGCGGTCCATCACACTCCGCGGCTATCACTGTCAATGGCGAACTATTTGTATGGGGAAGTGGCGACGGAGGACGACTTGGCCTCGGTGATGGACGATTCATGGGTGTGAAAAACCTATTTGATCAATCTAATTTTTTTAACTTAGACGCGGACAATCTACTCAAAGGGGGACTCTTAGGAGTTCTAGCCACCCCGACGCATGTTGTGAGCTTAAAAAATCACTACTTGGTCGATGTGAGCTGTGGTGTCTCGCACACTGCAGTTTTGAGCGATATTAAAAGCGATTCAATCACAACAACCGGAGGTATAAGCGACTTCCCCGGGCCATCTAGAACCTTTGATTAGGACTGCTCTTCGTCTGTGGCAGCGCTCACTCCCTTGGGAAGTTTTGCCCTGCGTTTGCGACGTTGCCAGAGCTCCAAGGAGTTCCAATCGTAGCTGTTAGGTGTGATTCTGTGGCTCTTTGTCGCTTATAAGTCCATTGATAGCTGTGGAAATGCCCACACAGCAGCTGTCAGTGTCCACGGCGAGCTGTACTCTTGGGGAAACAACGCCGGTGGCTGTACGGGGCATGAATTAGGCCATAGATTTATTCAATCGCCGACGAAACTAACGTGCATGTATCAAGTACCACAGAACATGGCTCGTAGTAAGCAATACCCTGTCCGTGCACTCCAGAGCAGCATTAACTCAGGCTATCTTGTAAGCATTAGTCTCATCCATAGTCTCATCTTTAACGATAACTGTTATAGGCTACGTTTGCACTGGATGGCAACACTGACGGTCAATTCGAAAGCACATGTACACAGACATTTCGTGAAATTTGCCCCTTTTGGCAGGTTGAGCGCAAAACTTTCAATCCAAGGCTAAAGACGATGATGTAGGTGGACTTGGGTGTTAATTGCCGTCTTCACATGATTCGCATTTGGAATCGAACGGGCGACGCAGGGCAACACCTCTTTCCGTGCCATGTTATGATCAGCGAGTCACCATTCGAGCCCGAGGGGGGGAAGCTAATGCTGCGGCAATGCCTGGCGCACAGTGTCCATTTGAAGTTTAAACTTGAAGACGCCACAAATCCACTTGTATGGCGCCTTCCTGAAGATACATTTGGTATGTTGTCGGGATGTTCCCCCTCTAAATTCATTGCTCAGGTCGCTACATTCGCATTCAGCTCGATTCGACAAACATTTTGAGTTTGGCACAAGTCGAAGTGTTTGGTGTCGAAGAATGGAGATTCCTTGGGCCTAAAGTTAGCTCAGTAGCCTGTGGAGACGACATTACTGTGGTTGTCTGTCGGCCTTATCCCTCGCAAAGGTACATTTTGAAGATTATAGCGTCAAACTGACATGACACAGTGATATTGACACGAAATACCTCCGTGCTCTCTGCGCTGACATTGCACACCGCGACGTCCTGCGAGAATACCACACGTTTGGACCGTGCGAGCACAAATTTGTCAACTTGACGGGGGTTTTCTCACGCTGCTTGCTTTGCTCTGCCCAGCGAAAATGCCCCATCTGCACGCTCTTTGACCAGCTCCCCCTCGACCACACTCTTCCACCAGGTCAAATCTTTGAGCTGAAAGATTGATAAAGTCTGAATTACTCTGTAGACTTTCGAACAACGCACTCGCTGCAACAAGTCTGTGATTACTTGCTGTCCCATCGCCCCCCTCGGCAATTCAAACTACCAGCTTCAGTCGCTGTACTCTTCCCTCAGCGTTGACGCCTCACTTAATTGTAACATTAGATCGATGACGAGAAAAGGTTACTGCGCTTAGCTGTCGACGACGAAGCACCAGAATCTGAAGTGAACAAGGTCGAGGCTCTTGCCAACTTTGCATTGCATAAAGGTACAATGCCATTGTCGCTGTAAAAGCTTATCTCGCTGTAGCCAAGTCGCAGCTTCTTCCTGCGATTCAAGAAGTGCATGAAACCATCCGACGGAATAGCTCCTTGGAGCGACCGATGACGACGTCCATCTTGACGAAGGCGCGAGTGAGCTGGGAGAAATACACCAAGAAGCCCGCCACTCCAGCAACACCAGTTCAAGTCCAGTCAAAGCCAAATGCATCGTAAAAGGCGTCTGGAACCACTGAAAGACTTCATGGAGGGGAATAGTCTCATTAAGTTAAAAACCACGGGACGATGCCATGGTTGGGATGTAGCCACGAGAGCTAGTTGTGGGTCCGTTGCCAGAGATGGTCGCTCGCATGTACAACGACGTTTGCATTGCTCGTTCCCAAATAGAGTTGAGCGTTTCTCGCTTCTTGGCGGCCGACGATCGCATGGAGTCAGTCACATTTTCCTCTTCAATTGTTCCAATTGGTGCTGTCTGTCGGCGACCGCGGTTGCTTTCTTGGACGTGGTTGAAATCGGCGCATCGGCGCTCGACGTAGATTCCAACAGCATTGGCGATCGCTTGTAATGCCTTGATTTGGAGCGGTGACAATGGACCGCTGAGGGGTGTGTGGTGGGCCAGATCGATCGTACCAATGCATTCTTTGTGCAAATTGACACCCGAGACCAAAATGGGGATCACAATGTAGCTCGACGCGTTGTGTTCAACGGCGAGTGGGTGCGCGCGGAAGCGAACATCGTTGGACGTATCTAGCACGACCAAAGGCGTGGTTTGGAGCAAGCCATAAGCGCAAGTAGCTTCTTCACGGAGGGCAACTTCGTCGACTTCAAAGACTGAGCTGTAGCCGGTGCTACCGAGGTTGAAGACGACGCTCTCAGCCACGAGATGGATGGAACCGATCGTGGCATCGGCAATGTCCATTGCATTCTTGACTTGGTTGGCGAAGAAAGGATCTTTTTGAAGGAACGAAATGTGCGTTTCAAAGTCCAGTCGGCGGACACAATCAAGACGCGAGGCTTCGTTTGCCGGTCGCGGTGCTTTTGGAAACGGATGGACCCAGTCAAAGTCGAGCGACTGCGATTCTGCCGCTCGACTGGAAAGCTTGGTCGAGTAGCGACTAAGGTCGTGGTCGTCGTCGCTAAGCTTGGCACTCACACGAAGACCTCCGTCTTCCAGAAAGGAATCAACGCTGGATTCGCCTCGGCTTCGACAGGACGGGAGGAGCATGTCTGTGTAGGTATACTCGGACGAGAAATGGGTTGTCGTCGGTGTGGCTGTTGACTCTGGCGGGGGGAGGAAGCAAGTGGAGCCTTCCGTCTTGTCCATGACTGGACATTCATCTCGCATATAGGATGGCATCACGGATGGCACACCGACAACGCATTTCCAGCACACACGTTTGCTCCACGCGACTTTGACCGTGCATTTTCGACACACGACTCGGGTGCAGGTGTGGCAGGAGTACTTCCAATGGAACGCATCAAACGTTCGGAAACACGTCGCACAAGCTTTGGCGAGGCGGCGCTTCTTGCTGTCGGGTTTATCTGTCATGTTGCCCTGGGATTCAACAATGGCGTCGTATGCAGCCTGCGCGCATTCCATCCATTTTCGTCGTCATGGGTGAGGCTTTCCACGCTCTGGATCGATGGTGTACAAACTCTACATTGTTGGAAACAGCCAATGGCATCGCAGGATTTTATCACTGGCTTTTAGATTCGACTCAAAACAGCTGAAAAGTACCTAATCTACAATATCTCACCATATCTCCATATCTCATCTATAGAGCGCCAAGCAGTAACACAAATGCGTCTATCAGATAGAGCATTCAATTTTAGCAGAAGTGTTCATTGGCATGCTTGAGTTTTAACGATGTTTTCAAGCTTGTTAATGATACGAGAGATTCTGGAGAGACATTTGAAAATTGTGACATTAAGATTTCTGGTGAGTTGCATCTGTGACTTGGATCCAGCCTGGAATTGATCAATTGAGCCACACGACTGGACAAGAATGCCAGGAACAATTGCGAAGGAAGACGAAGTTTTAGCAGTTTTAGCCGTCGCGAGAGAGCTCACAACACGCAAAGTTGGCTGTCGTCACCAAAGGTGTAAGTCGACAGCTACAATTGCTAGGAATTGAAACTCAATCCTGCAGAGAAACGACTTAGGACCATGTGGCTGTCCGCATTCATGCACGTGGCACCGAATGTGATGGGGAAAAGCAAAGCAGAAACGAATGTACGTTGCGCCTCTCGCTTTGATTATAAAAGCCACACAAATGCAGAGCTCGCTACGACGCAGGTCGGACGAATTGGTGGCGCCATTGAAGCCTTGGCGTGCCCTTGTCAGTCTTTACGCATTCGATCTGAACAAGCCGTAGAGACTGTGGGCTTGGCATTGAGAAGGGCGTCGGACGTGGATGCGACTTGTTCGATGGTGCATCTTTGGATGGAGCTTGTGCGTGGTTGTGACTGAGACGTAGAGGCACTTGCACCCGCCGCTGGGAAGATGCATCCACAACGACCAGCTCTCAAGCTTCTCCCAGACTTCACTGGCCACATAAATTATGAGAGTTTTTTGTGTGCCTTTTGTTTGACAATGTAGACGGCGATCTATTGGAATCGAGTAATTCAAAGAAACGACTGCTCTCAAGCGCATTCGTTAGACGTGGGCTCATTGGACAATCATTAACTTGTGGGGAAAGATCTCGACGTAGTTTGTTGTATGTTGTGGCTAACATAAGCTTAACTTGGCGTACTTTGTTGAGCAGAGCATGTCGCATAGTGTGTCGGAGCTGCGTTGCTGTAGACAAAATGTGAGCACAGTCAATGTAGAGTACAAGTTCACAAGCTGTGCCTGCTCGGTCTCAGTAGTGGCTAGCACGCTTCAAGGTTTGATGCGCGTTTTACATCCAGCGCAGATGCGTGGTCGCCGATAGCCAGCATCTTATGGACAACTGAAACCAACAAAACGAATTACTTCAGTACTACGTTGGATGCTAAGACATCCCCCTCTCTTGCAGTCAATGTACTCGCAATAGGCAAGGCCTCCGCAGTACTCTTAGCCCGTGGGCGTCGCTCTTTCAACAAGCACTAAAATAACCTTTTATGATCTCATACTGCATAATAAATAAAACTAAACAATATATAAATTCATACATTGATAATGTTGGAGTCAACTTGACGTTGGACGAAAAGAGCCAAAAAGACACAGTTCATGGACAGACTGACTGCAAAGTCCATGTTGAATTCTTACAGTACGACAAAGCAACAATATGCAAGTGCCTGTTGTATCCAGAGACTCTTTTGAAGATTCATTTCGAGGTTATACTTGGTAACTAGCACAACGTACACGCCATAATTTCACTGACCATCGGTGGGCAATTCCTGGCTTATTGGAAGGACTCTTTGCCTTTGATCTTAATTGCCCAGACTTGGACAGCCGAGAAATTTTCTCGTAAGTGACTGCTAAGACACTGGCCAGGGCGAAGGGGGGGATAAATGCTTCGCAAGGTTTCCTTTTCTATTTTATGTATAGATTAAACCGGAAACACGACAATTTTATCCGACAATTTTATGATTGGTCGAAAAGAATAGGATTTTGATTGACTTTGTCGACAATGGAATCAACACCCTTTCGAGTTGACTGTGAGGCCTCATACTCTAACTCTACTACATGCTTCTGCACAGGCTACGCGATTGCCGAAGGAAACGACTTGTGTCAGTGTGATAGACTTTAACTGAGTTTGGTTATTTAAATATGCAGTCAATGAGAACTACTACTGTAGAATCCAGAACGCTAGAATGTGATCATGCGTCAAGTGAAACAAATTTCCGTCAGGATTGCGATTACTGGATGCATCCAAGAGCTTGTGTATGTGGTATGCAGGGTAATGATAAGTTTGGAGAGCAATTCTTATCGATATACGCATGAAATGGTGGCTTGGTAGAGTTTGGACACAGTATAGAATTTCGTAGTCAATGCACTCAACACGCCTTAAATCACAGCTATCTAAAGCTGACATTAGACCAGAGCTGAATCGTGTTTAGAGCATGCCTACATCCCAATCACACACAAAAACAGGGAGGGCAATGAAGCCAAACTCGGAATTAAGCTTGGTCAAGCTACAATATCGCCTGATAACTAGGCGCCTTCGAAAACACGCCCACGTCCATGCAGTAAACTACCTGAGAAGCATCTTAAAGATATATAATATTGTCTTTAATAGTTAATGCACTTGGTCATGTCGTTTATAGACCGCTTTGAAACACAATACATATAGGCTAGGATTAAATGCTATATGGCTATGGAGAGTCTCATGCACAATGCAAAAGATAGCTGGTTGATTTCATTCATTAAAGTTTCTAAAAGCTCAATCTGCGCGACGATTGATCCTTGCACGACGACCAAAACCAATGAGCTGAGGTAATATAGCCAATCAAATGCTGTACCGTAAAGCGTATATCGAGTCGGACATCAATGTTCGGTATCCGAATCCGGATGGAGTCCATATAATTTATCTCTTTACTTTTCGTTTCAGACATACAAAGATCAAGTTAATTTTGGCAAGCGAATAAATTCAATAATATGGATTTCTCACGGAAATTCATTTATATTCTCACGGAAATTCATTTATAGAGGATTTTATATTTCATAGGTAAATGGTCATTTTAATTTTTTTAAGTGGCAATAGAGAACTCGAATGAATTATATAAATTTACGTCAAATCTAGAGCTCACTCAAATCGGAATTTCTTTCATCAATATTTTCGACGTTGCCGAAGTCCCTCGTCGCATCAATGGTATCATCAATTGAGTGACTTTCCATGAGTGCAGCCAAGAGGTCGTCGTCTACAACGCCACCCCCAATGGTGTCAAATTCAGGTATACCGTCCACAAGTCGACACTTTTTGAAACCATTGACAATTGTAGATTTCGCGAGGTCGCTCCAAGCTGTTGTAACCCACGACACAATGGTTTCCCTTGTTGGGGGTACCAGTTTGAAACCGATTCCACGTTCTTTTGCCTGGACGAGTTGCTGCTTGATCGAATCGAGCCAGTTTTGACGGAGGACGGTCTTCAGTGGTTTGTTCCACGTGACGTCAGCAGGTTGGCATATCCAAGTGTAGCTTGGGGGAACACGTTCCAAGACCACATTTAACTCCTCCGCAAAGGCCACCACTTCTTCTGTAAAGTGTGCCGAGAAGTCGTCCCATATCAAAAGGACTTTCTTGGTAGCACGGTCTGGTCGTTGAGCAAAATGGTACTCCAAAAACTTCATTGACAGCGATCCATTCCACCATGCTGTACGGTTTCCATGGATTTGACATCCATGGCGTTCTTGAAGCCGGACAACTCCATTCCACAAACGTTTGCCAAAACTGTTCCGTGTGGTCAGATTCTCTTGCACTGTCGCTTTGACTTTTGACTTAGACGTGCGCAGTACCAGGAACAATGGGTGTTTGAAGCCGGTGTTGTCTGCCAACAGCATGGCCGTCATTCTCTCTTTCGTCTTACCGCCACACTTGACCCACACGGTGTTATCGCCGCATTTGTTGAGAGTCTTTGTTGGTAAGTACTCGTAGTTGATCGCAGTTTGATCGGCATTATAGATGCGGTCGATGCGCTCATCCTGCACAACTTTCTTGATCCGCTTAGCAAATTGCTCCAAGACTGCAAGACCGTCATCAGGAGTCTGCTGGCCAGTACGTGTGCGTGCACGAAGCGACAAACCATGACGTTGTTTGAACCCTTGTACCCAGTGCCAGACAGCTCGAAACTGATCGTCTCGTAGCCTATGTCAACGGTAGCCTCAAGCGCCATGGCGCGGAGCATATCATAGGTGACTCGAACCCCATCTTTGCGCATGCCTTGGACCCACCGAGCAAGGTTTTCTTCGACTTCCTTTGATAGAGTCGTCCCAGTACCACGATCTCGTCGGCATTTCATTTTCGCTGTTCTCGCACTGGATGCCATAGTGTTGATAACGGCGCGCTTTTTCACCCACGTGTATATCTGTTTTCGCTTGGTCTCGCGAGCAAGAGGGCCAAGCTTACCATAGAGTGTGTCGAGTGTCGCTTGCATACCATACAAGTCGTAGTGATCAATGGCGGCCTTGCGCTCCCGATAGTCGACAACAGTATTCTTGTGCTGCATTGGCAACTTCTTGGCGCAATACTTGGACACCGGTCGGCCGGTCGATGGTCTTCTAGATGCTTGAGAAACATCCATAGCACGAGGAGAAATGATCGTAGGCCATCTTGAAGGCCACAGGTGCGTTCGCGCGCAAAAACCTCTCAAAATTTTACATCTATAAATGTATATTAATTATTCGTTTGTGCGGTGTATATCAAATTGGAGAGGATATATTGCCGCCAAGGAAACCTTTGGATACTAATATGTGTGGAAAAGAAAAAAATAATATTTTGTAAAGGTGTCCGTCTCGAAATGGGTGTCCGACTCGATATACGCTCTACGGTACATGTTAAATGTTAACGATATGTGTCGGCCGCGACAACCTCCTCGTCCAATCACCTGATACGAATGAGTTTTCAACCAATCAGTGAAAGATTGTGTGTCGGTTGTCCAATCATAAGTCTGGAATTTGTCGGTTTTTTGTCGTGTGTGTATATTATGTACTAATATATTGTAACAGTCTGCACGCTGCAGTCTACATTAGATCGCACTGGGGCAGCTGAATAAAGGTCCGTGGGATTAGTAGAAGAACTTGGTGTCGATATTCAATCCTTTCACAATGCCGCAAGCTTACCACGACGAAGCCAATTGCTCTCGGTTCTTCAGAGTAAAGAACGGCGACGAGAAAGCTCCAAGAAAGCAGCACGCTGCCATAAATGAACATCTACGATTTGTTCACACATGAGAAGGCCAAGGATAGAGGAAAAATGTGTGCACCGGGCGTTGATAAAGTCGAAGGGCATGGTAGATCTTTTTGTGGCGATCGAGCCACTCTTGTTTCCACCATTTATCTACCGCAGACAGCGATTAAATTACTTTTTGTGAATTAATCACAGCCATCCATTCACGAGCGGAATCATGATGACTTGAACCGAAATCTGCGTGTTTATGCGTCGCAGGACCTGGAATGAGTCGTCAAGCAGAGATGGACAAGAGAAGTAGACGATGGATTACAATTACGAACTCATTTACTGGGCTTATACACTGATGTGAGTTGCCGGAGACGCTCGAGTTGATATGTGAAAAACTGTAGCTGTTCCAGCTGATGTCTCCTTGACAATGCGGCGGATTCCCGATTCTTTCGCTTCCGAAAGTCTTCTCTTGACTCGTCGGGTCGACACGTGAGTACGGGAGCATGGGATGGAATCCAAGACGGGCACTGGAGCGAGGGGTATTGTGTCAGCAAGAGTGAGATCTCTTGCTTGATAAGTTTGAGCTTGGTCCATTGTTTTTCGCGGTACGACGCGGCCGCTATCCGGCTTTTTCGCCGCTTGAGCTCCAGCCATGCTTTATGGTCGAGGGATGTTTTCGGTACAATGTTTCGCCGGCGGTTGCGACGTTCGATGGCTTCGCGTCGTCGATCTCTGGACGTCTCGTGCTTGACGTGGAGCACGACTTTGCTCAAAATATCATCCATTTCGCTCGGCGAGACGCGAATATCAGCAAAATCGATCGAGATGTCGTCTTGCGGCTCGCTCTTTATCACAACGTGTGTGTCCATGTCTGGCCATTCTTCCTTGACACGTGGCGAGAGTCCTGCGTCTTGTGCGGATCGTTTGGCAAAGCTCGGGCTCCTCGACGACTCTGTCGAGTAAACCGATTCTCGTGCAGTTGATATAGCAGTCGTGGAGGCGTGGTTTGGATGAAATGGCGAGAAACCCATCGACGTTGCTTGGACCATCGCCATGCTTACTCCACCGACCGACGTGAAAAGTGAAATGGATTTCCAGTCAACCTCCAATCGCGAAGTGCAAACTGGTCAAATGGTTCGAACCAGCAAACGAACATCAATTTCAAATGCGTTTGAAACGCGCTCGAAATCAAATAAAAAACGTTTGGATCACGTCCAAACTCCATTCGAGATACGACGCGTCATTGGAAAAACCGCCAGGACATGCAATGGAACGACAGGCTCGACGAGATTGCCTTCACATAAATCCACTGATGACGCCTCAGAGCGAGATGACGGAGTTTTGCCAGGCCGCCCCTTGGTTCTCGCCCTTCCCCCTCTTTCACTGGAATTCGAGAGGGGCTCTGATGAGCATATGACTCGGTGTTCATCGCTACATTAAAATCCTCTTTCAACCGAGTATTATTGTACACCAATTACAAAACCCACCGAAAATCAACTTACCGTCTTCGATTCATGTCATACTCCTTGTGTAAGAAATTAGCCTCGATGGTAGCTCGTACAGATAGCAATTGCACTGGAGGTGGATATCATTTTCGTCACCAACAAATTGGAGTCATGCGAGAGCAGATGATGGATGGGGGCTGCTTGTGCCGTCAATATGGCGTCAATAAGGTTCCATTCTAGGTACATCTGCTGAAACTAGAACAAGGTGGTTAATGCTTTGATCGAACGTTTTCACGACGGAGAACAGCGCCACCAAGCAAACCAAGTTGACGGCATGTTCACTTTGTGCATTCTTTCCTGCCATTCTCTGGTGTTCTCGAAGATGCATTCAATGATCAGAAGTAATATCTTGCTCGATTCGATATTTATGTGATGGAATGCAAGTTGACAACGCCGGCCGGGGGTCAAGTGGTGTTCATGAGCCTATTGGATGTCGAATTCTTCAGCAGTTGCTCAGTCTCTTCACGAATGTTGTCTGGTCGATGTGTCCATTGTCTAATCTAGAAAAGTCGAGCATCACAGCTTTTCACATGTTTGTATTGTGCGCCGTCCAAAGTGCTCCGTCGACTCTCTCGCGTTTTCACTGGATTTTTGTCGCCTTCCCGATGCATGATGACTCAGGCTAAATATGAAGGCATGATGGACTTTGTCGAGAGCAAAAACAGTTGGTCTGCCTGTCCTTTTTCGCACCTGTACTTG
The DNA here is from genome assembly GCA_021527685.1 of Aphanomyces euteiches. Lineage (NCBI taxonomy): Eukaryota > Oomycota > Saprolegniomycetes > Saprolegniales > Verrucalvaceae > Aphanomyces > Aphanomyces euteiches. Next base: position 1,680,121 of record JAJGMV010000002.1, read on the forward strand.
GAATCTCTTGCTCGTCTTGCGAAAAAGTTTAATTTGTATAAAAAACGCCAGTTTGCAAGAACAATTCGACAGAATTGGATCGCACAGCACACGACTTTCCCGGAGAGATACTTGTACAAATACAAATCATTCACTTGATTCGAGCGGCTGTCGCTGGCGCCAGTCCCATGCACAAGATCTTTGCCTTGCCAGGACAACTCTTGTGATTCATCCATGTCGATTGTCGCACTTCGACCTGCTGCACTCAGCCTTTGTTGAATCATTTTCAACTTGGTGGCTTTACTTGACTGCGGCCTTTAGAGCATCTCCACCAGTGGGGTCAAACCCAAAAGAAAACCTTAATTTGAATCTAATTTTACCTTTTCTCGTTCACACCAGTTAGACTAAAACAGGACCATATTTAACATTCAGAGTGAAAAGCTGGGATATTTCCAGGGTTTTGGCTCCAAGCTGGAATCGGAAATCAGAACAAATCAACAGCTCAAAATAAAGTTGGCGCGAACTATCTGCGGCGCCAACGTGAACAGATCTGTAGAAGAGTCGCTTACTCATCCGAAAGCGGCGGCGAAACATCATTTCGTCAAAGATCGGACTCTCAACAAAGTACTGTTTCATGAGATGATCGTATCTCTTGTGATATTTGTGGTCTCTGTTCGGTTGACAGCCAGGCTGCGAGCCACCCAACCTCGTTCGCCGTTCGTCTTCCTTATCGTCATCCGACCACAAGAGATCTAAAAGGCATTGCTATTCGAACTCGGCATATTCTATCTCATCATCAAGTTGTATGTCCATCGGAAAATGAGTGGTGATCGGTGTGAAAAATCAAAGCTTGGTGTGGAATCCGGACAAAACCAGGACCATACCCAAACTAAACGGCTACAATTTTGTTTCTATTTTTTCCCCACTGGTGGAGATGCATCTCCACCAGTTACAATCTTTGGCAAATTGAGCAGAGCTTCGATCAACCAAGAGTTTGGAATGCAATTCTTCCTGACATAGCACATCCGTCTGCTAACGTCAGCATGTCACGAAAGAGGAGGGGTGTCACTTTTGCCGACCAGAGAAACTATGATATCACATTTAAGAAAACGTCCCGTCGTCTGCCAATCATGATTAACTATACTTGACTGTGGGATCATAAACATGGTCGGTTATCATTTTGACTTATATAAAGTATGCTATAGATTTCATCATATAAAAATGTTTTTAGCCTATCGCAGCTCTTTTAACCAACAGAGACCATTCTTACGGATATTTTCCGGAAAATATATCATGTCGGACCAGTGAAGTCCGAGCTTCTCGCCACAAGAAAGAGGGGTGGTGGAAAGGTTTGAGGTCGCATGGAGATTTTATGTGATCGAGACGTGAAACAAGGAAATGGGAAAGCGCTGCTATGGGTTGAAAGTCCACAGTACTCCGCAGGGGGAGATTGTAATCATAACTGGCAAGGAGGTTGGTTGCTCGGTTGCTCACAAGCTGCGACTAGCGTTGGCTGGAGTTGGCGAGGGCAATTGAATGTGCGGGGTTTCAACAGAGCCATGGAACCCCCGCAAACTTATTGGCGATTTAACTGTTTCACACAAACTTAAGGATATATTCAACGCTAAATTGGAAAGTTTTGCTTTTGACTACTCCCCTCTCTCTCTACCCTAGTCACGCATGCAAGCTCTTTTTATTAGCTTTTAACCTCTCCCCTTCGGATGGTTCACTCACTCAACAATACAGTCTCTAGACTTGTTTTCTACCAATGAAATGATAGACGACCGGAGAATCAATGATGTCACATTTGAAAATATCTCTGGTCGTCCGTCGTATATCGGATTTTCGTGATATCACATTTCAAAACTCTCCCGTCGGCCTGCTGAACGGGGGATCATGTCTGACAGAGTTATACTTGAATTTTGTATGAGTGACACCCCTCCTGGATCTCAGACAAATCTACATCATTTCACATTGAGGCGTACCACTTTTCTTACTCAACCTGGTATAAAAATAGGCTTTCCCGCAGCTCGTATGCTCAACGAAGACAGCGGAATTTCCCGTGAAAAACTCTCAAGTGGCTTGAGCATCTTGAAGCATTGTCATCGCGAGCTGGAACAGGGCTTATGGTTATGTGAGAGCCTATGTATCCGCTCATTTTTCTTTTCGAGACTACTAATAATCCCACTGTACCAATCTCATGCGGTCAGTTGTTCTGGACAATATTGTGCTGTTCACAACGCGTTTAAAACGTTTCATTCAAAATGATGTCTCCATCGATGGCCTCCAGTTTGAAGCTGCAGTTGGACAATCGCAATGCCATTGCATCAACAGCATCAAAATTGTCCAACGAATTTCAGCGGGAAAATTGTTCACCCAAGGTCTACTATACGGCTAAGCTGAAGGTAAAATCATGGGACTGATTACTTCTAAAAGCGCCATCGAGGTTTTGTGGTGATTGTCCTGCGTCTACAAACGAGTTCAGGAGATATTGGGATCGTGATGACATAGTCAACCTGGAGACGTCTGTTCTGAGTTGTCGATTGTCCTCGCACTCTAGGTTGTGTGACTTGACTTGGGTGGATTTGAGGTCCTCACTGTTGTGAAGACGTTTCATTCGCGCTGAATTATGCAAAGATGTATTTTCATGTAAATTATGAAGACATTGATCATATATCGTACTCTTCTTCATGCTCCTCTTCGTTGGTGTCAAAGTTGGCTTCTGACGGATCGTCAACTTCAAACTCGGAGCTTTCTTCTGAGATGTCAGAGTAAAGTCCATGATTATGGAAGGATGTCGAGTTTGAAAACGGTTCACTGCCGAAAATATCGGTAACGTGGTTGGCCGAATCGGGGGCTGCAAAGTGTGGTGGAGGCAGAGGGGCAATGAAAGAATCAACCGATACACTGTGGGTGTCGATGCTGACCTCTGAGATTGTCTTTCTCAGGCGTGACGGCATGTCCGAGCGGAAACGACCATATGGATGGTTTACAGGCGTTCGAACACGAGGCACGACTTGGTTCTGTGGGATTATCAGTGGAGTCGGCTTGGGGCGCTCGGGTAGGACCACATGCGTTTGCTGGGGCACACTGACAGGATGCAACTCGGGCATGCTCGCCCGCCTTCTTCCACTACCAATTGGTTGCCGCTGTGTTGTCCCCAGTGGCGGTGCACCAATGCTAGCCCTCATGTTGAGCATCACACCACCCACACGTGGAGTGGTGGGGCCTTTGGCAGGATTATTGCTAACTTCAGGGTCTTCCAGTGGTTGTAGCATTCGGATGATAGAACTGGCAGAAGCTCTGCATTCGACAGGTCGACGCACATTTGCCATATCGGCTGAGCCTTCAGCATATCCCATAATTACTTGGAGCACGTCCAACTCGCGCACAAGTTGTAAGGCTGAGTATGTCTGTTGGCGTTTCGGTTTGCCCAAATGTTTCTACATGAGTATGACGATGTGATGATAAATTTGTCGTGTACCTCGATGATGGTGCGTGTGATATCGAGTACCAAAGTTGGGTCCTGGTGTTTACGAGCAAGTGGGGCGAAAAGAGAGTGCAGACAGTCAGTCGAGTCAAAATGGTTATTGCTTGCAAATATTTGAATGAGTCGTAAGACACATGTTTGGGGAAATCCAATAGCTCTTTCTGCCTGGCAATGCTTCAAAACGTTTAGCAGCTCCTCACACAAGCCATTCTCTTCCATTGATGCTTTGACATCGACATATTCCTGCATGAGAATGGTAGTTAATGCTAGTGCTTAGGACGGACTCACCCGCCAAATGAAGACAAGAGCATTTGTGAGTTTGTTCAGGAGTGCGGCGTTGCCAATTTGTTGTTCAACCAAGTACGGCAATGTGTATGGTGCGTCGATCATGGACTGAGCAGCAAGAGGTATAATACTTGCCATTTCTTGACGCCAAACCATCAGTAATTGATTGACAATGTGGTCTGGATGTCGCAGTCGGGTTGCTTCCGGATTTTGCAAGAACAGATCCAGGTATAAGTCACCAACTATAGTTCCACTGTCCCATGCACTGAAGTCCATTTGATCTTCGGGGAACGTTGGATCTGCCTTCGACAAAACTTCATCCAAATGCATGCGGACGGCACTTCGAATGTCATCGTTCCAAATCAACTCAGCATCATGTGCAGATTCCTATAATAATATGAGCGAATGATGTAGACACTTTGACACCTCAAAGTCATCGAAAAATATGTCTGGATCTTCGGCAAGTGAATGCACAAGTGCGTAGGGCAAAAAGTATTTCAGTTGAGTGAGAGCGATCGATCGGACATCGTCAGATCCATTCAAAAGGGTAAACCACACCTTTCAAACTCATCAACTACAAGTCATCGTATTTATCATACCTCGGCTGCTGGAGCACACAGAGTTTCCGCGGCTACATGGGCATCCTCTGTCACGTAGTGTTTGGCTTGGATTGTCATCGAGAGAAGTTCAAGCCAGACCTTAGTCTCAAGCACATGAATGCAAATGTCGTCGCTAGCTTCACACAGTTCTCTCAGGCATTGTAAAGCTGAGTCGTTCTCTCCTGCTTGAAGCTCAGCCATGGCCAAAATGTCTTTACAAAATGTTTTGAGAGGATTCAAAACTGAAGCATCGCAATTGCGAGCTAACGCTTGCATACACGTTATGGCGATATCACGGCGTTGAACAGCGTCAACGTCGAAGCTTCCATTCGATTTCGGCATGCCCATGGTCATGAAGAGACCCAATGCGTGCAACAACGGCGGTTCAGAAAACGACTGGAGGCAACTCTGCTGCACTTCAACGGGACTAGTTTCGGTGAGTAAGGCAAAACATTCGAGAGCAAGTAATGTTTCATGGTATCGTGGTCGGATCGGAAGCGCATGCTCATACAAGAAAACAAGCAAAAGTTCGCAGAATTCAATGGCGACAGCAGCAGGAAGAGATCGTACAGGGCCTTCCTTGTACACTTGAAGGAAGATTCCCCCCACAACAGGTTCGCCTTCGAGAGCGTCGAACGAAAATTGGCTAGCGATGGCTTCAAATGATCTGGTTGGGACCTGAAATTCCAGCAAAGTGTCCAAGTAAGCCTTGACTTCGAGACGCATATCTTCAAACCATATGTACTGGGGCACGCGTAGTTCGCTAAAAACACTTGATATGATTGTGTCCACATGCTCTGTCATGAGCAATGCTGGTGTCCACATTGGAATAAGCTTGGTCAGCGCCATTTGGACGTCAGGCCTTGACTTGGAGTCACCGTCCAAGCCAGCGAGTACACGAACACATCGTAGAGCAGCCCATACAAGCTGCTTCTTGGCTGGTTGATTGCCAAAGACAATGATATGCTGAAGCGCATGCCAAAACACTAACGTCGAGCTCAAAATGCATTCTTGGGAAGTCTCTTGTCGTGCCATTAGGCTCAGGATGTCAAGTGCCAAAATTGTCATGTTCATATTGCCAAGGTCTTGTCGAATGAGCTCACTCACAATCGCTACGACAGGTCGAATCGACTCTTTCTTTGCAGAATTTTGATGTTCGAACGCTAGTTCGTCCCTACCAACATCCGTATTGGCTACTGCCAATAATACTCGAAAACTCAGGCCACCAATGTAGTCGAAATGCGAGTCCTGCTCCGATACCCACCCCGTTTGAGACTTCCGACATAAATCTGCAATCTCAATGATAGTTGAAAGACCTTTCGCCCTAACGAATAATGTCAGGAATCCAGAGAGATAAGCTATATCTGACCTCAGCATTTGCTCCACATTCCAAGGAGATGAAATCATTGTTGCGAGTAGCAGTTCCATCGTCAACGACAAGAGCTCCATCGCTTGTGCGTCGTGTTCAATTGAGTACTCAGGGTTCTCAATGTCAACTCGAAAGTCAAACTGACCCAAAAGCTTGAGTAACAAATCTAGAAGCAGTGTTAGACCAAAACACAGAGAGAAATACCATAGGCGTCGTATGGAATCGATTGAAATGATGACGGAAAAGTATCATAGAAAAGGAGTTGAGTTCTCAGTAACAGAGAGAGAGTTTTATGAGGGAGTTTGTCCAGTTCACATGTGCTGTCTGGCACACAGCTGAGCACTATGAATGCCTCATTGAGTTTTTCGACATCGATATTTTCGCTCAAGCACACAGCTCGATATCGCGCTCGGAGGAAGGCGTTGTCCTGTTCCTGTTGTAGCTCGGATGGGTCTATTTGTAGGACTTGACGGGCAATATCTTTGGCCATACGTCCTAATTCGTGTTATAAGCGACATCTTTGTAATGCTCTCACCCTCCGCAACAGCAATTTCTTGTCGCCAAGTACTGTGAACAGCTCGCATGAACGCCAACGGGTCATCAACTTCATCAATAACTCGGCCACGAGATGAGTTTATAGCTTCTATTGGCGCTTCATTGCCTTCATCCTGATTGTCCAGATCATTGAACTCGTCGTCATCGAAGTCGTCGGGTTGAGTTTCAGCATGCGAGGAAGCCATAGCTGGTTCGTCATCTTCAGGAAATAGTCTGGACAAGTGCATGTTGTAGACGAAAATATCATCACGAAGTTGAGAGTAGATCACAGGCGGCATTGGTGAATATTCAAACCTACACTGCGTGAACACATTACAATGAGCAAATCACTCACAGGGCTGTGCTGTCTTGGTGCAAACGGCAAATGAATGGGGCAAGATGTTCCTGCAACATATCATGCAAATGGTCTCGCATATCTTCGGTCCACAAGACTCGGCGGTCAACTGCGCGAAATGTAAAAATATCCGCAAATGCTGCTGGACCCTCCAAGTCCAAAATGCGGACTAGAGCCTCTGGTAGAAATCCCAACAAAATACTCTTCTTCGCAGAGTGTTCGCTTTGTCGACGGTGGGTTTGCTCTAACACTTTAGCATGCTCATAAAACGAAACGCGACTTGCGCTTGCAAACATAAACCAAATTGCGCCGCAACGGTACAAATTTGTTGCCTACTCCAAGTCAATTAGGGGCTTCATGTTGATAGTACCGTTGCGTCATTGTATGCTATCAAACGACTCAAGATAGATATTGCGCTTTCGACGATATCAGCTTCTTCGCACAGAAGAAGTTGAACAACACACGCAAGCGAAAATGGATCGCTAAGATACCTCTTCCCCTAAAATTAATGTAAACATGTTGCTCATTAGACAAAGTCATACAGCAGGAACGGGAAGAAGCTTAAGACCTGCTTGAGTCCGGTCAATTTCAGCTTCAACTAGAGATTGGACCTATACATGCATTTAAACGATGCAATAAGTGTAAAATTACCAGAGATGTTGTATAAATACACACGTTCACATGGAATGGCGACTGAACGAAAAGACGCCAGCGGATACGTGGAACACGGAGGAGCGGACGCCAATCTCGGTCTTCAGGTGCAAGCTCATTGTACATGGACAGCAGCATTTTCGACCAGTCGGAGCCTTTAGTAGAACAGATAGCATGCAAAATACTTTCAGGGTGTGGGCCAGATATGCTGTTTAGGTCATTGTCTCTCATAACATACCTACAATAATAAATATAAAACGGAGCCTGTCAAGGATGAAACTCACCAATACACTTCTCCATGAAAATCATCTTGAACTGTGTCAATATTTGTTTCACCAAACTCGAGGCCATCCCCTTTCTTGAAAAAATTGAAGTAAGCAAAGGGATTTGACTTGTTGGCTTCTAGATGTTGGAGTTGCTTGAGGCTCTTGACAGACCTAAGCTTTTTTGACATGGCGTTGCTCATTGGTTGTAACGGGGTATTTTCGTGAACAAGTGTTGACATGTCCAAAAACAGTTCCATATTTTCCTTCGTCAAAAGCGAGAGAGAAGTCATTTTATCTGCTGCCACGGTGCTTAACCAGGCCAACAGTTCTTCAATAATGGATGCACGAGTTTCTCCCCGAAGCATCCGTACAACAAATGCAACCTTTTCCGCCTACAAGGAAAAGTGACTTCGAAGTAACTCTGCAAAGTTACCTCAATGATCCCAATAGAATAAGCCTTATATGTTGCAACCATCAGTTGCAAGCACCAGATTTCAGCGTTATCGCGCAATCCAACGACTGATGCTGTGCCGATATCTTGAGGAAACGCAGGGCCTCTTGCGTTGCAAGAAAACGGGAGCTCTTGGAGCCATCGTTGATAGCATAAATCAAAGAATCGCTTCGGATTTGATGCAATTCCAACCACAGAATGGGCCACAATCTCAGCAAAATGACTTCGGAAGTCCATGTCGACGTCTCCGAACGAAGAGTTTCGGTGACGCTGTTCAATTCGTTCCGATTGCAGGACTACACCGTCGTGTACGTTATCCATGAGGATTCGCAAATAATATGTATCCACTTTGATCTCTTTTGCCAAACTAGAATAGTCGACACGAAACGAACAGTGGTTCCACGCAAAGTTCATCGACGTGAAATACGTAGATGACACCATTTCTTCGTGATCCAAAAGAGCTTCTTCAAGAGCGTACTTGAGCTCTTGCGAAGTCGTGGGATACCATATTAAATCGGGAAGGGCAAATGGATGTAAGAGAAGATGAGCCAGTAAATGCATGTCTCGAGATGTTTCTGATGGATAATTGCCTTTACGATTTCGGGCATGTATATCCAACTCGGTAGCTGTAGGAAAGCGTTCCAGTCTATGATATAGTCTTTGGCTCACTTGATCAGCAGTGTCCAATTGGCTGTTGTCAAGATCCACTTCATCGAACTGGATTGAATTCCGTGAAAAATTCGAGCTGCGTGGGTTAGAATTGGTACTGCTGTTGCGATATCCATCGCCATAAGCGTCAATCATCTAGAATGTGTAAAATATGGAAGTCAAATGAGGCATACCATCTTTTTCGTTGAAGGATGAGAAAGGATACGAAGAAAGCCTGCCGGAAGAATACGTTTGAGAAGATCAAAGGAAGGTGCGTGTCCAGTCATCCAAATCGACGCGATAAATTGATGTACAAATCTTTGATCTTGTCGTGGGGCAAACACGCCTTTGTAAAAATGCCGAAGAGTAATGCCGCCTAAAGTTATGATCATCAGTTGTTGCACTTGGAAGTGAAGTACCATTCAGAGCCATATCGCATATTGCGCTGCGAGTTGTCCACTCGCTATTTTCAACGATTGTCTTCATTATCATGACGCACGCTTCAAACGTGCCGACGACGGCGTTAGGGTTGTAAAGAATACTAAGAAGGCGGGGAAATATTTTGCCGAACGTAAGAATTAGATCAGTAAATTGGGCATCATTGGTTGAGTCTCGGGACGTAGAGAACACTGAATCGAAAAACATTGAGACAGCTAAAAGGGACAGAGGTCGCGCCATTGAGTCATCAAACGCTTTTTGAAGATGATCGACAAGTCGAGTGTTTAGAAAAATGCGTTTTTTGTTGGCGACTTCAAATGCCTTTCCAACAGGTGATCCTGTTGCATCTTCTGACAGCGCGTGCAAAAGCGTGATAGCCCAGAATATGGCAGCTTCGTTTTCAGTAGTGAAAACAGCCAGAAGTATTTCTAGTAGCCCTGATCCTGGCATATCGAGCACATTGACTTGAGCATGTTGAAGCCAGCAAAATGCTTGGAGAATAGCAACGATAGGTCTAACGTCACGAGTTTTACAAGCCATCATAAGCTAACATGAAGCTTAGACTCATGACTTCATCAAAAGGCATACCGTATCTGCCATTTCTTTACAAACTTGTGGCATCCATGTTGGGTCACTGGTGAAGTGAAGTTGCGTGTCACGACTGACATTGCAGTTGGAGTTGAATTCTTCGACAGCTTCAACAAATGTATCTCGTGAGAGAGAAATTTTGCTCAAGTAGTACATCCCCATTCTACCAATTGAAGTTAGAGAAGACTCATCATGCAAAAATCTTACCCATCGCTGCCAAAGTAAAATGCATGCTCATCAGGCGAGCGGAGTATGCATCGAGGCAAAAGGGATGTAATTAATGATGTTGGAGCGATATGCATCCCAATACACATTTCATGAGCGTTTGAAACAGTTTGACCATGTTTATCGTGCATGCATGCGTCGAGAAGTGTTGTCAAGATGACATCCCGGTCTTCAGAGTCATACCTACGGCAAGAGATTATATCTTTGTGACCAATAATCCCATACCACATGGATTTGCCACTGTTAAACTGAATTTCAAACCGTTCTTCATGGTGCTGTAGTCGCGTAATCTGGTGAACTTGGGCAAAATTCCATGTTCGGACGTTGCTTCCATGCTCGTCGCACTCGACAAGACTGGTCGATGTCATTGCCAGTCGCTTAGGCTTTCTATTCGTAAAGAATAAGTATGGATACCGAGTAACATATACAAACCTCAGGTCTGTTGACAAATCCACTCGAGACACATTAAATGAAGTCAAAAATGCTTCTCCAAGATCCTCGACTGTTGGCTTTGACGTGCGAATTTCATTGTTTAGATAAAGTCCGTCATTTTCTAGAAAGATACCAAGCTGTCCAGCCAACGCTTTCCTACAGCACAGTTTAGCTTCAGTGGGGAGATGCATTGGAACGTACATGCGGTCGAAAATTTCACTACGCTCGAACGAATATACAATTCGATGACGTCCGTTGATCGAAAAAACCAGACCACAAGGATCCTCAGCCATGTACCCTACCAAATTTTCTTGAAGCAGGCCAAAATCATACATGGAGCGCTTGTTGTTTAATGTGATAACGACCAACCCACTCGGTACGACATAGATTGCACTTTTCACTTGACCAATCTGACTCATTTTAGAGCCTTCATACTTCACAGCATCAAGACCGAGACATTCAATAGCCAAGTCAAAGTGTCCTGTAAGAGAATGCATCCATTGCTGCAGAAATTGCGCTCTATAGCGATATCGCAGACGGAGTGCCATGGGGCTATTTTGGTTGCGTAGATCCTGTAAGTATGTGTCAGGTTACCGTCGTGGCATGTGCATGTACCTGGACAGAATCTTGGGCCATGAGAAAGCTATGATATTGTTTGATCATACGCTCCGGATTCTCCATTGAAAATCTGGCGTCCCATTGACGGAATGTCGATTCGTGTAGTTTGGTGAAACTCAAAACAGTGGTATGTATCATGTGGTGCAGTATGCAAATGCAAGATTCGACGGTTGCAGGTGGTGCATAATGAAACAGTGTCCGAACGAGCATCGCATAGTGCATTGAGACGTGGTTCAGCAAAATGTTGAAAAGGGGGTCGACGTTTTGAACATTGAATGAGAGAAGAGATTCAAGGACATGGCATAAACGTCCCAAAATAAGTGCATTGTCCTAAATCTCAAGTAATGAGGTTGACCAGTTTTTAACTCATTACATGTTGCGTCTGAAATAGGGCAAGGAGAGATGTCAAAAATCCATTGTGTGACAGGAAAACCTGTGCAACAAGATAAGCATCAGGGATAACGTGCAGACTGTACTTTTCTGCTTTGACCTCGGTCCGGGCCATTCAACAGTCGTGACATAATATCCAACGTGGCGTATGTAGCATGGAAATCATTTCGCTTCAGAATATCGGCAAAAGCGTCCATGTATTCTGAGCGCTAGATTTCGTATGTGACTTATTTCATGAGAGCCGCATCTTACCGCAAGCATTTCAAGGGCCTGTTTTGCGGCGAAAGGGTTAGCTACGAGTCTGTACAAGCACTGAATGTAAGCCGCAGCATCGGTTAAGTTTTGCTTTCTTTGTAACAGCACCATGTGAGGGATCTAGAAAATCGTCGATATCTCGTGGTTGTTAACAACGATGTACCTCAGAGAGGAGGAGAGCTGTCGCTTGTGCGACGTCTTCTTTGAGTTTCGTTGACACGCCTGATAATGGCACGTTTGCATTGAAGTCGATTACCATTTCAGGATGTGAGGCCTCCGGTTCGACAACCTTCTTTTTCTTAAACTGTTGTAAAATTGAAGGTGTTTTCCCTTCGACATCGCTTTTGTCGCTACCAACGAGCCTGTGGAGCCACGTCACTTGGTACCACAACATCTCTCCGGGCAATGACACCCCATGCATCATTTTACGGAGGAATAATCTTGATTTCGCAGTTGTTCTTGTCTCACTCAAAAGCACCAGAGTTCCACGTGAGGCACATGACTCAAGTAAGTGATTTATAATGGCATCTCGGTGTGGTGTATAATACGTTCGACGAAGCCCGCTCACGAACTCAATGTCAAATTCATCAGCAGCCTCCTTGTGCCTAAAGAGTGGTTTAGAAGATTCTATAGCTCATGACGAGCCTTGTAATCTCGTAGATTTTAGTCAATGGTTGGACGAATGTCGTTAGGCGGGTCATGTCTTGTTCAACAATGAGTGTGTCTGTCAAGACGATGAAACCATTGTCGACACCCTAGGTATATTAGTCTGGCTGATATTGTCAAAATTACCTCTTGACCAGTTGGATATTGCACATCGTACAAAACTAAGACACTGTCGGGGTCTACAGATGTATAATGCATTTGCTTTGAATGTAATATTCCGGCTGATGAATCTTTGGTCACGGGTAATATCATGTCGTGTGAGATTGCGGATTCAAGTATAGCACGAATGATGTCATTGGGACTGTCGATGTGAAACACTTGGGTAATATCTGCAATACGAATAGCCAAGACGGATGGATCGTCCATAGCGACGTCGAGTGACTGAATTTGGGTCAGCTCAAAGTAAGGAAATCTATCGCTGGATCCACCTGCTCTGAATTAGACGAGCAAGACTACTACACTCACCAGTTTGGTAGACTGCATCAACGCCTACTTCAAGTACGCATGGAAGAAGCTCACATTGAACTGACTGATCATCACCAGACAAGATGAAAGACTCGACATGTGCATTGAATGGTGTCAGCTTGGCAAGTACTGCCTTATTTTTGGTCTTGCGTTCCATCGCAAATGCTGCACGTGAACGAGCCAGTGCTTGTAGAACTTCAGCACGATATCGATGACGCAACTTAAGGCTTGTTCGTTTCTTCAATCCAAGCATGTTAATCGTAAACTCCTGTTACATGGTGAGCACAGGCAAAATTTAGATCAAAGTACCGATTTGTCATCAATCGACACGTCAACCGACGAGATGGCATCGTAAGACCATTCGTTGGTGATCGTTCCAGTCTTCGGGTTGATTGTCGCGAATGTGTATGGTTTAAAGCCCAAAATGCGCTCTGTCTTTCCACTCCACTTTGCTTTTATCACAAGAAAACGATCCATAAACTGGTCCATGATATCGCTCTAGAAGCGGTAGTGTTTGATAACTCTGAGTGGAGCGAGTTGTGCAATGAGTGCGACTAGGCGTGTACAACACCACATGCTTTTTCCTTGTGCTCTGTAGCTTGACGCGAGAGGGCGTCGCTAGAGGCATGGCGCCAGACTGTCTCCTGGTCAAAAATGCAAAAGGTCTGAATTTACTGTGAGCACCCAAATAGAAAAAGGCGGGAAACTCAGAATGTCAAATCTTCATTTTTGTTTTTGAATTAAAAAGAGCTTCACGTCCGTCATACGCGACGGATGGGACCACACCGCGCTGTCGATGGGAATTTCGTTCAAGGTAAACACTGCTTGGAGGAGGTTGAAAAATTCCTTTTCTTGGGGATGGCGGGATCTGTGACCCATAAGGATTGTCGTCGATGGCGTGGACAAATCCTTGAGAGATTGGACGAGGGGTTCGTATCTACAAGGTATTTCAGACAAAGTGCACAAGAGAACGACGCGACGCACCCTGTGGGGTCGTATACGACATCTGACATTAGTACGACATCAAATGGCGGCTCCAACATTTCAACTGAAGTACCCCACCACAGTGCCTGCACAGCAACTTGATCTTGCAGATCGTTCAGGCGGACATTGTACGCCAAGAGAGGTGCAACGTCATCAATATCAGTGAGAATTACCGTCTTCACACCGAGATAGGCGCAAGACATTCCTACAAGGCCAATACCACTTCCCAATTCAATTGCTCGGCGATGTCGAACAATGTCTGGATGCGCTGCAAGATAAGCAGTTAAAATGAGACTTGAGTCCCATAACTTTCCTCCAATTCCTGCGCAATACGGGTTCTTAATGCCTTGGGTGTATATAAGCTTACCTAAATTTCCAGGGGATTCAGCAAGTGTGATATACTTGTCCACAGGATCGACGTAAACGCAACGGCAACATTGAAGTCCAAGCGGATCCACCGTCATATCATCAAATGTTTCCTTGGTGAGTTGGATAGGTAGGGATACGACTGGCAAAACATCGTCGAGCTGAAACCCTTTATCAACTGATGCTCGAATTGAGATAACAGGAAGTTCATCAAAATTCACGTGGCTCGATGGATTGATTCGTAGTCGGACGGTGGCTTTGCCGTTTAAACCCAATTCAAGTTGCACTGGATCCATTTCCAAGGCAACACCGGGAGCAGGTGTGTGGAAGACACATGAAAGAGGTACAGGAGATGAAATCAGTCCTCGCTGGAAGAGACCAAACTCATTAGCAGCGAAAATAACCAGGTCAAACCAGTGGCCAACTGGCAGTTCTGAAGGTACGGCACTGCCAAAGTTTAGACGAAGGGACTGCTGGTCATGGACAAGCTTTCCAATATCATACTTCTGGGCCTTCGCAGCAGCAGCATCAGTCTTACAATTCCGCTTGAGACGTGTCTGTGTCGTTAATGCAAAAGTGAGAGTCGAGCCTTCGATTGGCAGCTTCAGCAATGCGCGAACATGCTCGAGCGCTGCTTCAAATTTCTCCAAATTTTCACACGCAACGATTTGACGCATGCGAGCCTTGAAATTGGACGGATCGCACTCGACAGCTTCCTGTGCATCGCGCAATGCGAGACCGTAATCTCGTTCTTGCAGATACGTCTGCGCTCGATTCGCAAGGATGCGGCTTCGGAGTAGGTTGACTTCGAGGCCATCTATACCTTTTAAAGAATTGTATGCAGCCGTGTATTCTTGTCTTGCATCCACGTAACGTCCTTCCTTGTACAAGGTGTTGGCCGCAGCATTGCGCTCTTCACTCAACTCCATTGAAGTCTTCTAATTATCCGGATGCCGGATTGGTGTGGTCGGTCCACTTTTGACAAGGATCGGAGGGATGCCGAACGGTTTTGTTGTGGATGAAAAGTTCCCCGATGTGATTGAATACTTGGTGAATGAAGATTGGGTTGCATGCCCGCATCACACGTATCCTAACTGCTTGCTGCGGTATACCAACTACGTGAAGATTCAGTGGCAGTACGTGAAGCCTCATCAAACTATCAATCATCTTCAGCATTCAATACTGCTCAGTCGAAAGCATGAGCTACTTCATCATCTGGAGACTCGTCCGAGCATTCATTCGTTCTTACCGAGAAGCACAACAGATATTGATTTCTGGTTCAAGATGTTTGTTTACACACAGGCCTTACTCGTCTTGAAGAATCGAGAAATACACGCACAACGACTGCCAATTGCCCGGCTCATTGGCGATGAAATGCGACGACTCAATGATCCAACAAATGCAAAACTTCATGGATTGCAGTTTGTAAGCTAAGGCGGGTCTCTATATCATGCTGCTTGTAGATGAATCAAGACTTCCTTGGCAGGCACTCACAAGCCATCAATGATTTGCTCAATCCTGATCACAGTCAAGAAAAAATTGAAAATAGCGATCCCCATGTCGACGACGAGCTCTTGCTTTATTTAGAAGCCTGTGACCCACAATTTCATTTCAATTCAACACGCAATCTCTGGATCGCTAAACCATCAGGCCTCTCGCAAGGTCGAGGTAAATGATATTTTGCTACAGTTGTGCTCAATTGAATGAAGGCATCGAGTTGATTTCGTCACAGGCACAGTTTGATGCCTTTCGTAAAGCCCATGATAAAGCCATTGTTGTACAGCAATACATTGAGCGGCCATTTCTCATATTCGACCGCAAATTTGACATTCGGCAATGGGTGCTTATTACTGACACGGAGCCGTTAACCATCTATTGGTATGATAAATGCTATCTCCGGTTTGCATCTAAGCCATATTCGCTGGCTCACGACGATTCCCTCGACGACAAGTAAATACATTAGGTGATTTCACGTCTTCATGCTTTCAACTAGGTTCATGCATCTCTGCAACAATTCGATCCAAAAGGCATCAGATATCCCAAATCATCCTGAAATCCCCGGTCATATGTGGAATTTAGAGAGATTTCAGCTCCATTTGAGGTAGTTCTTGGTATTACCGGTGAACTTATGTCAGCAGTGAGTTAGGTCAAGGCAACGCTTGGGAGTACCAAATCTGTCCTGCGATGCAGCATGCCTGTGTGGAAGCCATCCTGGCCGTTCACTCTAAGCTCAAGCGAGTTGGTGTAGAGACTATCCTCGCCGTTTACTTTTGATTCAAATGTAATTTTGTAGAATGGTTTTGAATGGCTAGGATTGGATTTTCTACTCGATGCCAATTTGACGCCATGGCTTCTTGAAGTGAACGTCAGCCCAGATGTAAGCCACAGCACTCAAACGACAGCCGAGCTGGTTCCAAAGGCGACTGGGGATATATTAGACCGTATGCTGATTTGTATATGGTTTATTCATTGACGAAACTGTAGTTGTCCTTGGCAAAGCCTCATTGCATGAGAAGACTGGTGGATGGAAATTACTGTATCAGCAAGTTAGCCCATCTAACTGAAATACAAGAGAGTCTCTCTGGATTTCAACTGTACAACACGCAGCGCTGTGGCTACTACAACGACTGATCCATTTTTGGTTGTTTCGTGAAAGCCCGTGACTTGAATTGAATCGCCTATGAGTCAGAAATTGACCATGGTGCTAGAGAAGATGTCGTACCGATTTGAATATTCATCAAAATAGTCTTGAGCATGGATTGCGAGATTTGCGCCAGAGAAGAAGATCGAAGCAAAATAAGACTTGTCACGTTGTCATCTGAGAGAATATCCACAAAAGACAAGTGAGCATGCAGAGTCTGAATTCGAGTAATCGCTCCTTCTGCTGCGATTGCGCCTTTCTCTGTTAACGGAACGTAGCAGTTATTGAGGTTTTCTTGGATTTCTTCCAAGCCAGGACAAGCTGCATTGTTTTCCTCTTTCTCTGTCCTATTTGAAACATGGAGTGATGGCCGAATCGATTCAGAACGCACAATCTAAGGACACATTCATAGATGAAGTTATCAGGATTTCGCAGTGTTGTCGAGGAGACAGTCCAGACCAAAGCGGGTCTACAAAGATGTTGTGGTAGTCCATCGAGAGAATATTTACCGATTCAGGAACTTGGCATTTCGTAGCACCCTTCGGCTGGAGACAATCAAAACAGCGGCCGATGGCGTATTTGGATTTAGCCACGATTTCCATAGCTGGCATAATTCCCCAACCAATTTGCCAGCTTTGGTTTTCTCTGTCCTGTTCAGTGCAGCGTGGAGCATGCAAGGGTCAACGACGATGTCTACTGGCAATAAGTCGACCACTTTAGGTCGAGCCGTCAGAGATCGAATAGCCGTGAAGCCACGGGAAGCAAGTGCTGATACAAAAGGAGGATGATCACCAACAACTAGTACTCGACTTTGACTGTCAAAGCGCCTAAAATGCCAAGTACGTTTGACCAATGCATTCATCGAGATGAGCTGTACTGTTGCATGTAATTTGCAGTATCGGTTATTGTTGTGTCAGCAAGTTCAACTTTTTGCTGGAGAATCAGGTCCAAAAAGCGATCGGCAGATGATGCAGAAGCAACTGGCGTGACGTAGATTTTTGGTTTGCAGCTCCCAACAAGCTGGAGCTTCTTTTGAGCATCATGAACTGAAGATCCAAACCACAAACGAATCTATGAGAGGATTGATTGGAAGTTACGCCAATAAAGGCTGAGTAATTTACCTCCCGATGGGTCGACAGAATGCTCATGTCATCGTATACAAAATCTGGATGACTAAACTAGGATAAAACGTCACACTGAATGCGAATGTACCGATCAAAGCAGAGCTCTTGTCGTCCATACCAGTTGCAGCTACATAATATATTGAGTACCATCCGACGGTATTTGATACCATGGAAGTGTCAAGACAGCAACAATATCGTCAGCTTGAATAGCATGCAAGGCTTGTTCAATTGTCACATGAGCATGCACAAGAACAACAATCGCTTTGTTGAGTCGAATGCGAACCTGTTTCATTTATTTCCATGAAGGAGCGCCAGAATTAAATCGTACATTTTCAATTTTGTCTCGAATGGCAACAACATTGCCCATAGTGTTCCATGGCATTTCCTCGTCGTCCTGGCTTATGCTTAGTCGCGAAAAATACAATATTTTCGCACCGTTGACACCTTCATGAGTGGGTCGACGCTATAACACATCCAATCTTTTGTTCGGTAGGCAAACATTGCAGCTGTGCGAGCTACTCTGCACTGTCAGATATCGACAATTATATGCTCAACGAACGTGTGACTCCATCTCCAACGACTACAATGCCGTTGCGGAACGTATTGGTTGAGGCTTTGTCTTGCATATGAATAAGAACATGTCGCAGTGCATTGAAAACACCCATCGTCTATGCAATTTTGAGCTTCATGCCATCCACATTATCGAACCCATACCTCGGACACCTCTTTCGCATCTGGAAACAGACCCCATTCAAGCATTTTCGCCGAGCATTTCAAGTCTCCAATGAATTCATCCAAGTATCGCAGAGATATTTTGCCATTTTGATCGTCTGAATCGTCCGTGCGAGTCCAATTCGACTTGGAAATCCAGCTATCGTCTTGGAGCGGCGCCGAGGTCATTGTTATGCCAATCAACTTCACATCAGTTATCCGGATCAATATATTGGTAAAGCAACAATACATTGAACTCGTCATGCAATAGCATTGCAATATATTTTTGGTCAATAAATATTTCCATCAGTCTGTGAGTTGGGGGAAAAGAGTGACCGAAGAGGACGACTCTTCCAGGGCAAGATCGAGGGGCAACTCTGTGAATGGCGGTTCTGGGGGAATAAGCTCGATGGCCTCCAGCATAGGCGTTACAGGCCGGTATTCCAATGCGAGGCTGTCAACCGAGTCCATTTCTTCGAGGGAATCTTCGATTGTCTCTGGTACGTTGAGGGGATTCGAAACGCGACGCAATGGCACATTCACAGGCGGCAGCGATGACGGTGATGTAGTAGCAATACTTCGACACTCTTCGATGATCTGTTTGATTGATTTGCGAGGTGTTGGGGTTGGCTGTGTAATTCTCGCTCGACTTAGTCGTTTGAGTTCTTCTAACGCACTCCGGACGCCTTCCCGTCTCACATCTCTGGTATATTGTGCAAGGCACAAAAAGGCCTGCGACGGAGGTGGTGGACGTAGTCGAGGAGAAGGTGGGACCGCTCCGACAGCAGCATAAAATGACCGAGTTCGGTATTGCGGGTACTGTTTGATATCGAATGCATGTCGATTTGTTGGGGGGCAATGACTTCTGCTCATTGCGTGCTTTATAGATCGGTGTTGAACTGGATCAAGGTGGTAAGGGAATGGCCGAGGGCTTGATTTATCTCGAGTTTTCACTGCTCGGCGAGTGCTGGAGTACCGGTCTAATTGGGGCAATTGCTGCGACGACGGCTGTGATGGTACACCAACGAGCCTCCTCGAGGACAATTCCATGACTTTTTCAGGATTTTGGATGGGAGGAAATGTTTTTTTGCTAACTGGGGTGTTGGAACGGTGGGCGTCGAAAAGATGCCCAACGTGGGCAATCTGACCGCGATGGGCTACCACATATGGATTTGCTCCAGTATGACTCACGGGGTACAGTTGGCGTGGTGATGGCGCTGGACGGCGATCAGTTGTCTAAATCGATTGATGAACTGAAAGGAATGAATATGAAACTGACCAGCTGAACGATACCATAGTTTCGCTGGGTTGGATTACTCTGAGCTGTCATGTGCATGATCGTGTGCTTCTGAATGAGGTTGCGGACGAGACCACCTTTGAAACGTGCTTGGAATTTGATGAATCCTCGAAAGATCCGCGCTGGGTTGGATGCCCCATAATGTTTCTTTACTTGAGTGCGAGCTTTGTGTCCTCGGTATATCTTTTGAATCTTTGTCACCCTGCCGTGTTTTCGCTTGGCGTGCTCCTTGAGAAGTGCTTTATACGTTTGGTCCCAGACTTGACGTGTTAGGGTGGATCCTTCTTGAAGCATTGGCAACGCGAGATCTACGTCAGCATTACTTCAAGCACCAGTATTTTCTAAAAGACGGCACCTCCACGGTGACGCGAAATGTATTGAAGGATCGCACTGCAGATGCGACTCCGAGCCCAAAGTTTTCGGTTGTATTGAGAGCGGCGGCGCATATCACGAAAGGCACGCTGGATACAACAAGCCGCTGCCTTGCGAATTTCTTCCCGAGCAGCTCGTTCAAGACGGAGTTTGTCGAGAATACGCTGGCGACGAACAAGCCACCCTCGGCCACACGATTGGCATTTCACAGCTGCCTACAGAGCCAAAGTTGGGGTTTACTGCAATTAACAAAATGGGTGACCTTGACAAACGTCTCTCTCATATTGATTGTTGGTTTTGGAATTGAAAAGGAGTGCTCCAGACGTGGTGGACGTCGTTTTGATGGCGGCCTTGGTTTTCTTACGACGACAATCTCAGGGGTGTCTTCCTGTGGCTCTGGATTGTTGTCTTCGTAGTCGTCAGACATAAGAGTGCCGTTAAGAAGATTGATCAAATCAAGCGCCTACACATATTTTAGCAGCTGCTGTGAAAGTTTGCTGGTTACGCCTGAATTGTCACCGGATTTGTTCACGGAATTTGTGGCATCGAGGCGACGAATGCAATTCACAAGCGATGGCTAGAAATAGTCATGTTCACAGTCAAGTGCACTGCTCTGAGTTGTAACTTACCACGACAAGCGCCAGATATTCCACAAGACACGCAATATCATTTGCTCCAAATGCATTTTCATTGACTTCACGCTCGTGGTCGGCTGTAAACTTGAGTGTATCAAAGCCTTCCGAGTAGCGGTCGAGCTCCTGGAGCTTGTCTCGCTTTTTGCCAATGCGGTTCACAAGCTAAACGAAGCTCTCAGTCTGTAGAATGAAATCCGACAGCGTACTTGCAGAAGTCCGATAGCCTTGTCTTCGAGTATAAATGGAACACAAAGCATGCTTTCTGCTTGTTTGTTGACCTTGCCGTCAGATTTGGCTTCAAACAAGGGGTCCTATTGTCAAGTCGATCGAAAAATCGCCATTGGAGTTGACTTACTCGGCCTGGTTGCTCCAAGTTCACCACAACTTTGCGAGAAAAGCATCGACCAACGATACCCATGGCTGGTGCAAACTTGACATCCAACTCACGCTTTGCATTTGTCGACGCTTTGGCAACGAGCATGCGGCTTTTTCTGTCGTACATGTAAACTGTGGCTGAATGCGATGGAACCAAGTCAATGGATGTAGCCATGACAGCCCGAATGATATCCTCCAGAGACAAGGAGCAGGTTTCGTGGTTACATTCGACAAAGTTGCCATTTCCCAAGCATTCATCGAATGGAATGTCAAATCCTAGAGCGCGGAAATGGTCGGCATATTTCCGCTGAATGTCAATCTTGTCCATGCCCAACCTTGACAGTGCGTTACGAAGGCGGTTTTATCGTACGCAAAACTGTCACTCGTCATTGCTGGCCTGTATGCTGCAGCAAACTATGAAGCAAGGTAGAACTTGCAAAGTAGCGTATCGCTGGGACTACGTTGTTTGTCGTGCACTACAAATACGAGGTTTTTCATGACAGAATATTCATCAAATCTCACACATAATATCATGGACAACATGAAAGAAATACTAATATCGCTGCTGAGGTTGGCGTTGCGATGAAAATTGCTCTTCGTCCGACCGGAAGCGAAACATACGCAATTGTTGTTCGAGAATGTCCACTGGGTTTTGCTGCCCTTGGATTTGCTGAACTGAGTATTGTTGTACATGGTTGCGATGAACCGAGCCAACGCCACTACCGTTTTTTTCACGGTGACCGCCAACTCGCTCTGGCTCGGAGTCGTCGGAGTTGCCCGAGTAGGCTGCGACGTTGCGACCAGAGAATGACGACAGCTCGGATGGGTACGATATTGGTTGTTGGCGTGGAGAGATCACCCGAATACTGCTGTGCGATGACGAGAATCGTTCGTTCATGAAGAAATCTACGAGATTAATGAGCTTGCGAAATTCTCTTTTGAGATGCTCCTTACATTCGCCTTTGCCATTCCTGCTCGGGGACAATAAATGCGCTACTTCCCAGTCCATTCCAGCATCGCCAGCGATCGACATTGGTGGCTGGCGAGTGGCACGCATGGCTTCAAATCTTGCATGGGCCAAACACGACTTGCAAAACTTTTCAACAGCAAGAGGCTGACTAGTTCTCAATTTCGTCGGTCGATCTACGCAATATAAACTCATCGTGCATGTGGCGCATACAGTCTAGACACATTTCATCAACATTGAGAAATTCCAGTGACAGTACCGAGCCACAGCGACGACAGTGGTGCTTTCGCCGCAAGAGGCCAAAGCCTTTCATGCAAACAGAGCATTTACTATGCAGAGCGTTGAGATAAGTCTCAACAGCAATGTTTCGTACCTTCCGTGTTGCCAAGAATGGGAAAACGGTCCGGTCGTTAACCGACGTGCTTCAGGTGCATACGCTTCTCGATTAATACAAAGGAGATCTTTGGACAATCCACTTGGAATAAAAACTCCCATGGACTTCCAGAACACTAAATGCTGCTTGTTCTTCAACACTGTCCGTGGGGTGCTTGCTGGTTCCTCTATGGTGGGCTGAGTAAATGCAAATAGAACGTTTTAATTACTGGAAGAAATCCCAGGCACGAGTTTTGTTCGCACGGTCACTTCAACGCTGCCATCTGGAGCTTCACGATACAGTTTGACGCATGAACAGCGCTGACCAGATGAGAGCGAATGCTTTCCAGGTTTGATGGCGACTGGGTCTGAAATGACGAAAAAAGTCTTGCGACCCAGCGCGTCTCGACGTGTGCCGGCAAACTGTGAGGCAAATTATTGAAATTCGAAATCGCTTGATCGTACCTCCAAGTAGATGTATTCCTGCTCTTGATCTTCGTCGTTCATGACGTGAACCATGAGCTTCATGTACTTCACACCAAAGAACTGCCCCATGTCGTCTTGGGTACGCTGATGCGTCACGTTCAGCACGCCAGCATCGACAATCGCATCGTCGTACAAAACAGCGCACAAGGCTCGAAACTCGTACGTATTGTGGACATAGAATGCATCTTGGAGAGCTTCAATGGTCGTATTCATCGAACCAAGGCATAGATATTCGTGTACGCCAGCAGCAAGGTGTTTTTCAAGCGAGAGGATCTCCCATCCCATCTTTTGTGTCATCGATACCCATCCATGAGCTGGTGTCGCCGTGGCCTTGTCCCAGCCGCTTCGTCCATTTAGAGCGAGGTCCGACAAACGTTCCATGTGGGCCAAGTGCTTTTCATACACTTCCTGCGTGAACTCAACCCTCGGGAAGTTCATGTTGTTGACTTGCATCTCTGCCGATCTGTCGTCAATTTCGCCAAACTGTTTGTTGCAAATCTCGAGTGTACCACTTGACCAGATTGTGCCACAGAAGCTCCATCAAATTTTAAAACCACGACGCTCTGGCTAGCAACAGCAGTTCGGTCCAGTTCGGCACCGCCTCGTCCATGATTCAATGGATGAATCACGAGCCAAAGGCTGCCATGTTTAGCTCAACGACAACGTTAGCTTGGCGCTCTCCTTGGGGTGCAGTTCTCGGTCTGCTGAACAACGTCAGCATAGTAAATTGCATATAAAATCATTTTTGATACATACATTCAATTTTAGCCAATTAGACACGATTCTCATCAAATTTTCATCCCTGGTAAATTACCCAGTAGAGGTAAAATATTGGCAAGATGATTGGCTATAATTATTCGCTTATGACTGATGAAACGCTCCCGTCGGAAATACAGCTGTAACACAGGATAATTGCTGGGTGCGCTTACTGCATGGGTTTCGCAATCGTTGAGAACGTTTGCACGTTGTGCTCCAGTTATTAGTTTTTATCATAGAATTCTTAAAGAGCATCTACAGTAATACTAGTATTATCGATATGGATGTATTTGTCACATAGGATAAGCAGTGCAAAATTGGAATTCTTTCTCTGCACAACTCCATTACCGGTATGTGATTTGAACAAGTAGAGCTGATAGAGTCATGCGATAAAATGTTCGTGAAAGAGTAAAGCAGTGTGTATTCGAATTGCTGCTTGTCTTTGGCGGATATTATTATTTGCATGATTAATTGGACAGAATTTTATTGCTCTATGCCAACGCACTGGAATTCACAGGGTGTGTTTCATTCTCTCTAGCACATCAAGGGCATCTGGAAGGTGAAATAGGAAGTCAATGTGGTTTTGGTCATGAAGCAACTATCGACTCAATGTAAGTACTACAGTAGGGGGCAGTTTAAGCACACAACATCTGTCAATAGGGATTTCAGCCCCTGGACTACACTTGGAGAAAAAGGTTTCTGGTCGTGATCCTCTCAATTAGCCCCTTGTTGTTAGTGGGAAGTCAAGAGCATATCCTTACCTCTGTCAGTCAGTGCGAAAGCTGCTGGGTATATCCCCCGTCGGCAAGCTAGATGGTAATTTCGTCACGTAGTCAACACCATTTATATGGTACTAGTGTGGTAGGGGGATGGGTGCGGAAGGAAACTCACACTCGCACAAGAATTTGTTGGTCAAAAGCTC
This sequence comes from Aphanomyces euteiches, assembly GCA_021527685.1. Lineage (NCBI taxonomy): Eukaryota > Oomycota > Saprolegniomycetes > Saprolegniales > Verrucalvaceae > Aphanomyces > Aphanomyces euteiches. Next base: position 1,704,833 of record JAJGMV010000002.1, read on the forward strand.
TTTGTGAGATTTTCGACTTGTAGTATTGAGGTGCACACAGGAGGCAACGAACGAACCCGACGGTTGCAAGTCGTAGGGTGGCGAAAGATGGAAAAAGATGGGGAAGGTGGGGTGTCCTCGGCCCAGGAAGACGTGCGCCGCCGCGCGGTGAAGGGCTATTGGCAAGGAGAACAGTACAGGGGGGTGTTGTCGGTATGCGGTGGGTACGACAACCAAACTCAGGATCACGCCACCGCAAATAAAGTCGGTCGGTCGCTCCAAAAACACGCTGTCTTGGACTTGATCACTTCACAACAATGAAGCAGATGACCTCGGGGTCATACACAGCAAAAGCGGAAGTGAATTCAAACTCACTCAAATCTTCCTCCTCTAGGCTTCTCTCACGGAGAACCAAACGGCGGATCTACTCTAATCTGGTCGGCACCTGCTTGCCAATCTCGGTGCACGAACACACGCATTCCTCTCGCATTTTTCCACTCAATAATTGTCGGGATTGGTCAAATATCCTCCGTAGCGCTCTGGCTCCGTCGTCGGCCGCATGATCCGAATCTGCGGGTTGCACTCTCCACGCTGCAGCTTGGACTGTATCTTCTTCTTTCTTACTCGTGCTCTGTCACAAGCCACCCCAGTCAGCGTGCGACTCGGTGAGAGTGAGCACGGACCCACAAGCATGCTTTCGCCGACCTGGTCCGTATTTTGAACCAGGCTGATGTATCTTGGCACGCTATTCAGCCCCACTACCCTTGAAGTCGGCTTCGGATGGGTGTACGCCAGGATTGATTTTGCAGGCTGCTCGTTGTCCAGAAGGTCTTTGGTGTCTGGCAGAGGTTGGAGAAGCTCGGCCAGAAGATTTTTCTCTCGGATGTCGTCAAGATCGGTCGCAGACAGCTCCGTGACTTCTCGCCGCATGGTAAGGCCCATGGATGCAAGGTGGTCAGCACTGCCGTTCCATTGTCGAAGGATGTGGTGGTATTCCACGCTTGAAAGCTGTTGCTCGAGAGCTCGGAGGTCTCTCAATTGGGCTTGCAGGTGTTCCTGCTTCCACTGCATCCATTCCAAAGCTTGGTGGATCACCAGTTTGGAGTCTCCAAAGACATGGATGGACTTGATATTCTTCTGGATGGCCGCTCGCAAGGCTGCTTTGGCTCCTTTGTACTCAGCCACATTGACCGTGGCGTCACTGCAGCATCCTGCTCCAGCCCAAACGATAGACCACTCGGGCAATTTCCAGATGATGGCGCCCCAGCTTCCAAATCGTTCCTTGACCTTTATGGCACCGCCGAACGCAGCCACATAGCCTTCATCTTGGTCGGTGAAGGTCGGCATTTGGACTTGACGTGGCTGCAATCCGACTTTGGACCGATTGGGCTCAAACAGGGCCAGCTTCTTGTTGGTGGACTCGTCAGGGGGATGGAGGGTTTCAGTCAGCATGATGGATAGATTCCATCGCCCATCAAGTTCATCGACAGGTACCACTTTGATTGTCCAGGGGGCCAACATTGCTGCCCAATGAAGGTTCTCGTCCTTCGCCGCTTGTCTTTCAGCAACCATTTCATCAATCCGAATCGTGTATAGACCACTAGGACCCGACTGCGCACTTCAAAGAAGCATGTCTTGAGCACTCGGAGCAAAGCAAGGATCTCTTTCGCCCAGCCTTCGTAACGAGTTTCGCCTCCCTTGAGCACACGCCCACAGAATCGAATGGGGAACAAAACGCCGTCATCCTCTTGACATACTGTTGCAGAGATTGCCCAACTTGTCGTGTAAATCAGAAAGTGGGCTTCCTTGTCGGGAGCGGCATGCTTCAGGGTTGGCAGGTTGGCGAAGTCTGACTTCAACTTCTCGAAGGCCATCTTGGCAGTCTCAGAGATCACTCCAGCTTCAATTTCCTCGCGTGATATCTCATAGAGACTGCTTGCTTTGATCGAGTAATTTTCCACAAACCTTGAGTAGAAGTTCAGAGACCCGAGGAACGACTGAACGCCTTGCAGGGAGTCTGGGAACTCGAGGTTGGCCAGTTTTTCCAAACCTTTTGGTCGTGCTGCAACGCCTCGTCGTGAGATCCAATGACCGAAGAACTCAATCTCGCGCTTGCCGAACTTGCTTTTGGAAGCGCTTATGCTCACGTTGAAGTATGTCAAGCGTCTCAAGATTCGATCTGTCAGCTCGACGATACCATCCCAAGATTCAGCGCCATCGCTGATATCATCCGCGAAGGAGGTTCGGTTGGCAACAGGGGGCATGCTTTCTTCGGGATATTTGTAGTTGATCTTGAACATGTCCCTCGGTTCTCCGTCCTCATCAAGCTCAGCAACGCCAAAAGTCAACAAAGCCAAACAACGCGTTTGTGATCATCCTCTGATAGATCGTAGGCGCGTTCTTGAGACCTTGAGCCATCCTGGTCCACTCGAAGTGGCCTAGGGGGCAAATAAACGCACTGACCAACCTTGCTCGACGTGTAGAACGCACAACCCAGAATCCACTCGCGTTGTCGAGGGATAGAAACCATTGTACGGCATCAAAATTGGCCAACATACTGTCCAATGTGGGCATTGGCGACAAGAGTAGAGACTGCAGATCGTTGATGGCTCGGTAGTCAATGCAAAGACGGATGTCTTTGCCACCCTTCTTAAGGACGATGACAATCGGGGAGGCCCAGGGGGATTTGGAAAAGGTAATGAGGCCATACTCCAGGAGACCCTTCAGCAACTCAAACAACTGCTTCAGGTGCTCAGGTCGCACCCGTCTAGCTCGTTGGGCTATAGGCCGAGCGTTTCCAACATCAATATCACAAACAGCCCCTCTAGCTGCCGGCGGCAGGCCGTTGCCGGACTGGATGTAGAAGGGCATGTATTTGGCGTGCACAGCTTTCATCTTTGCTCGCTCTTCCTCAGGTTGGTCAGGCTCGCCAAAGTCGAGATCGTCGACATGGATCGATGTTGGGCCAGGTGTAATTTCTGGTATGAAAGCCAACTGGTTCTCCATCTCTTCGGTGGTCATGTCGATCCCTTCTCGCACGATCACCTCAGGCTCCAGCTTGCTCTGGTCAATGTCGGGGACGGTCTGAAACGAGAATATTTGTGGACCAGGCGGTTCGAGGCGGTCTTCACGACTCTCCTTGGGTTGTCCTGACGGGCTGGCTGAGGTCGGACTGGCTACCACCATCGCGTCCGGTTTGTTCAAGGGGAATTCGCCCAGGCGTGTCATGACTGTCTTTGGCCAACCTTCGGTTGCAGGGGATTGATGAACAGGGGGCTCGAATTGTCCTTTCTTCTTCATGAAGCGGTTTGAGTAAGTGCCCTCGTAGACTTCATCCTCCCAGACTTTGTAGCGGTTGCTACTGGTCCTGATCATCCGCACATCCAGTGGTCGCTCTCCTCGTACTGTGATAGCTCCAATGATTGTTCTTGGGAGCAGACTGATGCTGTACGCACTCACGTTGGTGATCCTGACTGCCACTGGGTTGCTGTCCACCCCAGATACAAACGTGGCGATCCATCGTGTGCCACGATGAACCCAATGTTCACATTCTTGAGGGTCGACAGCCAAGGTTCGCCTGATGTTTATCACAGTTGATTCACCAGGGGCAATCCACGTCTGTTTTGAAGTTTCTAAGTACTGCACGTCGCCCCGATGGTATCTCGTCGGTTGGTAGAGCAATGACACACGCTCCCCATCAGGCAAGCTGATCTCTCGTCGTTCAGTATCAATGGTCATGCATGCTCGAGAGAGGAAATCCATGCCAAGCACGGCATTGAACCCGACATTGCCCAGGTCGCAGACGTCCAATTCAAGGTAATAGGCAATGCCATTTCCGATGACAAGTTTGACAGGAACTGTGCCCAACGTACGGATCGAGTTTGATCCCAATCCGTTGATTTTGGTAGATTTTCCTCGGTCGATTGGTAAGTTGAGGCACTCAACAGCTCGTAGGTGTACGACACTCATGTCGGCGCATGTGTCAGCAAGAACTATAGCGTCGCGGTCCATGAGTTTTGCACTCAACAAAGCCTGATGGTTCCCTTCTTCGCCGAGTTTCGGTTCACTAAGGAAACCAAGCTGCTCCCCATCCTTCAGGTCAAATTCCCAAGGCGTGATCGTGTGGTCCTTGGTCGTGTAATGTATCGTGGGGGAGACAGTGTTGGAATCTTGAGATATATTCCAGATTTCGGGCTGCTTGTTGTCTACGGTGGCTAGCTTTGTAAAAGTTGGTTGTTGTTGGAATGGTTCTTGATATGTATCCACCGGGGCTCTTATGGCTGGTGGGGTAAATGCACTTGCTTTTTCTTGGGTTTTCTTATTTTTTGCTTTTTCTGGTGATGATTTGCGCGCGTTGTGTCCGACACGATCGGGGTTTCGCGGGACCCCCGGACTTAGAAGTTTAAATACTCCAAGGAAGGCAAGCCTTCCACGGGGTTTGCTTCAAGGAAAGCCTTCAACGCAGCAACCTTCTCCCGCTTCTCACATCTCTCAAATTTGTTGTGTGGCGGGGTGCAGATTGCACAGGCTTTGAAACAGTTGGTCTCTGGATGACCCATCTTGTTACAGAGGGTGCAGTAGATGTTGGACCAGCACTGACCGTCAATGGTGAAATGTTCACGGCCACATTCATGGCACTGAACTTGCTTGGCTGAGCCGTATGATCGGCCAAGGGCAAATATCTCGGCTTGCAAGATGCGCCAACGGATTCGGCTGAGTCCATGAATTGGACTGTTGGTTTTCGCGTCTTGGCTCGGTCACTCACACGGATGTGGGAATGACTCGGAGCTGACTGTGCCGACTTTGCTCGAGCTTGAAAACGATCGAAGGCCTCTTGTTGTTGTTGCTTGTCGAGGTAGTCTTCTAGGCCATCGATCGTGCGGAACTGCTGCAGATTTATCGCTTGCGCCAACATCCGATTCGTCAGCGATCTTGCAAACCGATCAATATGGGCTGCCAAGTTTTCCCGATTTCTTCTGTAGTCGAGTTTGATTCGTAGTGCGGCCGCATTGAATCGTACAAAATATGCCTTGAGATGTTCGCCTGGCCCTTGTGTCATGCTGTAATATACTTCGGTCTTTGCAATAGGGCTCTTGACGTACTCTTTGACAAATCTTGCTCTCAACTTTGTCCAACTTGATAGGAACTCGGGATTGACTTGGAGCAGCCAGTCGTGAACGGGCTTGTCAGAATGCAAACGGAATCGACGGAGAATCTCTCTGTCAGACCAGCCACAAGCGATGGCAGTCTCTTCAAATCGCTGCAACCAAGAAGCAGCAGCATCTCGGTTGTCGCGGTCACCGTCAAAGTTAGCGATGGACTCCACAGGCATTAATCGCATTGTACTTGCTGGAGCAAAGTCTCCGATGGGAGACGAGTCGGAATCTTAGGGATCAGTTTCTTCATGTGCTTTTGGCTCTGCGCGTAGCAAAGTCATTAGCGTTTTCACCAAATCGTCATTATTTCGTTTGAGCATAGACATCGTAACATCATCGTCAGGCGCGATGACATGCTCGGAGGAAGGTCTTGAGCCGTGGGAACGGCTAAAGAGCCCGCCTCTGGCCGAATGATGTGAGCCGCCAGATTGGCCCGAGTTGTCATCATTCGGGGGACAAGAGGGTGCTCGATTAGTCGCGGCTTCGCGAGCTTCGTCGTCTTCGTCTTGGTGGATGCTTGCTACTCGAGGTGGCAAGTCTTCATAGTTCGTTGATGCAGCGCTCATACTAAAAGATCAGACCCGGTCTGGCGCTCCACTTGTGGTAATGGGATGAGTGTGGAAGGAAACTCACACTCGCACAAGAATTTGTTGGTCAAAAGCTCTTTGTGAGATTTTCGACTTGTAGTATTGAGGTGCACACAGGAGGCAACGAACGAACCCGACGGTTGCAAGTCGTAGGGTGGCGAAAGATGGAAAAAGATGGGGAAGGTGGGGTGTCCTCGGCCCAGGAAGACGTGCGCCGCCGCGCGGTGAAGGGCTATTGGCAAGGAGAACAGTACAGGGGGGTGTTGTCGGTATGCGGTGGGTACGACAACCAAACTCAGGATCACGCCACCGCAAATAAAGTCGGTCGGTCGCTCCAAAAACACGCTGTCTTGGACTTGATCACTTCACAACAATGAAGCAGATGACCTCGGGGTCATACACAGCAAAAGCGGAAGTGAATTCAAACTCACTCAAATCTTCCTCCTCTAGGCTTCTCTCACGGAGAACCAAACGGCGGATCTACTCTAATCTGGTCGGCACCTGCTTGCCAATCTCGGTGCACGAACACACGCATTCCTCTCGCATTTTTCCACTCAATAATTGTCGGGATTGGTCAAATATCCTCCGTAGCGCTCTGGCTCCGTCGTCGGCCGCATGATCCGAATCTGCGGGTTGCACTCTCCACGCTGCAGCTTGGACTGTATCTTCTTCTTTCTTACTCGTGCTCTGTCACACTAGTATTAATTTTCCTGCTTGGCTCGACATCATTATTTCAGTAAGATTTCGACAGCAAGGCAGGCCATCTCAAGCTTTTCAATTGATCTTTCAGAAAGAAACGAACTCCACATGTTATATGCAAAAGCATTGCAGCTCAGCAGGTAAATTCTTGCGAAGAGAATCCCACAGTATCATGCAGAAAGACCACAACACTTTTTTATGTCTTGAAATCTTCCAATGAAGCCGAAACCCACTTCTACGTCAATGCCAATGTCTTGATTACGGCGCGAGATTCTTGAGGACAAGGAGGGGGCATAAACTCTTGGATATCATTCGAAGCATGCCATGTAATCCTTTTTATCATCTCTTCGAGCCACATTGACGATTACACTCAAGCAGATTACAACAATGCATTGAAAATATCATGTTTGCATTCAATGCTTCCAAGTCGTTTGTCAATGGGGGATATCGCTCGAAGAAGCGTTTTCTTCATTGACATAGATAGCTTGAAAGGAGTTGGCCTAGCGCTACAAAAATTGTAGCTCAGTTTGCAAGGTAATTTGACACAAACTACAGGTATCCATCGTTGTGAACTCGGTGGCACTCATGGTAACACAGCGAAAATAGAAAGTGCAACAAACTTATTAATATGAGGTAAAGAAATCTACCTCTTCTGGTGATTGATAAAAGAGAGCGCCAAAAAGCCCAGGACGCGAATTAAAATGATGAATCCAATCACTGCGACTGTGTTCACCGCCATTTCATCGTGCTTCATCTCGTATACAAATTCGATAAACTCTTTCATCGAGGCAGTGGTGTCCGCCTTGCCGAGACCTTGCCAAACAAAAGGAGGAAGGTCATGGATAAGCCCACAGCCCATGCCATCACCATTCTCACACTTGGCCAACACAGAAGCGGTCAGGGCGCCCAAGCTGTACTTTTGAGGTGTAATATGATACAACCATCGGTAGCCAGAAGGAATCGACATGGCTGGGGGATTGAAGCCCATGAAGAGAAAGAAGAGCGAATTGAAGAGGACGCCCAGCAACGTCGCGACTTCAACACTTGGCGCAAGGTAGGACATGAGCTGGCCCATATAGACGCTGAAGAGCAGCATTAAGCTCAAGTTGAAGCCATAAAATACAGCATCGCCGAATGAGCCAGTAAAGCCAACGAAAGGATAAAATATCGCCGTGAACAAGAACCCATTGAAAAACACGTATGGCAACTCAGCCACCGTCGAACCAATGAAGTACCAAAACGTACTATACGTTTGAGAGGCGCGTTCACGATAAAATGCTTCACGGTCCAACACAGTCAACGGCAGCACACTGTTGAATGAGATCAAACACAGGAAGAGTGCCGTCATGTAGATCATACCAGCACCAGCTGTGGCACCGGCAAAAGTGTAAAAGTTCAATTTGCAAAAGACCAAGCCAAACAAGATCGACAAAAAAATTGTCACCACAATGCGAGTCCAGTTGTAAGATGGAGTTACATGCGCATAAAACGCTGCATGAGAATGCGACACTGAGTGGCAGGACTTGCAGCGCGTTTCTTGGTAAATTTCAACTCGGGTGCATCAGTTGAAGGAGAAGCGTATTTGTCAAGGCCGTCTTGAAGATGTTTGTACTCTGGACTGTGCTGAAAGACTTGCACGAAATCCACATTAGCCGTTTGCGTCTTGACTTCGACACCAGCTCCAATGCACTCCAACATCCAAGTAGCAGGATTCACACCTTCCAATAAAAGTGGTGCCTCAGGAATGCGAGTGAAATAACTGATCAAGTGGGACGCCTTCGTTCCCAAATCACCAAAAAACACAGTCTGACCTCCACGTTTCAGCAAGAGCAAGCTGTCAAACATCTCAAACACTTCAGCCGATGGTTGATGGATCGTGCACTCCACCGTGCGACCGGTCGATGCGATCTTGCGAATGCCACTTATCACCAGCTTAGCCGATCGAGCGTCCAAACCACTAGTGGGTTCATCCAAGAACAACACGCTTGGAGCAGCAGCAAGTTCCACACCAATCGTCAAACGCTTCATTTGCTCCACGGAACTACCACGGACAATCGTATCGACCAAACTAGTGAGCTCCAACAAACTCAAACACTCTTCAACAAATGCAAGCTTTGCCTCCGTCGACACTTCACTTGCAGAAAGCATATCCAATCCACTTGGTGTCCGTTTTGACGTCGAAAGTATTCAACATGGTGTCGCCCATTGTGTGGTTGTAGATGGTTTTGTAAGTTACTCCCTCATAGACGTCAACTTGGAACTCAGGAACCGAGTACTGGTTGACGGCAAGTCCTCGCATGATCCATGCGACAGGATTGATCCAGAAGAGCCAAACCAAGTAGTCCGGCAGATCTCGCTCGACAATGATAAAGCCAGCGAACAGGACAAAGATCATCACAGACAAAAATGATAGGGGCTGGGCAACGTTCACGTCAGAAGACACACAACCAAGGACGAAGAACCATGCGGAGAAGACAAAACTGACCAGGAACAGCATAAACATGAATGTCACGTACGCCATTCCGTCGTTCACAAATCCAGCCATCCAGTACATGATGTTTCCAAACAGCAACGTCTCCACAATTGCAAACGGGATATGGGACAGCGCGTGAGCAACCACATAGCTGAGAGTGCTGAAGAAATTGGCATCGCGCTGCTTGTAGAAAATCTTGCGGTTCTCAATGATAATTGGAAGCTTGGGGACCTGAGAGGTGATGAAGAACAAGAGCGACTGGAAAATAACCCCCATAACCACTTGGGGCTGTTGGGGGTTCATTTGGTAAAAACTACTAGAGTACAAGAGAGCCATCAAGATAGCCATGACAATCGATGAGATGATAAAGGCACGATCTCGAAGCGTCACGGTCAATTGGCGTTTGGTCAGAAGCACAATATTGGCAACGAAGGAGTTGTAAAACACTGGAGTGATGGCCATGTGGTTGGCTGCGTCCGAGATGAGCTTGGGATGTGTTGGACTGTTCACATAGCTCAACGTATCACGATAAAACGAAGATTCTCGAAACAACACTGCGTAGTCACTCGGAAGTCGAGGAACGGACGCTGCAGACGCCACAGCATATTGGTCTTGTTGAGCTGTTCCCAAATCCAAGAGGAAATCGGCCACGTCACGATGAGGTGGGCGACGGAAACCCAAAGATTCAAAGTAGGACAACACCGAGGCAGGAGGACCATGGTACATCACATGACCTTCGTTGAAGATGATCACGTCGTCAAACAAATCAAAGACTTCGGGACCTGGCTGGAGCAGTGAAATCACAATTGTCTTCTTGAGCTGTCGCGCTGCACTTCGCTGGGTTTTGACAATGTCAAACGTCGCAGCGGCATCCAACCCAGTCGAAATTTCGTCCATCAACGACACTTGCTTCATGCCAAACTCCATTTCACCCAATGTCACACGCTTGCGTTCACCACCAGACACACCACGCAACATGGCATTTCCCACAATGGTGTCCTTGCAATTGTTCAATCCCAGTTGTTGCACAATCACTTCAGGGTAGACAGCGTACAATGCCTCAATGATCTTCTTTGCCTCGGCGTTTTCTTCGGCGGAGCCATTCGTCAGGGCGTCGAGGACATGCTGGGGGGCGACACCGCCGGCAAACTGATGGGCGTAAGCGAGAGTTTCTTGCACCGTCAGAGTATGGTAGTGATGATCGCGCTGTTCAGTGTACGAGACAAACTGCGGCAAACGCCGATCCAATTCCTTCTTGGTCTTGCCGTTGTACGTGATGCTGCCTTCGATGCGATTCGTTTTCGTCGTGTGGAATGAACCAGCAAGGGCCTTCATGAACGACGATTTGCCAGATCCAGGCTGACCGAGGATGAGAGTTATGGTTCCAGGCTTCAAAACACCAGTCATGGGGTGCAAGATGGTCTTGGTCACACTGTTCTTTGAACGGCAGAGGCCGAGGAAGGATTTCTTGGCGTGGTTGAAAGGGTGGGGAGTTCATTCGTACCGTCCTTGGAGGCAACAACGATATCGGCGGAGATAGCGAGGTCGTGGTAGCGGAGTTCGAGTTGGGGTAAGGCCTTTCCCAAGGAAGCCTCTAATGTGGTGGCGATGGTTTCATGGAAGTGTTCAGACCCGTTGGCCAAGAAGCCATCAGCTGAAATTGGCTTGTTGGATCCGTTGGAACTATTTGCTGGAGCCATGTTGCCAAAACGGAGCACAACAGAAAATGATCACTTCAGGGACACCACTGTCAGACGCATAACAGCATCCTCAGGATTATACTCGTGATAGGATGACGGCTGCATTCTTGTCGATTGCGTTCGACCCACCAAAGTAATGGTGGAGAGTGAACAATCGACAGTCTAATTCGAGCAATTCTTACGAAGAAGTTGTGTTTTCACTTGAAATTGATATGTAGTCATATTATGCTAGTCATATTAGCTGATACTTGGACAGATTACACTGAGATTTTGATTACTACAACTGGCTCAAGATTACAACTCGGGCACGTTTACAACTTGAGAACACGTGAGACAGCCGAATGCCACCGAACTCTTGGGGTTCAATTGAAACCTTGCGTTGAATGCAACCCACACATGGTGATTTTCCTCCACTTTCACCGAGATGAATTGCATGCTGTGGTGTCAGTTCAATTGAACTGTTCTCAATAAGCTGCAATGATAGTACTCATTGGTAGAAAAATTAGATAGGTTGATAAGCGACCTTAAGGGTTTTATAGCCCTTGCCAAAGTTGATGAGGTTTGCCAATGAGCCACACTCACAAGCAACATTCGACGGCGTTCATCGTTTCATGAAGTGCATCATATTTCATGCCTGTAATCGCAGTCGGTCCGTAATCAATCTGTCAAAATAGCTCAACTATGAATACCGACTAATTCAGCTCTGGGATACAAAAAGTGACTATACCGGTACAAGCATTCAAGCTCAACACTTGAGGATGCAGTGCACTCTCGAAGAGGATGCACGTAACGTTGTTTAAATTGATGTGGCTCGTGAATGGGACATTCTTGAACTGCACGCTCCCAAGTTCAGTGCTTCATCAAAGCAAGTATTTTAACCTGATCGTAAATTACAACTTCAAAGTTACATTTACACTTGAGTTTTCTTGTCATCACATATGTGTGCCAGCATTAGCTGGGCCCCCTTTGGGCATTGCAGCCTGTCCCCCCGAGTTCACAGAAGACTGTGCTCTACCAACGGCAAAACTCGATGCTGACAGACATCGCTTGCCCTACTAACTATTAATAGTACAAGATTTGCGAAATTGCAATCAACATTTTCACCTGTGCTGCCTTTGCTTTGGGGTAGTATTTTTGATTCTAGCAAAAATGTCATCAAGACAGCCGAGGAATCTTCTTGACGCATTTGGCTCGACGGCTAGTCATGGGTACAAAAGCAAGGCAGTATGACTTTTGAAATGGCGGTTCAACTACTTCTTCTGATGATTGCTTTTAGTGAGCGCTGAAAAGCCCAGGAATCGGATCAGAATAATGACCGCGTTGATCACCATATCGTCGTGCTTCGTCTCGTACACAAACTCGATGAACTCTTTCGTTGAGGCAGTGGTGTTTGTCTTGTTGAGACCTTGCCAAACAAAAGAAGGAAGGTCAATGAAAAGGCCGCAACCTATCTCATCGCCATCATCACACTTGGCCAGAACAGAAGCGGTCATGGTAGCCAAACTATACTTCTGAGGTGTGATGTGATACAACCATCGGTAGACGTTCAGTGCCATATTGCGTCAGCCAAGCGAAGTGTCGACGGAGACAAAGCTTGCATTTGTGGAAGAGTGTCTGAGTTTGTTGGAGCTCACGAGCTTGGGCGATACGATTGTCCGTGGCAGTTCCGTGGAGCGAATGAAGCGCTTGACGATTGGCATGGAGCTTGCTGCTGCTCCGAGTGTTGTTCTTGGATGAGCCTACGAACGGTTTGGACGCTCGATCGGCTAAGCTGGTGATGAGTGGCATTCGCAAGATCAGGTGTGCACGATCCATCAACCATTAGCAGAAGCGTTTGAGTTGTTTGACAGTTTGCTTTTGCTCAAGCAGGGTGGTCAGACTGTGTTTTTTGTGGTTTGGGACTGAAGGCGTCAAACTTTATTACGTATTCCAGAGTCACCCAACTTAGTGGAGGGTGCGAATCCTGTTTCTAGGATGTTGGAGTGCATTGGTGTTGGCGTTGAATCGAAGACTCAGTCGACCAATGTTGATTTCAGTCAAGTGTTAGGCCAAAGACCTGAATGGAATATCTCCAAGAGGGGCTTGAAAAATACGTTCGTCCTATGAGTTAACTGTAAAGTTTGCCAAAAGGACAGCCAGCGAGCTCTACGGCCCAATTCCGTATGCCACTTCAGCGTTTTGTGCGCATGTATTGACGCACGCTATCATACAACTTGACGCGCTTTGTCGTGACGATCTTCTTGTCGATTCTCTTTGGGCTGGTTTTCTGCAAAAAAATTGAACATGTACAATTACGCGGGGGCAACTTCAGCACCTGGCATAATTTTCATGACTGCTTTGTTTCTTGGCTTGATCTCCTTCAACAGCGACTTGCCACTCGCTGAGCCTGACCGCGAAGCATACTACCGCGAACGTCCCAAACGTATGGCTCCACTTGGTACTTCGTCGGGGCGACCGTCGTAGAGCTTCTTTACGTCGTCTTCCATGGGTTTTTTTTGACAGCCATATTTTATCCCTTTGTTGGTTTTACGGGTACTTTCGGTGATGCTGTGTTTTATGGCCTCAAGGCGTGCTTGATGATCTTCTTCAACGTGTACATGGGCCAGTCTATGTGCTATCTTGCCCCATCTGTGAAAGTGGCAGCACTCCTTGGCATCTCAACCAATTCGATTTTCTTTCTCTTCATGGGTTTCAATCCCCCTGCCATGTCCATTCCATCAGACTATCGTTGGTTGTATAATATCACGTCTCAAAAGTACAGCTTTGCCGCCATGACTGCTTCAGTGCTCGCCAAGTGTGAGGATGGTCAAGGCATATGTTGTGGCTCATGCAAGGTAGCGGCAAGACTACTGTAACACAGACGCCTCGATCGAGTACGTGTACGAAATGAAGCATGCCGAGCCAGAGGCAATACTTGCATCGTCATTGGTTTCGTTGTGCTGATCCGAGTCATCAGAGGACATAAACTGCATAATGTATGATGAGCCTAGGCTGAAGTACATATTTAGGGGGCCCTTGCTTTTCACAACGCATCTCCCGTCCATGCATTTACATGTGGACGAGCAAGTCACTTCTAAATGAGAGCGAACATTGCATCTCAGCAGAAGTCAAGTGGTAATTTTTTGTTGGAACAAATGAAAACCAGACGAGAGATGAGAGTGTTAATGAGGCCGAAGGGGACAACACCAACCTGAAGTGTAATGTGCCGTTTAGCTGGAGACAGAGATAAAATCGCTCGGTGATTGCTTCCTTCTCCTTGTTGAAGGCTACCGCATCGATCGCAGTTTGCGATAGTGATGATTGCGCCAGTGTGCTGATCGATTCAATTTCCAGACATTTGTCGTCGGATTTTCAAAATGTGGCTGCGACCCATTTTCCTGGGACCAATATTCTCTTTCAATCTCAAGGCGTGGACCAACTCATCACGCTCGTCATCATTCTTGTTGCGTCACAAACTGGTGCAATGCACCCCAAGTTACGGTGTCCCCACTTGTACCCAACCAGCTTTGCATCCTTTCAAAATCGGTCAGTCGTCTCTTGGGGTACAATCAACAATGAGACTCGTTGTCTTCTGTTGGGTTCTCCTACAGATTTCGAATCGCAAATTTCATCGTCATCAGTGTGTTGACTACTGGTTCTTTGTTTACTCTGTGATGGCGATCATGAGAAATCTCGCTTCTGGACAAATCGTACTAATCCGTTTGGAGTTCTAATCCTAGTCAAAATATATAGAAGTAGTCTCTGAATAAATTATCCAATGCATCCATTCATGATAGTTCATTCAGCATTTCCGATATTTTATTGACCTTTTCGGACAAATTTGTATTTTTGACCAATAATCGAATAGTCTTTCAATACTATTCAGCCATAGTGAATCCAAGTATAAACAGAAAGTACACTCAAATAGCCAAAATAAAATACACGTGTGTGCGTGTGAGTATCGTGTGTATTTGGCAAATGCTCAATTCTGATTGGCTAATAGATTTCAAGTACGTTTAAAAAATCGATTCGATTCTGACCCCGCTCACAATTTTGTATGTATTGTGCATTTCAACATATTTGGCTATTCTGGGGTTAAAACGGCGGATTTAACATGGGTGTTAACAGAATTAAGCCCAGTCCTCATCAACTTTAATAGCACTCCAAGCCTCGTCTGGTCAGATTTACAAACGAGCTGTCGTGATTAACGGTCAGAATAAAGAGGAACAGGCAGATTCGCACTTTCTAATCTGCTAGAATATCGTTTACTATAATGTCTCTTAAAATACTTTTGTTCCAGTGAGCAAGCCGTGTCGATGACCCACAGCAAGGACATGCGTTGGAGAGCCGTCGTCCTCCGATTTGTCTACGGTATTGAGATTGCTCATGTCTTGGTAAGGCGACAACATTGCGAGCACGTGCAATGAAGTCCCAACTGGGATCGACGTTCAACCGATTTGTATTCTAAATATACACCCCCAACGTAATTCCGACCCGGTTTTAGCTTAAAACGGTCCAGATGTATGGATGGATTAGCCATGACTTCAAAGCAGCTTTAAGCCTCTAATCTGTGTGACAAATAGCTTGAAAGGCACAATAAACGACAATATTATTCATTCGATTCCAAATTGGACTGGGCTGTCGAATCGAATCGACTTGGCAGAACCGACTAACAATCGACTAGCCAATCATAGACCAGTATTTTCCATATTTTAATTAATCAAATCACCTTAACTACGTGAGTTGAGGAGAAAAGGCAATGATGGACGCTGACTCGCAGAAGATACGCGCGGCGTCTTAGCAGGTCGTAGCTGGCCTAGTGGTGGTATTGTAGGATGCAGGAACCACTGCTTGGAAGAAATTGTACTCAACTTTGACGACTATACAGTATTTCATATTAAATTCAGCACAGTCGATTTTTATGGGATTCAGCCAATGAACTGCCCAGTCCACATTTCACTGAAAAGGACAATATTACTTTGAAAAAGAATGAAAAATCTCGAAAATGGATCTTTGAGATAAATATTTTTAATATTTATTTTGACTGTTTATTATGTAGAATGTCACATCATCGTAATCACAAAAACGCACTCGAGAGTGCGCATCACCGACGACGATGTACGTCGTCTCGATCAAGCGATCGTCAATCAAGCTAGAGTGGCAAGACTTTCTAGACGTGCGTCGTCTAGCGATCGTAGAGCTTGAGACGGAAGCACATTGAATTGCATATTGTTGTTACATTGACAGCGGTGAAGAGTGCAAATTACCCAAGACCAGCTGACCGCTGTCGTTTGCTTTTTTAAATGCATCCATGTCAAGAGCCTGCAGCATATCATTCCAAAGACAGCGAGAAGTCGAGAAAAAAATTTACATGTTAAAGATTCAAAAGAGCAACATCAGTTTGTCCATCTGTCGACGACACGAGTAACATATATTTCCATTCTACAATTTGCTCTGTCGACATCACAAAATGACGTCAGGTGAAGGCCTTGTGGCCAATGAGCCCAACAAGGCCAAGCACGCGATTTCGCCCGAAGGTTTCCTCGCCAACGGATCCGATCATTTTCATGAGACCATTGCGACAACGTTAGAAGCATCCTTGGGAAAAGCCTTGCCTCAACTGGAGCTCCGCTTCCGTGACATTGCCATCTCGGCAGATATCATTGTTGCTTCCAAGGAAGGCACGAACGAACTCCCTACCCTTTTCAATCATGCCAAAAAATCGATCTTGGGGCTCAGCCGCTCCAAGAACAGCGTCAAGAAAACCATTTTGCACCCGACGACCGGCGTTTTGAAACCCGGAACTATGACGCTACTCCTCGGTCAGCCTGGCTCTGGCAAGTCATCGTTCATGAAGGCACTCGCTGGTGTCTTCTACACTTCGAAAACTACTCGCATCGAAGGCAGCATTACATACAATGGCAAGACCAAGAAGGACTTGGATCGCCGATTGCCACAGTTTGTGTCGTACACAGAACAGCGCGATCACCACTACCACACACTTACGGTCCAAGAAACCCTTGCCTTTGCGCACAATTGTGCGGGAGGTGTCGTTCCCCAACACGTACTCAACGCCCTCACGAATGGGACACCGGAAGAAAACGCCGAAGCCAAGCAAATCATCGAAGCTTTGTACGCTGTCTACCCTGAAGTTGTTGTGCAGCAATTGGGATTGACAAACTGTAAGGACACCATTGTGGGGAATGCCATGCTCCGCGGTGTGTCTGGTGGTGAACGCAAGCGTGTGACATTGGGTGAAATGGAATTTGGCATGAAGCAAGTCTCGTTGATGGATGAAATTTCCACTGGTTTGGATGCCGCAGCTACGTTTGACATTGTCAAGGCCCAGCGAAGCGCCGCCCGACAACTTAAAAAGACCATCGTGATTGCGCTCTTGCAACCAGGTCCCGAAGTCTTTGAGTTGTTTGACGACGTGATCATTTTGAACGAAGGCCATGTGATGTATCATGGCCCTCGTGCTTCAGCTTTGTCGTACTTTGAATCTTTGGGTTTCCGTCGTCCGCCTTACCGTGACGTCGCTGATTTCCTCTTGGACTTGGGTACATCTCAGCAAGATCAGTATGTTGTGGCATCTGCAGCGTCTGTCCCTCGCCTTCCCAGTGATTATGCTGCGTTGTTCAGACAATCATCTATCTACCACGAATCATTGAGCTATGTAGACGCCCCCCCACATCCGAATTTGATTGCCGACACAGCCAACCACATGGCATCTACTCCCGAATTTTACAACTCGTTCGTTACGAATGTCATGCTACTTATTAAGCGTCAATTGACAGTCATGGCCCGAGATCGTGCATTTGTGATCTCTTCCATTGTCATGGCTTTAGCGATGGCTCTGCTGTATTCAAGCAGTTTCTATCAAATGGATCCCCAGCAGGCTCAAGTAGTTATTGGTGTGATTTTCCAATCGCTTTTGTTTTTCATTACGTCCCAAGTCCCCAAGCTACCTATTATTCTGGAGAACCGCAAGATCTTCTACAAGCAACGCGATGCCAACTTCTTTAGCACCCTCAGTTATGTAGTTGCTCACTCGTTGTCTCATATCCCCTTTGCCATTGTGGAAACTTTGGTGTTTGGCAACATCATGTACTGGATGGCTGGGTTTGTCAACGACGCAATGGCATACGTGACTTTCATGCTTACTCTCTTCGTGGTCAGCTTCGTCTTTTCCGCTTGGTTCTTCGTCATCGGGTGCATCTCGTCGGATGTGAACGTTGCCCAGCCATTGTCAATCTTGTCTGTGATGATGTTCATCTTGTTTGGTGGCTTTATCATTGTCCAGCGGGACATTCCTGACTATTTTATTTGGCTTTATTGGCTCAACCCAGTGGCTTGGATTATGCGCGAACTCACGATAAACCAGTACTCGGTGCCTGAGTTCCAAGTCGACGTGTACAAAGGAGTTCCATACAAGGCCATTTACAACCTTACCATGGGCGATGCTATGCTCAAAACATTCGACGTCGCGACAAATACCAAGTGGATTGGGTATGCGTTCTATTTCATGGTCGGAAGCTATTTCGTCTTCACCTTCATTGCCTTTGTCCTATTGGAATATCAACGTAATGACAGCGAAAATCACACTGGTGCTTCCAGCGAGAATGACATTGGTGACGAAAATTCTGCCGACTATAAGAAGATGCCAGACACTCCAAACGCTGGTAGTCCATCGCATCTCAATAGGTCCAACGAAGTCCACTCAGCTGTGGTCCCAGTCACGCTGTCCTTTCGTAATCTAGGATATGCCGTTCCCAACCCAAAGAAGGGCGAGCCTGATTTACAATTAATCAATGGAGTAAGTGGCTATGCTTTGCCAGGAACAATTACAGCTTTGATGGGATCGACTGGTGCAGGCAAGACGACACTCATGGATGTGATTGCTGGACGCAAGAAAGCAGGCAAAATCACTGGCGAAATTCTTCTCAATGGCTATCCTGCTACTGATTTGGCTCTCCAACGCTGCACGGGATACTGCGAGCAAATGGATATCCACAGCGACAGTGCTACTTTCCGCGAAGCCTTGACTTTCAGTGCCATGTTGCGTCAGCCAAGCGAAGTGTCGACGGAGGCAAAGCTTGCATTTGTGGAAGAGTGTTTGAGTTTGTTGGAGTTAACGAACTTGGGCGATACGATTGTCCGTGGCAGTTCCTTGGAACAAATGAAGCGTTTGACGATTGGTGTAGAACTTGCTGCTGCTCCGAGCGTGTTGTTCTTGGATGAACCCACGAGTGGTTTGGATGCACGATCGGCCAAGTTAGTGATGAGTGGCATTCGCAAGATCGCATCGACCGGTCGCACGGTGGTGTGCACGATCCATCAACCCTCGGCAGAAGTGTTTGAGATGTTTGACAGTTTGCTCTTGCTCAAGCGAGGTGGTCAAACAGTGTACTTCGGTGATTTGGGAGCTAAAGCTTCAAGTTTGATCAATTACTTCACGCGTATCCCCCAGTCACCTCGTCTTGTGGACGGTGTGAACCCTGCTACTTGGATGTTGGAGTGCATTGGAGCTGGTGTTGAAGTCAAGACCCAAACCGCTAATGTTGATTTCGTTGAAGTCTTTCAGCAAAGCTCTGAATTCAAGAATCTCCAAGAAGGGCTTGACAGATATGCCCGTCCATCCGCCGATGCTCCTGAACTGAAATTTGCAAAGAAGCGAGCTGCAAACCCTGCAACTCAGTGCCAAATGCTAGTGCAACGTTTCATGCGCATGTATTGGCGAACTCCATCTTACAACTGGACTCGTATTGTCGTGACGATTTTCTTGTCGGTTCTCTTTGGTTTGGTCTTTTGCCGCTTGAATTTCTACACTTTTGCTGGAGCCACATCTGCAGCTGGGATGATCTTCATGACTGCTCTCTTCCTCTGCTTGATTTCATTCAACAGTGTTTTGCCGCTTACGACGACCGACCGCGAGGCGTTTTACCGTGAACGTGCTTCCCAAACCTACAGTGCCTTTTGGTACTTTGTTGGCTCGACGGTGGCCGAGTTGCCTTACGTATTCTTCAACGGGTTCTTGTTCACAGCCATCTTTTATCCCTTCGTTGGTTTTAAGGGTACTTTTGGCGATGCAGTCTTCTATGGCTTTAACCTCAGTCTCATGCTGCTCCTCAACGTGTACATGGGCCAGCTCATGTCGTATGCAGCTCCAACTGTCGAAGCTGCAGCACTACTTGGCATTCTCGTCAACTCAATCTTTTTCCTCTTCATGGGATTCAACCCTCCAGCCTTATCCATTCCTTCGGGTTACCGTTGGCTGTACCACATCACGCCCCAAAAATACAGCTTGGCAGCAATGACTGCCTCTGTGTTGTCCAAGTGCGAAAACGGCGAAGGCATGGGTTGTGGCCTTATTAATGACCTCCCCCCGTTTGCGTGGCAGGGTCTCGGAAAGACCAATACCACCGCCACAATGAAAGAATTCATCGAGTATGTCTACGAGATGAAGCACGACGACGCTTTGACGAATACGGTGGCTGTCATTGGTTTCATCGTCTTGTTCCGCGTGTTGGGCTTCTTGGCCTTGACATTTATTAACCACCAGAAGAAGTAAATTACATAAGAAATGTCTTTCACGATCAATCTTTCAATACCTCTTGGATTTTGCACCATTTTCAATATCCAAATCCTCTTGCTCCAACGCTATCTATGAGATGATGGTTTGGACGGAAAGTAATGCTGGTTGCCGAGTAGATATTATTTCCTCAACTTCCATCATTATTAAGGCATCGATGGCAATGTGCTCAGACAAAGAATGGCCTCGCTCTTCAGGAATGGCGACAGATCGCCGTCGAGTCAAGGCGAATGATTCTTCTGGAAGCTGCCAGTGATATCCAGAAAATCACAATTCTATTCAAAGGAATCGAAGTCACAGTCAATGCAGCGCATCACAATCTGCACGTCACAATCTACGGACAGCCTAATATTATCAGTAAAATGGAGCAATGGTTGAGTTGGGGGCGATGATCGCAATACAGCTACGGCATGACAGACACCGCAAAAGGATAGTTTCTCCGGAAACAGGTAGAAGATGTAAAGTTAACAAACGAGCCGCGTCAAGAATTCTCGAGGAGCGTTGTCGTGGGTCATTTTCATGATGAAAATAACAGCTTGCGATGAAAATTTCATAACTAGCCTATCTAGTTTTTATCCAATCAAAACGCTATCAAATCAGTAAAGCCAATCAAATCAGACAAATCTATCCTGTTTATTTAAATATATATCGCAATAGTATACCTACTCTAACAGAGGTTTGAACATGCTCAATGCCAAACTGGATAATAATGCAGAACAAAGCAGTGTAGAATGGATGTTTACTTATATAAATACAAATCAAAGCTCTTGCATCTATAGAGTGCATACTTGTAGCAAGCTGAAATGTATTTACAGCACTTCAATATGCGAAGAGTTGCTTACTGCTGTTGATGTCATTTTATACCTCTGACATTTGATACATTGATACTAGCATACACTGTATGTCATTTGTAATATGGAGCAGATTGTGAAGTTGCACCAAAAGGTCATTGTTCGTGAACTTGATGCGGTTCATTCTGACGCAACAAGGCATGGACAGGACGTTTTACTTGAAGCCATTCCAACGATGAAATGCATGATTGTACACCAGCAAAGCAGAATTCGTTAAAAGCATTGCCCTCTCAAAGTCACGAGGAGAAAACCGGTAGCTGGTTGTCTATCGCTGAAGCTACAGATGAAATGCGACCTCACATGCCAACGACATTTGAGACAGTGGTTGCCGAACGCAAATGCAAAGCACGTCGCAAAGCCAGGACACCATGACGACATGGGCCGGCTCCACGCCTTTGCCTTAAATCTCTTGGAGATGACTCGTTGGACGAGATGGAATCGTGAGCTCTTTCACCGTCTATTTGTCATCTCTGACATCAAGGAGCGACCAACTCATGCAAGTGTGACCCAAGTTACTCTGTCGGACAGTGTGGTGGAGTTCCGATCCTGAGTGCAGTATTCGCAAGGCGACGAAAGAATCGGGCTCAGTATTTGACTGATGCACCGACTTGCTCGATTATAAATCGTCTGGGGCTCGGCTCTCGTTATAATCCACAGGATAGAGGGAGACATTGCATGGGAATCGCTGGCGAATATGTTTACTTGCCTCAAATTCGACTTTCTGGCAGAGGTAAAGGAAGGTATGTGTCACTGGATTAGATTATTGCTGTCGTCAGAACAACCACGTTGGATGCAACTCTTGCAACGATGACACGCTGGATCGTCTTCGGCCAACTACTGTACGTGGAGCATGTCCTTTCCTCTCAAGACGGACAAAATGTATGCCGGGACATGAAATTCAGACCAGCCACATAAGCTCATATTGCAATCCGAACATTGCTGGTCGCATGTCGTGGCGTCATGGAGACAATGGCGATGCGAAGCGCCACAAGCCGTCAATTTCAGCTGAGGGCTTCTTAGCCAGCGGCTCCGATAAGTTTTACAGCACGGTTGCGCAGTCGCTCGAGGCATCCTTGGGCAAATCGTTGCCTCAGCTCGAGCTTCGCTATCAAGATCTGTCCATCTCGGCCAACATTGTCCGCGCCTCGAAAGAAGGCGGCAATGAACTCCCCACCCTCGTCAACTACACCAAGAAATCGATTCTAGGGCTATGTCACTCCAAGAATAGCGTGACCAAGACCATCTTGCACCCCACGACGGGTGTTTTCAAGCCTGGTACGATGACTTTGATCCTTGGCCAACCTGGCTCTGGCAAATCTTCATTCTTGAAAGCCCTCGCTGGTGTCTTCCACACATCGAAGAAAACACGCATCGAAGGCAGCATCACATACAATGGGAAGACCAAGTACGACTTGGATCGTCGCTTGGCTCAATTCGTTTCGTACACTGGCCAACGCGATCATCACTACCACACATTGATGGTCCAGGACACTCTAGAATTTGCCCATAAATGTGCTGGTGGTGCTGTGCCCCCGCATGTACTTGATGCACTCACCAATGGCACTCCTGAAGAAAACGCGCAAGCCAAGCAAATCATCAAAGCTTTGCACGAAGTGTATCCTGAAGTTGTGGTGGAGCAATTGGGCTTGTCCAATTGTAAAGATACGATTGTCGGCAACGCCATGCTCCGCGGTGTCTCTGGTGGTGAGCGTAAGCGTGTGACGTTGGGCGAAATGGAGTTTGGCATGAAGCAAGTGTCGTTGATGGATGAAATTTCCACTGGTTTGGATGCGGCGGCCACTTTTGACATCATAAAAGCACAACAGAGCGCCGCTCGCCAACTGAAAAAGACAATTGTGATCGCTCTCTTGCAGCCTGGTCCTGGCGTCTTTGACTTGTTTGACGATTTGATCCTTCTAAATGAAGGCCATGTGATGTACCATGGTCCTCGTTCCTCAGCCTTGTCGTACTTTGAATCGCTGGGTTTCCATCGTCCTCCTCACCGCGATGTGGCTGATTTCCTCTTGGACTTGGGGGCCGCCCAGCAAGATCAATATGTTGTGGCGTCGACTGGATCAGCTCCCCGCGTGCCAAGTGACTACGCCGTGCTATTTCAACAATCATCCTTCTATCGTGACACTTTGAGCTACATCAATACTCCAACCCACCCGGCCCTGCTGGCTGATTCCGAGAAGCACATGGCAACCACTCCTGAGTTTTACAATTCCTTCTTTTCAAATGTGATGCTCTTGACCAAGCGCCAATTGACGGTCTTGGCTCGTGACCGTGTATTCGTCATCTCGACAATTGTGATGGCTCTCGTCATGGCTTTGTTGTACGCCAGCAGTTTCTACCAAATGGACCCCCAGCAGCCACTCGTTGTTGTTGGCGTGATCTTCCAGTCTTTGTTGTTCTTTATCACATCCCAATTGCCAAAGCTGCCTATCATTCTTGAAAACCGCACGATCTTTTACAAGCAGCGCGACGCCAACTTTTTCAGCACGCTCAGCTATGTGATTGCCAACACAATCTCTCACATTCCGTTTGCCATTGTAGAAACGCTCGTGTTTGGCAGTGTGATGTACTGGATGACTGGGTTTGTCAACGATATGTTTGCCTTCATGACATTTATGTTTGTGCTCCTTTTGGTCAGCTTTGTCTTCTCAGCGTGGTTTTTCTTGGTTGGTTGCCTGTCTCCTGATTTGAACGTAGCTCAAGCTGTAGCCATCTTGTCCTTAATGGTATTCGTCATGTTCAATGGCTTTGTGATTGTCGAGCGTGACATTCCAGACTATTTTGTGTGGGCGTATTGGATCAATCCTGTTGCGTGGATGATGCGAGGGCTTATGATCAATCAATATTCGACTGCGCCATTCCAAGTGGATGTATACAAAGGAGTTCCGTACAAGGACGTGTACAACATGACGATGGGCGATGCGATGCTAAAGTCGTTTAATGTTTCGACGGATTCCAAATGGATTGGCTACGCGTTCTACTATATGGCTGGATGCTACTTCTTGTTTACTTTTCTCTCCTTTGTTCTGCTGGAGTACAAACGTTACGACAGTGACAACCATGACAACATTACAAGCCCTAGCGATACCATTGACACGGATCTTGCCGGCTACAAGGAAATTCCAACTTCACCAGTTCTGGATAGTCAATCCCATGCTTCCGTGCTGAACGAAGTCATGGCAGCTGTTGTTCCAGTCACCCTGGCATTCCAGAACTTGGGCTACTCTGTTCCCAACCCAAAGAAGGGCGAGCCTGATTTACAATTAATCAATGGAGTAAGTGGCTATGCTTTGCCTGGAACAATTACAGCTTTGATGGGATCGACTGGTGCAGGCAAGACGACACTCATGGATGTGATTGCTGGACGCAAGAAAGCAGGAAAAATCACTGGCGAAATTCTTCTCAATGGCTATCCTGCTACTGATTTGGCTCTCCAACGCTGCACGGGATACTGCGAGCAAATGGATATCCACAGCGACAGTGCTACTTTCCGGGAAGCCTTGACGTTCAGTGCCATGTTGCGTCAGCCAAGCGAAGTGTCGACGGAGGCAAAGCTTGCATTTGTGGAAGAGTGTTTGAGTTTGTTGGAGTTAACGAACTTGGGCGATACGATTGTCCGTGGCAGTTCCTTGGAACAAATGAAGCGTTTGACGATCGGTGTGGAACTTGCTGCTGCTCCGAGTGTGCTGTTCTTGGATGAACCCACAAGTGGTTTGGACGCTCGATCAGCCAAGTTGGTGATGAGTGGCATTCGCAAGATCGCATCGACCGGTCGCACGGTAGTGTGCACGATCCATCAACCATCGGCTGAAGTATTTGAGATGTTTGACAGTTTGCTCTTACTCAAGCGTGGTGGTCAAACAGTGTACTTCGGTGATTTGGGAAAGAAAGCAGCGAGTTTGATTGACTATTTTACACGCATCCCTGAATCGCCTCCTTTGTTTGATGGTGTGAACCCTGCTACTTGGATGTTGGAATGCATTGGAGCTGGTGTGGAAGTGAAGACGAAGGCCTCCAATATTGACTTTGTTCATGTATTTGAGCAAAGTCAAGAATACAAACACCTCCAAGCCGGCCTTGAGAATTATGCCCGTCCATCCGCCGATGCTCCTGAACTGAAATTTGCAAAGAAGCGAGCTGCAAACCCTGCAACTCAGTGCCAAATGCTAGTGCAACGTTTCATGCGCATGTATTGGCGAACCCCATCGTACAATTGGACTCGTATTTTGATCGCCATTATTTTGTCTGTGCTGTTTGGCTTGGTTTTCTGCCGCCTGAATTATCACACCTTTGCTGGTGCAAACTCTGGTGTCGGCATGATTTACTTGAGTGCAATTTTCCTCTGTCTGATTTCATTTAATAGCGTGCTACCTCTGGCAACTGCGGACCGTGAAGCATTCTATCGTGAACGTGCATCCCAGACGTATAGTGCCTTTTGGTATTTTGTAGGCTCAACTGTGGCTGAGTTGCCCTATGTGTTCTTCACTGGGTTCTTGTTTACAGCTATTTTCTTCCCCTTCGTTGGTTTCAAGGGAACTTTTGGCGATGCAGTCTTTTATGGCTTGAACTTGAGTTTGATGTTGTTACTGAGTGTGTACATGGGCCAATTGATGGCATACGCCGCCCCAACCATCGAAATTGCCGCACTTGTTGGTATTCTTTTCAACTCGATTTTCTTCTTGTTTATGGGCTTCAATCCCCCCTCCATGTCGATTCCTTCAGGTTATCGGTGGCTGTATCATATCACTCCTCAAAAATACAGCTATGCGGCGATGACTGCATGCGTGCTTTCCAAATGTGAGAATGGCGAAGGCATGGGATGTGGTCTCATCAACGATCTCCCCCCGTTTGTGTGGCAGGGCCTTCACAAAAAAACACCCACTGCATCGATCAAGGAATTTGTTGAGTTCGTGTACGAAATGAAATACGACGATGCCGTCGTGAACACTTTGGCTGTCGTTGGTTACATTATTCTATTCCGCTTGTTGGGCTACTTAGCATTGACTCTGATCAACCATCAGAAAAAGTAATTTGTTAATACATCTTCGTCTTCAAAATATCGTCTCTCGTCACTTATTCATACTTTTCGTGGGGGCGAAGGCACAACTAATAGGGTATCGTTTTGTTAATGATGCAATAGATTGTTTTACTCTCGCTGGAGTGAGGGGGCTTTCTCCTTTGAGTATGAAACATGATCATGCCTTACTCGACAACGTCGCTTGAGGTTGGCAAACTTGATGTTGTGAACCCAAAACTACATTCTTGCTTTCTATTAGTTATTAATCAAGTTTTAGCAGCTTTCTATTTGATAATTTGAAATATTTAAGAGTCATTATAACCAATAAAAATACGATAGTACCAGCCAACGTAATCTCCTAAATGTAAGAACTGGGCAGCATGGCAATGCACACACACACAGTCAACCATAGGTACGTAACAACCAGAAATATTTCCGTATGTGCATTTTTGGGTACTGCACCTTCGATTTGCAGCAGTCTCTATGATGATGGTATTAGAATATCCCAATGTCCCAATTTCTCCTTCGTAATCTCAGTGCTTTTACTTGATCTAAGTATTAGCAACAGATTTCACCCCTGGGAAGAACATCATCAAACTGATTGGAATTCCCAGTTGTGACCCGATTACGAAATTACAGACCTCAATGTCCCAAAAATCCCATCGTAATCGATCTGATTTGACTTGAAAAATGTATCTCAACATAACTTTCAATGGGCAGAACATGTCTAGCCAAAGAACCGACGAGTCTTTGCAGCTTTTCCTCACAACCTTAAGCATCAATGCTGACGTTGCCGCTTATTGAGCTTATAAAACGCACAAGCTTAGAGCTCTTGCTGATGAAAACGGCAAAAATTTCTCGCATACAGTCCAAGTTGATTACGATGGAGGAAATATATTATATTAGCTGGATATGTCATTACATTCACTTAAACTTGATTTGGTTATAAGGTGGGTTTGATTCTACTATTAGGGTTCGTCGGCAAAATTTCAAAATCAATATGCAATTTTCAACCAAAATGGGATCAACGACTTATGGCATATTCAAAATGGAGGTAAAACCTCCATTTCGTAAAACGGCATTTTGGGAGCCTCCAAGGAGTATATCCCAACCAAAAATATTGGATTTGGTGCAAAACTCTCTGAGATAAACAAGTTCATATTTTGACCTCACAGATTGAATTTGGCCTCAAAATGGCATTTTAGGCCTATTTATTGCAATATTTTCGGTTCCAGACGGGCCCTTAAGGAATTTTCTCTACCTCAAGATTCCAAATGGGTTCTCCCTGTGGACCATGGTACGGCTGTACTTGATGTGTGATGGTTCATTATAAACGAGCTCAAGTTGGATTGCTTACTCATTTTACTTCATGTGTGGAAGTTACGTCATCTTTTCGTTCTTGTCGTACTTGGTATTGGAGTACACTCGCCATGACCCCGACAGCCATGCCTCATCTGCCAACGAAGACGAATCGGCACAAACGGAGAATGAAGCTTACTTGGAAATTCCCGCAACACTAAGCTCGAAGGACCTTATAGGGAAAAAGATCACAAATGAAGTACGATCAGCCGTTGCCCCGGTGACTTTGGCCTTTCAAAAATTGAGTTATTCCGTTCCAAACCCAAAGAAAGGCGAGCCAGAGCTGAAACTTCTTACAGAAGTCAGTGGATTTGCATTACCGGGCACAATCACAGCATTAATGGGTTCCACTGGTGCGGGTAAAACCACTCTGATGGATGTCATTGCCGGACGCAAGACTGCTGGTAAAATCACAGGAGACATTCTTCTTAATGGCTATCCTGCTACTGATTTGGCCCTTCAGCGATGCACGGGGTACTGTGAACAAATGGACGTTCATAGTGAAAGTGCCACCTTCCGTGAAGCTCTCACTTTCAGTGCTATTTTGCGACAACCAAGCGAAGTGTCAAGGGAGGCCAAGCTTGCCTTCGTTGAGGAGTGCTTGAATATGCTTGAGCTTACGAGCCTTCGAGACACAATCGTTCGTGGAAGCTCTGTCGAGCAAATGAAGCGCTTGACGATTGGTGTGGAATTGGCAACGGCTCCAAGTGTGTTGTTTTTAGACGAGCCCACAAGTGGTTTGGATGCTCGATCGGCCAAGCTTGTGATGAGTGGCATTCGCAAAATCGCCACGACAGGTCGCACGGTGGTATGCACGATCCATCAGCCATCAGCAGAGGTGTTTGAAATGTTTGACAGTTTGCTGTTGCTCAAGCGTGGTGGACAAGCAGTGTATTTTGGAGAGTTGGGCCAGAATTCTTCGAATTTGATCAACTACTTCACTCGCATTCCAGACTCGCCTCCTCTCTTGGAAGATGCGAATCCTGCTACTTGGATGTTGGAGTGCATTGGAGCTGGTGTTGAAGTGAAGAACCGTACAACAAATGTTGACTTTGTTCAAATCTTCGAGGAGAGTCCTGAATACAAAGACCTTAAAGCTGGATTGGATAAATATGCTCATCCCTCGCAGACCTTCCAGAGTTGAAATTCACAAAGAAGCGAGCTGCAAGTCCAGCGACCCAATGTCGTATGTTGGTGCAACGGTTCATGTGCATGTACTGGCGAACAGTGACTTACAACTTGACGCGTCCATTCGTGTCCATCTTCTTGGCTGTGTTGTTTGGTCTTGTGTTTTGCCGACTCAACTATTACACGTTTGCTGGTGCTACGTCTGCTTCTGGTATGATTTTTGTGACAGCTCTTTTCCTGAGCTTGATCTCATTCGTGAGTGTTCTGCCTATGGCTACAAGCGATCGTGATGCATTTTATCGAGAGCGCGCCTCCCAAACCTACAGTAGCACGTGGTATTTTGTTGGCTCAACTGTGGCTGAATTGCCTTACGTCTTTTTCAATGGTTTCTTGTTTACTGCGATTTATTTCCCATTTGTGGGTCAAGGGCACATTTCTCGATGCTGTCTTCTATGGCTTCAGCTTGAGTTTGATGCTTCTCATGAATGTCTATATGGGACAGTTGATGGCCTATGCTACTCCTCGCGTTGAAATTGCCGCCTTGATGGGTATTTTGATCCAATCCATCTATTTCCTCTTCATGGGTTTCAATCCACCATCCTCGTCGATCAAGTCATACTACCGATGGCTGTACCATATCACTCCTCAGAAGTACAGCTTGGCGGCAATGACGGCAACAGTGCTCGGCAAGTGTGAAGACAACCCAGGCATGGGATGCGGATTGATCAACGACTTGCCTCCTTACATTTTTCAAGGCCTTGGAAAGACAAAGCCAACTGCATCCATGAAGGATTTCATTGAATTTGTAACGTTATATGAGATTCATTAAGACGATGCCTGGGTGAACACAGCGGCTGTACTGGGCTTTATAGTTTTTTTCCGCATCTTGGGCATTCTTGCCCTGGCTTTTATTAACCACCAGAGAAAGTAATAAAATCATTTTTTGCTTCACGGAACTTGTTCACCTCTATCCCAGACTTATTTAACGACTCTGTGCTACCTATAAAAGCCTCGATGTCATCTGGTAAGCGAGATGCAATTCTCTCATTGGAAACGTCTACTAGTCTTATCAACGTAAGTGAGTATACTTAGTCGAGTGGGGCTCGAAAAGCTGCATTTATTCATTTTCCAGACGCACAACGGCAGTTTTAGATTCCCAATCCCAAAAAGTTCCTGAAGCCGCGTAGGCAAAATCACCTTGCAAGTGAGTCGGTGGGTCTTCACCAAACATTGTCACGTC
This sequence comes from Aphanomyces euteiches, assembly GCA_021527685.1. Classification (NCBI taxonomy): domain Eukaryota; phylum Oomycota; class Saprolegniomycetes; order Saprolegniales; family Verrucalvaceae; genus Aphanomyces; species Aphanomyces euteiches. The sequence goes on from JAJGMV010000002.1 coordinate 1,734,608, forward strand.
AATATAAGGACATGCGTCATAGTCGTACGACTTATCTTCCTCCAAACGCGACAATAATTTATCAGCCCAGCCCAATGGAATGTCATGCTTCTTCAAAAACTCTTCGTTTTTGGTTGTCAATGAGGACAAGATTGTCATTGGTTCGTATGTCCAAGGTTTGGTTTTGGTGTCTTTGGCCATCGACAAGTCGACTGAGTCTTCAAATATTCTATTGCCTCTTCCGTTGTCATTTGATTAAGCGCAATTGGAGTTGACAAAAAGGTTGGCCAAGCGGGGTGTGGGGCACGCATGATAAACTTGAATACGTTGTCCCCTTCCATCATATGCAGTCTAAAAATGAGTCGGATAAACGCACTTTGAGCTGCTTGTAACCGCAATTTATGCTCTTTTTGATGTCCCAAACCCAACCAAAAGAAGCGTTCCCATAAAACTTGAGCATGTGTTTTGAAAAAAGTCTTCAAGTCATCATTGAATGACTTTCTCCTTGGACTGTCATCGAGCATAAATGACTGGAAATGGCTGCTCCACTTTACCCATGGTTTGGCTTGAACAATCGAATCATACTCTGTGCGCACGGCACAATCAACAGCTTCTTCTGTTTGTTCATTTGCGGGATTGTCCATTTCTTTCTTGCTGTTCAAAATAGCAGCAGCCAAATCTTGCCTTTCTTGCTCGTTTTCTCGAAATTGTGAATCTCGCTCTCGTCGAAGAAAGTCGGCAGACATAGCAGCACTTCGGCCGCTCGTTCGCCTACTGCCTTCAACTGGGCTGTTAACTTCATTTTGTTCCTGTGCCTCCACTGCAGCAACAAGTTTTGAATGCTGTTTTCGAGGTTGGGGTGCTTTCGTTGCATCAGGGGAAACTGGTTTGGGTTGCTCTTTATTCTTAGTTTTCTTGACTGGAGGAGGTGAATCGACCACGATTGTGTCAACTGGGCGTTTCGATACTTTGTTCAACGCAGAGCCAGGTGGTGCTATAGCATTGGCATCTTTCCCCTTGTGTTTCGAAGAAGCGAAAATGATAGTTTTCTGCTTTGTTGGTTTGCTGACGGCTGTCGTAACTTTTTCTGTGGCAGTTGTTTCCTTCTTGTGCTCCTCTGGCGGCACATGCACTTTTAGTTTCTCCTCCGTTTCAATTGGTTTTGTGACACTCTTTGTTGCAGGAAAAAAATTGCACGATGATGCTTCATTGGCATACGATAAAATCGTGACATTTTCGTCGGCCTTGAGAAAAGCTTGGACTGCTCCAGTGTCCATGGTAACGTACGCGCCAGCAAGTTTTCGGAGTCCAGCAATATTTTTCACCATGAAAACTGTTTCAATCCAGGCGACAAAGCCCATAAGAATATCTTGGGGATGTTCAACTGTGTCCATGTGATCAACTGCGCGCTTCAACGAAGCCGAAGTCTTCGACAAGAGCAACCCCGCCTTCAGCCGTATAGCATCTGCTTCGTCCACGACTTGTTTTGCAGCAGCTTCAAGCTCTGTAATGTCGTCCAGAAGTACTTGCTTTGCTGCAACCGCGCCATCGTCGCCCATGCTTCCTCAAGTCCGCGACTGCCTTTGGCCTTTCCGAATCCAACCGACTTTGACACAGTAAATCAGCGTTATCCGGACAGAATAAAGCAAAAATGCAAATAAAATTCCTCAAAACCAATAAAGTTTAATTAGTGTGAATATAATCCGTATCCGGATAACATCCAAAAACGCCAAAAGGTCGTGCCGATTTTTGTCATCCAATGCGAGCTGCATTTCTCAAAGCATAGGCATTAGACTACATCAGCGCTGATTCTATTCATCGAAAGGGAAAGAAAGACAGCTTGCCCTTCGCCTAGTTAAAAAGGAAGTCGCTTTCGCTCGATGTGAGACGACCTCTCATAAACTTTTTGGGGGCTGGGGGGTCGTCTCAAGAATTCCCCCCTTTGGATATGTATGGATGGATACATACGATGGCATTTTATGACCAATTCAAGAATTTCCCCTTTTTGATATGGAGAACATGAAATATAAGTCTATGTTCATTGTGGGGAGTGAAGAGGACTGCGTCTCCAAGATCGACAGATGGACGAGCAGTATGGCCTCGAGAAATAGCAGCCACTGGTTGTGTGCAGCATGGAGGAATTCACCAAGCTTGCTCGGTTACATGTCAAACGACAGCATGTCACGCGAGGTTGCCATAGGGCTGGTGGACAGAGACATGAGGGTGGGGTATTGCAAGTAATTTTTAGCGGGGATATCTGTGCCGGGGGCATCAAGGACATGGAGCTTAGAGTTTGCGAGGAGAATCGGCGGGAGATTGATCCATTCTCTTCGTAAAGAGGTTGTACGCATGCTTGTTGGATGGGTGAAATGTACGAACCTTCCCCATATGGTTGATTCCCCCGTCTCCACAGCATTCTTGAGTGACAATGGGAATGGCGTGTGGCAATCAAAGAATCATGTCCAGTGAAGAACCCGAATGAATCACATCTTCATTCCTTTTCAAGACGCATTATGTACAATGTGATCGCTCGTCTCTACTACAAATGCTCTGTCAAATGTCGGGGGATTGAGCATAGCCAATAGCCATCGCAGCTTCGACGATTTATAGAGTTGTCTGAAGCGTCCACTAGAGTCTACAGCGTTTGTTGGTAGCCCCACGCCCCTCGTCGAGTGACGGGGACGTTTGTTTTTTTGTCAGCTTGATGGTTACACGAGACGGCGGCGGTTGCAACCGAGCAACACGACCTTAAGAGGCATGCGACGAGAAATCCGACCAAGTGGGTTTCCATCTTCTGTATCTTTTTCATTTTATATATTGAATTTTGTATGGTAATTAAATGTTTGAATAAAAATAGAGTTAATCTCCCGAGAGTAGAATATACTACTGCCAAATTTAGACTTGAAATTTGTATATAAGTTGTCCAAGCCGAGCGACCCAAAATGCAGTCGGATCTCGCTGGGGTAGTTTTGTATAGAAATTTCAAGATAAAGTTCTCGGCCGATCAAATAATTCTCGAGTTGTCGTCAGCAAGCATTACGGTTTTTCACTGACCGCCCATGGATTCACTGCCCGAGCTGAAGGGTCCGTGAGGCTAGCAGGACGAAGCGATTGACGCGATGCACGTAGGCTATTTGCTCAAGAAGAGTCGCCAGGGACGGTACCAGAAGCGGTGGTTTGAAGCCACGAGCCACTACTTGACATATTACAAGGTAGCGACGCCTCGTGGCCAGACCGAGAACATGACGTGACTTGTGGTGGCTTGTAGAATGCAGACAGTGAAAAACTCTTGGCATGCATCGATCTATGGCGAAGTGGCAATATTCAGCTTGGCGTGCCTGCAGGACTCGCATCGACGGATATCTCACCTGCAGATTTTTCACTCAAGATTGGCGACCAAGATTATCTATTGCGAGTACGTCCACGAGTTTGCTCCATGTGATCTCAATGGAAAGAATGCTAGGCTGCGGACCAGGACGAAGCCATTCGATGGGTTCAAGTACGGCATTTGAGAGAATTATGAGTTGCAATCATGTCTGTTGTAGGGACTAAAAATACGTCAAGTAAAACCTGAAGGAGCAATCTCGGACACATTTAGCCATCACGAGGAATGCTACAACGACACGTCAAGCGAAGTCTCGAGCGTGTACAACGATGACACGCGCTCGAGTCTTGGTCCAAACTCAAGACCAATGTATGCAATCGATCGAGAGGAAGCGGCCGCCCAGGCACTTGTTGGGTCAGCGACACGCCAACAACCTCCTCCGATTATTCCGCTGCAGCCTGTTCCTCTTGCAAAAGCTGCGTCGGCCCATTCCCAACGCGGTAGTTTTGCGCAACCCGTCGTGTCGCCATACTTTAACGCCCCGCCGCCTCCACAACCGAAAGAAGAGAAAGTGACGGGTTGCTGCGGCGGCTGCAACTTCATGTAACGCAATTCTTATACACAAACACCTGCTTGCTATTTTATCCACTTCCGCTGTGCCTCATGGCGACGAGCAGTTTCTTCTGGAGTGTGTCCATGGAAGCATATTCAGGCAGATACAGGACAAAAGTCGACTCGCTCGGTCTTTCAACATAAGGGTAACCATATCCCGACAGCGCATCTTCTGCTGATGCATTCACAGATGCTGGTAAACGCAATGAAGGGCTGCTTCGCAATTCTACATGCATGCTGGAATGCCAAGCGTCTTGACCTACAACGAATCGACAAAAAAGTCGCTGGTCATCTTTCGAGAGCCCATGAACTATTTTCCAAAACCACAAGACTGTCGGAGACGATGACGTCAATTCATCACCATAAGTGGTCGCTTCCTACGTCGAGATCAAGAGTTATTGAGAACAGTATTCAACTGTACTTGGAGATGAAGCAGGTCAAGTGTTGCAGCAAGTTGCCGCTGTAATTGTGCTGCTGAGAGAAATAGAAAGCACGTGCGTGGCACAATCGAAGTCAAACCAGTAACGAGAGCACTTAATGCTGGACGAAATGGAGCAAGGACATGGGCCAGCACTGCGTTGACATATTCTTTATATGTCTCGACGCTAAATTACATGGGTCAGAATCTCGAAAACTTGAAATGAAGCAACGCACCGCACAACAGCAACTGACGGAGACTCGTCACTAGGTAGAGCAAAGGGTATCGAATGCTTCTCAAAGTCGCTTTCTGTCCAGGAGGCCATCGCCATAGCAGTTTGGACAATTGACAATGTCGTATCTCCTAGAGTGTTCATGCCGATCCAGTCGCTGAGCTGCAAGTCTTCATGAACGATAAATTTCCAGATGACAGCAGATAAGCACCAAGGAAGCGGAATGCCACTACGCCATGCTATTCCCATCACTCGCCCAACTGTCGTATAACTAGCCAAAATCTCTTCGGAAAAGTCGACGGGATTGATCATAAGCTTGGTCACGAGTACACTTCCACTTCCTTCGATGGGCACAAATAGAGGCGACCGTGGTGACTGAGCTTCACGCGCAACTTCACGCAAGACATGCATATAGGCAGTACTTTGGTCACACGTCAAATCGTCACACACAACGCGAAAGGTTCTTGGCTGGGGTGAACTTGTCGCGTAAAGACTGGAAGACGTAGTGGCATTGTGGTAGTGACGGCGAAGATCGCGAGGATCAATACGCTCAAAGAAAGCTGTCAACTGGGCCAGCAATGAGATTGAGTTTCCGCTAGCAGATGCAAGAGGAGTAGTGATTTTGTTGTGTTCCCAGCAAGGCGCACAAGGTCTAAACCGAGAGTCAATTCGATTGCTGAGATGAGAAATTTAGTACGTTGATGGGAGGACAAGTTTGCACCGAGGTATTTCAATTGGATCCTCGTCTGTGTCTTCTTCGGTGGTTGACACTGATGCGGAAGGCATTGTAATTGTCGAGCTTTTCTTGAAAAGATCATGTATGACTTTCTCCACGACTGGAAAAACTAGAACATGTCGAGTCCGATGGAGAAGTGAAATAAATGGCGACGACAGCGACACGATAAGAGGAGCGAGGCGTTGGAAGAGTTTGTTAGCAGTATGGATAACACCAAGACGGCAAAGACATTCAAACTGTGTAAAGCTTGCAATTGGACTGGGTGTAGCAAGAATATCATTTGCAGAGATTTCGAAAACGGAGGAATACCTGTTATGAATGAGACTATCGTAAAGATGCTAAGCAATAACATACCCTCTTAGATTGGCAATTTGCTCGACGTGGCAAATTAATTGATCATCGAGCTGTTGCGTCCATCGCTTTTGGGCTTCGACAAATTCGTCCAATGAAACCTGCGTCGGCACTGAACATAGCGGCTCAGTGTGTTGATGGCGGCGAGTGATGGGAAAGTCATGTGGCCGAGCCAGAATATCTCGGCATGTGGCTACATTCCAGAATCCATAAGTATTGCTTCCAACACCACTCGCTGACGCTCCATGGGCATCCAAGCGATACCAAAGCACATACTGCGCAATACCAAGCACCTTGCACATACCTGTAGTCACTTCAGATACAAAGTCAAGCAATGAACTTTAGATACCTTTGGGTGTGAAAACAATATCGCCTTGATGCAAGCCAAATGGAGCACTTGCCACTTCAGACGTTGTAAATTCAATAATTTCTCCATTGGCGCTTATAACTCGATTCATTTGGCTGTGTGTCCATTTGATCCACGCTGAATAGACAGATGAATCCCAGGATATACTAGCTGGCTCGAACAATTGAGCAAGGAGCTCCATGTCACGCACATGCTGCATTGTTGTAGCTACGCCAGCCCCTCCAGATTTTGTTGAGGAAGGTTCATGCGGTGCAAATGTCACTTGATCGTCTTTGTTGTACATTGAAATAGCAGGGAAATATCCTGTATCTCCATTATTGCTCGTCAAGTGGTCAACAGCAACACCAAAGGATTCGCCATTCCGGGCAAAGCTGAGCGTCCCACGGTCCAAATTGAGCGTGACATTGATAACGTCGCCTTGTTTGAATATTTCGCCGTACGATTGGACTTTGCTCTTGTTGTGCCAGACAGCTTTATTTGCAAGAAATCCCCAGCCCCTAGATATTATGAATGTAAACAATAATAATTTGAACTCACCAAGCATCGCTCCCGATGTAGTTTTCCATCGAAGCATCTACCGTGCAAATACCAACAAATATATTTTTCGACACGCATTTGTCGATGCGAACGTCCCACGAGTGAACGCCTGATGTATATGCTACACTTGCGCGTACAGCGTGCCACTTTTTGTTGACTCGATTCCTCACACTCATGTTGTGGTTGAGCAGTTCTAAGTTGGAACCCATAGATGTAGGATCAAGCTCTAATACAGACTCGCTTGGAGTCCGAATATCAATGCCTGATGAATAAGTGTTGCCTTCAGATGCCAAACGAAGACGATACATTGTGTCAGGACGAAGATCTGGAATAACATGTGATGACTACAATCACATTTTGGGGAAACAAGGATATGGTATCCACTTACCTGAGTAGAATTGGTGTCTATTTCGTCAAGGTTCGTGAATTCCAATATTTCATACCCACTCGAGTTGAATCCATGTTCAGCAATCTGAAAATGGCTCGCTTCCGAGAGTGAGCACTTGATAGAAATCGTTGCACTCGATGGATTAATCTGCTCCACAATCAAATCTGTAGTTCATTAGAAAAAGTACAACTGAAGAATTACCAGGTGTGCTCGGCTGATTGTCGTCGAGACGAGCGGATTTAGCAGGAAAAAAGCTATCAAGTGTCACCACGAGGTAAAATAAACTCTAAGAAAATATGAGTCAACAGAAATAACATCTGCTCTACTTGGACATATTCAGAATACAACACTCGAGTAGGCTTTTCTTTGCGTATTTTCACTGCGAGCCATTCCACAAAGTGCTCTATCTTGGCTCGTAAAAGTGACTCCATAGATGGACTGCCTTCCTTGAGAAATTTTGCTGTGACTACAATTGCTCTGTGCCGAAGTGTTGCATTCGGAGACATAGCTGCTTTGATAAGTGTCTGCCATACATTGGGAGTGAAGATTAAGAGATTTGCAGCCACACAGTGCCGAGAAATCGACAACAAAACATCTGCCAGCCAACAACTCCATTCCATGTTGATCGCGATAGATTTTGTCATGGATGTATCTACAAATGAAAGCTTATGAGCTGGTGACAGAGAAAAGCGTACTGTTGGCAAATGAAGTATACATATGCTCTTTACTGCATGCCATTTGGAAATGCCGAAGCATGTTATTAAGGAGTACTGATACAAATGCAGGGTTGTCATGGCATATTGATTCAATAACTCGTGTGTAATCTTGTCTCTCAACAGAATCATTTCTCATACCAATAACGTGCTGAATAAAGTCCAAAAACAAAGTTTCAGGAAAGCAAGTTTTTTTCGTGCGGCTTGCGTGGTGCACCAAATTGTTAGCGATATCTTGGGCGTACAAAATGGTTAGTGCGCTTTCGGCTATTATGTAAAGCGGAAAGATTTCTTCATCACGACAACTGTCAGCAAGACTCAAGACAAAAGAGGCAGCTTTTCTGTTTGGTTCACTCTAAAACGGAAATATTAATTTGTGTCAGTCACGATCACAAATACTTCATGGCTGGTACGAGGCAATGACTGTTGAGGAAATGGGGCCTCATCAAACGCATCCTATTAATTCCCAGAACTCATTAATGTTATGGATATAGGTTATCTACCTCGCAAAATTCTTCCGTAAGAAAGGGATTCGTGGATAGTGGTTTTGGCTCCTCGGTGTGAATCGGAAGAGGCGTCTCGGAAACGACCAAAAGGTGAGGTTTTGACTCAGTAAACCCATCGAGCTGCTGCATATTTCGCACAGAATAATCCAGTCCGTGTAATACAGGTCGAACCGCATGGTTGTCATTTTCCATTTGTTCCATAATCCACGCAATGGCTCCACTTTCACTCAGGTCGTGAGATGTTTCACGTGCGCAACGTAGAGCCCTAGTCACATGTTACCGGAAGCGACTTCATAGATTCATGATGTCTAACCACTCAGGCGGAAATCCAAGCCCAATTAAACCTTCAATGAGTTCAGTTCTTCGCGTTTCATTCTCTTGCGCTTGTTGATTCGACGATGCTGATGGATTGCTATGTTCACAGACATGTCCTAAAATTGCACTCGACACTGGCTGGATTTTGTCAATGGGCGGTAGATACAAGAACTGGTTAGCTGTGAAGTGAAGCTGAGCACTTTGGTCAACATTGAGTGAAATGGCTGGAACAAGTGGGTGGTTTAAGCGTAAATCTAATCCAACCGAAAGATTGACGCCGATCCGTTACACAAAGAAAGTACCTTCAAACGCAACGCCGAGAGGGCGGCCATTCAAGAAATATTGCATTTCACAACGATCAGAGTCAAGAAGAACGCCAACAACATCTCCGCTACGCCACTTTTCTCCATAATCCATCGCTTCGACATTCCATTTCTTCTGACGAAATCCTGCGAATTATTAAAATCGATCAAAATGCGCACAAGCAGCTTTCATACCATCGTACGCCCAGCTATTTGTATGGTCTCCTACACCCTGCCCTTGAAGAGCATCTGATTCGAATGCCGAGTCAATCCAGCCAATCTATATCCGCAAGACATTCATGAACAGAAGATCGGAAGAGCGTGTAGTACCTGCATGAGCCCCTCACTGAGGAGAACCACTTCGTAGTACCAAATTCCCGTGCCAGCTGAAATGGAAACACCTTTGGGATACAACTATCAGTCAACAAAAGATAATGATCGGTTAGTTACCGTTGAGCTTGACAGTCGGAAAATGCTGAAGGCCTTTTATGCGGTACTCATCCACTTCAACTTCACCACCAAGGACGACGATATGTTGTGCTGCGTTTAGTACCCACCACGGTGTCAAATCACCTTCATTGATGTATGGAAGCCTCTGAAACAGGGTAGTGGAGAAAGTCTAGATCGCATAACGTTTAAGTTGACTAGTAAACAATAAGCAATGTCTACCTCAATTACAGCGCGCTTCTTTATTCTTTCCTCATTTGATTCATCCTTCATCCATGCAATCAAAGCATGGACGTTCTCCATTTTCGAAATGACGTCAAATTCTTTGCCAAATACCGCTGAGAGTGCAGCTGGTAGTTGTTGAATTGCCAATTTTAATAGTTCTGGTACGATTGACTGATGTTGGAGCATCATATCTACAGTATAATTATACGCAAGGGTTTGGTCACAAACATCAAACCTGCAACAGATAGTTGCTTAGTTTGAAGGAGGCATAAGCGCAGAAGGCATGACCGAATGTGCATGTAAGTTGCGATCTGGACGTCTTGATCAATGTCAGAAGATGCCCCATGCCCGTCAATGCAAGGAGGATGTTTCAAAACCCAATCAAGAAGCGAAGCGATGTTATCTCCCATTTTGATCTAAGGTCATAACATAAAGTGTATGGACGAGTTGTAAAATTTTACCTGAGTGGGTATTGATTTCACAAAGCCTCCCATGACGTAAAGGGACAGAACTAGTGGTATTACTTTATCTTTGGCAGTTAAAGCGCCTGATCGATGCGGAATCAAAACTGTTTCAGGAGCTTCGACATGACAATACTGAGCGAAGTCCATAGCCCAAGCCGTAGATAACATTAATTTGTGAAATAATTTCACGAACGATTCAACAAGAGATGCTCGTGTTGAGCGAAGTAGTGAGAGAGATTTTGATTTCAAATGTTGTTCCATAATCAACCAAGAGGCAACGCCGTCTTTTTTAAAGAGACCTTCAAGGAGGCATTAGAATTATTCAGTCAAACTAGTATTGCACCTGCTTCGAGAAGATGGGACAGGCAATTATCTTTTCGCAATGTTAATGATTGGTACAATTCATGAGGACCATAGAGCAAATTCGTCGAGCTGAACCAAGCGGCACCAAATTGGTCAATGAGAAACTGCAACAGAGTTGTTGACACAGGTGTGATTATCATCGAAGGAGAAATAGAGGGTAATACTGAAGTGAATAGCTGAAATAATAGATCATGCGCTGAGGGCGGGCATATCGGTAACAGAGCCATAAGAAGGGGTATATCCTCCGCTAAAGATGGGGCTCTAATTGATGCAAGACATGATAGCAAGGATAGAACTGAAGTGCAGTATGTGTCGAGCACCTCACGCTGTTTAATTCTAAGTAGAAATGAGCCACTTGCTGCCAAGGATGCAATCTAAATCTCACAGCATTTATATTTTTACTCAGCTGGATTCTTACCTGTGTCGGTAACAAGATAAAACTGTGAATGGTCAAATCATCTAAGAGAATATGCGATGTTCGATAGTCAGATTTGAGGGGATCAACCAGGCCACCAATTGAAAACGACGGCTGAATGTGAATTGTGGACGGACCATCTCCTTGGCCGAGTGCTTCCCCATCGACGAATATTGTTGTCCCCAGAGTTGTAAATGTGCAACAAACATGCGTCCATCCACCACATTGAAGAGCCTTTTTAGATATAATTTTCTCTCTACAAATGTAGCATCGCTATTATCACCTCGTGATTGAGTTTCCTTTACCTTGATTTCAGCGAAAGCGCCAGCAGGCCTTGAGGCTCAATTGTTAGTATCATGTCGTATTCTGGCCCTTCACCACTAGCTACTAATATTAGTGGCGTCAAGCTGAACTCATCGATATGAATCCATGCGCACAAAGACCAGCCCGATTCAACTACTTTATCCTTTGCAACCACAAATGTAGAGTGCACACTTGACACAACATGCGGGTTAGCCAGGAACACAGCATGACTATCTTTAATGTTGATAGCCATTTCTGTAGCTTTCGTGTTCCATGACAAAAGAGCATCCTATAAGGTTGTGAACACAGTCGTGTCAGGTAGTTTTACCTTCGTTTTGTTCAATTCATGTAGCAACACGTAGAACATGAGGTCAATACTCTCTTCCCAGGTTGATACAATAAGCTTCGGAGGCAGAGACAGTCGTTTTCTTGGTGAAGTGCACACAAGTGCCTTTGAAGACGACGAATGCCGCAATATACTTGTTGCAAACGCTTGGTCGGCAGTCATGAGAAACTGTTTACACAACCAAGAAAAAACGTGCCAGCACATATTGTGTAAATTGGAGCTAGCCGAGGACATGTAGACCAATTTTTCCACTGGTCGTAAACGCGGGGGTAAACAATGCGACGGTGGACATCCATGAGGGCTGTTATGAATGGAATCGTCCAAGTTCATGCTGATGCCGGAATTTGCACTGTGTTCAAGTATTTCGCCTAGAGAAGCAAAAATTGTGTCACATATAATACAGGGATCGCACCTAGGGTATGAAGTATACCAGAGTTTCTCATTGTCGACGTATCATGAAAGTCGACGCACCACATATTAAGCGCACGCTTTTTAAGAAGGACATTGCAGTCTGGATTTGCAACGAGTTTTGCCAATCGAATATAGAAGTTCTCTATAGCTTTATGTAGCTTACGTTGGTGAAAGATTCCATGCTGTGCATGCATGTCGTGCTCGAGAACCTAAGGATAGTCATATTCATACAGAATAGCATGCGTACATCCAGTGGAGTAATAGAATGAAGCGCAACATGAGGTTCAAACGCAACGCGGGGTTCTTGCCACGAGCTTATTTTCATGGCCAATGAGCCATCAAAATGTTCAGCTGGTTCTACAAAAGCTCGCAAAAGCTCGCACTTGGCCTCTTCACTCGTCAGCTTACACAGTAGATCGTGAGCAATTGAGAGGCCAGCTATTTTCAGTGACGAGCCCGTTGAAGAGAAAGTTGGCCAAAATAATATCGGTTGCGATAATATTAGTAAGAGCTCGGGCAGTGAAATAGTTGCTTTGACTGTCGATTGCGAAGAGCATTCAGCTTTACGACAGAGACAGGGGGGTCTGTTACCGAATTAGAAAGTAAAAAGTGTCATTGACTCACATATCCGACTCAACAGCCGCCGAAAAGAGCCCCTGGCAGGGATAATATTGAAGCAATTCTTTTCCTTGGTTTCGTATGTTGTCCCAGTTAATCGTCTCCAACTTCGCGCAAGCATTGATAACCCATTCCCAAACTTGGAGCAATAGATCAGGAGGCGGTGTATTATCGGGGTTTGTTTTCAGATTTGAAGTTCCGATCGATGCAATACATGAAAATATTGATGGGAGCAAACTGCTGTGCCACACAACAACAGCAAGAGGAAGTACCTCAACTGATTCTACAAAAAGTATTGATTTCGAATCCTACAAATGATATTACCAGGCAGAGGGTTGACAAAGGCCAGCATGTACTGATGAAAGTCTTCTAATACTCCTTGTCCATTTACCCAATCAATAATTGCCATGTGATCGACAAGAGTGACGTCATTTGGAAGGGGTTCGGGTTGCTGCAGCTCATTTTCAATTTCGTAAACATGACTGTCTTCCCATTTTTGCGATAAGTCCTCTTGAGAGCCTTGATTCATCTTCCCGTGACGGCATATGTACATCAGACTACATATAAAATGAACATACATTGCCAGAAATACACAATACGCTTGAGGGACAGAGCGTTGGTTGGCGTCTTTTGGATGAAAGGCTACAATAAACGCGCAGGAATATCTTCCGGCAAGGAAGGAGCACACATTTTCTAACTATTGTATCCTGAGCAGATCATAGTCAGTTCACTGTTACCTCTGCAATCCATTCAATATCAGGCAATATTTGATTGCTTACTTTGGCGTCTTCTGATATTTTATACGCAATTTCATCAAGTAATTTCAACATAGGTAGAAGCAAAGGCAGCAATACTTTGCCCAAGGATACGTTTGATCTTAAATGAGTCACAGCAATGCATTCCACAGCAAGTGGAACTAACAAATAGAAGAAAGACGGTTGTAGCTTTACAACATTGTTGTCCTTGAGTAATCCTTTGTGAACTTTTCGCAGCAAATTTAAACCTTCTCCCAAGAGGCATTCCAAATATGGTTCCAACACATGTGCCACGCACGGTGAACAGTACGATGAATTCCAAGCCGAAAATAAATGTGACTGGAGAGTGGCCAACATTTTCAGCCTTAACTGCATGGATGGCTACAGCTAGGCTTTAGCGAGGTATATCAACGCAAAATTACCTCTTGAGTATCTGAACTGGTGCACTGTTTCAGCAAACGCATCATTAAGTTTTTCAAGTCATTAGCTGTTAGGTTGTCCTTTTTCCAAGATTCGGATGTAGATTTTTCTGTACTGCAAGTGTGGTTTTTAGCAAACAGGCGCGCCATCAAGTCAACAATTACATAGTCCTAAGGGAAATTGCAACAAGCTTCATTGTACAAACGTACCTGACATAATCTATCCGTTAGTGCCTGCCTTAGAACCAAATCTGCTGTGTGATTTGCACTCATGAACTGCCACAAAAGATGATGTTGTTCTGCTCCTGTGGGGTAAAATATTTGAAATCCAATCTAGACACATGTATCAAATGTCAACTCTCCCTCAGACCTACCTTGAGAGCGTCTGCAGAGCATTGATTGATTTCGTGAATATCTTCCTTCATCGACAAGGTGGCAAGACCAGAAAGTAAATCATGCAGTTGCATTAAAGTGGATGGTGATAACGCCAAGTGAGAGCAACTTAAAAGTTGGTACAAATTCACTTTGATGAGTCTCAAGGATGTCAGCACGAGACTACTTCGGGCAAGTACTTTAGAAGATAAGCTCTACAGAGCAAGAAATTAACATTTGCAGTGCAGAATGCATATATATACTGCTGCTCGTGGTGTCGCTGGATCGTCGCTCTCGGCCTTCATATTTGTTGTTGAGATAATGTCAACAAGTAGCTGAAAGGTATCATTGGATATGTCGACGGCGTAAGCCAGAGCGGTTGGTGATGTTATCGGGTGCATATACAAATATTTTAGTCGTTCGAGAAGCTGGCTGTTCTCCTGAGGCATGTACGCATTTGAAAGGCGATCCAATTGATGCATTAGTTGACTTGTCAGAGTCACTGCAGTCAGAGGAATTGTGGAATCTGGAGCAGAGGGTGCCACACTACGAGGCGTCTTTCCTTGTGTATTCGTGGCCGTTTGATTGTTAGCACGGACAGCTCCATCCACCACCGGTTGTACAAGAACTAGATTGTATTTATCGCCAACGGCGATAGAGACTGGTCGATATCCCTGCCAAGCAAAAGATTCCACAAAGGACGGTGTCTTTCGAGTCAAATTATCCCCATGACCCAGACGACCACTGTCACTGTGGCCCCAAGTGTACATTTCGCCTAAGAAGTCTTTCCAACAATTTCTCGCTAAATCAACACTCACCAGAATCTGTAATGGCTGTCGTGTGCTCACAACCAGCTTTGATTTCTTGAATATATTTGCCTTGGAGTCCCAGGATTTTTGTCGGAATGTCGCGATTATCTTCGTCGCCGTGTCCAAGCTTGCCATTGCTTCCACTCCCCCACGAATATGCACTTCCATCTCTCGTAAGAGCCAACGAATGATCCTAATCCAGCATCACTAAGTTCGCAAATTTTGTGAAGTTCAGTACCCAGCCACATGCAACGGCTGTACAATCGTCCAGTAAGGGAATCAAGGTTGGCTTAAGGCGGCGCTCGGTATCGTTACTTCCCAAGCCAAGGACTGGCGGTAGTCCTGCTCTGCGACTATCTTTGTACCCACATCCACAGGCGTATGCTTTTCCATTCGTTGTACAAATGAGAGTATGTTCCCATCCTAAATGCATTTAGCTTGTTCTTGATAAAATCTCGATACACACCTCCGGCGACAGTCAAAACATGCATTTCCATGTCGTCGAAGTAGAGAACCTCTGCTGGGGTAAGCTGATCGTTGGTGTGGCCATGACCGCATTGCCCCTAGAATTGAAAAATGACAATTTGATATTCATTCAGAACAAACTTGGTTATTTTTTCCCCACGTATATAAACGACCCTGTTGATTAATTGCTAGAGAATGACTTGCACCACAAAAAACAGCCACAATACTGGCGTTGTCTCGATCGCGGTCAATTTCATCTGGAAACGGAACCTTCATTGGTGCAGTTTGGTCAGCCATATCGCCTAATCCAAGGCGACCATTCCCTCCGTTTCCCCAAGCGTACATTTCACCAGACACAAGCAAGACAATCGTATGACCCAAGCCACATGCAACGTCTTTAACTCGGGGCTATACGAATGATAGATTGCAATTTGCAGTAAATAAGTTACCTTGGATCGAAAGGCTTCTACAAATCGAGGCGTGTATTCTTTTGTCGCGTCACCATGTCCAAGACGGTATTTTTCACCGTTTCCCCAAGTGTAGAGCTCGCCATGAACAGAGACAGCGACAGAGTGAGTAGAGAGCGAGTCGATCTTCTTGAACATTAAATCGCGTGTTGATTCGAGCATTGTTGGTATGATTTTGTTCTCAGTACACTTGCTATCTGCACAAGCGGGGTGGTTGCAAGTGCCATGACCGAGTTTTCCGTGATCTCCTTTACCAAAGCTCATGAGATAACCGACGCGTTGGCCATCATCTGTCGAATCCTACGTGAAATCATCAATATTGTCTGTCTAAGTCCATCAACGTACATCAGTTTCTTCCGGTTTTGCTTCAGTGAGCTCTTGGAGAAAGGGATAGGCTAATTGCATGGGCAATGTTGGAGGTGCCTACATATGCACGTCGAAACGAACGAACATGAGGCAAATTAAACCTGGAGAAGGAGGCGAATGACTAGCAGAATGTGATAAAGTCGCCCACGTTTGATACTGAGCCCAAGTAAGCTAGACAATGCAGCTTCTTGGTCTTCTCGAGACGAGGTAGGCACTTGCTGGACAGTATTGAAGATTTCTTCAAAAATGGATTTATCATTTGTCTGAAGATGTTGCTCTGGACTGAGGGACAGTGGTGGTAAATCCGTGAGCATGCGAGGAAGCTGGTGGATGAGACGTAGAAGGGTTGTGTAATTACCGCATGCTTGACTGCGACTACGGATGGTTTGAATCAACCGAAAGAAAAGTTTGACAGCGAGCTGGGTCGAGAGAGGGAGTGATTCCAACGTAGTCACGCTTGCCAATGCCAACTATGACTGTTCGATTGGTGCATGTCAATTGTCATAGCGTTCTACCTTGTCTTTGTTGATTGGTACCATGTGCTCTCGTCTTGCAGACTTCATAGACGACATTTGATCCAAGAAATTGTAAAGAAGAACAAGTTTCTTCTCAAGTAGCGTGACGGGCCACATCCCTTCAAGCTCTTGAATGGCCTCGTTTAACTTCTTTCGGTCCTCAGGTGGGAGCGTCGGTCCTTGTTTGTCCAGTCGAAAGGAGCTCAACGCATCCAGTCTCATCGCTCCTATCGCGGGAAGGTACGAAGAAGAGGGGGTATCTTTCGTCGAATCACTTTCTTTCTCCTCGGGTCGTTTCCGCTTGAGCTCGTTGTACTTGTCTTCGACATACGTGGCGGACCTCAACAGCGCGATCTCCATCTTCTTCAGGAAGAAAGAAGATCCGATCAATCAGATTTGATCGAAGAGTCACTTTATCCGGATTTATGTGCATCAACCCCCCCTCACACGTTGAATGCACACTCTCTTGAGGCCAAGGGGGCTAAAGGAGATGCTGTTGGTCTATTCAGAAGTCGTGGTGAGCGATGTGAAGCTTGTGGCGGGGTCCTGGAGGCTTAATATGGCGTACTGCATCCTCTAAATGTACATTATGCCGCTTTATGAGATGCACCAGTGTGATGATGGAGGGGAGCAGCTCATGGACACTATGTCCAACGTGGATGTGAGACATCAGTTGAGGTTTACCCGCCTGGCGGACAAACATGAACTTCAGGCCGCACTGGAGCCATCGAAATGCGATTTTTAACATGACACGGAGAACTATACTACCATAGATTTGTCCATTACAAAACTTAAAGCAAGGCGGCAACTGCAGCAGCAGCAACAGCGGACAACGTGATGAAAGCAGCACCGCTGGAAGGAGCCTTAGTAGTAGTAGGGGCCGTGGTGGTGGTAGCAATCGTCGTCGTGGGTTCAGGAGTTTCTGGGTCAGTGACGAAAGGAACATCCAACACATCATCAGGGGATTGGATCACGCTGGAGTTGGTTCCGTTTGTCGAGTTCGACGCGACGGTCGTCACAGGGACAGTAGTGGCAGCGACAGTCGTGTTGGGGGCCGCAGTTGTAGTAACTGCTACGGTGGTCGCAGCGGCAGTCGTAGAAGCAGCGGTGGTGCTTGGGGTCTCAGTTGTGCCGGCTGTGGTCGTTGGGGCAGCAGTCGTGGGTGCATCCGTTGGAGAGGCCGAGGTTGGAGCGGCGGTCGTGGTCACAGCCTGGGTGGTAGGAACCGGCGACGCGGCGACAGTTGTCGTGGGGACAGCACCCGTGGTGACGGCTGGCGTGGTGGGGGCGTTGGTGGTTTGGCCTGCAACAAGAGCGGCGGCAACAGCGACGAAGGCGACGAATACTTTCATGAGAAAGTTGTTTTTCCAAAATGACCAGCATGGGGTGCTCTCTGAACTGTGTTGCACACTCCAGTTGGTTGTTGAACCACATGGATCCAGCGATTGATCCTCTGGAGTTCTTGTTTCAATGAGAATCGAAGAATTGGTGGTTTTGTCTTCGCTCTGCTGTCTTGTCAGGGTATAAACAATTCTCAACTCAATATGCACTTTGTACTTTGCCGTTCAGGGAGAGGCAAAGTCGAAAGTTCAACCTCGGGCCCAAACTCTGCACGAATATCTCCATGGAGAGAGTCGTCTTCTTCGTCGACGAGATCTGTCCTTATGCCGTCGCCACTGACCAGACTCTTGAAAAAACGACAGTCCAGTGAGCAATGTGCGCATGTAATGATCTCTGGCAGCTTCTGCGGCATCCAAGGCCCAAACATACTCGATATATACTCTACAGTGGGGAGACGCTAAACATCCTACCCCTTTTTTTATTTATCCTACCCTTTTTAACTTGAATAAAGTATGTGCATACAAATAATGGTATAACCACTAATCTAGTATGGCTAGCTGTTCTACTAGCATCTTTGTGTTTGCTTCGAGTCTGGATTGACCGATGGACACCACAAACAACTTAAAGCATTGTGATGATTTCTTTGGAACCACAAAGAGAGGCATAATATTCATCAATGCACTCGACTTGAAACCAAACTCATGTCTAATTGGATAAACTCTATTTTGATTCCTTTGAAGAGTATAGAGCTTTACATGCACAAGGGATAACTGAACGGACAATGAATCGGAGTCGTCTCACTCCATGAAATAAAAGTGTTGCGCATTGGAAGTAGACATGCATTCCAAGGCTTGCAGCTTTGATAGCCTGCTTCTTCTAGGTAACTATAGCACAGTTAAAGGCACATGCGATTCTATGAATACGTCGGTTTAAATCATTAGCACTGGCAACTTTAATCGAGAAAACACATCCACTACAATTCGGTGCTTTAGAAGTATAGCCTACAAAGCTCATAGTCTCGGTGTTTGAGCACCCGCCAATATTGATGATATGCTTGCCTGTGGTATACTTATAGATATGAAATAGTTCGACATCCTGTCAACAATAATTCATTTCTTCGATGAGGAAAGATTATTCACTGTAATGGACAGTATATCGTAGTTATAAGTCTAATTGATGAATGCTGCTAAGCAATGAACTCAGCCAATTATTTCACTTCAAGTCATTTGATTTCTCATGAGTCACTATAATCTAACTATTGAAAGACTTTGAGCTCCGCTGGTGATACAAATGCTCAACACGGATGCAGCAAACTAAGATTTAAAATGCATCCAGTGCAATCACGTTTACAATTTACCTAAGGAAACAATTCTCTCGTTATTGCTACGACAATCGACTGCTTTTGGACAAGTCACTTACTATAGAACGCCCTTGAACTGCACTGCAGGTAGAAATGCGCAACAATGATGCAGTAGAATGCGATTTACATGGTAGTTCAACAGAACGCATTAAAACAGACTCAATTGCGTCTTTGTTAATCCTCCATACCTGCACTGCTGTTCAAAGTTTTTCGTTATTGCGACTCATCACAAATCAAATGACTTACTGTACGAATAAATTGACACAAAGTAAATGTATGTTATGGACGTGATTGTCCTTTGTCTTTGACAGTCACAGTACTGGTTGAGTACAGTGTTTCCCTGGTATTGCAAAGTAGACCCATAACTACGACATAATGTGAATAATCTTTCCTCATCAAAGAAATGAATTATCGTTGACAAGATGTCAAACTATTTTCAGATCTATAAGCATACCTCAGACACATCACCAACTTAGGCTGGTGCTCAAACACCGAGACTATGAGCTTTGTAGGCTATACTTCTAAAGCACCGAATTGTAGTGGATGTGTTTTCTCGATTAAAGTTGCCAGTGCTAATGATTTAAACCGACATATTCATTGAATCGCATGTGCCTTTAACTGTGCTATAGTTACCTAGAAGAAGCAGGCTATCAAAGCTGCAAGCCTTGGAGTGCATGTCTACTTCCAATGCGCAACACTTTTATTTCATGGAGTGAGACGACTCTGATTCATTGTCCGTTCAGTTATCCCTTGTGCATGTAAAGCACTATACTCTTCAAAGGAATCAAAATAGAGTTTATCCAATTAGACATGAGTTTGGTTTCAAGTCGAGTGCATTGATGAATATTATGCCTCTCTTTGTGGTTCCAAAGAAATCATCACAACGCTTTAAGTTGTTTGTGGTGTCCATCGGTCAATCCAGACTCGAAGCAAACACAAAGATGCTAGTAGAACAGCTAGCCATACTAGATTAGTGGTTATACCATTATTTGTATGCACATACTTTATTCAAGTTAAAAAGGGTAGGATAAATAAAAAAAGGGGTAGGATGTTTAGCGTCTCCCTGTACAGTGTACATCCAAAACCCACCGAACGGACGACCGCAAGACCGACTTACTGTTTGTCAACTGGAGAGAGAATTATCGTGGGTGTCTCTCCTTTTCTTCTCGTCAATCTCGCCATTTGTTGCATGTTTCCGCAACCTCGCCATCTCTTGAGCTGTATGTTTTCCGACACAGAGAGAGAGAGAGCATTGCTTCGTCGAACACAACACTTCCAAGCAGTTCTTCAACTTGGTGGGACGACTCTTCGAGCTCCAGTTCGTTGTGTCGCATTACACATGTGAAACATGCGAAGTTCGAAGACGAGTTGGACACTTCTCTGCCTCGCCCGACACGACGCCTCATTGCTCCCACGACGCCCAAGACGACAGCCACGACCCGATTTATGTGGCAGAATAATCAACGCGACTATCTGAGACTGTTCCTGAGTTGGCACGCCAGACTTTGATGGATTTGATCCGGATTGGGCTCTTAACTTCCCTCCGGCGGCTTCAGCGTTGTCGAGTTTGTATCCAAGCAAGAGATCTGCCCCCCCCAGCAATGGAGTCTTACCGTGCTTACGGTGTTTACGGTGCTTACGGTGCTCTATCAACTTGCTTAGACTAGATGCAGCCCCTTGGGTAAGTTTGGAGAATATGCATCCAAGATGCACACTACCAATGTAATGGGTTTACATGTACGAAGGGCGCAAAAGCCCTCGGGCTTCTTCACTTGCTCGACGCCACCGCGCAAAGATGAACATACCAATGAAAGCCATGGCTGCGCCAGTAAACACAGACTGGGCAATCACAATGGCTTGGCTTGGATGCGTTGGCGAAGTATGGTCTTGGATTTCCCACATGGACAAAGCAAGACTGAGAGCAGTGGGTACGACGTGCTTGGTGTGGATCATTGTGAGCACTTGCATCCACTGGACAAACACGGAAAAGCTCACACTTTCCACCGCGTGAATGTCACGACCTTTCGCACCCTTCTCCATCGTGCAGTGGGGCTGTTCTTTGAGCAACGCTTGAGCTTCGTCATAAAAATCGGCGCACGACGTCGTGTTGGCTACAATCGCCAATTCATGGACTGTAGGAATCTTGTGGGTGACCACCGACGAGTACAAACCAGTTGTGGTCAAACAAGCAACGAGGTTGTTGTTCAAGAGGAGGTGGCTAAATGCTTCTTTGATTGCAGCTCGGTCGCAGTGCGTCGATGTCTTGGGGTACGCTCCAACGTCCATGAGTGCAACGACCATTTCCCACGTGACATATTTGAACACTTCGAGTTCCGAACAGTGTTGAGCAATGGATGCGGCCTGCATTTCAGCATAAAGCTCTTTGCAGTTCGAACTCTCATCGAACGCTTTATTTTGTTCGGCCGTTGGTTGTTTATGGGCAAAGAAGTCGCCGAGAGGCATATTCATGTCAGCAGCACAGGCGGCACTCAATGGACTCTCGTGGGTCGCCTTCTCCACAGCCTCCCAGTCGGCTTTCGTACACGAGCGTCCGGCAACTGGCGATGCAACAAGCGCAGCAAAAACCACAGACAAGAGCGACGTGAGCTTCATCTTGCAGATTCGGCAATGCCGAGCTTGGTTACAGTTGAGAAGATTTGATGGGCAGATCTTCAACGAGGTCTCCGGATACAAAAGATATCCTTATGAAGGGGACATTTGAAAGTGTGAATTTTCATTTCTTTCAGTTGGCCAGCGACAACGGCCGCAAACAAGGCCTTAACTAGTGGTTCCCAAAACTAAATTTTACCGCCTTCAGCAGCAGGATATTGGGAGACAAGTCGCTCTTTCACTTGTGGTATGGCACAGAAGATCTCCGGGTAGAAGAGACCTGAGCAATTTGAGCTTATACTTGTTGACCCTAACGGTAAGCTTGGCAACCATCATCTTAAGGCTAGAAATGTGAATTTTAGCGAGCATGCTGCTGATGTCTGACGTCCATTCCTTGAGGTCGAAGTACTAAAGTGCGTCAATGAAACCATGTTGGCGTTGCATGTGCACCACGATACATGGAAATGAACTTAATTGATTGTCGTTTAAAACCGTGGATATGTTGTCTCTCGTGGACACGCAATCGAAGACTTAGCAACATTGATCCGCAGATGTTGGGGCCACAGGCGATGCTTTGATCAACTTGAAGGGTTTTCCCTTGACTTTGGTGCCACCAGCATGCATATCTTTGGAGCGCTCGTATATTCTAAGCACGAGAGCTTCAATTGCTTTCGACACGCTGGAGACGCCGTCCGTCTTTTCATAGCCCAAGAGATCGCTCTGTTTGTGAAACATTTCATTCACAGTCGCAGCTACAGCCATATTATGGTCACACGGGCAAGACGTAAGGAATACCTTTGCGTTCGTTCATCTCAAAGAGTTCACATTCGTTTGTGAGGGCAGACGCCCGCGCGAACATCATGGAGTTGGCGAGGCGGTATGGGGTTACTTTGTCAGGCTTGCCATTGTGAAGCCAACCGACGCCTTCGACAGGATCACGGTAGACCTAGGCGGAGAATGTCATGGTCTAGTCAAACTTGAGAAGACATACGACATCCATGAGCAGTTTGGTCACTTCGTTTTCTTGGACGTAAGCTGGTGGACGTGGCTGATCCTTGTCGACTTTGTCGATTTTATTCTCCACGAGCATGACGCCGCCAAGGATGTCTGGGTCTGCATTTTGCTTGAGCGCTCGAAGCCAAGAGAGGCCACCGCTGGACAAACCAGGGTAAATTTCTTTGAACGAGTTTTTGCTCGTCACATCATAGACCAAGATCGCTCCTACGTATTCATGATGAGCCAGTTCTCATGAGTTTCATCTTTTACCATGGACACGACGGTAATGCGACGTCGAAATCGCTTGGTACCGCTCTTGTCCAGCGGTGTCCCAAATGTGCGCCGTGATATATTGATGCGACTCGCCGACTTTCCAGTCAGGGCGTTGGATTTTCACTACATGATGCCCACGTTTCAGCATTTGCCATCTTTGTGATCCAAGGACTTACCCGTCGCGAATTCTGGATTCAAAGTTGCAGCGCTCTTGTCGTTATACGAAAGCCCTCTCGCCCCGACGCCAATCAAGTTGGTTTTCCCAACGCCTGCAGACCCAATCATGATGATCTTGTACACTGTTTCCTTGACATCGTCGAGAACGACCTCCATGTTGACCCCTCTCTCTCACACGAGACGAAACCGTTTGTGTCGTCGAGTGTGGCGAAAATACATTGGGAACACCAAGGGTTTCGAAACGGCTGTGAGCTTGTTTATCGAGGGATTCAATTGGAAAAACTCTACAACGCTCGATCTTTGATGACGTCCGTGATGGGAGGAAATGGCATCGACTTGCTCAGCACGAGAACTTTGAGTTTGTGCGAAATGTAGCCCTTGACGTATCCTTTAAAGATCAAATTCGCGACCAAACTCTCGACTGCATCCATTGCCATCTCTGTGCCGTCAACTACGTCAATTGCGACTTGGAAATCCACAAGCTTCAGCTGATGCTTCTTGTCGCGGACAAAGTGAACCTTCTTGAGCAAATTGCGCATGACGATCGGCCGCAATTTTTCCATAAGCAAATAGACGCCTTGGAGGACGAATTGGTCTTGAAATTTGTCCAAGCTCTAATCCACAAGCAACATATCAAGCTCTCTCTCTTGATTGCGGTAACTTACTTGATTGAAATCGCGAATGTTGCCTTGCTGAATGGCTCTCGAAATGCCCAGGAACTCGTCCAGCGAATAAGTTTGAAGCAACGCTTGCGAAGGCATCACGCCAAGAATTAGCTTGACTGGCACGAGGAACTGCAAAATCTGTCTAGAATAGCCTTCAAGGAGTGAAATTGAAGAGACATTGTACCGCTTGTTTCGCTTGTACTTAGAATGACAATGACGCCAAGCATATTCCAGGCATTCTTCAGCTTTGTGATATTGATCTTCGTACATGAAGATACGCCCAAGATAGTATTGATAAGTGACCTGATCGCGCTTGACGAATCGGTTAAAATCTTGCAGTTCAATGGCGCGAATGAGATTACGACACAGGTTGATCGCGTTCAGCTACAACCGAGGGCATCATATCCAAGAAGAAATCGAGGAAGTTGTACATGGAAGTAAATCTTGAAGAGTTGGTTCACAATGTAAAGCGTGGCGGGTTTCTTAGACAATTCGGCTGGCGCACGGTCATTTACAGTCATGGAAAACGCGCGCTTGAGATGTTGCTCGGCATTTTTCTACAGCATGAAAGCATCAATAGGGGTCAAAAGCTGTTGAACAAACCACATTGTCGTGAATTTCGCCACCTCCTTTCTTTTGGCTCACTTCTTTATCTGCATGGAGGGCTAAGATACGGGCATCATACACCATGACATGCAGCCATGGCGCGAGCCAATTCGATTCTTCTCGGAAGACTTCGAGAAACTTGCTACGACCAATTTGAACAACAAGATCATTCACAACGCATACGTACATGAAACCAGCAATATATTCTTCGTATCCGAGCACATATTTCTCTTCGTATACGAACCGCTTGGCTTTCAAGAGTCCAATGACAATATCGCCGTACGGCTCTCCAGGGCCGCGGAACACATTTCGACAGGCCGATTCAACGGCACGATCGTTCTCACGGAACGCCTTAGGGCTTTGATTGTCGTATGTAATTGCAAGCAGAGCAGCCACATGCGCGCTTTGCTTGCGCTGGAGGCCGTCAGAGATCTCCTTGACAAGGCTTGGAAGGCTCATTTTCACAAATGGTGAGCAATTTTGGATAATCCGGATAATTTTATAGCATAACCGGACAGGTCGATGGTGAAAGATCCGCGCCATCGTCATGGCCTCGACTCGAAGGTCATCGCTTTCCTCGCAGCATTTGACCTTGATGTTCTCTGAAGTCTAGGGCTAGCTAGACCAACCACGTTGAAAGCCATATTGTGAGCGCTGGGAATAACGCCACATCGGACAGAAAATTTCTCGAGCGAGACCTAAAATTGACATTTGCGAAAGAACCGCCGTCTGATGGACTCACAAAAGCCACGTCTGTGGACAATCGACAGCCTGTATTCAGCTAAAAGGCAAAGGCTTTGCTGCATACCGAGTCCATGTTTAAAGATATTACGTTTGAAGTTGAATATCTCATGGGAACCGCGAGCTTCGTAGCAGTCATCGTATTGAGAGCAACATTCGAAGCGAGATTGCATTTGAGGTCAGAGAGGATCTTTTTGAAGCTAACAAGCAAAGCCGCGTAAGACCAAGAGGGCGAAGAAGCCCTTCTTTTAGTTATCACAGCGACTTACGAGCTTTTCATCTTGCCGGAATTCATAGATGCGGCCATCAAAGCAAGAATGTGGTGCTTGTGTAACCAACTATCGTCCACTCGACGCGCATGACAGACCTTAATGCTTATCAAGAAGGCAGACAACTTTGTATTATGCCTTTACGTTCTATACCGCATTGATTTCAATCTCGACCAAGAAAGAAATCCGAGCACGGGCTTCGTCGTACACGATGTACTCGTTGTTCTGGAGCACCAATGGGTCCTCGTGGAGCTTGTAGCCTTTCGGGAGGCCAGTCGTCGTGTCAAAGATGTTGAAGTATTTGCGGGCTGAGTATGCGTAGCTGTACCTTTCGTCTTCCATTTCGACTTTGACATGGAATGCGATCGAGTAAGTCTGTCCTGACACACAAAGCTCCTTGTCTTGGACGTTGACGGTGACTTTGACTGGAGCAGTCCATCTAGATCCAAAAATGTGGAGCTCTCCCATGAGACTAGCATAAGTCCATTCGAATTCTTGCGTTCCACTGGCGAGGAAATCTTCCAAGAGTTTCTGAGCTGCTCGGGAGAAAGAACGGCTCGTGTCGTTCGATTTGTCGTCTTTGCAAACGGCCCATGCGAATGGTTGCGGTAGTTCCTTGCCAACTTGTTTCAGCTTTCCAAGCGGAACTTTTGCACAACTAGCTGGCGTCACAATTGTTTTGAGGGGGTCATGCTGCCACTTTCCCATTGCAAATGTGCTCCCAGTGCCGTCTTCCGCCTTCTCCATGTACGTTGACGTCGTCACAGTGTGCATTTCACCAAGGTTAACATCGCAGAGGAGCATGTAGTACACACGACGATTGTCTTCCAAGACGAAAGGCGAGCCACAATACTTTAAACTCTTTGCTGACTCGTCGGCAAAGTAAATGCCCTTGCCAAACGCATAGCCCGTCTTGGGCGCTTCTTGCGGTGCAATGCAAAGACCACGAGACAGGATGCCCATCAAGTTGGTCTTCCTCGTGCTGTGCCAAAGCAACATGTGATGCCCCTTGTCGAACTGACAGTCCAATTCATCCTTTCGCTGCACCGACAAGACGCGAGAGACTTTGTACGATGTCTCCTTGCCGTGGAATCCAGCCGCAAAGTACGTGGAGATCATATCGACTTCCATTTGAGACGACGGCGTCAAATGAATCTGCAGAGCGTTGTAGCAATAGTCCAAAGGATGGACGGTCGTCGATGATTTGGCGCCGAGGATGATCTTGCTGTTGGTGGCAATCTCAACCAGTTGACGCACGCGTGTGATTTCCTTATCCACGGCGTCGACAGTCATAAACGCCTTGAGCGCCGAGTCGCTCGTCGCGTCGCTCTCAGGGACAAGTTCGTAGTACCGACTGCTCTTCTCGGCGACTGCCTCACTGGCACTACGCCATGCATCTGCAAATGCGGTAATTTCCGAAGCTTCGAGATATTTGCCATCAATTGCGCCGCCATTCATTTTCTTCTGGAGCATGTCGTTGTCGAGAATCGTTTGCTTGATCTCCCCGAGTCGGTCGATGGCTGTCATGAGCACCGCAGGATCCAACTCGATAAGTGGGAGATCCTCGAGATTGTGGAATTCGCTCCTTGCGGCTTCTTCGAGACAGTTGATGTCTGTGACGACTCGAAGAATGTCTTGGACCACAGGTAGAAGTGTAGATTTCGTCTTGGGAATAATTTCTTTGTCCGTCAAAGGAGCTGTGACCTTGGCATCGTACTCGTGGCGTTCGTTCTTTCGCTTGAAGAGCATGTACTTGCCTGGTTTCTTCTCAAAAGTGTCGGGGTTGCCAAAGACATTGCCCGTTTTGCTCTTGAAGATCTTTTTGAACTCGTCGACAGCCGACGCGCTGTCGTTGAATGGCGTGTTCTGGTACTTGCCAGACTCACCGATGCGACCCCAGTTGGTGAAGAGAATGAAGACGTTTTGAGTCATGTGGTGGGCGATTTGCATGCGGTAGAAGACATTGACACCGTGCTGGCCCGACTGGACATCGACTTTGGTCAATCCCACCGAGTATTCAACGCCGTCTGCATCGACAAATACCTTGTCCTGACGTCCTGCTTGGCAGTCATTGTGGAGTTGAGCAGGCACGGCGACTGTCTTGACCCAGCCTTGGGCATGACATTGATTGAGAAACACCGTCGCGTCATGTTCGAACGGTGGTGGCGTTGGAAACTTTGGCACTGGTGGCGAGTTCGCCTTGCCCTCGTTCGTAAGCACTCGGAGCAAGACGCCAGAAGGTTGCTGGCGAGCCAAGTCGATGGCAGATCGTTTGGCTTTGTCCAGTGCTTTCGGCGGTACTTTTTCTTTGAGCAGTAATTCCACCATGGCTTCATTTTCAAAAGATCCAAGAAGAGTTGGAGCCACCGCAAGATGGAGAACCGTCTCGCCATATTTGTTGGCTGCCGTGATTGCTTCCTGGCGTTGCTTGGATTGGATTTTGATCGTCAAAGACTTGGTTGTCCCGTCGATTTTGGTTCGCTTGGCGGTGGAAATAAGGCCTAAGCAAATGCGCACATCATCGATTTGATTGCGCACCACAGCGTGCATGAAGCAAGTGTTGCCCTGGTCATCTGTCTCGGTGATGTTGGCGCCGTAATGCAGCAGCAACGCCAGAGTATGCTCTCGCAAGAAGACATGTGGGACGTAAATAGCACGCATGAGGAGTGAGAGTTTGGCAACAGGGGAAGACTCTTGAGGCGAGCATTTGACTTCCAGTTTCGTCTTGAAAAGACCATTGGGGGACACTTTGGCAGCGAGGACTTTGTCGAGGAGGTCAAGCAGCAACGTTGCATCAAACGCTGGGGAATCCCAACAAGAATCGACGAGGATATTGGCCAAGTTGTTGCCTTCGCTGTCTGCTTTGACGAGGTTGGCTTTACAGCGTGCAAAGAAGACGAGAATACGGGCCATCTTGGTCAAATTGGGCGTTTTGGACCTCGCGATACGCTTGATGGCGTACAAGACAGAAGTCTCTTCTGCTGTCGTAAGTTGGTTCAACAAGCTTGGATCTACGTGGAGGAGAAAACGAAGCCAATGCAAGCGCCCATGCACTGCTGCAAAGTGCAATGCGGTTTCGCCAACTTTCGTCTTGGCTGCTACGGGGATCTTGGCGTCGACTAATTGCCAAGCAATGGTTCGCACGACGCCGGTGATTTCAACATCCTGCTGTGCTAGAATATGCAATAGATCTCGCCTTGCTCGTTTGTCTGGAGCAGAACTTTGTCCTTGGAGTTCACGAGACCTGTGATGAGGTTGAGCGTCTACAAGATGACCACGAGATGAGCCAAGAAGAGGCGAAGAAATGTACCAGTTGATAGCTGTGGCTTCGAATCGAGTCTTCGGCTGCTTGACGGCGGCAATAGCCAGCATTCAAGAGCATATGACAGACGCCCTGCCACGTTTGTTGGACCGCGTGGAAGTACAAACTGATCTTCTCGTCACCTTTTGTGAACTGGACGTGAATGTTCGCTCCTTGCTGGATTAAATTCGTCACAATGTCCTTGCGGCCGTGGGCCATTGCTCGGCCTAGCGCTGTGTCGCCGTTCTTGTCTTGGATTTCGAGAGCTCCTTTAGGGGCGATAGAGAATACTGAGCGTACTCACGATGGCTCCCGCCGCAGCTCCAAGGTGAAGACAAGTTCTACCAAGGCAATCTTGCGTCGTCACTTGAAGACCAGCAACCAAGCACAAGCTGCCGACCGTCTCAATTGGATCGCTCTCTTTTGACGGGAGCTCAGCGAGATAATTTGCAAACTTATCGGCATTGTCAATATTCTGGCGATGGAAATGCCAGTCCAAGTCGATCTTTTGGAAGGCAAAGTGGAGTACAGAGAAGCCAAATGCGTAGACAGCACTCACATCGGCGCCATGGGCAATGAGAAGACTCTCTACGTCAAAGGTTGCTTCAGGAGTCATGACAGCACTATTGATGGCAAAATGCAGCGGCGTCCGTTGGTGAACGTCGGCTTCATTGATAGCATCCGTTGAAAGAAGGAAGAGCGCTCGAAGCAAGTGCAAGTCTCTGTTGGCGCATGCATAATGCAGCGGAGTTCGGCCTTTGGCATCGCCCAGACTGACAGCAGGAGCAACACTACGATGCTGAAGCAAGACTGAAATGGCAGACAATTTGACGGTGGTTTTGGGCTCCTCGTCGACTTGCATCGAAGGACCCTCGTTGTTTTCTTCTTTCTCGTCGTCCTCCTCATCTTCTTCGTCATCGTCGTCTCCATCTTCCATGTTTTCGTTCTCTTCTTCTTCGTCACCGTCGTCACTGCTCTCGTCATCGTCATCTTCTTCAGTTTCTGCCTCACTGTTGTGAGAGTCATGGTCAGCAACGGGTACAGCGCCCTGCTCCTTGGGATCAGCAGGGACTTCCTTCTTCTTTGCCTCTTCCAAGCACAAGTCGTCCCATGTATCATCTCTAAATTCATTGTACAAAAGGCCAAACTTGACTTCGTTGGCATGGAGCTCTTCTTTTGTGACGGAAAAGCCCATGAGGATTGCACTGCTGAGTGGCGAGAGGCCATGGACGTTCTTGGCACAGACATCAGCGCCATATTCCATGAGAGCAGTCGTCATTTCGGCATTGTTGCTTTCAAGTGCAAGATGCAATGGTGTCTTTTGCTTGACCGGAAACGATGGTTGAGCGCCATGGCGCAGTAAACACTTGACAATGTCCGTATGTCCACGAGAGGCAGCGGCAAAGAGTGGCGTACAGCCTTGAATGTTCCTTTCAGGGTCAGCCAGGAAGAAATTTGGATCCGCCTTGCGTGCTAACTAGTGAAAGCATAAATCAACGAAGATGGCAAAGAACGTACCAGCGCTTGGACGCCCAACGTGTGGCCATTTTCACAGGCTATGAGCAGAGCCGTCTTGTAGTTGTAGACCGCGTTGATGGTTTTCTCGGACCATTCGGCATTTTCCAGGAGCAGAGCGAGGACATCGTCGCCTCGCCACCCGCGGGATGTGGTCAACTTTCGTGATGCAGCCGCATGCAAGAGGGTTTTTGTCGTCCGCATTCGCCGTTCTTTCAGTGGATCCTCCGAATCAATCGGTCCTTGGCACATAATTTTGTCCACATGTGGTGTGTGTTCGACTAGAAGCTTGACCAAGTCGCAGAATCTCGTATCCTTGGCCAAATAATCAATGGTACACTGCGTAATTCGCTCGGTGTCGATAAATTCCATTAGCGGGACGTCGCCGTTCGAGTCGACCATTTCCAACGCTGCGTCGATCTCTCGTTTAAGAAGTTTGTCAAGTAAACGCTTGATGACATTTGGACATTGTTGGCTGCTTGCAACGTAATGGAAAAGATTTTTCCCCAATGTGTTTTGAACTACTTGGACAGGTTGATCGGTCGCGAGCATCTTCTCGAGGTAGTCGTGCCCGCACAAGGCAGCCCATGTCCACAAATCGGAATTATCACTGCCGACGGCAGAAAAGTCACTCGTGGCCATGAGGACGTCGAACAAGTCTTGGTTGTGTCTTGCCATGACTCTTGAGAGAGGTTGCGAGTGTTGACTCAAGTCTTCGTGCGTAACATGGGCGCCGTGGTGGATCAAAATCTTGGCGATCTCAACATAAGCTGCGTTTGGCACGGTAGAGCATCGGTCGACGAGTGCTTGCAGTGGAAATTTGTTTTCAAGCGTCGCATGGTTGGGGTCGGCACCGTGAGAGAGCAAAAATTCAATCTCGTCGATGTTTCTGCCCACTTCGCACTGGAGATAAAGCATCGTCGCGCCGTTTGCATCGCGAAAATCAATGGCTTTTTCACCTACCGGTGCATTCTTGATGAGGAAGCGCGAGCAGTCGTATTGTCCCTTCAACGCAGCGACGGCCATGGGGGTGTAGCCCCAAGCGTTGCGGAACCAAGTCACCGCTGAAATCGAATGCAGCAGCTTGACACAAGACAGCCAGCCGTACGCTGCTGCGTAATGCATGACGCTATTCAACGACGAGTCGACGGCGTTCCTACAAGACGACCATGTAAAGTATTTCCATCGAACTTGAAGACATCGTACGCATTAGAACCAGCATTGAGCAGCTCCACTGAGACTTGGACGTGGCCATTCATGCAAGCACTCATCAACGGCGTCCTGCGGACTTTGCTGGGTGCGTCAACGATCACGCCATGCTTGAGGAGAACTCGAACGCATTCAAGGTGACCTTCTTGGGCAGCTAGATGTAGCGCCGTGGATTTGTCGGAGAAGCTAGCATTTCCATTCGCTCCAGCTTGTAGCAATACCTCGACCACGTTGCTGTGGCCATTTTCAGCCGCAAAGTGAATTGGTCGAGCGCCGCTGTTCATCGCCACTTCCAACATGTCGGCGCTGGTATACTCCAGCAATGGCTTGACATTCTCGACACGGCCCAGGCTACATGCAATGGAAATGGGCAAGTCTTTCTGCTTGGTCCGAGCCATGGCATCGACGGCAGCGTTGAGGAGGATCTTCAGCGGCTCTGGACTCGAACACGCTGCTGCGTAGTGCACAGCTTGCCAACCATTGCGATCGACCTCAGCCAAGCACGACGATTCGATTTCATCGACAAGAGCTTGCAGGTACGCAGGATTGGGATTGATGGCGGCAAAGTGGATCGGGCGAATGTTGTGGTTGGTTGCTTTCTTGAGCACGGACACTTTCTTGAACGGTTCTAGAGGCTCCGTGCCTAGAACTTGAGCATGCAAGTTGTTGTAGCCCCATCCACCACGAGCCAGCAAGATGGAAACCAACTTGTGGGCCAAGACGACGTTCCCAGACATCGCGACCAACTGAAGCAAGCGTTCCGACGGGTCGATCCAAGTCTCGCCAGGATAAAAGAGCATGAGCATCTCGTAGGACAACGTCGGGCACGACCAGAGACTTTCTTCAAAGTCGGAGTCGAGCTCATCCGAGTCAAATGGGTCTGCTTCCAGCGACTCTTGATCATGCAAGAGTGCATTGTTGCCTTCTTTGCCCCCTCGACTGGCATTCAAAGCGCGTCTAGACAAGGTTCACCTCGTCCATTCAATGAAATCACGACGCACCGATTGTAGTCGCTATATGCACTTGTATGGCTTCCGTATCGAGTGTCTTGAGAGCGCAATGTGGCTTGCTTGCAAACTTGAGCTTCTGTTGTGCGTTTCTGAATGCCAAAAATATGCTCACAGCCTAAAGTTTGGTTCATAGAGGAATGATGAAACCAAAGCACCTTCAAGTCGCTGCGCTCGACAGCATAATCGAGCGCTGTCTTGGCGACGCCGACGCTCCGCGTGGCAAAGCACGAATGGATATGCTTTGCGAAATCTGGATTGGTCGTCAAATCCTCGAGCATTTTGTAATTCCTGGTCAAGACGGCTCGAATAACTTCCTTGGAGCTTGACAGGACGTCATGGACTTTGGCACGGAAGGCGTGGTCGCCACTCATTTCGTCGTCTTCGACTGGTGTCGTGATTTTCGCAGTGCATTTAGGCAAGCCAGAGGCTTTTTCGAGTTTGACCGCCGCTGACTTTGCTGACTTGGCTCCTTTTTTCGTCGAGATTGAGGCGCTAGACGACGTCTTGCGTTTCTTCAAAGGTTGCAGCGCGTCCTCAGGCGCATCTTCCCCTGCAGCTTCCTTGGCCAGGATGTTTTCGATCTACAATCGCCAATTGTCAATGTATTATCAACTTGGAGCCGTGTACTCGGTTGACGTGGCGCTTGGGCACTTTGTACTCCCCATGATTGACTTCGTCGAGGTGGATTTCACACAGAATCGCTTGGACTGGCATCAAGTCGTAGCTGCCCTCAACGTAGACATCCGAGCCTTGCGTTTTGTCGAAGTAGATGACGTTCACTTGCGCCGTCTCGTCGTCAAGCATCTCGTTGATTGTGTCGTCTAAAAGCTGCGCGACCCAAAATCGTTCGTTCTCGTCGTCACAACGCACAGCCACAACGCTCAGCGCTTCAAACAGAGTCTCAACGCCATCTTCGTCGTAGACTGGCACCTTGGCGGGGGCGGGGGCAACCGCCGGAGCAGTTGGAGGCACAGGCTTCTTGCGCTTGACCTGTTTGGACTTCTTGCGTGCCATGAGCAAATTTGAAAATGACGACCCCAAGTGGCATCATCCAACATCCGACACCCAAGTGGACATCTCCAAGTTGTCGACTGGCGACGGAACTTTCGGCGACGCCCGCGGTCGTTCTTTCAGCACTACAGCTAAGGTATGGTCACGACGACAATCCACGGCATTCTGTCGCGTAGAGAGGCTATCTTGGCGGCAGGAAGTTCTCCATGTGGATTAATTTTCACGACCCGCTCATATTAGACCGTCAATTGGACGGACGTTGTTATTTATAGCTCATACTTCCATGGAAGTTTCCTCGACTTTTTACCACACCGTGATGGCAGGTTGGTGTGGCTCGGTCTGTTGAGCTCCTCCTGGCCTCACCAGGACGACACTCTGCAGCTCATGAGCTTAAGACAGCTCTTGTGCCATTGGGCTTTGTTGGTCATTGAAGGTTGGTTGCTGAAGGCGAAGCATCCTCGGCCGTTCCACCCATGCCAAGACAGTGAATGGACGTCCAAATGACCATCAACAGCGAATAAGTGGCGGCGTAATTGTCGAGCAATGAGATGCCTAACTGCTTGCACGATGGCTTGGAGAATATTGGTGCGCTAGAACTCAACATGGACGATTTTTCAGTGTGAACTAGCCACAGCGTCTAATGCCATGTGCATCGCGTCGTTGAAATGGCTTGGAGCGTTTTATAGAGGCCACGGCCGCACATCTGTCTATTCAGTGCATTCACCAAGTATTGGAAGTCTGATGCAATAGTTTTCCTCTCCGAGAAAGACAATCCAGTAGTCCAATACGGCAGCGGTGAATTTTCAGTTAAAACTCGAAAGAGTCGCTGCGGTTGCGATTTTCATGGCCGTCTTGTTTGGAGGTCTTGTGCTGCGCCGAATTGGACTCGAGCTCGTGCAATGCACGGTCCGAGTGGGTCTCCACGTCTGAGGGAGCTTTGGATATCGTTGGCTGGGTCACGTTTGGCTTTGATGCCACGGGGGGCTGCTGCACTTGGAACTGCTGCACTTGGGGCTGCTGCATTTGGGGCACATAAGCTGGCTGCTGCACTTGGGGCTGCACATAAGCTGGCTGCTCAACTTCATTCAATGTTCGGCCAGAATGAGTATCAGCATCTGAAGCAACGCTGGCTATGGACGGCAGAACAGTCACTGGCTTGGTCGCTGGAGGCTGAGCGTACACGTTGCGGCTGTCGTTTTCATCTTCGTCGTCCTCATCGTCGCTCAGGCGCTTGAATCTGGCAACAATGAAGCCAGCTACGGCGAGAACAACCACTGCGCCAATACCGATACCAATGTAGGTTCCCACATGCGACGAGCCGCTGTCTGAGGATTGCGAGGATGTCTGGTCGGAGGATGAACTTGGTGTCGTGGTTGTTGTGCTGGCTGTGGTTGTCGGGACTTTCGTGGTCACCGTTGTGGTTGGAGGTGGGGTCGGCAACGTCGTAGTTGGTGCTGGCGTTGGGGCAGGCGTCCATGTTGGGCATTTGTCGCCGCCGGTCATGATGCATTTACCAAGAAAGCTGTTGTCGACACAGAGAGCAGTTTTGTCCTTCGAGTACTTGAGGCACGGCGGGCAATTGCTCGTGCCGCGGTCGCACTTGGTTCCATTCGACATTTGGCAGATCTGCTCCGAGCACACTTCTGGTATATCATCCGCAAACGCTCCAAGCAAACCGCACAGAACGACGATGAAAGCCACGCGTGTATTCATGATCGACATCTTCAACGCGGCGGCAGCGAACAATGGATTTTGACAAGTCCAGTGTTCCCGGATAATTATCCGGATTTCTCCAAAAAATACTTTTTAAATTTAATATTAAAAAGAATTACTATTTTTTCGATGCATTGATCAGATATAATTTTTCGGTGAATATTTAATTATCTTTTACCTCTGAATTTTTTGGACTCGAGTATGTAACGACGAGACATCCAGGACCCAATCTCTCGCCTTGCCGGCGAGCGACCATGGGCTCTTCTGACGTGAACAAAGCCAATACATTACCCAAAGTCGACGAGAAGGTGGAAAGTCTCGCACCGCCTTCATCCTTCGCTTGGATTTTTGCTGGAGAGAATGTCGACGAGTGAGGTCTTTTCAAATAGCAGCACAGGATGATTTTTGATTTCGAGGGTTGGGGGCTTCAGGCCTTTTGGGGGAGATGGACAAGGGAGATAATGCTATTATCCTTGGCCCTTGAATGCCCCCCCCTCATTGGCTTTCTCTCTTTAAACTACAGCCGACCCAGCCGTGAACTCGTTTTATAGGGGCAGTTCGTGAGTCAATGAGTTCCAGGGCCATAGTTACGACAGAAGAGAAATTTCAGTGTGGATGAGCAACAAACACTGTGTTGTCTATTGAATTGTATCTACGCTCTGTCGGGAAGTGTAGAGTAACCCTGGCGTTCAGCCGTGCCACGAGAGCCAGCGAAATAACCCAAAGCTGTGCCAGCAAGGACTCCACCGATGACATAGAGCCATGTCCACGTTGTCTCAGAGGCTACGAGGAAGATATTTCAACAAAACGACCGTCATGAACGGCTATACCAGAAGTTCCAGAAGTTGTTGGAGCTGCGACAGGGTCCGAGTTGGAAGAAGTAGGCAAGGCGCAAATGGAGCTGTCGGCTGCGAATTCGGTGAGCGCGAGGAAGGCCGAGAAGGGGCACAGCTCTATAAGATATTAGTGGATCAAAAGAAAGTGAACTCACCGCTCGAGCATCCTGGGACGGACAACGGTTTGCCTTGATACAAGATACGAACATAGTGGTCGGTTTGATTCGCGTAGACTTCAAAGATCATGTGGCTGGCATAAGGCACCCATTCAGTGAGCCACGATGCGCCACCGAGGGCTCCCAAGACTGGCATGATGGTCGTGTCGTGGGCTATACAATCACCGTGATCAACCTATTGTCATACTGACGTCCACAAACCAGCCGACAAGACAAAGCGTGGGGCTTGTTGCTTCGTGGCGCTGATGGCGCGTTGGCGAATACGGTTGATGTACGCAGCCATGCCCACGCGAGCATATGAACTTTGATTGTAGAGATATTGCTGGATTTGAAACGAAGATTCTCGTGACGTGGTGCGAGCGAAGAGATCGTCATCAATACCCGACGGAAGGGAGCGGTCAGTGCATCTACATTCGTTCATAAGCACTTCGTCACTGGGGGAACATTTACTTGGCAGTCATGAAGCAGTCGAACAAAGTGTCATGGCTGTAATGGCTCACAACTTTTTGCAAATCGCGCTCGAGTTGCTGGTTTGCAGGGCTGTTTGTCCACGCCAAGTATTCATCCGACTTGCGCCACGCAGCATCAATCCAACTCAACTTAGGGCATACATTTGGATTGGGAGTGACAATAGCGCGAGAGTAATCGCTCGTGTGCCATGGCACAGCCGCCTTGGACGAATCATTTACACCACGGGGGAAAATCTGGTCGATAATAATCTACAGGAACATCCATTTAGACTTCAATGATGGAGGGGGACGAGAGCTACCATGCCAGAGTTGATGGTTCGCGGGATATCACTGCTCTCGAAGTAAAAGTCTAGAGCACGGAATTAGCTTCTGTGACGTCTTTGAGAACCAATTAGGTACCGGAGGTGTTGGTCAAGTCGAGGCCATCAGTGGATTGAAAGAGACCTCTAGGACCAACGTACGCTTCCCGCAAGTGCCTACACGTCGAGATAGTTATTCTTTGGTAATCTTCACTTCACATACGCGCCGTTCTGCGTTTGTTGGTGATATCCCTCGTCGATCATTTGGCCAAGGTTGCACGTTCCCGCGAGGATGTTGTCACCTTTGGTGTAAATCTTTTCAAATTCACGGGACACGATGAGTGGTTCCTTGTCCGATTTGAGTTCGGGGCGTTGAATTTCGTGGATGTTGCAATTCCATTCCTCGTTGTAGCCATCCCAGCATTGACTACCAGACCAAGGTGTGCGGGCTCCATGGCGGACGACCACTTGGACTTGAATGAGCTGAACGTTCGTGGCTTTCAATGGCTGAACGCGATTCGCGTTCATGTCCTTGGCACAATAAGCTGGGTAGTCGGCGCGAGCCAACGCCGCCATAGACGCGAGCAAGACGAGGCCAAGCATGATGACAACTCCACGTGGAATTCAAAGTCAGTCGATCCATGTGGTGCCCGTGGAAGGGTTGACACGATTGGCATTCCAGGTGAGATTCTTTTCATTTGAACTTTGTATGCAAAGTCAACTTTGAGCAAAATGTTCCACCAGGCATGTCGACAATTTCCAGATATTTCCTGGACCGTAGCGCATTCCCCCGAATTCCTTCATGCCCATTCACAAATGTCGGCAGGTAGAATGCCTTTCGATTAGCCCCTTGAGGCTAGAATACTTCCCCTAATAGGTCACGGCCGAATTCCTGCATCATTTATTTTGTCGTCTTGCTTGGTCGAGATCGACTGCCCCCAGTGCAATGAGAGACGCATAGTGTTTCGCCATCTTTCAGCTTCTCATTTACGCTCATTTCCCTGCAAGACAGCGGCGCTACAATCGATAAAAACCCACGAGGTCTAGCTTTCTAGCTTGTGAGAGATATAGTTTCAACGAAGGGGGTAAAGAATTCCACGAACGTCACCTCCAGTTGTCGTCGTCACACACAACCTGAGTGCGTGAATTGAACATCCAAGTACGTGCTGATCAAGTCGCTCTCGCTCTCCGTGGCTTGCTCAAGCTTGGTAATTTAAGCTTTTTAATTATCATTTTTCTTTTACCCTGTTTGGACGCACTTAATATATAGGGATGGACTTGACGACTCACGACGATGGGGCACTTGCCTGTTCCCCTGTTGGGGCGTCGGGGCCACCAATTTGTTTCAAGAGGCTGTCCAAGCAAGTCACGTCGTACTCGTTCAGCAGCGACGATTCAATGTCCTCCAATTTCTTCATCACATTCTGTCCATTCAAGGTCAGGCGAACAAAATGCAATCCAATCACGTACATCTGTCTCGACTTCGCCAAAGCCAAGCGAGTCATCATACGGCATCAAATCTTCTTCCAAGATGTCCACCGGCAAATTCTCTGGGTCTTGGTGTGTGATATCAAAGCTGTGGGATGAGTCGAGCTGCAGAGATGCCGGTGGAGGGGATGGTTGAAGTGTGTTATGTGGCTGTGGTTGCAATTGCACCAAACTTGTCGGTGGCGGCGAGAAAATACTCAAAGTTGTGTCCACTGTCTTTGGTTTCTTCGGCTTGATAATTTTTTGAACTCGTTGTGGAGATGATTCGACTACAGGCCGATGACATGGGATTCGACCTTGTGGTCGGGTCGTACCGATTTCAAATAATTTGTCTGGAATGGCGGGAGAGAAGCCAGCAGCAGCACTTGGTGCACTAGCGGCTGGAGCTGGAAGTGCGTTAAGCGCTGGGACTTCGACAAATTTTCGCTTCTTAAGGGAACTCTTGGGTAGCTGCAACTTGTCTGTTGACGAGGGGAGCGCAGCCTCAGCAGCTTGGAGGAGAGGGGGGTCATCCATTGCGAGGAAGCGCAAGACGTCGCGGAATTCTTTCGGGCCAAGACGACTGCTACCTGTGACCAAACTACAAATAACAAGGTGAGGGACGAACATTGGGGTACAAGTACTCTTCAGTAACGATGGCGTCATTGTCTGACGATAGAGTGGGCACTTGGTTATGCTTGCCACGGTAAATCTGAAAGAGGACCCAGAGGATCTTCTTCATTTTTTCTTGCATGATCATTTGTTTTTCTTTGGCAGATTCAAGCTGCTTCCACAACTTCATGTTATCGCTGCGGACGATAGCATTGTCAATCTCGACGTCACGCAGTCGCTTTTCCATGAGTTCGTTCTTCATCTTGAGGTTTCGCATCTCCTGGAGTATTTCTTGACTCAACTCATCTCGCTTGATTTCAATCGCTTGGGACGAGGCAGGGGTCGTGTTGACTTTGCGTTTGATCAATCGGAGGAGTTCCGGCTTGTCTCGGAGAAACATCTTGTGTCTGAATTCGCGCTTGTTCGAGTCGAGAACGCTCTTGTGGAACCCATACATATTCAATTGCCGCACAAACGACGGCAAGTTGCGGTGTTTGAAGAATCGGGGGAGCACTTGCTTGACAAAGACATCCGGGTCGTGGATGATGATTGTGTCGCCCGTTGCATTCCATCCACATATCGACGAGAAACTTGGGGTCGAGAAAATCTCAAACGTCTTGCTCAGGAACGCCGGTAGGACCGCGTCTTTGTCTTCTTTTTCCATCAAATCTTCCGGTTGGGCCGCCGTCGCCGCCATCGTCGTCGTCCGTGCGTGGTCCATGCCAGCCAATTCTTTTTCAGGCCGTTTAGTCGGCATCGACAAACATAAAAAATAAAAAAAGTCACGTT
Source organism: Aphanomyces euteiches (assembly GCA_021527685.1). Taxonomy (NCBI): domain Eukaryota; phylum Oomycota; class Saprolegniomycetes; order Saprolegniales; family Verrucalvaceae; genus Aphanomyces; species Aphanomyces euteiches. The sequence goes on from JAJGMV010000002.1 coordinate 1,774,595, forward strand.
CTGGCGCTTTTCTCCCATAAAATTTGTGATTATTTTTAATACTTTTTCAATTCGGCGATAATCCCATACAAATTCCTTGTTCATTTCATTCAAAATTATAAAAATACTAGCGGAATCGCACTAAAATCAAATTAAATTTCGTCGAAGTTTCACCTAAAAGAAGCCAGCTGACAAATCCAACGCTGATTGGCTGAAATTTAAACTGAATTAGCCAATCAATGACGACAGCGTTTCATGTACAGTCTAGACTGTCAGGAAGAAAACATATCAAAAATTATAGTTTTGAAAATTTATATATTCATGTATGAAAAATGCCAGGATTAGTTTACGAGAGATTATCGAGATCCATGAAGTCGACATTGAAACAGGAATCAACCGGGCCAAAGAGCCATGGGAGGAAATCTCAATAAAATGTCGACTGTTTCCATCCAACTTCTGGAAACACATAGAATTGGGCCGAATTGGCCGCTTTGATAATTCACCGAAAGCTTCTCCATGGTGTCAACGATGATGTTGATGTGCAGTGCTGGAAACAGTCGAATTGATAGCTCCTGTGAGCCCCCTTGGCACAGTTGATTGCTGTCATTTTTTTTGCCAGTCGCTAGCATCTATAGGATCCAAGTGTCTTATCTTATTCGACGGCAAACAACACACTTCAGATTGATTCAAGGCCTTGGTTGCCATAGAAAATAAATGACTTGATTTTTGTATCTTGCTGCAATCTATTATCTCTCTCAAAATTGATATGAAAACCTCTGAAAGTTTTGTTTCTTCCTGACAGTCTGGACTCTGTAACGCCTCGACTGCAACTGCTCACTTCGTGGGTTCGATGGAATGACCAATCTGTCTCATTTCCAAACGTGTGGCGATGGACAGCGCGGCGCGGCGCTTCGGAGGCCATCTTGTCGTCAATCTAGAAGCGTTTATGCGAGGGAAGAACGCTGGCTCGAGAAAGAAGCGCAACGACGAGGACGAGCACGCTGCCGTCAATGAAGATACGATCGCTCCCGTCAACATACGACGAGAAATCGCGTCAACATTCGCCCACAAAGATGGATGCTCCCGACACCGACTGACCGTGGGAATGATGTCTTGAAACGAAGGAACGCACTGGCTGGAAGCTTGTGAATGGCTGAGACGACGGAAATTGGTGCCTTTGTGGTCAAACATGTGCTCAAATGAAAGCGCTTGACTTTGGCATTGGGGCGATTAGATTGGAGAAGATGCAACGACCGACACTGTTCTTCCACGATTACGGTACAGAGATAGAGTCCTCCATGTTGACCTAATTAAAGCGACGAATTGTTTCGTCAATATGGACAACCCTCCTCGAGCTAAAAGTAGTCATCGGTGAGGCGATCGCACCGCTCACGACGAACTGCGTTATCACAACAAACTCAAGAAGGAAGATCGTGCTGTAGACTCTACAGCAAGAATATGAGGGAGCCCACCTGCCACGAGATTCTTCACGCTCATGGCCACAATCCGAGACACTGCGCCGTCGAGTACGCAAACACCTGACCATTTTTATATGCGTGCCCCTTCCTTCCTCTCAACAAACCGCATCCATGCGTGTCTGGTGCGGCGACTCTGCTGCAACCCGGTGCACACATTGGTGGGGAATTAGTAAACAACCCTTCCCCGCCCGAGGTCTCAGTAATCAAAGGAGGGGTGAATTTTACGACCAATATATACATCATATTTACATATAAAGTCATACAAAATCAGCGTCGCGTTGATCTCCGAGCTTATAACAATGCAAGGACCACAGGAACAAGCTGGCTTGTAACACGCGTCCTGGCCGAAGGGATGACCAAACTTAGCCGTCGGTTTCATATCGTTGGGAAGATACGCCCCTGTCCTCCTGTCAAGTAACAGCGAAATGCATCCAATGTGCTTGAAACCCATGGCAAGGGTCGGTGAGTCATCATTTTGAAGCCCAGCCTTCTCGAGGCTAGTAAAACGCTCGGGGCGAACGCGCTCAAGTCGGTGGCGGCGCCAGTCTGTGTGTTGTGGGGCGTTTGCTCTTTGGGAGTCTACGAAGCCAACGACAAGTTGATCAATGGCATATTCATGAGGATACATGGACTACAAGGCTGGCTGTCGACAATATCTTACGCTAACGTGGTCTGGTTGGTCATTGCATAGCTCCCTTCGTCCTCGAACTCGTCGACGACGTCACGGAGCAAGTTGACAGTGAGCACCTTTTGATCCGACAAGAGTTGGCGGCGGAAGATTTTCTTCTTTGGTGGCTTCATCTTGACATGCCCTTGGCCAAGGCGACGGCAGGCACACGTGCCAGACGCATCGCCAAGAATCGACAGCGCTCCGTACGAGCTGTCGTCGCCGGCAATCGTCACATGCGCTTCGTCTTCGTCGAGGGGATCGTTCAAATCAAGCTGGTGCTCGTCAAAGCAATACGTTGCCACGGTGCTGTCTTCAAACGGAAGAGCGTGCTTGACATGGTGAAGACATCCAACGTCCATGAGAGCGTTCCCAAGTCGGACCGCTTCCTCCACTTCGATCGCGTACTCGTGGTCGATCAAGCACGTCACAAGGTCGTGGCCTGAAAACGTCGGCTTGGATTTGATCGGCAGCGACAAACACATCATGGCCTGCGCCAGTCGCGGCATGATTTCACTGCAGAGCTCTTCATGCAAGTCTTCGAGCGTGGCCACGATGACTTTGGCAGCGGGGCGGAAAGTCGCGTCGGCATGCCATGCGTTCTCGAGAAGTTCATGGAGTGTCGGGTGAATCTCTGGATCGATCGGCGGTCGCTGGCCTTCGACGACCATCTTGTACACGTTCAAGTGGTTTCCTCCTGCCGGAAACTTTTCCTGGTTGGGATGCAAAACGTCCCAGAGCGTGATCGCGAGCGAGTAAATGTCTGCGGTCTGCGTGTAGTTTGCCTTGCCGGCCTTGCCTTCAATCACCTCTGGGGCCATGTAGTCGACGGTCCCTCGCATTGTCATCTGACTGTCGGCCGACTTGCCCGACGCCATCGAGCGCGACTCGCCAAAGTCTGTCAGCTTGACGCGGTTGTTGGCCCCAAGCAAGAAGTTGGCTGGCTTGATGTCGCGATGGAGGAACGGCGGGCTGAAGCTATGAAGGTACGCGACGGCCCTGGCTGCGTCGAGCATGAAGCACAGCTTGGGCCACATGGGCTCCGTCAAACCTTGGCGGGGCTGCATGAGCGCGTCTTCCAAACTTCCGCGGCAGAGTTCCGACACGAGACAAATCATCGGGGGGCAAATGCACATGCCATGAAAGTAGACGATGTTGGGGTGTTTGAGAGCGCGGCAAAGCGCCGCTTCTTGGGAGAAGGCAAGGATTGTTCCCTCTGAGATCTCCGAGGGGGAATAGACCTTGACTGCCACTTGCGTCGTCGACCTGAGCTTGCCGCGGTAAACGTCGGCGGACGCCCCGACGCCGATCTTGCGTTCGAGCTCAAGATGGGCAAAGTCAATCAAGTCGCGGTGGTGCATTTCAAGGAGGACGTGAAGCCCCTGCGCCGAGACGATCTCTTCGATGCCCTGCTTCTCCCTGAAGAGCTGCTGGAGCTCACACGCTCGGTCGCCAAGTCCACGCCAATGCTCCGTGTCGGCTTTGAGGAGTCTCCACACCACGACGGGGGCAAACGACGCCCAGATGACGGCACAAAAGACAAGCATGAAGCCAGTGCTCGAGTCTTTGGCGAGGAAGAAGCCCGAGTAGACAAAGACGATCACGTAGTAGACCATCGCAAAGGCCGCGAGTTCGCGCTGCGTACGGGCATTGGCGCGGCCGATGGGGCGGAAGTAGAGCCACACAAAGCCAAGGCAAAGCAAAAGGCGGTAGATATTGGGCACGATCGATTGAATCAATGTCGTCTGTTTGGTCTGGTCGAGAATGTGCACGCCGACGACGGGGATGGCCGCCAAGATGAAGGAAATCAGCATCGCCCGACGCAACGACTGGACGGACACCGATCGCTGGAGCAGGAACGACAAGATGAGGAAGAGGATAAACTGCCGGCCTGCTGGCAAAAGCTCGGCAAACCACCGCCACGTGATCGGGTCTGTGTAGCTGAAAATGGCCGCGACGATAAAGTACACGGTGTACAATCCAGTCGTGCCGCACAAGACCCAGAGGAGCGACTCAAATGTGGGCAAGATGGCTTTCCGCGTCGCGTCCGAGTCGCCTTGGTATGCCGTCCAGCGATTCCGACGGAGGTAGACGACGAGGAAGACCGAGAGGAGAAACATCGTCGCGTACGAGATGGAGTAGACGATCTGGAGAATCTGGTACTGGTTGTTGACAAACTGCTGGAGGCGGAGCCCTTCGATTGCAGCCGGCGAGAGCGTTTTCGGTGCTTTTGTCGTCATGTTGCCGAGAAGCGACGCCGCGGTTGCATTCGGCACATCTGTCGCGTTCTCCATGTCAAGTTGAGAAGTGGGAAATGTACGCACGCCCACCACGGAGAGCACTTGCTCGAACCAATCAAGAGGTCGGCCAGTCGAGAGAAGACGAGATTTCAAATTCGTGGAACCTGCGATCTACACAACTCGTCAGACAGAACTGACGCGGGCGAGATCTATCCACTGAGCTGCTGCTGCTGCCTGCTGGTCACATGGAGAAGAAATGCTGACGCGTCCAAGCTTGCAACACGCCACGTGTGGTCAAGAGAACGCCAAAATGATAGAAACGCACGACGACTTGTGGTTGGCATTCACGTCAACTTGAAAGGGGGCCTCGCCCTGAGCTGAAGGGGCTCCGCGGCGTCGAACCAAGAGAGCACCGACGGTCTCCTCCTTTGGGCTCATGAACACTTGAGAGGTTCTTTGGAGACACTTTGCCGCTTGCTATCTCATCTCTCAAGACGACTCGACGTACAAGATTGAAACCGGCGGCGGTTTTTCCATTCGAATATCGCGGAGGTTGATATGTCAAGCGTCGAAAGAAGTGCTCAGCATGGGGGGCTTTGCATACGATGCGACTCCTTGACCACGATGGAGGTCCATAAGGGACAGTCGGGGCAACAAGGGGAGGTGGAAAGCTGCCCCCCGACAGTCTCAAGTTGCTTGCTACTGCCGGGGGCGATTGCCATTTGGAAGGAGAATGTTGCCGTCGTGCGTGAATGTGTTCCCGCAGAGAGTTTATCCCTCCCCTCGTTCGAGGATTACAGCTTTGCTTTAAACTTCACGGGTGTGCTGGCTGCAAGTAACGTGGAGAACCTTCTCCATCGTATCTATCAAAGCCGACGGATTTGTCGTTTGGGACTTTGACGACTTGATGCTCCACCACGATCACGCTCTAGCGCATCTGCCTACTACTTAGACGGTAGTCTAGCGCTCAGGCTACGACCAAACATGGCCATTGTGCTTTGGACTTCCTGACCAAGTCGGTAGGATTGTTGGATTTCTCGTCAAATCTGCGGTCTGCTGCAGGTTACGGCTGTACTGGGACTCCAAGATCAAGAAGAACTCTTGATATATCGACAGCAGACCTCAATTAGAGCGTGGATGCGCAAAACGACGCTGCTTTTGACGTGAATCTACTTTGGTCGATGCCAATCTATCGACATCTTTTGGACGAGTATACTAAAATCAAGATAAAATCCAATTTTGGTCACTGAAGTCCAAAAAAAGTTGAATGCTGGTTGTGGCCACGAGATTCCAAGACGTCGAAAAACCTAGAGGTCGTCGTCATGTTGGCCTCGCTGCGCCGTGCTGCGAGATCGTCCGTCGTGAAGCATTCTAGTCGAAATGCTAGCTCTACCGCCGCTGTAGAGCGTCCTGCAGCGCGACGCACCTCGTCGTCGTTTTGGAAAAGGTTGAGACAAGGCACACTCATCACGGCCGGCGTCGCTGGCGGCACCATTTATTACCGCATGCAGACGGACGAAGGCTTTCGACGCTCAGCGTACTTCTATGCCAAAGCCGTGCCTGCGTATATCCACTACCGCACGACGCAGGTGTTTCTCGAAGATATCCTCAAACTCCCAGAGGATGACCACGACGCATACTACAACGCCCTCCACGACAAGTACGCGCATGAAATCTTCGACGTCATCTTGACGCTCAAGGGTTTCTACATCAAGATCGCGCAAATTGGTTCGACGCGCGACGACTTTGTGCCGAAACAATACCTCGATCGAGCCAAGAAACTCCAAAACGACGCTCCGTCGAAACCGATCGAGGACATTATCGCCATCATTGAGGCGTCGTACGGCAAACCGTTCTCTTCCGTCTTTCGCTCCATCGATCCAAAACCTCTCGGTGCCGCGTCCATCGGCCAAGCGCACAAAGCCGAGCTCGTGGATGGCACGACCGTCGTGGTGAAAATTCAATTCCCCGACGCGGAAAAACATTTCCGCAACGACATCACGACGATCAAGACGTTCTGCTCGGTCGCTCAGCCTGCGCACATGCCGCAACTGAATGAGATTGAAAAGCAGTTCATGACGGAATTTGACTACCGGCGCGAAGCCGACAACTTGAGCGAAGTCCGCGGCAACATCGAGCGCAGTCCATTCCGCGATCGCTTCGTCGTGCCAAAGCCGTACAAAGAATTGTGTACCAAGGACGTGCTCGTGATGGAATACTTGAAAGGAAAGACGCTCATCGACGGCATCAACGAGCATTTTGAAACGATCGCGAGGGAACGCCACACGACTGTCGAAGCGCTTCGTGCCGCCCAGGAAAAAGAAGACGAGGAGCGCAATGCACAAGGTTTAGAGCTCCGCACGGGACCGTCGGAAGAAGATCTCCGACGCTACAAAGCACTCCTCCATGCTCGCAGTTCCTGGACAAAATTCAAACATGCCCTCTATGATTATTCCCTCGGCTGGGTCTACCCCCGAGGTGTTGCAGCCGTGACGGACGACGTGGACCAGCCAGAGGATCATCTCCTGAATTTGCCAGAGATTCTGCGCCTTGTCGTCGAAGTCCATGGCCATGAAATCCTCGTCGATGGCTGCTTCAATGGCGATCCCCACCCTGGGAATATCATGCTCTTGGACGACGGTCGCATTGGTTTGATCGACTATGGCCAAGTCAAGCATTTGCCAAAAGAGCAGCGGCTTCAAATGGCCCGCGCCATCATCATGTTGGCCGAAGGCACGACGGAAGAAATCGCCCAACGCGCCTTCGACATGGGTTTCCGCTCAAAGTACATGGATCCTGCTGTCACGGAGGCAAGGCTACGCATTGGGTTTGATCGCGACGACAAGTCGATCACGAATGGACAAAACATTCAGCTCTTCTTTGAATCCCTCGAAGCGCGGGATCCAGTCGTCGCGCAAGGCGACGACTTTGTCATGGCCTCTCGCGTCTCGATTCTTCTTCGGGGCCTCAGCAACGCGCTGCGATATCCAATGTCCCATGCCAAGATGTGGGCGCCCATTGCCAAGCAAGTCCTCGAGCGAGAGTCGAGTCTGTAATTTTGGTGAAAAAATATATCGACAGCTTTGGACGGTGGTCGGTTGGGCAGAATTATCGTCTTGGCATGCGATCCAACTCCATTTTTGAAATTCCCTCGCCATGAAGTTGGAAACAATCCTCGTCTTTGCGTTGCTTCACCTCTCAAGCCCCCATGAATTCCAAGCCGAGGCGGTTGTTTTAGTGGCTTCATCGCCTGACGCGATGCTTGTAACGAGTGAAGAACTTGCATTGGAACATGGAGAATCGCCCGAGTTTATTGGAGCTCTTCTTGGTCTTGCTGCTCGAGTTGTTGTTCCTATTGTTGCCAAAGCTGCGGTCAAAGGCGTGGCTAAAATTGCTGCCAAGGGGATTGCAAGAGGAGCTGCCAAAGGAATCGCTCGACGTGCCGCCAAAGGCATTGCCCGAGGTGCAGGCAAGCGTGTAGCCAAGGCTGTTGGCAAGCGCGTTGTACGTGGCAAGGCCAGAGGCGGTCTCAAGAGAATTATCAAACGACCAGCCAAACGTGCAGCCTCTAAAGTTGGACGGCGAGTCGCCAAAGGAGCAGCTCGTCGCGGTGGCCGTGCCGTCGGAAAGCAGCTCTCTCGCCAGGATCAATCTGGAGACTCGAGTCGTCGATGCAAGAATGGCCAGCGCGATTGCAAGCCATGAGCCAACACTGTCGACTGAAGAGGAGGCTGCATTCGAGTGAGTATCTCTAAAGGAGTGCGATTTTTCCAAATGTTGTCCTTCCGTTGGTCACCCGACAAGCTTGAAGGCCATGATGGCGCTCGACATACTACGATCCTTTCGTCTCTTGTCAGTTGGATGGAATGCTCAAGACCGAAAGGTCTCGTCAACGTCTCGAGGAAGCGTTTGATGGACTACTCGGTGCAGCCAACTTGGTAGCGACAAGACGGCATTTGCGAATTCACGGTCAACATGAAGACTGCTGCGTTTGCGTTGTTGGCTCTTGTTGCCTTTGTATGCGCCGATGAATCCCGCGTGCTGACCGACGGCCGCGTCGACACGTCGTCGCAAGAAGATGACAAAACGTTTATTGCGGTTGATGAGAAGGAGGCAGACGAAGCGGCGAATGAAGAAGCGGCGAAGGATGAAAACCGCGTTCGTGTCAAGATTTCAATTGACGACCGTGGTTTGCCACGCCGTTACCGTTGGCGCCGTCCTCTCTTTGACGACGTCCACCGCGGTCGCCATGGAATCGGCGGCGACTACATTGGTGGCGCTGGTATCGTCGGTGGTGCTGGCATTGTCGGCGGCGGTAGCATTTACGGCAGTGGTCGTATATCTCGCGATATTGGCATTAGTGGCGCAGGTCGTATCGACGGCGGTGGCATTCTTTCCGGTGGTGGTCGTTTGACTGCTGGTGCGGCTATTGGTGGTGTTTAAAGAGCAACGAGATTGATGGTGGAGAGAGTTCGTAGGACCACTCATCCTAAGTTTCCATTCCTCATGTTAACAAATGAATACACTGTTGAGTTCTCGAAGCTGGTTACATTACGCCGATAAGCCTTCATCGGCGAGAAACCGACCTCCGACGTTTCTTGAGCCAACACAACATCGTCGACCGAGGGGGTCGAGGGGGGATCGAGGGGGTCGAGGGGGGATCGAGGGGGGATCGAGGGGTCAAGGGAGATCGTGGGGGGATTTCCAGGGTCTGCTCTTGATATTGATGCCGACTGCTAAAGATTGGCAGGGACGATCGTCTTGTCAGCCCAACTGTCGTCGAAACCTGTCAGCCACTAGTTCGTAAACATTGCTTGAATCCAGCAGAGTGAGAAGAAACGTTTGGTTCGTTGAATAGAAAAGCCCCACCCCCGCCCTTATTCCTTCTGCGACTTGTCTTCATTTTGCAACTTGTTGTGTGGTGACCATGAAGATTGCATCGGTGATTGTCCTCGCGGTCGTGGCGGTTGTGAACGCCGACGAGTTGCCTGCGGAATTGCATCTCGACCCATCGTACGAATTTTTGTTGCAGGAGGAATTTGTTGACCAGCTCGACTACGAAACGAATGAACTATTTGGCTCTCTGTTGCGTATTGCTGCTCGTGTTGGTGGCCGTGCGCTCGCCAAAGGTATTGCTAAAGGTGCTGCCAAGGGCATTGCGAAAGGGGTCGCTAAAGGCGCCGCCAAGGGCATTGCCAAAGGTGCAGCTAAGGGCATTGCGAAAGGGGCCGCTAAGGGCATTGCGAAAGGCGCCGCCAAGGGAATTACGAAAGGTGCTGTCAAGGGTGTCGTTCGAGGCACTGTGAAGGGCGCAGCGAAGGGGGCTATCAAGGGCAGCGTCAAGGGCACTGTGAAAGGCACTGTGAAGCGCGTTGCCAAGCGCACGGCGAAACGAGCAATTCGTCGAGCTGGGAAGAGCCTGGCGCGAAAGATTGGAAAGCGTTTGGCTGGCGGTGATGGCGGCGCCGATATCACGCCTGACGATACCACAACCGACCAGGGCTGCGATCCCAACAACCCAACTCGTGACCAGAGCAAGTGCCAATAACTTGGTCGACTACACGACACATGTAGTAGAAACACTCTTGGATGACAAGCAGAGACTCTTCCTGTGATAACTTGGTAAATATGTGACCGAGACTTCGTTGCCTGTTCCTGAACAACCAAGTCGATTGAAATCCTGCTACCTCTGCAATATGCTGGCCGTACAAGCAGCCTCTTTCGAGAACGATCGACCTTTTCTCGAGCGATTCCGCCCCGCAGAAGTCCCGATTGTCCTTCTTATGCTGAGATCGTGGAGAGGACAACTGCTAGTTCCTCCAGACAAGTTGGATGGAATGCTCAAGATCGAAAGGACTCGTCAACGTCTCAAGGAAGCGTTTGATGGACTACTCGGTGCAGCCAACTTGGTAGCGACAAGTCGGCATTTGCGAATTCACGGTCAACATGAAGACTGCTGCCTTTGCGTTGTTGGCTCTTGTTGCCTTTGTATGCGCCGATGAATCCCGCGTGCTGACCGACGGCCGCGTCGACACGTCGTCGCAAGAAGATGACAAAACGTTTATTGCGGTTGATGAGAAGGAGGCAGACGAAGCGGCGAATGAAGAAGCGGCGAATGATGAAAACCGCGTTCGTGTCAAGATTTCAATTGACGACCGTGGTTTGCCACGCCGTTACCGCTGGCGCCGCCCTCTCTTTGACGACATTCACCGCGGTCGCCATGGAATCGGCGGTGACTACATTGGTGGTGCTGGTATCGCCGGTGGCGCTGGCATTGTCGGCGGCGGTAGCATTTACGGCGGTGGTCGTATTTCTCGCGATATTGGCATTAGTGGCGCAGGTCGTATCGACGGCGGTGGCATTCTTTCCGGTGGTGGTCGGTTGACTGCTGGTGCTGGCATCGGCGGCTTGTAAAGGGTATCTCCACCGCGGATTCAATTAGTCGCAACATTGTTAACTGGCTAATAAATATACCCTCGCTTCCCTTTGAAAAGTTCTGTTGCTTGTTGTGTGTCCAACAAGATGAAGAGCTCGACTGGGATGGAGCTCTGGACAGAGCTGCCACGCGCTCTTCTAGCCCCTCCCGTCGTGGTTTCCACAGAGTCGGTTGAATCGAAAGCTTGAAACTTGTCAACGCTTTGAGAAGTTGGTCCTGAACAATCTCCTCCTTCCTGGCATTGGCAAGACATTTGGCAATTCTCCCCCAGCTTGGCATGAAGATAGTCTTGGCTATCTTGCTTGCTGTCGCGACCGCGTTTGCCGTGGACGGCGATCCCCACGACGGCGCACTTGGAAAGCGAGAGCTTGTGCTCGAGATAGATGACATGTTGGAGGTCGACACTCTGAATGAGCCTATGGAGCAGCGTCGACGATCTTTTGCAGGTCGTGGGCGTGGAAGAGGAGTCCGCAGTCGTGCTGGCCGTCGTGCTGGTCGGCGTGCTGGTCGGCGTGCTGGTCGGCGTGCTGGTCGGCGTGCTGGTCGGCGTGCTGGTCGCCGATTTCCCCGTCGCTTTCGCCGCCGTTTCCGTCGCCGCCCTCGATTTGTCTTTCGTGGTGGCGTCATTGTTGGTGTCCGCGGTGCTTATGGCATTGCATACCCATCTTGTTACTATCAACCTTGGAAATGCAATTGCAATATTGACGATTGCTCGACGCCCAAGCCGTACATGCCGCAAGTTCCACCAGCTCCTGCAGAAGAGCCCCCTGCTCCTGAACCTCCTGCTGACACTCCAGCCGACACTCCAGCCGAACCTGCTCAAGACGCCCCACAAGAGCAACCGCAAGCGTAATTGATATCGCTCGATGAACTTGGTCGTAAGGCTGTAATTGAAAGGATCTTTCATATAAGGAATTCATGCACTCACGTCTTTAACAGTGACTAGAGCGCAGAATGCTAAGCTGAAAGCAAGCATCACTGAGGAGCTTCCCGTCGTCGGGCTACGAGCCTTGAAAGAGATTTCTCTTTCAACGAGACATGCAATGGAGGGAAGTCTTTATATACATCAAGAAGGCCGGCAATGTCGAGGTACGCCCTTTCAAGTTCTGCAGACTGTGCTCGAGCTTGAGTTGGCCAAGCAGGCTGCGTGCCTGCGTAGCGAGCACAGGTCAAGGTCTCCGAGTTTGCGGATTGATGGATTCAGTTGACGAGAATGTCGAGAGCTATCAATGACTTGCTGCAAAACCTTGTTTGAGTTCATTCTTGAATTGTTCAAGTGCCCATGAAGACAACGCTTGCTGTGCTCTTTGCGACTTGCGCTTTGGCGAATGCGATGGAAGCTGTGGCGGAGCCAAACAATGGACAAGCTCTAGTTGTGCCCAAGGAAGCCAATTTGCGCCAAGAGAGCGGTGATGCCGATCAATCCAAGGAGTGGGGACGCTGGGGCTGGGGCGGCCGCTGGGGTGGCCGTTGGGGTGGCCGTTGGGGCGGTCGTTGGGGCTGGGGTGGTCGTTGGGGCTGGGGCGGTCGTTGGGGCGGTGGCTGGGGAGGCCCTTGGTCGTGTGGCTGGGGCGGTCCTTGCTGGTAAATCCCCCAAGCTCCGTCATTGATGCAAGGTTTACAACGATCTAGTCGACCAAGATAACCTTTTAGTAATGAGACTTTAAAGTCCATTGTCATTTTGTCAAATTCGACCTTGTCACCGCTGTGGGTTGGCATTCTCCATCCATCCACTGGCCTTGTCACAAATCGTCTCTGGATCGAAACTATGAAGACAATGATGGCTGCTCTCCTTGCGCTTCTCGCGCTTGCGTTGGCTCAAGCTGGCAAATCTTCACCGCCTGCGGAGGCCCAACTCGAGCTTGTCGATGTATTGCAGAAGGTGCAGCTAAGGGAATTACGAAAGGTGCTGTCAAGGGTGTCGTTCGAGGCACTGTGAAGGGCGCAGCGAAGGGGGCTATCAAGGGCAGCGTCAAGGGCACTGTGAAAGGCACTGTGAAGCGCGTTGCCAAGCGCACGGCGAAACGAGCAATTCGTCGAGCTGGGAAGAGCCTGGCTCGAAAGATTGGAAAGCGTTTGGCTGGCGGTGATGGCGGCGCCGATATCACGCCTGACGATACCACAACCGACCAGGGCTGCGATCCCAACAACCCAACTCGTGACCAGAGCAAGTGCCAATAACTTGGTCGACTACACGACACATGTAGTAGAAACACTCTTGGATGACAAGCAGAGACTCTTCCTGTGATAACTTGGTAAATATGTGACCGAGACTTCGTTGCCTGTTCCTGAACAACCAAGTCGATTGAAATCCTGCTACCTCTGCAATATGCTGGCCGTACAAGCAGCCTCTTTCGAGAACGATCGACCTTTTCTCGAGCGATTCCGCCCCGCAGAAGTCCCGATTGTCCTTCTTATGCTGAGATCGTGGAGAGGACAACTGCTAGTTCCTCCAGACAAGTTGGATGGAATGCTCAAGATCGAAAGGACTCGTCAACGTCTCAAGGAAGCGTTTGATGGACTACTCGGTGCAGCCAACTTGGTAGCGACAAGTCGGCATTTGCGAATTCACGGTCAACATGAAGACTGCTGCCTTTGCGTTGTTGGCTCTTGTTGCCTTTGTATGCGCCGATGAATCCCGCGTGCTGACCGACGGCCGCGTCGACACGTCGTCGCAAGAAGATGACAAAACGTTTATTGCGGTTGATGAGAAGGAGGCAGACGAAGCGGCGAATGAAGAAGCGGCGAATGATGAAAACCGCGTTCGTGTCAAGATTTCAATTGACGACCGTGGTTTGCCACGCCGTTACCGCTGGCGCCGCCCTCTCTTTGACGACATTCACCGCGGTCGCCATGGAATCGGCGGTGACTACATTGGTGGTGCTGGTATCGCCGGTGGCGCTGGCATTGTCGGCGGCGGTAGCATTTACGGCGGTGGTCGTATTTCTCGCGATATTGGCATTAGTGGCGCAGGTCGTATCGACGGCGGTGGCATTCTTTCCGGTGGTGGTCGGTTGACTGCTGGTGCTGGCATCGGCGGCTTGTAAAGGGTATCTCCACCGCGGATTCAATTAGTCGCAACATTGTTAACTGGCTAATAAATATACCCTCGCTTCCCTTTGAAAAGTTCTGTTGCTTGTTGTGTGTCCAACAAGATGAAGAGCTCGACTGGGATGGAGCTCTGGACAGAGCTGCCACGCGCTCTTCTAGCCCCTCCCGTCGTGGTTTCCACAGAGTCGGTTGAATCGAAAGCTTGAAACTTGTCAACGCTTTGAGAAGTTGGTCCTGAACAATCTCCTCCTTCCTGGCATTGGCAAGACATTTGGCAATTCTCCCCCAGCTTGGCATGAAGATAGTCTTGGCTATCTTGCTTGCTGTCGCGACCGCGTTTGCCGTGGACGGCGATCCCCACGACGGCGCACTTGGAAAGCGAGAGCTTGTGCTCGAGATAGATGACATGTTGGAGGTCGACACTCTGAATGAGCCTATGGAGCAGCGTCGACGATCTTTTGCAGGTCGTGGGCGTGGAAGAGGAGTCCGCAGTCGTGCTGGCCGTCGTGCTGGTCGGCGTGCTGGTCGGCGTGCTGGTCGGCGTGCTGGTCGGCGTGCTGGTCGGCGTGCTGGTCGGCGTGCTGGTCGCCGATTTCCCCGTCGCTTTCGCCGCCGTTTCCGTCGCCGCCCTCGATTTGTCTTTCGTGGTGGCGTCATTGTTGGTGTCCGCGGTGCTTATGGCATTGCATACCCATCTTGTTACTATCAACCTTGGAAATGCAATTGCAATATTGACGATTGCTCGACGCCCAAGCCGTACATGCCGCAAGTTCCACCAGCTCCTGCAGAAGAGCCCCCTGCTCCTGAACCTCCTGCTGACACTCCAGCCGACACTCCAGCCGAACCTGCTCAAGACGCCCCACAAGAGCAACCGCAAGCGTAATTGATATCGCTCGATGAACTTGGTCGTAAGGCTGTAATTGAAAGGATCTTTCATATAAGGAATTCATGCACTCACGTCTTTAACAGTGACTAGAGCGCAGAATGCTAAGCTGAAAGCAAGCATCACTGAGGAGCTTCCCGTCGTCGGGCTACGAGCCTTGAAAGAGATTTCTCTTTCAACGAGACATGCAATGGAGGGAAGTCTTTATATACATCAAGAAGGCCGGCAATGTCGAGGTACGCCCTTTCAAGTTCTGCAGACTGTGCTCGAGCTTGAGTTGGCCAAGCAGGCTGCGTGCCTGCGTAGCGAGCACAGGTCAAGGTCTCCGAGTTTGCGGATTGATGGATTCAGTTGACGAGAATGTCGAGAGCTATCAATGACTTGCTGCAAAACCTTGTTTGAGTTCATTCTTGAATTGTTCAAGTGCCCATGAAGACAACGCTTGCTGTGCTCTTTGCGACTTGCGCTTTGGCGAATGCGATGGAAGCTGTGGCGGAGCCAAACAATGGACAAGCTCTAGTTGTGCCCAAGGAAGCCAATTTGCGCCAAGAGAGCGGTGATGCCGATCAATCCAAGGAGTGGGGACGCTGGGGCTGGGGCGGCCGCTGGGGTGGCCGTTGGGGTGGCCGTTGGGGCGGTCGTTGGGGCTGGGGTGGTCGTTGGGGCTGGGGCGGTCGTTGGGGCGGTGGCTGGGGAGGCCCTTGGTCGTGTGGCTGGGGCGGTCCTTGCTGGTAAATCCCCCAAGCTCCGTCATTGATGCAAGGTTTACAACGATCTAGTCGACCAAGATAACCTTTTAGTAATGAGACTTTAAAGTCCATTGTCATTTTGTCAAATTCGACCTTGTCACCGCTGTGGGTTGGCATTCTCCATCCACCAACTGCCCTTGTCACCAATTCAGCAGGACTAGAAATTCACCAACGACAGAATTGGAGACAGCCTCCTCTACTGCGGCTGTACCTCAGTGGCTTGGTCGAGAATAGGCGCAGGAAGAGCCTCTTCGCCTCACTCCGTCAGTTGAGAGGAAACTTGGCTGGAAAGACGCCATTCGAGCTAACGGAGACAAGAAAGCTGTGGCCTCCGTTGAGACGAATGTCGAGATCTGTCAGAGTCCGCTCTCGCATCGAGTCTTTGCCTCCTCATTGACAAATCGTCTCTAGATCGAAACCATGAAGACAATGATGGCTGCTCTCTTTGCGCTTCTCGCGCTTGCGTTGGCTCAAGCTGGCGAATCTTCACCGCCTGCGGAGACCCAACTTGAGCTTGTCGACGTCAATCCAGTCGTCGTGCAAGAGGTGATTGCTCTACCACTTGACAGCCAAACGGAAGTCCGTGTAGCTGGCGGTGCCCGAGCTGGTGGTGCTGTCCGAGTCGCCGGTGGTCGAAAGGGCCGAGGCGGCGTTCGAGTTGGCGGACGGGGAGGGGTCAAGATCGGTGGTGATTTGAATATTGGAGGCCGTGGAGGGGGTCGCGGTGGTGTCAAGATTGGCGGCGGCGTGCGAGTTGGCGGCAATGTCAATATTGGTGGAGGTCGACGAGGTCGTGGTGGCATTAAAGTTGGCGGCAAGATCGGCGGTCGAATTGGTGGCGGTGTCCGTGTTGGTGGTGGTATCCGAGCTGGCGGTGGTGCCCGCGTTGGTGGAAGTGTCCGAGTTGGCGGCGTCCGAGTCGGCGGTGGCATCAAAGTCGGTGGCGGTGTTCGCGTCGGTCGTGGTCGCATTGGCGTCGCGGTTCGTGCCGGTGAATCCGATGACATTGGTCAAAGCGCGACTGGTGAATCCAAGGAAGACCACTAAGTCATTGCTGGTGGCCATCTCGACGCGCTCGCATCAGTCAAGCTGCGGCAGGAATACGACGTAGACCGCGTAGTTTCGTCTAAATCTAATGCAAGAGTTGTCGATGCAATCTTCCTTTTTTTCGGCGGCCACGACGGCTGCAAGGCCGAGCAGCGCTGCAGGATGTCTTGCTTCCCTGTATTTCGGCGGCGTTGACAGACGCCAAGTCGTCAAACAACGCAAAGCCAGCGGCAACGCAGCATGAAGTCGTCGTGGTCCTTGGAAGATTTGCATGATGTTAACCACGTTAACCATCTTCTAGCAGTTGATGTGGCCCATGGTGATGTTGAGGTAGAAAATGTGGTCGCCAAGGCTGCTTATCCATGGAAATTGCATGCTGCAGGCAGGATCTTCTCCATGCAATGGATCGCATGCCTTGTACTTGGCCGCGTCTTCCGTGTACCAGATTTCCTGCGGCGCATGTTCGTAGCCTTGCCACACTGTCGGGATATGAGGAACGATGTCTCGCCAATGCGTCACGCGGAAGACATGCGGCACGATCTGGAGCAACTGCGCCACAAACGCAGTGTTTCCCGTCCGTGGCTGGCCAAATGTGATCATTTGCTGCGTCGTGACGTTATAGCGAACGTGCAAATCCACGATGGCAATCGCAGTCACGGCGGCCCCGAGAGAATGCCCCGTGATAATAAGCGGCGCATTGGGATGCTGCTTTTGAAGTGCCGCCAAGGCCAAGACGAGCTTGTCGCGAATGCCTTGGTACGTCCAGTAGAACCCTCGATGGACTTGGACGGTGGGCAACGTCTTGGGCCATGGATGTGTCTTGAGGAGAGTGAAGTCGGCGATCCAGTTCTTGAGATCCAAGCTGCCGCGGAACGCCACGACGATATGAGTGCCGGTGAACCCAACCATGCCTTGGAAATCTTGCGCTTCGTCATTGATGACAATGGCATCCCGCAGCTTGGCGATGTATTTGCAAGGCGGACACGTCCATTTGTCGATATGTTCCTTGCTGCAATACGACACGGCCACCAAGCGGCCAAGATAGAGAGCGTGCGATTCATTGTACACCGTCGAGCAAGCTAACCACGTCGTTGAAGCGTCATACACTAGCGACGAGTGGACTCCTGGCGTCGCCGTCGTTGCAAGACTCGCCAGAGTGAGCAGGAGAGCGACAAGTCCCATTGCAGAATGCCACTTGACGCATTTTGGCCAATCGCCCATGTCCGTCGATTGTCAATGACATCGTCCCGCCATGGAGGATGGACGATGAAGTCCCAAGGAGAAGTAGAGCGCGGGAGAAATGGAGGAGAGCTTGTACTGTTGTCATGCGCTAGTTAGACAGCTACACCAGCGGATCTATCTAGGTCGATCGCTGGACTAGAGCCCATTTCGAGCAAATGTACGCGCCAAAGCTGACATCAAGCTCGCTGGAACTTGAGCTGGTCGGCAATTGATCCAAGAGCGTGTTAAACTTGTCGAGACTTGATGGAGACGACGATGGCGACGCTGAAACTGGAATCGCGGCGTCAAAGTTGGGGTAGTAAAACAAGACCATTGAGATGCGCTCCTCGGTGGGATGGTTCACCACTCGATGGATCGGCGACTTCCATCGTTTCTGCGTGAGGAGCGACAAGTAGTCGCCGCCGTTGACGAAGACAGTGCCTGGAATGTGCGGCACGTCGTGCCATGCGTCTTGATGATACAGCTGGAGCCCGCCGATTTCATCTTGGAGGATCAGCGTGAGGAAACCCCAGTCGGTGTGAGGACTCGATCCGATCAATGTCGATAGATCACGCTTGTCTAGAGCATGTAAACGATGAGGGAGAAAGCGGCGGCGGTGGCGCTTACCATCTTGGCCCATGATCGAGTAGGGAAAGTAGTGAAAGCTCCGCATGATTGAAATCGTGTCGCCTTCTGTGCAGTAAGAGCCTAAGTACGACGGCGGTTTGTCCAGTGCTCGAGACAGCGCGCGACACAATGCATTCGAGACACCCTACGGTAGAGAACACAGGCGTCAGTGAGCTAAAAGTCGGTCGGGGAGATAGATTTCCTACCACCATGTCGGTGTAGAACGTCTGGAGTTCTCGCTGGTGAGGTTTGTCGAGCTCTGTCGGCCACACATTTGGTCCTTGGAGTGGATTTGTTGGGGGTTTGGCTGCATCCCATTCATAGCCGTAGGAGAATCCTTCCTTGACTTCAAACAAGTCTTCGCTTCCGCTTTCCGCGCCGATGCCAATGTATCCTCGAACAAACCCGTCCGTCGTCGTATGACGATGATACGCTTCTTTGACTTGCTCGGGGAGACCAAAGTATGCTTTCGCAGCGTTCATTACACGTGATTCTTGAGCCGTGTCGATGCCATGGCCTAGGAAACTCTTGATCGTCGCGTCGGGATCCACTCTGTCGAATTCTTACCTCGGAGATAACAACAGCCAAAGGTCGAGAACGCTTGCTCGAGCTCCACGCTCGCCTTGGCTTCGTCAGTGAGATCCACGATGGGCACAATCGGCCGCTTGGCGCTTGACATAGCGCGATTCAAACGCCGCGTCATGGCGCGCAAGGTTCTCCCGCGCATCATCATGTTGACCTCCAAATAGAAATTGTTAATTAAGACTTCAAAAAAAAGTTCTCCATGTCAGCAGAGCGGTATGTTGTCGGTCTTGATGTCGGCACGACTGCGATCAAAGCATGCGTCGTTTCCAGCAGCTCTGAAGTCATTCGCCATGCTACGGTCCCTATACGGTTGATCCCCCGCCGTGGGAACAAAGACGAAGTGTCGGTCGAGTGCATTCTCGACGCTGTTCAAGTGGCATTGCATAAACTCGACTTGAGTTCGTTGCCTCCGTCGTCCGTGGCTGCGATAGCGATCTGCGGCCAAATGCATGGAATTGTGTGGTGGTCGGCAAAGGACATTGCTGCTGCAGCGTCGGATTATTTTTGCAGCATCGTATCGCCAAGTTCCTCAAGCGATCGGCCTGCGAGTTCATCCTGGTCGTCTCTCATTACTTGGCAAGATGGACGATGCGACCGGTCGTTTCTCGACCAGCGCCGGGCTTGTCTTGGCCACTGCTCGCCTCTTTCTTCAGGTTGGACTAGCTGGAGACGACTCGTATTCAAGTGCATTAGGCTACGGGCTCGCTTCCTTCTCGCACGTTGTGGAGAATGAGCTTCCTGGTGTTCTGTCTCCATTTGATACGTGCGGCACGATCATGGATTTGGTTGCTTTTGTCCTTTGCGGCCACACGACGCACGAGCAAGCGACGATCGATTTGACAAACGCATTCAGCTGGGGAGGCTTTGATCTCTCGACTCAATCGTGGCCAACTTCAGTGTACATCTCGACAAACCGTCGGTGCACTCAACTTTGGTAGAATCAACGCTTTGGGTATTCCACAAGAAGTTCTACCTGCGGCAAAAGCGCCTGGCAGTGTCGTTGGCTTTGTGGGCGGCGCCGCGTCGGCGGATTTTGGATTGCCAGTGAACGTGCCAGTCTTTGTACCGATGGGAGATCACCAGTGTTCGATCCACGCGCTGTTGGAATCCCAAGCGCTCTCTCCTCTGGACACAGCAAGTACGACGCCGCGATCTGTTGTGGATATGAATGGATTTGTCCATGTAGTGATCAATATCGGCACGTCTGCGCAGTTGAGTCTTGTCGTCCACGACGACGTTGCAATTTCAATCCTGTCGTCAAGCAGCCGCAGCGTCGAAGTCCGTCCATTCCTCACCAACGAAAAGCTTGTCGTGGCTGCTGCCTTGACGGGGTACGTCGTCGGATTCGCCGCCGAGAATGTTGTGGAATTTCGTCTCTAGTGGCAATGTCTTTGCGTTGTTTGTGGAAATGTGCCAAGCGTGGCGAACTGCCTTGGGAGACTCTGCTCCGCTGGACAAAAGCGATCTCTACGAGCGTGCGATCAACTCTGGCATGGCTAAACTCGACACGACATTGCAATGCCAACCAACTTTTGCCGGTGAAAGAGCCGACAACGTCGACTATGTATGTGTCTGTCTCCAGTTTCATAAACCGCATCGTCTGGACTAGGGCATGCTTTCCAACATGATGGTGGACAATTGGACTTTAAGCGATATGAGCGCTGCCATCGCGCGAGGCATTGTGGAAAACCTTGTCGGCTTATGTCCTCAAGAAATGCAAGGCGAATTTACAGGACGACGGTACGCCATTGCAGCATGACGTGGTTCAAATCCTGACCCGATCGATGAATGATAGATTGCTTGGAAGTGGCAATGCGCTACTGCAGAACGCATTGCTTCAGCATTATGTTGCAAAGCGATTCGATCAAATGCCAACGTTGTGTCAGACGAGTGATGCGTGCGTCGGAGCAGGCATGTTTGTGTGGCGTCAATTACGCCAGAAATGCTAACAGAGATTCAAATTTGTGGAGTACTCGATTCAAGTTTACTCGTCGACGTCAATCCAGAAGGAACGCTTTCAATGGTATCAAATGTATATTCATGACGTGGAGACAGCTATGGAGCCGATCCGACACAACGGCGGCAGCCAAATCGACCTGTTGGATCATACTTGGCTTTGATTTGAGTGAGCTTGGGGTAGTTGACGCCCCAGTAGCGGTCCGACCAATTTGGTACATTTGCGTCCGATTCCCCAAAGTAGCTGTTGGCACCAACGGCGTACGCTGGTCCAAACTCGGTCGTGGTCCATGAGGACGACAAGAAATGAATGACCGCGGAGCGAAACCCAGGGGCAATCGACACGTCACTTGGTCGTGGAGAATCGACATGGCCAGTCAAGTCGTCATAGAGTTCTTGGCGGTGGCATTTCCCAGCTTGGGGGCATTGCAAGAGCTGGTCCATGAGTACTTTTGTCACTTTGCCCGACGCGATGACCGTTCGATTCAAGAGCACGGATGGCAAACCACCTGGAAGGTACGTGACCGGGACAATGGGCTCCAAATCTTTATGCACAACGAATGCCCATGTTGAATTGTACTGCTTTGCTGTCCACGCGTTGGTTGTGGCATTTGGAGAAGGATTCACGGCGAAAACTAAAGCAGCAGCAGTGCGATTGAAGTCTTCAAGGCCACAGTCGTTGTCGTCGCTGCCATGGGTGTACATGTAGAAAGCAAAGAAGTCAACGGAGCCACCACATCCTCGACCTGGCGTTTGGGTTGGCGTGAGATAGAATAAACCGCTCCACTTCTTGTCAAGACGAAGAGTCCACTTCAAGTAACCATCGACGATAGCTTGCAGCTTTGACGAGTTGCAATAATCGACGCTGCCACCGTATTCGAGCGTGGTAAAGCCACCACGGGGAATCTTGTGGAGACGCAATGTCAACGACGTCACAATGCCCCACGTGGATCCACCGCCACCACGAATTGCCCACCACAAGTCAGGATTCGACTTGGAGTTGACCGTGACCAAGTCTCCATTTGCCAACACGACTTGAGCTTCCACAATGTTGTCCACGCCAAGACCAGCAGCGCCAGCAAACGGTCCATGGCCACCACCAAAGGACCAACCGACGATGCCAACTGTCGTGGCCCATCCAGACGCAATATACCTCTTGACCAACGACGCTTGGTAATGCGCTTCTGAAAAGACGACACCAGCACCAAAGCGAATAGTTCCACCTGGGCCTCTACTGTCTTTCAGGTTGACGGTAACCTCCTTGAAGAGCGAAGTGCGGACCATCACGCCAGGCGTGTCTTGACACGAATGGCGATTGAGGAAATCGTGGCCAGTGCCCGCCACTGAGACGCAGAGGTTATGGCGGGAGGCAAACTTGACAAGAGCAGACACATGCCGAGGCTTGGTTGGCCATGCCACAAACGCTGGCTCGGACGACAGTGGATTGTTCCGGGCACTCTGTGTGCAGTACAGCGTCGTCACATTTTGGTCAAAGCAGACGGCGGTTTCGCTGTCGGGTTTGGTGTACAGAGGAAACAAGTTTTGATTCTGGCCGTACAAGGGTTGGTCGCCAGGGCTATAGATGGGCACGGCAGTCACACGGGGGGCGTCACCACCAGGCCAAAACAAGTTGCGGGCAATCGAAGGGTCAAGTTCAGCGTTGAGCACAGCGACATCAGCTGCACTTGGCCAACAAGAAGCATTGCTTGGCGTACAGTAACCAGCGGCAAAAGGTAGAAGGAGCACTGTGCACCAGATTGTCGAAAGAATTTGTACCATGCAAGTTTGAAAATGTCGAGAAGCAATCAACAGGTCGCGAGGACGAGCAAATGAACAAAATCGTTGACGTTGCCGAGCATTCTATATCGATCTACGAGGTCTGGAACACGCTGGAATTGAGCATGATCCCAGGATGCCATCAAGACGCAGTACCGTGAACTTGTCGCTGTTGCAAATTTGTACAAAAGATGGCTTTTGTCACATTTCGAAATGTCCTCCTCGCCAGATGGATACATTTAGTACTGTACTTAGTAGTACTAAAATGACTCACACTGTAATACAGTAGACGCTTTTGTTCTCGCCAAGACATATAATATTTCAAAGGTTTATCCCACTCGATAGCATTATGGTCAACGCCTGAAGACATGCAGCTTCGTTCACTCTTTGCGCATTCGTATTGCCCATTTGTTGTGGATGTCAGAGAGGATTTTAACATTGGCTCTATCGCTCGATGCAACGTAAGAAACATTATACGGCACAAGCGCGCAAATGGGGGGGCACACATTGGGAAATCACAAATTTAATTGAGATAAATTCCTGCGTAAAAAAGTAAGCTAGACACCTTGAGTGAACCCCTGAGGGATGATTCACAATGATTGCGTTTACACACTGTAGTCTGCTCACAATGTTAGTTTTAATACTTTATAAAGTTATAGAAAATGTAAATATCATATCTCATAATATATAAATTTGCAAAGTTCAAGAAGGCTGAGAATGCTGGTCATAGTGCAGCCTGATATTTTTTCTGGACCGCTGGATATTTCCAAATTCGAGGTTTCTTTGTGTCTTGGGATTCATCAAATGCGATAGCTTTCATTTCTTTCATAGAACTTCTTATAAAGCGCGAATCACAGCATCGTATCGCGCCAAGGCGTTAGTTTTTGATGGTGTATTTTTGTCTTGATGTCGAGTTCTCTCCATCGTGAAACAAGAAAACGATTTGAACTGGCCATCGTATCTGATTGGCTGAAAATTTACAATAAGATTATTTTAGCCAATCAAAATTTATTATTTGTTATTTGTAATTGTGCTTCATAGCCAAACTGACCCATTTTTTCGAAGTATTGGGAAGGAAGTTCTTTGCCTCATTGTCCCGACTTGCGACTCGTTGCGATGGAGAACCCCGTCGTCCTTCCTGATGATGTACAGGTTTCTATGGTCGTTGTACCTACGCCTTTAGCTACAACCAACGCGGATGAAAGTCTAAGAAGCTCGCTTAATGTATCGCGAGGTGCGACTGCGGCGCCGTTTGCGCCAACGTCGCCATCGCCACGCACTGCTCGCGTGCTTCGTGATCTTGAAGAAGAATCCATTCGATTTACTAATCATTCTCCACGACCCCAGCGCTGGAAGTCAAATGTTGCAGCTGCAGCAGCCGTTCACAATTCGCCCCGTAACAGACCGAACGCCGTCCTTGCTAGCCCAGCACCAGCACTACCCGCAGCCGCGGAAGAAAATACTTGTCTAATTTGCATGGACGACTTCTCGGAGCGGAGGCGACCGTATCCGCTGCCCTGTATTGGCTCATGCAACGGTGCGATGGTTCACTACCGATGCATCATGGCATGGTTGGGCCAATCCGCCAGTTGTCCATTGTGCCGAGGTCCATGCGACGCTCTTGCGATGGAACCCATGACGCCGCTTGACTTTGCCAGTATGAGTGGATTCGATTCAATTTCTTACATTTTCTAGACGTGGAAGCCTTGGTAATGCGTCCCGTGCCTGTCGATGCTGGTATCATCCGCTGCTATGTCAAGCAAGTCAACCGCGGGCTTTTCAACTCGTATGGATATGAATTGTACATCCAAGGGCGCATCGGCACGGACGAAAGTGACCGCTTTTTGCTCGCGTCGAAAAAACAAATGCGCAAGAACATGACTGGCAACTACAGTATTTATACCACCGTCACATGCGACGAATCGTCCCGTGTCGGTCGCATGGGATCGAATTTTCTTGGCACAGTCTTTACCATGTATGACAACGGCCGTGATCCTCAGAAGGTACCTCTTCCCCGTCGAAAGGTGTAGATATTCATTGCCTTTCGTCGACAGATTGCAAAAATCCACAATGCCGCCAGTCCTAATGACCTTCCGCTTGGCCCTGGTGACAATGCGCTTCAAATCCGCGAGGAATTAGGCTGCTGTACCTACGAAGCCAATCGAACAAGTGTCGGTCCACGCAAGATGCGCGTTTGTATTCCAGACGTTGACGAAGCTGGACGCCACTCCAAGATTGTGCGGCCGATGAGTCAGCGCGAACGCATTGTGAGTCGAATGGCGTCGGGAAATCTTACAGTACGTTGCTTTGTGCATCGCAGACTTGGTTAACATTTCATGTGCGTGTAGGATTTGGTCAAGTTTGTCAACCGTGAGCCCGTCTTCCGGGAAGATTTGGGCGCCTACTGCTTGGATTTTGGAGGCCGTGTGTCGATGGCGTCCGTGAAGAACTTTCAGTTGATTTCGGCAGAGGATCCTGGGATGGGCAATGTGCTTCAGTTTGGCCGTGTTGCCGACGACATGTTCACGATGGATTTCCAATGGCCTCTCTCTCCATTTCAAGCATTTGCAATCTGTTTGAGCAGTTGTGACACCAAACTTGCATGTGTTTAACATTCAGCTAACGATTTATTCCTCTATCTTGACAAGGCTGCCACGCTAAATCTCGTGCGTGAGTGAGGATGGCTTGATCGAGCTTGTAGTAGCTCTCTA